>JAIFGZ020000346.1:0-691705 GCA_019925245.2 Oryza australiensis | reverse complement strand
GTCGTGAAGGATTACGCGGAGGCTACGGCGGCGAAAACAAAAACTTTTAACCGCGCAAACCGGGAACACTTGCAAGTAAGGGCCGATAGATCGTTACCGATTGGAGTAGAGTGCGGCGGAATAGCCAATCGGGGCAATCCGATCCGGAACAGGTGTAGCCCGATTCCGGAGACGGCCGATTCGTCAATCGGAGTCGATTCGAGTCGTCGGCCGCGTTCTCACGCCTCGCTCCGATGCGCCCGACCGCGGCCGATTCCACCACGGCCGATCGCTCCGATTGCGGCCGTCCGAAGCCGATCAACGGCACGCAACGTAGCGGCGCCTCTGGGGTATCCACACGTCGGGGACGAGACGCCGTACACCCCGTGTGCTAGCACGCGATGCAAGGCTAGGGTTTGGCTCGAAAGTGGGGAGGGTTTCCGTGGAGATTGATCTCGGCGACTTACATTGCACGCGATGCAATTGATGTGTCGCAGCTCTCCACCCCTCCCTCCTTTATATAGAGTTGGCCGACTAGGACTAGTGGCCGATCAGGACTCTATTTTGAATCGGATCTCATCCTTATCTCATAGAGTTGGCCGCCCACACGTCGTAAGCCCATAGGACTCTATCCGATCGGATCCCTATCCGATCGAGCCGTATCCGAGTCCAACTCAAATATCTATTCTATCCCCTTAAGCGTGCGACCACAGTAGGTTCGGGTATACTCGGTTTCGGCTATAGTCTAACTTAGCCGATCGTCGGCTCGAGTCCAACTCAGCCGACCCCTCACTGACGGCGCCTAGCAATACATATTGACACCATAGTATACAAGAATAATATCGGCTTTGAACACTGTAATGTGTACACAAATCCCTTTGCCTCACGATACCGGTTAAGCTATAGGCAAGATGTGTGCCATCCCTTCAATAGCTTAACCATTCACTCGAACCGTATTGGATCATGCATACATTTGATTGACTCCTCAATCAACTTAGCATGGCCCATGCATTTCCATAATCCATTACCTCGAGGGCCCGAGAGATATCTCTCCAAAGGAGGGGCAAATTCCATCTTGATCACTCACATCCCACTCCATGTTTCATAGCAAACCCAAAAACTACCTTTATAACTATCCGATTACGGAATAGCGTTTGGTAGTCCCAAAGTAGGCTACTACACATGTTGGAATCTATGGTGATCTCGGGTCTAAGGACTTTGTACCAACACTACCGAGACCAACTAATGGCACATTGATTCTGTAGTGTCTCATGGTGGGTCTATCCAACAATGTGTTCTCTAACACATATGTCCATGTTTATTGATTTGGTATCTCCATACCCATGATCTATGAGACATGATCATCAATCAATAAACATGCCGATCTTAGAATCATATTTGTTCCAACAATATGACATATGATCGAGGATCGTTTAGAAATAGATTCATACATATCGAGTCTCATAAATAAGTCACGTACTTATTGATCAATACAAGATGTCTATTTCATGGGCTGAATAACACTTTATTCATAAAAACATAAACATTGACATGATATCCAACATCTCCATGTTGCCTCTAGGGCATATCACTAACAATCTCCCACTTGCACTAGAGTCAATCATGTAAGTATCTAATACCCATTGCCCTTGTGTGCGCCTCATGCTTCGGTGAGGGAGAGGTTTTGTCGGCGGATCGGCTATGTTGAGATCCGTGTGCACTTTGCATATCTTGACATCACCTCTGTCCACTATCTCGCGGATGAGATGATATCGCCGAAGTATGTGTTTGGACTTCGATGTGACCTCGGCTCCTTGGCTTGCGCAATGGCTCCACTATTATCACAATAGAGAGACATTGGACCGGTCGTACTAGTCATCACACCAAGCTCGAAACGAATTTCTTGATCCAAACGGCCTCCTTTGCGGCTTCGAAGCAGCAATGTACTCGGCCTCCGTTGTAGAATCGGCAACGGTATCTGCTTGGAACTCTTCCAGTGGCTGCGCCTCCGTTCGGGCGAGAACACGAACCCAGTTGCGATCTATAATCATCCTTGTCGTTTGGAAGCTAGCATCGGTGTAACCACTTACAACGAGCTCTTCTTCACCTCCATAGACTAGGAACATATCCTTAGTTCTTCTCAAGTACTTAAGGATATTCTTTACGACGATCCAGTGACCTTCACTGGATCGGCGAGTATCTGCTCGTAGCACTCAAAGCGTACGAGACATGCAGGCGTGTACAAAGCATGGCATACATGATGGATCCAATTGCCGAAGCATATGGAACCATACCCATCTTATTCCGCTCATCATGTGTCGAGGACACGATGCTTGCTAAGATTAATGCCATGTGACATGGGCAAGAAACCTTTCTTGGAATCATGCATGTTGAACCTTTTCAACACCTTGTCAATGTATGTACTTTGGCTTAATCCAATTAGCCTCTTGGATCTATCTCTATAGATCCGAATGCCCAATATGTATCTTGCCTCCCTAAGTCTTTCATGGAAAAACTATTTTTCAATGAAGACTTGTGGATTCTAGCATAGGGATATCATTTCCAATCAACAATATGTCATCCACATATAAGATTAGAAATACAATTGCGCTCCCACCTTTTTGTAAACACAGGCCTCTTCTTCGTTTTTGATGAAACCAAACCCTTTGATTACTTCATCAAAACGAATATTCCAACTCCGAGATGCTTGCTTCAATCCATAAATGGATTTACGTAGCTTGCATATCTTTCCGAGCGATTCGGATCGACAAAACCCGAGGTTGTATCATGTATACATCCTCGCTTAGGTTTCCATTTAGAAAAGCCGTTTTGACATCCATCTGCCATATCTCATAATCGAAATATGCAGCAATCGCTAGGATAATCCGAATAGATTTAAGCATTGCGACGAGCGAGAAGGTTTCATCATAATCAACTCCTTGAATCATTTAAAACCTTTCGCCACCAATCGCGCCTTATGGATGTGAACATTTCCATCCATATCGGCCTTTTTCTTAAAAACCCATTTACACTCAATGGTTTTGACACCATCAGGTGGATCAACCAAGTTCCAAACTTGATTGTCGTACATGGATTCTATTTCGGATTTCATGGCTCCAAGCCACTTGTTGGAATCGGGTCCCACCATCGCTTCCTCATAGGTCTTAGGTTCATCGTTGTCCAACAACAATATATCACGTTGTTCCTTTGTGTACACATCGGGTGCACGACGTGATCTTTCGACCTCCGTGGGTGGTGTATCTACAAGCGGTGGCGCAACACTTTGCTCCTCTGTTGTGGTTACGTGGTCGGCTGAAACATTTTCGGTGTTTCTTGAACTTCTTCAAGATGCACCACTGCTCCCACTAACCCTTCTTGAAAGAAACTCTTTCTCCAAGAAGACACCGTGTCGGGCGACAAACACTTTGCCTTGTTCCCGATTATAAAAGTAATATCCCTTAGTTTCCTTAGGATATCCCACAAAGAAGCACTTGTCAGATTTGGGTGTGAGCTTGTCAGACTGTAAACGTTTTACATAAGCCTCGCATCCCCAAATTTTGAGAAAAGACAAACTAGGGGGTTGCCCTGTCCATATCTCATATGGTGTCTTTTCAACTGACTTAGATGGAACTCTATTTAGTGTGAGCGCAGCTGTTTCAAGAGCATATCCCCAGAAGGATAACGGAAGATCACTTTGGCTCATCATCGACCGCACCATGTCCAACAAGGTGCGATTTCTCCGTTCGGACACTCCGTTCCATTGTGGAGTTCCTGGCGGAGTCAACTGTGGAACAATTCCACAATCTTTCAGATGATTACCAAACTCTTGGCTCAAGTATTCCCCTCCACGATCGATCGTAGAAACTTGATTGTTTTCCCTAAATGATTACGTACTTCATTCGGAATTCTTTGAACTTTTCAAAGGATTCGGACTTATGCCTCATTAAGTAGATATAGCCATATCTACTAAAGTCATCGGTAAAGGTAATGAAGTACGATAACCACATCGGCCGTTGAACTCATTGGTCCACATACATCGGTATGTATGAGTGCCAACAAGTCACTTGCTCTTTCACGTGTCCCGTGAAAGGTGCCTTTGTCATCTTACCAGAGTAAACAAGACTCACATGTCTCAAATGATTCAAAATCAAAAGAGTGAAGCAATCCATCCTTATGGAGCTTCTCCATGCGTTTCTTATTTATATGGCCTAAGCGACAATGCCGGATAAACGTGGGGTTTATATCATTAGAGAGTTGCCTTTACTGTATTAATGTTATAGATGGGAGACGCTTCAAGATTCAAAACGTACAATCCATTCACCAATGGAGCATGAAAATAGAACATATCTCGAGATATATTGAACAACCATTGTCCATTGATCTAAAATCATATCCTTCCACTTGCAAACATGAAGCGGAAATAACGTTTTGACATAGTGTTGGAACACAATAACAATTATTCAATTCCAAAACTAATCACGAAGGTAGATGAAGTGGTGCTTGTGCCGATAGCACTGTAGCAACGCTTGCTCCATTGCCGACGCGCAGTTCACCTCGCCCCTTCTCAATCCTCTACTTCTTCTCATTCCACCGCAATGATTTGCAAATATGAGCTACGATCCGGTATCAAATACCCAAGAGTCGGTAGGTGAAGTAGCAAGATTAATGTCTATAACATTAATACACGAGCGAAGTCGTACTTTGCTTCTTTTTGAGATCCTCCATGTACTTCTTGCAGTTCCTCTTCCAATGGCTTGTCTCCTTGCAATAGAAGCAAACGGCATCGATGCGCCGACCCCTTCTTGCCCTTCTTTGCATTAGAGGCACTCGCGATCTCATCGGGAGTTAACTTCCTCTTGGTGCAAAGTTTCTTGACAGTGGTTTGCGTTTGCCTTACGCATCATCATCACATCATGACCGTTTTTAGGATACTCTCCTCATGTTCTTTAGCATCCCTTGCAATTCAGCCAAGGTTCTATCCATATTGTTCATGTGATAGTTTAATATGAATGGCTTGAAGCTCGGAGGGAGCGGCGGAGAATCACATCGGTAGCCAACTCTTGGCTAAGGGAAAACCCGGTTTTCCGGACTCTCAATGTAGCCAATCATCTTTATCACATGCGGTGACGGGATTCCCTCAACAAGCACACACGCAAACAAGGACTTTGAGGTGTTGAACCTCTCGGCCCGAGCTTGGTTCTCAAACATGCCACGCAGTCCCTGAATAATAGTGTGAGCATCGCTTGCTCTCATATTGCTTCAAGCTCGGGGGACATTGTAGCAAGCATGAGACGACTTATATCTAGGGCATCATTAGTGTGCTTCTCATAAGCCCTCCGTGCGGTTGCGGTGGCATTAGTTGGCAAATCCTCGGGATAGGGTACTTCAAGAACGTACTCCTTACGCTCTTGCTTGAGAACAATTCTCAAGTTGCGATACCAATCCATAAAGTTTGTTCCATTTAATTTTTCCTTTTCGAGAATAGATCGCAAATTAAAGGTGCTGGGTGTAGTATTAGCCGCCATTTATTCTACAACGAAAAAGCAAAGTTTAGCACAATGTTTATGCTATGTCTTTTGTTAAACAATTTAACATAAGACTCCCATTACGTATTTTCCACCTTCCCTCTAGGTTACGTATTGGGTCAAGATCCACATGTTAGTTAATTTTCTAGTGAGCTTTGGCATCAGCTAGAAAATTAGTAACATCGATAAGCAACTCCTTGCTAATCACATCTCTATCGACTCTTGTTGTTGGTGTGGCATCTCCATGCCCGGCCCCAACCTATGCCCCAAGGCCCAAAACTGTTTTGATAGCCTTGTTAAGTAAACCAAATGCTCCTGCATGTATATGTCGACATATACCCCCTCGTGTTATGATAGAGAATGGCACTCTGCTTTGGCGGACCCACCATTGACGAGCATAACGGTGACGGTGCAACATTTGGAAGGGCATCATTACTACTTAATTTTACGAGGGATGCTATCCTATCAAACAAACATATCACATATGAAAGCAAGAAGAATAGCATATAATGAAATAGTATGGCCCCCTTCACATGGTGATCTCCATCTCCATGTCGGTGTACAGGATCTTCATCTTCATCACCGTTCTTTCGAGTGCCGAATGCTTGATTTCTTCAAACTAAGCTACTACTATAGAAGCTCTAATTGAAGATTACATTGACTCGCGAGGTCGTAAAAAGAATATTACAAGCATTGCACGTATGAAAGAATATTACGGGGATTGCACATATGAAAGAATATTACATGCATCACATGCATCTCATACATCTCATACATACAATAGGGCCATACCATCTCAAAGCATTCTCTGCAAAAACAAGTTAGGCGTAGAAACGTTTTCTACTTATCGCGAGCTACGGCATCGAGACGACCTATAAGGGGGTACGCACATGGCGGTCCCGCTATAGATCCAATCATAGATCCAATCTATGAATTCGCTTACGAAAACCATGTCGGCATAATCATATTATGCCGTCCCGATACACTATCAAGGGAGATGGTTTGCGTAGGCGCGAGCGCTAACAAGATCGGACTACGAGATAGCTTCGGCATAATCACATTATACCGTTCCGATACACTAACAAGGAACGCTATCTCGAACCCAACTCAAACCGAGTTATATGGAAATTGCTTGACGTAATCACATTACGCCGTTCCGATACACTATCAAGGAACGCAATTACCATTAACTCTCCTCAACGAATCCCGTAAAACCGATTGATCTAATCAACCCGTGCGCAAAACTTGTTCCGGATCCAATCTAAAACCCGAACTAAGCAAGATTAGCTCGATACCAGAAGGATTACGCGGAGGCTACGCTGGCCGAAAACAAAAACTTTTAACCGCGCAAACCGGGAACACTTGCAAGTAAGGGCCGATAGATCGTTACCGATTGGAGTAGAGTGCGGCGGAATAGCCAATCGGGGCAATCCGATCCGGAACGTGTAGCCGATTCCGGAGACAGCCGATTCGTCAATCGGTCGATTCGAGTCGTCCGGCGCGTTCTCACGCCTCGCTCCGTGCGCCGGCCGGCCGATTCCACCACGACCGATCGCTCCGATGCGGCCGATCCGAAGCCGATCAACGGCGCGCAACGTAGCGGCGCGCTCTGCCGGTATCCACACGTCCGGGGACGAACGCCGTACACCGTGTGCTAGCACGCGATGCAAGGCTAGGGTTTGGCTCGAAAGTGGGGAGGGTTTCCGTGGAGATTGATCTCGGCGACTTACATTGCACGCGATGCAATTGATGTGTCGCGGCTCTCCACCCCTCCCTCCTTTATATAGAGTTGGCCGACTAGGACTAGTGGCCGATCGGGACTCTATTTTGAATCGGATCTCATCCTTATCTCATAGAGTTGGCCGCCCACACGTCGTAAGCCCATAGGACTCTATCCGAGTCGGATCCCTATCCGATCGAGCCGTATCCGAGTCCAACTCGAATGTCTATTCTTATCCCCTTAAGCGTGCGACCACAGTAGGTTCGGGTATACTCGGTTTCGGCTATAGTCTAACTTAGTCGATCGTCGGCTCGAGTCCAACTCAGCCACGCGTCACGCGGCGCCTAGCGGCACATATTGACACCATAGTATACAAGAATAATATCGGCTCACGAACTGTAATGTGTACACAAATCCCTTTGCCTCACGATACCGGTTAAGCTATAGGCAAGATGTGTGCCATCCCTTCAATAGCTTAACCATTCACTCGAACCGTATTGGATCATCATGCGTTGATTGACTCCTCAATCAACTTAGCATGGCCATGCATTTCCATAATCCATTACCTCGAGGGCCCAGAGATATCTCTCCAAAGGAGGGCAAATTCCATCTTGATCACTCACATCCCACTCCATGTTTCATAGCAAACCCAAAACTACCTTTATAACTACCCGATTACGGAATAGCGTTTGGTAGTCCCAAAGTAGGCTACTACACATGTTGGAATCTATGGTGATCTCGGGTCTAAGGACTTTGTACCAACACTACCTGAGACCAACTAATGGCACATTGATTCTGTAGTGTCTCATGGTGGGTCTATCCAACAATGTGTTCTCTAACACATATGTCCATGTTTATTGATTTGATATCTCCATACCCATGATCTATGAGACATGATCATCAATAAACATGCCGATCTTAGAATCATATTTGTTCCAACAATATGACATATGATCAGGGATCGTTTAGAAATAGATTCATACATATCGAGTCTCATAAATAAGTCACGTACTTATTGATCAATACAAGATGTCTATTTCATGGAACTGAATAACACTTTATTCATAAAAACATAAACATTGACATGATATCCAATATTTCCATGTTGCCTCTAGGGCATATCACTAACAGTCGTCCTTTGTTGAGTCGCCTTCATGGGCACGGCACCCAAACTGAGGGAAGAAGGAGGAAGACGAGACAAAGAAGTAGAGACCGTGTAGGCCTAGCGGCCCACTCCAGCAACGACGAGACGAAAGAGATTATGGAGGAGCATGGCGGTGGCGCGATTTAGGGTTCTACCAGAGAGGGACGACGCGGGGCCAAGCGACCCTATTATGATATAGTAAGAAATGATAGTCATTTTGCAAGATAAATTCGACATGCCATTTTTTGTGCTATGCACATAAACAGGACAGATAGTTGCAATATCTCCAAGCTGAAGCGCATGATTGTTCCAGCGCGGAGCCGCAACCTCTGTGTTTGTCATCGTCAGGCTACGGCCTATACCCACGCCCAGCCCAAAATCCCACAGTAGGCGGCGGAGCCCAGGGTGGGCATAAAGTCGAACCCGAAGCTTAGGGCAGAAAAAACTGAACAGAACTACCAGAAACCTAAAACCGAACAACGATGCTCGGGTAGATAACTTGAAAACCCGATATTATTTTGGGTTAATCGGGTTATAACTTGCGATACCCGATAACTTGAACAACCCGTGCCCAGGCAACCCGTTACCCCGTGCGCCCGCCCGCCCGCCGTAACCCCCAACACAACCTACCACTGCCGCCGCGCCGCCTCCCAGCCGCTCACGCCCCAGCCATCACGTCGGAGCCCGTGCCAGCTCGCCCTTGCGCCCGGCGCGGCTCGCCCGCCTTGCCCCTTGCTCGCGCGCGTGTGCAGCGCTGCTTCGCCGCTCTTGCGTGCCGTGCCGCTTGCCCGCCGCACCGCTCGCTGCTTGCACCAGGCGCCGCTTCGCCGCGTGCCGCTTGCCTCTCGCCTCTTGTGCCTGGTGTCGCTCGCTTTTTCCTCGCGTTGGCGCAGCTTAAGTAACCCAAAATCAGAACCCAAAATAACAGATACCCAATAATCGGATAATATTTTAAATATCGATTTTAAAAACTTAAAATTTAAAAAAACCTAAACTACCTGACCTAAAATTTCGGACAAACCCGAACGTCAGTTCTAAGCGGAGCGGAGGAAGGAGACGCCGCCATTTTCACACCCAACAACTAACTAATCCCATCCATCCACTCCGCGCGGTCAGCGCTCGGTCGCGCGACACACGCGCGCACACACACCAACCCCCTCTCCGCCGCCGCCGCCACCAAGCGCCGGCTCCGAAGAAGAAGAAGCAGCAGCCACCTCCACCTCCCCCGCAGGCCGCAGGTTATTAATACGCCCGGGCGTACTCCTCTCGGTTCTTGTGAACCCGCCTCGGGGGCGATCGCTGCTGTAGCCTCTCTTCTCCTTTGATTTGGGCGCTGGGTGGGGCGCCGCTGCTCGTTCGCTAGCTCCGAGTGCTCTGCCTCCGCTCGCGCCTCGGATTATTATGGGATCGACGGCGCTCGGTGGCGGGGCTCCTGCTCGCGTCGGCTTGGCCCCCAAGGTGACCCGCTGCTTCCCTTTCGCGATTCTTCTTGGCCTCTCGTGACGATTAGTGAATTGGATTGTGCCGTCCGTGCCTTAATTGGTTCGGTTGTGCCAAGGAAATTATGAACCTGATGACCCTAGTCGTTTGCGTCATCAGTTCATTGGACGAATCGGCTGTTACTCTCATTATCTCCTTTACCACTGAAGAACACAAAAAAAATATATACTGCTAGGAAAGAATAATAGAATCGAGAATGTAACGAAGCTAATTTCTCTCGCCGACAAGTGGTGTTGAAATGTACCAGTACCACTTTTGATGCCTACGAAATACGAATGTTAGGCATCCTATAACGGGGGTCTTACTGTATCTTGCAGCGAGGTTGGTCACAAGCACTAAATTTTCTTTTTCCTGATGTGCAGAATGGAGTCTTTGGATCTAATCTGAAGCAATGCGGTGGTTTCATGCTCAAAACAACCCCTAAGGTGATTTTTTTCTGTCATACTCATATTTTGTCAATAAGATTGGTCTGTCATTCTCAAAATACTAAAAGAAATGATCCTCCCTGCAGGTTGGATCCTCTTCAGTCCGTGTGAGGGCATCTGTTGCTTCTTCACCGCAGAAGCAGCACTCTCCCAAGACATCAGGAGTTAAATCAGGGGAGGAGGTGCGCATTGCGGTTCTAGGTGCCAGCGGTTATACTGGAGCTGAGGTTGTTACACGCTTCCCTCTCACTTTCCATTTCCATTTTCCTTCTGTTGTCTCATGAGCTGCGACTTACGTTCACCGCACCTGTCGTAGTAATTTTTGTAGTCCCTTTTGTTTCTCCTCTTCCGGCTCACCACTTCTTTGATATGGTCCCATTTCATTGAAGATTTCTATCCTCTTTGGTTCGTTTTCTAATGTGTTCGAACACACTTGCATTGACAGATTGTCAGGCTTCTAGCAAACCATCCTCAATTTCATATCAAAGTGATGACTGCAGATAGAAAAGCTGGCGAACAGTTTGGATCTGTATTTCCTCACTTAATAACACAGGTAAGATATTTTTCTCAATCCTTGGTACATAAAAGATTGGGTAAATATTTTTTTCCTGAATAAGAGGGCAGGAGGACTACCTCTTTTCATTAATAAAGAAGAATGAGTTTATGTACAGATGGTTAGTGGGGTTACAGAGGGGACTACTCTCGCGGCATCATTAAATCTCTAAGATTTTTTGCCCCCGCCAGGCACCAGGCTCTAGCCTCCTCTTTTATTTTTGCTACAATTGTGGTTGGTGTTGTGGCGATGTGTTGGAAGACCATCGCATTCCTCTCTTCCAAACATCCGAGCTGACTAGCAGGATGAGTGAGTGGGGTCCGTTCTTCGGTGATCCAACTGCGTGGGCCAGTGATGTCCACCAATTTTGCACCGTGTCCATGGCATTCCAGTGGTCCATTTGCAGGTTGATCTGCGCCCATCTTGCTACGGCTTTCCATATTCTCTTTGTGACTCGGCAGTATGCTAGGAGGTGTATTGTTGTTTCATCACAGGTTCGGCAAAGTGGGCACGTCCTTTGGTCGGCCCATCCTCTCTGTTGAAGCCGGTCTGCTATCCAAATCCTATTCTGTATTGCGAGCCACGCAACGAACTTGCATTTAGGGGGGAGGGGGCATGGCTTCCAGATTATGGCACGAAGGTTGACATTCGTGGAGCCGTTGAATTGAAACAGGTATGCCGATTTCGTCGTGTAGATGCCACTCGTGGAGGCAGTCCAGATGATCATATCCTCGACTTCATTGAGCTGTGTCCCTTGCAACTGTTCCCAAAGAGTCACATACTTGAAGTGGTTTGGTGACGTGAATTAGGTTATGTTGATGTCCGCAATCCATCGATTTCCTGTTATGGCTTCTTTAACCGTTGCTCACTTTTTCCACGATGCTTCATAGACTCGTGATGCTATGACTTTTGGCGGCGTTCCTTGCAGCCATGCCGATTCCCAAAAACTTGTTGTTTCTCCATTGTTCACTGTGAAATTTTCTATCGTTGCAAAGAGCTGCCTATTGCCTTCATCGCATGGGATCTCCATTCCTGTCCAGGGCTTGTTTTGGTCGGTCCATTCATACCATAGCCATCGTAGTTGTAGTGCTCTTGCTAAGCGTTCCAGGTGTATGATGCCTAGCCCTCCGAGCTCTTTTGTATGTCAATATCTATCCCAGTTCACCTTGCATTTTCCTCCCAACAGGTTATCTCCTCCGGCGCATAGGAATTTTCTTCGCATTTTGTTGATTTTCCCTGTTACCCCCTTGGGGATTTTTAGCACAGTCAGGTGGTAGATTGGTTGTGCCATTAGCACCGACTTGACCAGCCCCGTTCTTCCTGCTGTGTCCATCAGATTTCCTTGCCAGTGCGCCAGCCGGCTGGCTGCCTTATCTATGCCATACAATTACTATTCAACTAAGTTTTGGTAGTACATACAATTACTGTGCCATAAATTTTGCTGGTCAAAACTATAGGATGATGTTGATGTTCTTTTTTCATGCAGGACCTGCCAAATTTAGTTGCAGTAAAAGATGCAGATTTTTCGAATGTGGATGCAGTTTTTTGTTGCTTGCCACATGGAACAACCCAGGTTGTTCATCCCCGTCATGCCTTATCTGAATTTCTTCTTGTTATCTGCTTAATTGTATAAAGAAACAGTTATACATTCTTTCATATGAGTTTAAGATTTTAGAAATTCTTTAAGCAATGTCTGATTGCAATATTTTACCAGGAAATTATTAAAGTTTTACCGCAGGAACTGAAGATTGTCGATCTCTCCGCAGTATGCTCTATAATCTCATGAATTTTCTACGTAGGTATCATTTCTGATTCTTGACAGCCAGTCATTCTTATGGGTGACTCACCATGTTTGTAGGATTTTCGATTGCGTGATGTCGATGAGTACGCTGAGTGGTATGGCCATTCTCATAGGGCACCAGAACTTCAGGTTTTCCTCTACTACTTAGACCTATAAACTTTTTCTAATAACTATTACTGATTATGTAATCTCGCTATTCCTTGGATGTTTAAGTTCAATCTCAGCATTGATTACAATGTATACTGACATGCTCTATCCCCTTTTTGTATGACAATTTTTTGGTGTTTTGATTTGGACACCTGTATTCATATCATAATTTCAGATTATTTATTTTGAGTCATTATGTTTGTTTATATGAACTCATTTCCTATGTGGTTTATTTTTCCATTTATTTAGCAAGAGGCTGTGTATGGCTTGACTGAAGTTCTTCGCGATGAAATAAAGAATGCACGGCTTGTTGCAAATCCGGGATGTTATCCCACATCTATTCAACTTCCTCTTGTTCCTCTAATAAAGGTGGGGACTGATAATCAATAAAAGTTCTTAGTTGTGCAAATCTCTGATTCTAATCGCATCAACGAGAACTGCGCCTAGCGCAGTGGGCAGGGTCTGCGGTGGTGCGCCCTACGGCCTGCGTTCGATTCCCCATGAACGCATTCACTCCTTTCTTAATACATATCGATATGAAAGCCCTTTCTTTCATATCCAGCATTTTTTTAATCGCATCACAACTTGTCAAATCTAGAAATAGGGGTCCTCAGTTATGCCATGCAGTTACATTGAATCTACAAAGAAAAAACACCAATTTTGGTTGCATGGAAGCTATATTGATCATAATTTTAAGCTTGTGAGCCGTTCTCCCGTTATACATCCGTAGTATCTATATTTTTCCTTAGCAGTTTGCTTACCGTGCAGGCAAAACTGATCAAAGTGAGCAATATTATCATTGATGCAAAATCTGGGGTTAGTGGGGCAGGTATGCATTTTGCATGAGATACTCTGACTATTAAGTAATTATATATATTCCATCATTATTAGTTGATATGCTGTGTAACACATGTATTTTGTAGGACGTGGAGCTAAGGAAGCCAATCTCTACACCGAGATAGCTGAAGGAATTCATGCTTATGGAATAAAAGGCCACCGGCATGGTAATTCTGTTTGTTTCTAGATTAGCTGAAATCAACATTAGTTATATGACCTTATACTGCTCTTTAACAGACACTTTTATTCTCCCGTGATAAATGAATAGACTGATAAGAGTGTTTGCTTATATTTATCTTGTTAGTAACCTTTAAGGTAGCCTTATTAACACAATGAGAAAAAACCATGCCAGTTCCCGAGATTGAACAAGGACTTTCAAAGGCTGCTGAGTCTAAAGTCACTATCAGCTTTACTCCAAATCTGATTTGTATGGTAAGCACATTTGCACTCTTGTCGAATTAGTAATTCCAGGCTCTGTAGTTCCCTCTGTGCTGTACCAGGAATGTATAGAGGTTGCTAAATCAAATGATTCTTCTGTATATTTAACAGAAACGTGGGATGCAATCTACTATGTTCGTTGAAATGGCATCTGGGGTGACTGCCAATGATTTGTATCAGCATCTCAAGTCTACATATGAGGTTTGTTGTCTGATCATCTGGGTTAAATTAACTATATGCATATTTGACAGAACCACTGTATTCCACTGAAGTGAATTCATCAGGGTTTAGATTTTGTTAGAGGGAATATACATACTCTTGATATCAAAAGTACTTATTTACTTTATTTATTCTGCACACATGCATTTTCAGGGTGAAGAATTTGTGAAACTGTTAAATGGTAGCAGCGTTCCTCACACATGCCATGTTGTGGGATCAAATTATTGCTTCATGAATGTATTTGAGGACAGAATTCCTGGACGCGCCATCATCATATCTGTTGTAAGTGTCTTTCATCTACATGTTTCTCAAGCATTTAGCAATCTAATGTCGTAGACTTCAGATACATAATCCTATATTCTTGTTTTCAACTCTTCAGATAGATAATCTTGTGAAGGGAGCATCAGGTCAGGCTGTTCAGAACCTTAATCTGATGATGGGACTGCCAGAGAACACTGGGCTGCAATATCAACCCCTATTTCCTTGATCCTCTGTGTCTGTGTCCCGTATGTTCTTTGTCAGGATGATGCTTTGGAGTTCAGTTACCCATTTCCCTCTGTTTACTGTTGAGAGACAAGGTGCTCAACATCAGAGTGTAACCAAGTCAAACTTTCTCAAAGCATAGCTTGGTTTGTGCTGTTGTAGTTTTCATAGAGATAAGTGACAATTTATTAGTTTAATGAGAATATTAGCTCAGTGGATTTGGGCTATTGATATCCTACGGGTATATCCTGTACTGCTTTGTTGTTATGAAATCAAATAAAAGTGGAAACCTCAGTCAAGAGGCATCAATCACCCAGCCATCATTGGATGTAGATATGGTTATATATCTATATCTGTACTTCATGGAATTTTTTTGCTTGCTAATGCTTTATGAAGATTGAAGCATTTCTTAATTCTTAGTTTTAAATGTTTATCTTCAACTTTTTCTTCTGCGAAGTGCCAAGATCCTAAACCTTGCTAAAATCATTCATGCAACAGGTTATAGTGAATTTTCTTTTCTAAAAAAACGAGATTTAGAGGGAGAGATGTCTCTCCAAACATTTTTAAAAAAAATTGTGAGCGTGCAAAAAATTGAACACGGGATTTTATAGTTAAAAACCACATATCTCTTGCCACTGAGCACTATCAAGTGCATCTTTGAATTTTCTTTTTATACTATAAAAATGCCACTACCTTTGTTTCAGTCAACTTTGAATTTCCCTAGTTAGGTCTCAATTTTTGAAATGCTTTATTAAAGCCCAAATGATGTAAATGGGTTGGCATACCTCTTGTGGTACTTTTCTCAGCTGACTCTAAATGACTAAACTAGAATGCTCAACTGTGTTAATACTATGAGTTTCAGTTCATACATAGGTATTTGTTTCCCATTTTCATATTTACTAGTCAATTTTTTTTGTGAACATTGCGCGCACATCTCAGCAAAGCTTAATAATTCGTTGCAACCATAGAAGTCTGTCAAAGACATGACACATGCACCTATCTCTGAGTTATAATGTGTTACATAGATTGCCAGGAGGCTGTAATGAGCAGTCAAAGTTGCACATGGTGCTACGGTTGGTAAGCCCTAGATATCTTGGAAACAATTCCAGAAAGCTGATCTGGCAAGCATGAGCATAATTTGTGGTCCTTAAGTATCATTCCTCAAGGAGGTGCTCACTTGTATTTCTTTGTTGGAGAACTTGTTATTGGATATAGTTAGGGGGATGCATCTTGAAGATTTTTCCAGTTAAAATCAATTGTTGATACTTTCTTTCTGGTTATACTAATCGAAGATGCCATGTACTATTTGACTTGAACTTGCTAGATGCTAGGAAATGCTTTTGCAACAATGTCAGCCTTTGACCTTCAGTTGTTTATGTATTATCTCTGACTTCTAGTTCATTTCTAGTTCTTAAATATTTTTTTGTTTAGTTTGACCACTTAGCATAAATTTAAAGTAAGATATATGTTCCTCTGTTTCTATTCAGCTTATCTGGGGGTATTTTCGGTAGTGCTAAACTGTAGGTGGGCCAATTGAGCTTATGGATGGAAAATGCCATTTAAGTGTTGATACATCCTACTTTTTCACATGAATACATGATTCTATTACCTGTATGACAAAAAAGGCTGATTCACCTGCTGTTTTGTTCTTTCTAATAACATAACTGTGGGCAATTGGGTATTTATGTTTTCTGCAGCAGGAGAAGCTACTGGATTTTTCATAGCTCACGAATCATGCCGTGCAATGGCATCTAGTTGAGAAATCTTTGTATGCCCATGAAGGGGTTGCTGTGCCGCAAACAACATGTCGTAATACGCCTTTGCGGTAGGCTCCGGCTCCTCCTCCCTACATCCTTCATCGAAGTGTGCTTCACCATAGTCATTTAACATGTCTCCTACTCCGGCATCAGAATCAAACTCCTCGATGCGTTGTCGGACGACCTCATCTCTCCCACGGTAGGCTTCACCATGGAACGTTCACCGGGTATAATTAGCTGTAAAACCATTCTTACAAATGTGTTTGTCCATGATCTCTTTTGTTTGTCGCTTCATGTTACCACAATTGCTACAGGGACACCAATACGCGCTCCTTTAACCTTGGCAAATGCAAGTTCCAAGAAAGCATCGGTCTTCTCGATCCATTCATCGGTCAACGAACCGTGACTTGAGCGGCCCGTATACATCCACTCACGGTCATCCATCCTCTATCATATCAAAGAATCATATAAACATTATTTGCATCTATCGAGTGCCTATACTGTCTAATAGCTAAAGATAGGTCCTAATCCCATCCGAGGATGTGTAGATGAGTTTAGTTCTCATGCTCTAGTACTCGCTCAGAGACAAATTTCGGCAGACACCTCCACGTTGTTCTCCAAATACACGTCCCAACAAGGAGATTGTGTATCCGGAGAACAACGGGAGATCTGCCGAAATTCGAGTCGAGATCGAATACTAGATCATGGAAACTAAAATCATCTACACATCCTCGGGCTGTCCAAAAAACGTGGACAATTCAAAACAGATACGGTTAAAGATAGGCATATTTTCATCTGTATCTCTTTCGAACGGGACGCCTAAGGTTACGTTATACACAGACAAACGACGGTGAAGACAGCAGCACCTGCAAAATAGGGAAGCACGGCTCGATGGCCGGCACACAAGCGACGTCATGGCTGCACGATGCGACTCCATTCATCATCTTAAAAAAAAGGCTTCGAACATACGTACATACAATAAACTTCAAAAATATACGTGCATATAGCATATATTTTCTACGCAAATCAAAGGCGTATAGATATGTATCTAAGAAATACCATTGTTTTTACCATACCATTGTTTCTAATAAATACCTAAATATCACTCGTTTTAATAAACACCTAAATACATGATATTATTTCGATGTGTCAATAATAACCTAAATATTGCCATAGTTTAAACTAAATGTTTATATAATAACAAATCTAATTTCGTTTAAACTAAATGTTGCAATAACAAAGAAATAACAAAGAAAAGACGTGTTTACCGGAAAGATGCGAAGGGGGTGGGGGGCGTCGTGTCACATCCTGGGTTTTTCCCTAATTCATTTAAATAATTTACCCAGAAATAATCGGAATTTCTGAATTTAACCTGGAGTCAACCTATAATTTTAAAATGCAATTAATAAATGGAAATGATATGGTAGGATTTTTCTTGAATTCTCCATGTCAAAATACGCTAACAGGATTTTTAGAGTACTCTAAGTATTTTTAATCAATTAAATAAGAAATCAGGAATTAAATTAAGTCCCTAAAATCCCTTTTTCCTTTTTTTTTTCTCTTTTCTTTTTCTTTTCTTTTTTTCCCGTACCGCCCGTACGGTTCCGCCTCGCCCGTGCTTGGCCGCTCGGCCCGACACTTGCTCCGCCAAGCCGCCTCCGCGTGCGCGCTCCTCCTCGGTCGTGGGCGAGGCCCACGTGCCGGCCGCGGCTGCGCAAAGTCTGCGGCTCCTCCTTTGCGCCGCGGGCCACCGACAGTGGGCCCCACTGTCGAGCCGCCTCCCTCGCACCCGGCCGGCCGGCCGCCGCCGCCGCCATAGCCGCGCCGCCCTCCCTCTTTTGCGTCGTTTCCGCGCGCCTCGAGCCGCGTGGGCCCCACGCCGGGCTTCGGCCCGCGCCGTCGCACCCGTGCCCGCTTTTCCCGCACGCCGAAAGCGGCCGCCGCCGCCCTGAAACGGCCGCCGATTTTTCTCTCTCTCTCTCCGAGTCCGAAACGAACGGCGAGGTTTTCCCAGCCATCCAGTGCCCGATTCGATCTCTTCTCTCCCTTTAAAACCCCCTCGGGCTCCGCGCGTTCCCCTTTGTTGGCCGTCGGTTCTAGCCCCGAATCGCCGCGTGTCTCCGTCCTTTTCACCGTCGGTGAGCTCGCCGCCGTTCCCGTTTCCTTTTTTATCTACTTCGTTTCCTTATCGTTTCCCTTCCGTTCGCGTGCCGCCGCTCGGGGCTCGTCGCCGCCGCGTGCCGCCGCCGCCGTCGTGCCACCGAGGCCGTCGGGCAAAACCCTCGCCGCCGCGCCGCCGCCGCGCCGCCGTGGAACCCTAACCCTAACCTAGCCTTCGCCCCGCCGTCCGATCGCCGCCGATCCGGCTCGGATTGCGCCACGTGGCGGCGATCCGGCCGCGCCCGGCTCCCGCGTGCGCGGCCGTGTGCTGGCGTCGCCCTAGGGCGACGCCGGCCGCTGACGTCATGCTGACGTCAGCCCGATGCGCGCGTGGATGACGTCACCAGGGGACTTAATTGCGCAATAAATAATTTAATCTTTTCTGTTTAGTTTAAAAATCGCAATTAAACTTCTAAAATTCATATCTTTTGAATCCGAGCTCCGTTTTAGTCCATTCAAATTTCATTAAATCCAGAAAAATGTCAAGAATCCATTAAAAATACTTTTCAGTGCTGTTTCAGTAGACTTTTTAGGGTGTTTGTTGAGTGCTTTGTTTGTCGTGTAGATCCCGAGTTTTCCGGCGAGCCCGTTCTCTTGAAGTAGTCGCCGAGGTTCCTCGCCTCGAGCAAGGCAAGTCATACCTTACATTGACCATATTGTACCTATTTTATGTAAATACCTTTTTTTCGTTCAAATACGCATATGTTTTAGAATGTCATTTCATGGGATGTTCATGCCTATTGTACTCAACTATAGGATTGTTTACCTTATACCATTGATAACTTGGGGTCCAATGTGACTAGATGATAGTTTAAGGTTGCTTAGTTATGCTTAGCGCAACTAGCTCACTTAAGGGAATCACACTAATCGAGAGTATTACTAAAGTTGACCTTCCGATGATATTAAGATATGACCTTGTTTTTAATAATATTGAATTATGAAAAGGTGGGTCGTGAGCACATGGTTGGACTTTGGTTAGCGTGCTCATGACGATTAAGGACCGGTTCTCGGGAAACCACGGAAGAAATGCCGTGCATACCACAAGCCGCATGGGTAATGGTGGGCCCGTAGCGTAGCTGTCTCTAGTTAACGTATCCCAGAGAGGGTGGGCGTGATGGAGTTGGGTCGGCCCCGGTTTTAAGGGTTGATCAGCTTCCGGATTCACCGCGGCACTAGAGGGGGCTGCCCATTGCCCGATGGGAATGGGGCGAAACCTTGGTGTGGTACGATTGATTAGAGGGGTTATGTGAAGGGTCCGTCACAATCCCTTTCCGGGCACCGTGGTGGTGCACCGGCGCACGGTAACGTGTTGTGGGATTGTGTCTTGTGGGTACAGCTTGTACACCTCGATCGAGTAAAAACTATTCGAATAGCCGTGCCCACGGTTACGGGCGATCGACCAGATTCACCTTGATTAGTCTCTTTTATTTTATTCGAAAGAGATGTTGAAGTATGACTAGTGCAGGTGGGTGGATGGGCCTGTTGCAACGTGGTTTGAGCGTTGGACAGTGTTTGTTTAATGTTGCTTAAATTTTACTACTGTTTTACTGTCTTCAAATATTATTATTATATACTGCAAATGCTGTTTATGCAAATCGAGCCCCGTGACCTTTCCTTGTTATTTATCTTGCATCATGTCCCCTTTTCCGGTGTGACTTGTTGAGTACGGTGGTTGTACTCAGTCTTGCTTCTTTTTCCCCCTTCAGTGCCAGAGGTTGAGATCGAGGTCTCCGAGGAGGTGTAGGCTTGTTCTCGTCAAGGTTTAGCTGTGGAGTTGGTGTTCCGCTTCGCTCGTGTCAAGTTTAGCTTAAGTCAGTTTTATTTTTCCTTTCCGCTGCATTTGTGTAACTCTTTTATATTGTTTCTAAGACGAGGATTTTGTATTATCAATAACGTCGATTTGTGTACCTCGGCCGATGCCCGGACGAGGATGTAATGCACAAATTAGCGCGTAAATTCTGGTGTGAATTTCGGGCGTGACAAGTTGGTATCAGAGCCTTCCTGGACTGTAGGACAAGCCAACTGGAAACCTTAAGAGCCCTCTAATTCTGTTCATGTGCATATGTTTTGAAAAAGAGAAAGGGGTGTTTTGAAAAGTGGAGTCAGTCTAGGGTTTAGGAATTGCGAAAATGGGATGTTGGTCGTGGGTTTTTGAGCATGTTTTGATTTTCCCACTCCTTTGTTTCTATAGATGGCAGGTTCCCCAGCGACGCACTGCGGAAAAGGGATGACAGGCTTCGTTGCGGAGCGGCGCGTATGGCCCTTGCGGTTGGATATCCGAAGCACGGAGTATACGACGGTTGCGCCTCTCGGTGGCGAGTTGCCCTACCATGTTCGGTTGGAGGTTCACGGGTTTGTGGGAACGTGTCTTCCCAACATGGAGGTCACAGCTTCCGGAGGCACGTCAGATCACGCTTGTCAAGAAGCCGCCTACGATGTTAGCCGGGATGAGGGAGCCGCATGACGCCGACCTTCGCACCTCCTCCTACCGCTACCATCCCCGTTGAGGTAGTTCCTCCGAGGTCGGTGCATTCAAGTCGACGCGGAGGAGAATGACTCTACCTTCGGTCACATGTGCACCGTGCTCAAAGGACTAGATCGGATGCACTCGACCTACACAAGGCGACCAAAGAGCCGAACGACAAGAAGATGCGAGGATCGCGCGCACGGGACGAAGTGGTTCGTCGAAGAAGGAGGTAGCTGAGTTGAAGGGACTTCCGCCACCGCTGGGGTTAGACTCCGCACTATGCCTCGGAAGACCACCACCGCGCATGTCCGTATCCAGTGGCACCTCGGATTCCACCGCCTTCTCCGGCTCCACCCGCTCCGGTTCCGGCCGGTTCCAGTTCCTCCTGCTGGAGTTCGCCCTCACCGTTGCTCCGGCTTCGGCGAATCAAGGCGGAGGCGGCGTAATGGTTGGATCTCCGTCTCCAGTGACTCAAGCTCGAGAATTCGGTGAAGACATGGACTCCGAAGAGACTCGAGATTCCTCGGAGGGAAGAGGCGGGATCGGTTGGGCTACGGCAATCGATTCGAAAGAGTCCAGTCGAGGTGACGCCCGAGGACTCCGAGCCGTTCGGAAGAATGGGGATCTTCGAAGGAAGCGCCGACTCCTCGTCTCGTGGATCGTTCTAGTTGCCCTCCTTAGTTTTACCGTTTAGCTTAGTTTGTCTTCTTGGTAGTTGCTGTGTTAGGCGCGTGTGTGGGATAGGCGGCGATCGATATCAAGTGTGATATGACTCGACCAATTAAGGATGTTTGGTGTTTTTCCTTGTTTTTAGTCAAGATCGAACAATGCATTTGAATTCAAATAATAAAGATTAGTTCTAAGTCTCTCTGTTTTCTTCTTTTCTCTCTCTTTGGTCGGTCGTCTCCTTCGGATGGTGAACACCGGGACCGCGGGCGAACGCAACAATGGGCGATCAGTGCCGACAACAACGAGGCTCACGACGCCAATGGCAATGCTCCTCCACCGCCACCCGAGAATCCCACCATTGCTCAAGTGCTCGCTTCACGACACGAGATGATGGCTGCAATGATGCAAACAAATGCAACAACAACACCATCGGATGCAACGCAGATGCTGCAACAAATGCAAGCAACAGCAGCAGAACAATCGGTTTTGCCGCCCCACCACCCCAGTCCAAGCCGCCGAGTTCCTTCGTGTCCGACCGCCGACCTTCTCGCACCACTAATCCCATGGAGGCTAATGATTGGCTTCATGCCATAGAGAAGAAGTTAGATCTGCGTAGTGCACGGATCGGGAGAAAGTCTCGTTTGCCACTCATCGCCATTCGGTCCCGCTTCACTTGGTGGGACAACTATTTGGTTACTCGCCGGCGGGCAAAGCAGTTACACCGGGAAGAGTTTCGTCGCAGTTGACCGCACACATTCCCGCAGGAATAGTTGCACGTAAAAGCGTGAGTTCCGTTCTCTTGAGCGGGGTAACGGATCGATTCTCGAGTATCTCGCACGAGTTCAATCGTCTTGCCCGTTATGCCCCGAAGATGTGCGCACCGATGCGAAAGGCGGAAAAGTTTTTGGTGGTTTGGATGATGAACTCACGGACAAGCTTATCTCCTGGAGACTATGCTAACTTTGAGAAGCTGGTTGACAAGGCCATTCGACAGAAGATCGGCGCAACAAGATGATCAAGAAGAGAAAAGTATTCCGAGACACGACCTCCTCAACAGCAGGGAAATCAGCAAAGGCCGCGTTTCATGCCCGGAAGTCGAATGGACCTACCACCATGATTGTTCGTCGCATCGACCTTATCACCGGGGAATTTCCAACCGCAGTAGTGGCGTGGTCGGCAACGATACTCACCCCACGCCCTCCAACGGCGCCATCCGGCAAGAATGGCCACCACCTCCAAGGAAGGACTCGGAGGAAAGCCGAGTCTGTTTCACCGTGGTGACCTGGGGCATTTGCAGACAAGTGTCCAAAGCCAAGACGCGCTGGGCCAAGGTTCATCCAGGCTCGAGTCAACCATGCGTCCGCCGAGGAAGCACGACCGCTCCCGAAGTTATACTGGGTATGTTTTACGTAAACTATACTCCCGCCACAGTATTATTTGATTCCGGCGCTACACATTCTTTTATCTCAAAGCAATTTGTTGGGGCACATGGGTTGTCGAGTGGGACTTAAGATACCTATGCGGGTTCAAACCCCTGGAAATCACTTGGAGACCACTCAGTATTGTCCCTCAGTGACCATAGAAATCCAAGGATCTATGTTTCTAGCCAACCTTATCCTCCTTCAGTCCAAAGGCATAGACGTCATTCTTGGGATGGATTGGTTGTCCAGACATAAGGGAGTAATTGACTGCGCTAGTCGTACCATTACTTTAATTAATACGAAAGGAGAAAGAGTTGTTTTTCGCTCTCCCATGCAAGTCAAGTCCATCGCAAGTTTGAATCATACCGGGGAATCGTCCGAAATGGCGGCCAAGACCCCCGTGAAGTTAGAGGATATCCCCATCGTCAGAGAATACCCTGAAGTTTTCCCCGAAGATTTAACTCGATGCCGCCAAAAAGGGAAATTGAATTCGGATTGACCTAGTACAGGACCGCCCCAATACACAAGAGGCCGCATAGGATGGGAGCCAACGAGTTGGCCGAAGTAAAGAAGCAAGTGGATGAACAGTTGCAAAAAGGGTATATTCGCCCGAGCACATCGCCTTGGGGTGCTCCGGTGATTTTCGTGGAAAAGAAAGACAAGACCAAGAGAATGTGTGTCGATTATCGCGCCCTCAATGAGGTTACTATCAAGAACAAGTATCCCCTACCACGGATTGATGATTTATTCGATCAACTCAAAGGTGCCGAGGTATTTTCCAAGATAGACCTGCGATCGGGCTATCATCAGTTGAGGATTCGGGAAGAGGACATTCCCAAGACCGCCTTCACCACCAGGTATGGACTGTACGAGTGTATGGTCATGCCTTTTGGGTTAACCAACGCACCGGCTTCCTTTATGAATCTGATGAACAAGGTGTTTATGGAGTTCTTGGATAAATTTGTGGTGGTGTTCATTGACGACATTTTGATCTACTCTAAGTCGAGGAGGATCATGAGCAACATCTTCTACAGTACTCGAGAAGTTGAGAGATCATCAACTCTACGCCAAGTTTAGCAAGTGTGCTTTCGGTTAAAGGAGTACGGTTCCTCGGTCACATTGTAAATGCCCAAGGAGTAGCCGTGGACCCAGCAAATGTGGAATCGGTTACCAAGTGGACCCCGCCTAAAACGGTTACGCAGATCTGAAGTTTCCTTGGACTTGCGGGTTACTACCGCCGCTTCATTGAGAACTTCTCCAAAATCGCCAAACCAATGACTCAACTGTTGAAGAAAGATGAGAAGTTTAAGTGGTCGGCAGAATGCAATAAGAGTTTTGGAGAGCTCAAGAGGAAGTTGGTGTCTCGCACCGGTGTTGATACCGCCCAGCCAAGAAAGGACTTCCAAGTTTATTGTGACGCATCTCGCCAAGGGTTGGGGTGTGTGTTGATGCAAGAAGGCAAAGTGGTAGCATATGCATCTCGTCAATTGCGCCCACACGAAAACAACTACCCTACTCATGATCCGGAGTTATCCGCAGTGGTTCATGCACTGAAGATGGCGACACTACCTAATTGGTAATCGTTGTGAAGTGTATACGGATCACAAAAGTCTTAAGTACTTTTTGTGGACCCCCGATTTTGAGTCGGGAACCTTTCGTGTTCATAGTACCATTTCCCTGGATCAAGTAGTTGGTACCCACGAATGCAGATCTTGGATAATCAAGTGCACATGCACGAATAGTCTTACAATACCATTATTACATAAATGGGCCCGAAGGCATTGTTCATCCACAGGACCTTATGGTCCGAATACAACATAAAAACGAGTTTAGATAAGGCGGCGGAAAGAGGCGGCGGCTTGTCCATTGCCACGAGCAACGACCGGGACTAAGGTCTAATATGCGCCGTCGGTTCCTTCGCCCTCCGGGTAGTACGCGTAGGGTCTTCGGCTCTTCATTTCCATCAGTGGAGGTTTGTGCGTATAGCAAGGGTGAGTACCAACCGTACTCGGCAAGTCAACACGAAATTGATGCATATGGTAGGGTTATTCAAAGAACACGGCTAGAGTTATTTTTGCGTAAGGCCGGTTTTCACAATTCTTTTCACAAGCCTACCGACTAGCCAAAAACCAAGTTTTAATTTCATAGTTCATTAATCCGGCGACGGTTCGTCTACCATCCATCGTGATTCCAAGGATGGCTTCCCGTCTCCGATTCGTCATGATTTTCTGGGAGTCCACCCCTTCTCGCATTCTCGAGAAGTTGATCCACCAAGAAATGAAACCATCATGCAAACCCATCCCAATTTTTAAGTTCAAAGTCTAGCCAAGCGAAAGTCTTGTCACGATGCTCAATATCCGCGAGCACGGCTATTCGAATAGATTGATTCATTCACACTGCGGTGGATGTACACTTTACCCGTACTCCGCGACGCCCAACAAATGAGCCTACGTCTCAACACATGAGACGGCCACGGCAAAGCCTTTCGATAACCTCACTTTGGCGTACCCGCTCCATGAACTTATGCCCTCATGCACTCTAGCCGTCCTTTTCTAGCGGTGAGAGGAGTTCGGCGCACCCGGGTAAGGGAAGACATTTCCAATCTTTAAGTTTAATTAACAGTAGTTTAATTTCACCATTTATAACAAAGGCCGCAGCCTCATTCTCATCCCATAACCACATCATAGAGAACCATCTATGCAAGGATACGCCTCCGCTCGGCTACCTAGTCGGCTAGGTCTATACCCATTCGAGAAGTACGGTTGTGCGGCTCGTTTCCGCTATCTCATGGCTCGGTCCTTAATTGACCGGGTCGGCACTTGCCTTTTTCCGGAATCCACCCAAATCATCCGGCCGCCCAGCTAAAACATTTGTATAGCACTTTCAATTTCCACCAAACTTAGTTCATCATGGCCATGTGGCGCTCATGTCTCCACATGCCGAATCTCAACTACCTTCCCTAAGGTAGTTGCCCAAGCACAAAGCTTTTTCATAAAGTCATGAGTATGCATGGTCTAAGTTTAGCAGGGCTAAGCGGTTTAAAGTTATGCTTCGGTTATTTGTATCACATTGCGAGTTACAAGGAGTAATTCTAAAGGTAAACAATAGCAAGGTATGGCATAACAAGTATAGGCAACCCGGTAAAGCATGCATGTTTAGAGTTTAAAATAACATCATTTCGCAAAGGGGATCAATATGTTCAAAGGGTGTGAAGACTTGCCTTGCTCGCGCACTTGAGGGTGGGATCTTCAGCGGTGTCGATGCCGGTTTCTTCGGACGCTACCCGTACGTGCGAGAGATCAATTGAATTCAGTTAGAATTCAACTAAACACCGAGAGATCGAAAAGAACCACAAAAGCCATGAAAACCACTTCAAAGAGTTTTGCCGAAAATTCTACTCGAGTTAGAACAAGGGTTGCGAGGAAAATCCGGGTTTTGGAATCGAGTTGATGACCTAGGGTTTTCGCAAAGTCGGCGATCGTAATAAATTTGGAAATTACGTTTGAAAATATCAGCGAAGAAAATTCATGCTCGAAATTTGAGGGTTTGGGTACAAAAGCGAAACCTATTTCGATGGCGGGAAAGAATTAAACGGAATCCGGATTGAAAAACGATGCGAATGGAAATTTCGGAAAACGCCGATTCCGATTTTCAAACATTGCACCGAGAAATCATGCGAGAAAATAATTTATTTTTGCCCAAAATTTTACTCAAGACTTCCCAAAATATTTTTCCAAATTTTCCAAAATTTTTCCAAAATTTTTCCCTATTTTCTTTTTCTTTTTTTTTTTTTTTTTTTTTTTTTTTTCTTCTCGGCGTGGCACTATTCATTTGCCACAAGGTGTTCGACCGGGCGCCCTAAAACAGGGGCGGTGGCGGCGAAGAAAAAGGGCGGCGCAAGGAGGGGCTCACCGGCGACGACGGCCTCGGGAGGTGCGGAGGGCGCGGGGAGGCCTTGCGCACGGCGGCGCTCGACTTGCGGCGGCGCTCGGGAGCGGGAGAGGAGCGGCGGCGGTGCGGTGAAATGTGGCGCGGGCGCGGCCCTTTTATAGGCGTGGCGCGGCGCGGGCGCGAGGGAGAAGGGGGCGGCTCGGGCGTGCGCGGCGCGGTGCGACACGCGGCGCAGCTCGGGGGGCGGGTGCGGCCGGCCGAAGCGCGGCGGCGAGGCGCACGGCGCGGCGGGGAGTCCGGAGCGGCGTGCGCGCGCGAGGTAGGGGCCGGAGCGTGGCTTCGGCCGCGTGGCGCGCAGCGCGGCGCGCTGAGGTGGCCGTACGGGCGGGCGCGAGCGCGCGGCGCGCGCAGCGCGCGGAGGTCCGGCTCGCGCGGCGCTCGCGCGCGCGCGTGGCGCGCTGGCGCGGGCGCGCGATGCCGCCGCGGCGCGTGCGCGCGGGGTGGGAGCCGGCGCGGTTGGGCGCGGCGCGGCGCGTGCGCGCGTCTTGTGCGCGCGTCTGGCCGGCGCGGCGCGCGCGCGCGCGGCCGGGCGTACGGCGTCGAACAGTGGTGACCGATGAACAGTGCGATTTGTTAATTTCCCGATTTTCTATTTTCTTTTCCCATTTTCTATTTTCTTTCCTTCTAAAAATTCCAAAATAAATCCCAATATTCTAAAATAATTTTTAACTTTATATTTTAAACTTTTTCTTGACTTTCATTTTTTTTCCACAATTATTTTTCATACTTATTTAAATTCTTTTTCCTAATTTTCATAATTCACCCATTTTTAATAAAATAAAATTCCCAAATTTCGAGTACGCCTCCGAGAATTTTATTATTTATTTTGTGTTTTAATTTATCTTCTCCCAACCAAAATTTTTATTTTATATTACTCGAAATGCGTTTTCACAAATCCACACTTTTCCCGGATTCCTTTTTTAAAATCGTGATGCGGCTTTCGCATCACCGTTTTGACAACTCCGAAACCTCCAAAAACTCCGAAAAGGAAATTAATCACGTCAAAACTTATGCAACTGAGCTGGCAAATAAGAAGCAACAAACCCGACAAGAAGCAACAAGCGAAGGTTTTTGAAAGTTCCGATTTTTACGTTCCGATTTTGGTTCTTCGATTTTCGGGATGTTACAAACCTACCCCCTAACAATAAATCTCGTCCCCGAGATTTCTTACCGGTTGCGAGTAGGTGTGGGTATTCGTCCTCGGGAACTCTTCGCTCTCCCGGTAGCTTCTTCTTCGTGTGATTGCTCCATTGTACTTTGTACATGCGCCATGACTTGGTTCGTGTCTTCTTTTCTGCCTCGTCTAGTATCTTGATTGGATGCTCCGGGTAGGTAAGATCACTGTGGACATGGATGGTTTCTAACGAGGCTTGCTCTTCCGGTACCCGCAAACATTTCTTCACTGCGATACGTGGAATACTTGGGTGGACATCGGAGAGATTCTCGGGCGCAATTGGTAAGCCACTTCTCCTCTCCTAGCGCTTATCAAGAATGGGCCCACGTATCGTGGTGCGAGTTTCCCTTGACTTTGAATCTCGAGTTCCCCGTAGTGGTGAGACTTTTAGATACACGTAGTCACCTTCTTTAAATTCCAATTCTCTTCGACGGGTGTCCGCGTAGCTCTTTTGTCGTGATTGAGCCGCTTGTAGTCGGTCCCGGATCGGCGAACCTTTTCCTCCGCCTCCTTGATTATGTCGGGCCCGAATACGGTTCGTTCACCGGTTTCGACCACATTAGTGGGGTTCGACATCGGCGACCAAATAAAGCTTCGTTTGGCGACATCTTCAAACGGCTTGGTAGCTATTGTTGTAGGAGAACTCGGCGTACGGCAAACATTTCTCCCAATCCTTGGTGAAATCCAACGCACGGAGCTCTCGGCATGTCTTCTAGCACTTGATTTGTCCTCTCGGTCCGCCGTCGCGGGTGGTAAGCGGTACTAAAGGCAAGGTGACTGCGAGTGCTTCGTGAACCTTGCTCCGAAAATGAGATGTAAATTGGGTACCACGATCCGATATAATCCTTTTTGGTACACCGTGGAGACACACAATCCTACTCATATATAGTTCCGCTAGCTTGGCACTTGTTGTAGTTAGTTTTCACAGAATAAATCGGCGAGTCTTGGTGAGCCGATCTACTATTACCCAAATGGAATCGTAACCACCGAGCTTAGGTAGTCCTACTATGAAATCCATGCCTATCTCGTCCCATTTCCATTCGGAATCTTGAGTGGCATGCAGCAAGCCAGGTGGCGTTGATGTTCGGCTTTCACCCTTTGGCACACATCGCACACGGCTACGTATTCGGCTACATCCCTCTTCATATTAGGCCACCGTATTCTCCTTTCAAATCCTGGTACATTTTTGTGCTCCGGGATGCAACGAATATGCCGATTCGTGGGCTTCCTTTAAGATCAATCCCCTCAAACCGCCTCGTTCGGGCACACGATTCTTTTCTTGTACCACAAGATTCCCTTGTCATCCACTCGAAAACTCCCGAGCGCGTCCAGCGCCATGCGTTCCTTGATTCCCTGGGTTTCCTCATTCCCTCTTTGGGCTTCCTCTATTTGAGTTCTCGGTAGGGGCTGGATTTCCAGTGAGTTCACTTCTCCGTGAGGGATCGGGTGCGATTGAGTTTAGCCATTTCTTCTTGAAGTTCGCCTATCTCCCAATCCCATGTGGTTGCATTGGGCTTTGCGACTCAGCGCATCGGCCACTACATTTGCCTTGCTTGGATGATAGTGAATTCCTAGATCGTAATCCTTGATCAACTCCAGCCATCGCCTCGTCGTAGGTTAAGATCAGCTGAGTAAAGAAGTATTTTAAGCTCTTGTGATCGGTATACACATCACGGTGGTTCCCGATCGAGATAGTGTCTCCAGATCTTCAATGCGTGTACCACCGCGGCTAATTCCAGTCATGTGTGGGGTAATTCTCTTCGTGGGGTCGTAGCGCCGAGAGGCATACGCTACGACCTTTCCATCCTGCATCAATACTCCTCCCAATCCTTGCCGGGATGCATCACAAGACATCACGAAGTCCTTCCGGTTGTCGGGTAAGGTCAAGATTGGGGCAGTGGTTAACTTTTCTTTTAATTGGTCGAAGGCTTTTGGCACTTCTCATTCCATTCAAACTTCTTTTCCTTCTTCGAAGTTGAGTCATAGGTCGGGCTACGGTTGAAAACCCTTCGATAAACCGTCGGTAATAACCGGCCAAGCCCAAAAACTCCGAACTTCCGTCACGACTTGGGTGCCTTCCATTCCATAACGGCTTCGACCTTGGCGGGGTCTCTGCTACTCCTCCGGCTGAAACCACGTGGCGAGAAAAGCGACTTCCTTGAGCCGAACTCGCATTTGCTGAACTTGGCATACAGCCGGTGCTCTCGTAGCTTTTCCGTACATCGTAGATGCTCCGCGTGTTCCTCATCGTTCTTGGAGTAGATAAGTATATCGTCGATGAACACCACTACGAATTTGTCCGGGTACTCCATGAATACCTTGTTCATCGGGTTCATAAAGTACGCAGGGCATTGGTCAATCCAAAGGACATCACTTGTGAACTCGTATAAGCCGTATCGTGTAGAGAATGCCGTCTTAGGAATATCTCCGGCTCTAATCTTCAACGATGATATCCCGACCGTAGATCAATCTTGGAGAACACTGCGCACCCTTAAGTTGATCGAATAGGTCATCGATTCGAGGTAGCGGGTACTTGTTCTTGATAGTGACTTCGTTCGCGATCGGTAGTCCACACACATTCTCATGCTCCCATCCTTCTTCTTGACGAAGAGCACCGGAGCTCCCAGGGAGAAGAGTGGGCGAACGAATCCCTTCTCTTGTAGTTCCTTTATTTGCTTCTTGAGCTCCTCCAACTCATTGGCGGCATTCGATAAGGCCTCTTGGATATGGGGGCGTGCCGGCATTAGATCGATGATAAACTCTATGTCGCGATCCGGGGCATTCCGGGCAATTCCTCGGGAACACGTCCGGGTATTCTTGTACTACGGCATTCCGCCTAGAGGTAGCATGGTGAACACTCCCGCAGCTTGTTCGCATAGCTTTGGGTTTTGATCCATAGTTATGCTCATCGGTGATCCCCACGGGGTGGATACCGTGACTTCCCTTCGATTGCAGTCCTATGATTCCATTATTTTTGGTCAACCAATCCATTCCGAGTATGACATCTATGGTTTGGGGCGATAACACCATAAGGTTTGAGAGAAACACCACGTCTCTAATCCGTATGGGCACATTAATGCAGGCATGGGGTACGGTTATGTCTCCCAGGTGAGTGTACCAACATAGGCCTCTTAAGTGCTACTTGGTGTAGGTGGTGTTGTTTGCTTACTTGGGAAGATATGAATGAATGCGAGGCTCCGAATCGAATAAAACTTTAAGCGGTGTAGAGTTGATAGAGAACATACCCATCAATACGCTCTGGTCCTCCGTGCTTCTTCGCCCTCACATGATTCACTTGGCCACGTCGAAACCCGGTGGCGGCCTCGTTGGGTAGCGGGGTCTGAGCAGGACCTCGTCCCGCGCGGGGTGGGGGTTCCTCGGACGGGTGTTGCATTGGCGCTAGTGCGAACAGGGTGTTGCGTGGTTTTGGGCAGCTATTGGAGTAATGCCCGTATTCTCCGCGATTGAAACGACTCACATTCCTTCTTCCGGAGCGGCTAGGGTTGGTGTGGGTGTACGAAGCCGTGGTGTAGCGACTGTTGACATGGTCGGAAGCGAGAGGACGTCCGTTCTTGGGACGTTTGGCTTCCATCCGGACGGGGTGGCTCCCTTGGGGCGTTGTGGCGTTCCACGAAATGGGCGAGCCATAGCGAGCCTCCTCTTGCGGTTATTGTCTACCACCTTTTGGTCATGCTCAAGTCGGACGACCTTGTTGATGAGGCTTTGAAACCGATGTGATCTGCCCGATCATTGGTCCCCTCGGTTCGTCATTTAGTCCCTCAATGAATTTGTCTATCTTTTCTTCTTCGTCGCCAGTCACCGGTGGCGTAACGGGCAAGCTGGGTAAACTTGTTCGGATACTCCGTACCGAGGTGTTCCCTTGACGCGTCTGCGGAACTCGTTCTTCTTCATCCTCATTACGCAGTGGCACGAAATTCTCACGGAACGCAGCCGTGAATTCCTCCCATGTTGGCTCGCCGGCGTCTTCAGCTCGTGTCTCCTTGTAAGTGTCCCACCGAGTCACTCGCGGGACCCTCCAACGGTTAGTAGCGAAGACAACTCTATCCGCTTCTCGGACTCGACGAGGGTTAGCTTCTTCTCTATCACTCTTAGCCAATCTTCGGCGTCCATAGGTTCCTCGGCCGTGGAAAAAGTGGGCGGCTTAGCTCTCATGAATTCTCCCACTCGATCCTCCTCGACCTCCTTGATTATTGGCAATCGCTTGGAGTAGTTGTGTCGCATGGCCATGACCTCCGCCGGGGTGGAGGGGTTAGGTTCGCGGGTTCTCGTGGGTTGCTGCGGCCCTTCGGCGATGTGCCATCGAAGAAGAGAGATGAATCAAGAGAGCGGACTAGTTTATGTCATAGTACACGGGAATTTTTCTTCAAGCTCCTTCGAATGATCTTCCATCAACGAGAGGTGAAATAATAAGCATACGAATCAATACGTCTCAAGGCGATGCCTAGGTTCATCATATTACATAAAGGGGTACATGGTGTACACACACAGTCCTCCATGCCAGATGGCGATAATAATTATATCGTTCAACTAGATCAACTAATTAAGGGTAAATAGGAAGTGCTTGCTGGGCCGGAAGGTCCTTCCGCCTAGTCATCCAACCATCCGCAAGAGCCGGGCGCCGAAAGTGGGTGGTGCCGCCGAAGCAAACCGAAGTCCCCACGGCTCGGAGGTGGTGGCCTTGGAGTCACGCCGAATCTTCCGACTCGGTGGCCGCGTACTCTTGCGAGCGATCGGCGGGTGAGGGGCCTCCCGTGTGAGTCAAGCGACGAGGGGGAACTTCCTCCTCCATTGAGTCGGTGTCGCTAGACTCCCATTTGATCTCCATGGGTTACGCCTCGGACTCCGTATCGGTGCGGATCTGGATGGGGTTACCTCTCTCCGATCCCGGCTCGGATGGTACTGGTACGGAGCTCCGGGTGGGTCCCATGGATGTAGCAGCAGTGGGGTCGACCAGGTAGGGTGCAGGCTCTGTGCTCAACATGAAAGCTTGCCCCATCATAGCTTGAAAAGTATCAAAGCTTGCTGGAGTCATGTGGTAATAGTGGTCGGGCACGGGGCGGGATGTGATGGTACGGGCTCGGTGGAAGTACTGCGGCGTAGACGGGACGAGTGCGCATTGTGTTCCTCTAGGCGGTTGATCTGCGCTTGCTTTTCCTGAGCTGCTCTTCCAGCTCCACCAGAGCCTCCCCTCGGGCCATATAGCGGTCCGAGAGTTGCTCATACTGAGCACCATTGGCGCACTGCGGTTGTATGCAGCGCTTATCTGGTCTCCACGGCCTTGGTGGCGTCGACCGGATCATTGAGGCGTGATCGCGATCGTTGATTTCGAGCGGGGCCTCCTCTAACGTCGTCTGCTGTCTCGCCCAACGCGATAAACGCGTGACCATCGGGTTGTAGCAGCGGGGGTAGCTTCCACGGTGCGAGCGGGTTGCCCTCTTCGCGGTAAGGATGATGCACGAACTCTGTCATTGTGAGTTCGGCACGGTGTTCCGCATTAAGGCGAAGGAAGGCCTCGCGAGCGCATCTGAATAGCCGTCGCTAGGTCCCGGTGGTAGCGAGTGTGGAAGCGTAGGATGTTTCACTCCCCATGCGGGCTTCTATGGATACGGCTGCCTCCCAGGCTGGATACATCTCGGAGCCATGTCTCTTGGTGTGATAAGTGGGCGGTTCCGGGTATCTCAAGCACCATAGTAGAGACTGGAGTTGTACCACGAACCCCTCGTCTCGCGGGATAGTGACTTCCCAGGTTCCGTCGTGGTTTGACATCTGCTTTACAGGCAACTTAGGGTTAGCGAGAGGGAGCTATCATAATCATTTGGTAAAAAGAAATACAGATGTAGAAAAGATATATTTGCATTTTCGGAAATAATAGTTTTAAAACTGATCCTACTGTAGGGATATTTCCCTTTAGCCATCTAGTTAGGGGTAGGGCGCCATTTGGTCTTAGCCTACGGTCGCATGGCTCTGATACCAGCTCTGTGGACCCCCGATTTTGAGTCGGGAATCTTTCGTGTTCATAGTACCATTTCCCTGGATCAAGTAGTTGGTACCCACGAATGCAGTACTGGATAATCAAGTGCACATGCACGAATAGTCTTACAATACCATTATTACATAAATGGGCCCGAAGGCATTGTTCATCCCACAGGACCTTATGGTCCGAATACAACATAAAAACGAGTTTAGATAAGGCGGCGGAAAGAGCGCGGCTTGTCCATTGCCACGAGCAACGACCGGGACTAAGGTCTAATATGCGCCGTCAGTTCCTTCGCCCTCCGGGTAGTACGCGTAGGGGTCTTCTGGCTCTTCATTTCCATCAGCTGGAGGTTTGTGCGTATAGCAAGGGTGAGTACCAACCGTACTCAGCAAGTCAACACAGAATTGATGCATATGATAGGGTTATTCAAAGAACACGGCTAGAGTTATTTTTGCGTAAGGCCAGTTTTCACAATTCTTTTCACAAGCCTACCGACTAGCCAAAAACCAAGTTTTAATTTCATAGTTCATTAATCCGGCGACGGTTCTGTCTACCATCCATCGTGATTCCAAGGATGGCTTCCCGTCTCCGATTCGTCATGATTTTCTGGGGAGTCCACCCCTTCTCGCATTCTCGAGAAGTTGATCCACCAGCAAATGAAACCATCATGCAAACCCATCCCAGTATTTTTAAGTTCAAAGTCTAGCCAAGCGAAAGTTTTGTCACGATGCTCAATATCCGCGAGCACGGCTATTCGAATAGATTGATTCATTCACACTGCGGTGGATGTACACTTTACCCGTACTCGCGACGGCCCAACAAATGAGCCTACGTCTCAACACATGAGACGGCCACGGCAAAGCCTTTCGATAACCTCACTTTGGCAATACCCGCTCCATGAACTTATGCCCTCATGCACTCTAGCCGTCCTTTTCTAGCGGTGAGAGGAGTTCAGCGCACCGGGGTAAGGGAAGACATTTCCAATCTTTAAGTTTAATTAACAGTAGTTTAATTTCACCATTTATAACAAAGGCCGCAGCCTCATTCTCATCCCATAACCACATCATAGAGAACCATCTATGCAAGGATACTGCCTCCGCTCGGCTACCTAGTCGGCTAGGTCTATACCCATTCGAGAAGTACGGTTGTGCGGCTCGTTTCCGGCTATCTCATGGCTCGGTCCTTAATTGACCAGGTCGGCACTTGCCTTTTCCGGAATCCACCCAAATCATCCGGCCGCCCCAGTCTAAAACATTTGTATAGCACTTTCAATTTCCACCAAACTTAGTTCATCATGGCCATGTGGCGCTCATGTCTCCACATGCCGAATCTCAACTACCTTCCCTAAGGTAGTTGCCCAAGCACAAAGCTTTTTCATAAAGTCATGAGTATGCATGGTCTAAGTTTAGCGGGGCTAAGCGGTTTACCGAAGTTATGCTTCGGTTATTTGTATCACATTGCGAGTTACAAGGAGTAATTCTAAAGGTAAACAATAGCAAGGTATGGCATAACAAGTATAGGCAACCCGGTAAAGCATGCATGTTTAGAGTTTAAAATAACATCATTTCGCAAAGGGGATCAATATGTTCAAAGGGTGTGAAGACTTGCCTTGCTCGCGCACTTGAGGGGTGGGATCTTCGCGGTGTCGATGCCGGTTTCTTCGACGCTACCCGTACGTGCGAGAGATCAATTGAATTCAGTTAGAATTCAACTAAACATCGAGAGATCGAAAAGAACCACAAAAGCCATGAAAACCACTTCAAAGAGTTTTGCCGAAAATTCTACTCGAGTTAGAACAAGGGTTGCGAGGAAAAATCCGGGTTTTGGAATCGAGTTGATGACCTAGGGTTTTCGCAAAGTCGGCGATCGTAATAAATTTGGAAATTACGTTTGAAAATATCAGCGAAGAAAATTCATGCTCGAAATTTGAGGGTTTGGGTACAAAAGCGAAACCTATTTCGATGGCGGGAAAGAATTAAACGGAATCCGGATTGAAAAACGATGCGAATGGAAATTTCGAAACGCCCGATTCCGATTTTCAAACATTGCACTGAGAAATCATGCGAGAAAATAATTTATTTTTGCCCAAAATTTTACTCAAGACTTCCCAAAATATTTTTCCAAATTTTCCAAAATTTTTCCAAAATTTTCCCTATTTTCTTTTTCTTTTTTTTTCTTTTTCCTTTTTTTTTCTTTTCTTCTCTGGCGGCACTATTCATTTGCCACAAGGTGTTCGACCGGGCGCCCTAAAACAGGGCGGTGGCGGCGAAGAAAAAGGGCGGCGCAAGGAGGGGCTCACCGGCGACGACGGCCTCGGGAGGTGCGGAGGGCGCGGGAGGCCTTGCGCACGGCGGCGCTCGACTTGCGGCGGCGCTCGGGAACGGGGAGAGGAGCGGCGGCGGTGCGGTGAAATGTGGCGCGGGCGCGGCCCTTTTATAGGCGTGGCGCGGCGCGGCGCGAGAGGAGGGGGGCTCGGGCGTGCGCGGCGCGGTGCGACACGCGGCGCAGCTCGGGGGCCGGGTACGGCCGGGCGAACGCGCGGCGAGGCGCACGGCGCGGGCGGGGTCCGGAGCGGCGTGCGCGCGCGAGTAGGGGCCGGAGCGTGGCTTCGGCCGCGTGGCGCGCGCGCGCGCGCGGGAGTGGCGGTACGGGCGGGCGCAGCGCGCGGGCGCGGCGCGCGGGCGCGCGGGTCCGGCTCGGCGCGGCGCTCGCGCGGCGCGTGGCGCGCGCGGCGCGCGCGCGTGCCCGCGCGGCGCGTGGCGCGCGCGGGTGGGGCCGAGGCGCGGTTGGGCGCGGCGCGGCGCGTGGCGCGCACGCGTGCGCGGCGCGCGTACGGCCGGGCGACGCGCGCGCGCCGCGGCCGGGGCGTACGGCGTCGAACAGTGGTGACCGATGAACAGTGCGATTTGTTAATTTCCCGATTTTCTATTTTCTTTTCCCATTTTCTATTTTCTTTCCTTCTAAAAATTCCAAAATAAATCCCAATATTCTAAAATAATTTTTAACTTTATATTTTAAACTTTTTCTTGACTTTCATTTTTTTTTTCCACAATTATTTTTCATACTTATTTAAATTCTTTTTCCTAATTTTCATAATTCACCCATTTTTAATAAAATAAAATTCCCAAATTTCGAGTACGCCTCCCGAGAATTTTATTATTTATTTTGTGTTTTAATTTATCTTCTCCCAACCAAAATTTTTATTTTATATTACTCGAAATGCGTTTTCACAAATCCACACTTTTCCTGGATTCCTTTTTTAAAATCGTGATGCGGCTTTCGCATCACCGTTTTGACAACTCCGAAACCTCCAAAAACTCCGAAAAGGAAATTAATCACGTCAAAACTTATGCAACTGAGCTGGCAAATAAGAAGCAACAAACCCGAGAAGAAGCAACAAGCGAAGGTTTTTGAAAGTTCCGATTTTTACGTTCCGATTTTGGTTCTTCGATTTTCAGGATGTTACACTTTTTCACCCAACCGGATTTAAACCTCCGACAGAGAAGATGGTTGGAACGATCAAAGATTATGACTTAGGGATACATTACCATCCCGGCAAAGCTAATGTGGTTGCGGATGCACTAAGCCGAAAGAGTTACTGCACCACCCTCGGTGTCGAAGGAATGTGTGACCGGTTCGGCGGGAATTCGAGAATCTAAATCTACGAGTGGTGGATTTTGGTTTTGTGGCTGCTCGGAAGCCCAACCCACTCTCATTGATCAAATTCGGGCTGCTCAGGCGTCGGATCCCGAGATGGCCGAACTCAAGAAGAACATGAGAGTCGGAAAAGCTCGTGGTTTTATGGAAGACGAACATGGCACCATCCGGATGGGAAAGCGATTGTGTGTGCCGAAGACAAGGATTTGAAAAGACGATCCTTACGGAAGTTCACCAAACCCAATACTCAATTCACCCGGCAAGTACAAAGATGTATCAAGATCTTAAAGAAAAGTTTTGGTGGGTCGGCATGAGGAGGGAGATAGCCGAGTTTGTTGCACTTTGTGATGTTTGTCGGCGAGTGAAGGCGAACATCCACGGCCCACCGGATGTTGCAACCACTTCAGATTCCAGTGGAAATGGGAAGAAATTGGAATGGATTTCATCACGGGTTTACCCCGCACAACGTCGAGGATATGACTCAATTTGGGTCGTGGTGGACCGACTCACCAAGGTGGCCCACTTCATACCGTACATACTACCTACTCGGGAAGAAGTTGGCGAGCTTTATCTCGCAAGGATCATGTGTTTGCATGGCGTGCCTAAGAAGATCGTGTCCGATAGGGAAGTCGGTTACTTCCAAATTCGGAAGAAGTTGCAAGAAGAACTCGGTACCGTTTGAATTTTAGCACGGCCTATCATCCGCAAACAGACGGTCAAGCGAGAGAGTGAATCAGATTTTGGAAGACATGCTGAGAGCATGCGCGCTCGATTTTGGAAAAGCGTGGGACAAAAGCTTGCCCTATGCGGAATTCTCTTACAACAACGGCTATCGGCACATTCAAATGGCACCGTATGAAGCACTGTATGGATGGAAATGCCACACACCCTGTTCAGGATCGACGGGTGAGCGCCGTTGTTTGGCACGAAGTAATAAGTGAAGCGAGAGGAAAAGGTCCGAGTAATTCGGGAAAGGTTGAAGATTGCGCGAGTCCGACGGAAGAGTTATGCGGATAATCGTCGAAGAGATCTCGCTTTTGAAGCGGGGATTTTGTGTATCTTCGCGTTATACCACACCGGGGAGTACACCGTTTCCAAACCAAAGGTAAGTTGGCACCACGTTTCGTGGGACCATACAGGATTCGGGAACGTCGAGGAGAAGTGGCCTATCAGCTGGAGCTTCCCTCCAACATGACTGGTATTCACGACGTGTTTCATGTGTCCCGCTTAAAGAAGTGTTTAAGGGTACCGGAAGAGCGGGCGAGTCCGGACAGATTGAAATCCAAGAGGACTTAACCTATGTGGAGAGACCAGCACGTATTCTTGAGGTCAGTGAAAGGAGGACTCGGAACAAGGTTATCAGGTTTTGCAAGGTTCAATGGACTCATCACTCCGAGGAAGAAGCTACTTGGGAACGAGAAGATGAGCTAAAGGCCGCGCACCCGCAACTCTTCGCGATACCTCCGAATCTCGGGGTCGAGATTCCGTTTAAGGGGGTAGGTTGTCACATCCGGGTTTTTCCCTAATTCATTTAAATAATTTACCGGAAATAATCGAAATTTCGAATTTAACTGAGTCAACCTATAATTTTAAAATGCAATTAATAAATGGAAATGACATGGTAGGATTTTTCTTGAATTCTGCATGTCAAAATACGCTAACAAATTTTTACTTGGAATTTTTAGAGTACTCTAAGTATTTTTAATCAATTAAATAAGAAATCGGGAATTAAATTAAGTCCCTAAAATCCCTTTTTCCTTTTTTTTTCTTTTTCTTTTTCTTTTTCTTTTTTCCCGTACCGCCCGTACGGTTCCGCCTTGCCCGTGCCGGCCGTCGGCCGACACTGCTCCGCCCAGCCGCCTCCGCGTCGCGCCGCTCCTCCTCGGTCGTGGGCCGAGGCCCACGGTGCCGGCCGCGCCTGCAAAGTCTACGGCTCCTCCTTTGCGCCGCGGGCCACCGCAGGTGGGCCCCACTGTCGGAGCCGCCTCCCTCGCACCCGCCGCCCGGCCGCCGCCGCCATGCCGCGCGCGCCCTCCCTCTTTTCGCGCGTTTCCGCGCGCTCGCGCCGCGTGGGCCCCACGTCGGGCTCCGGCCGCGTCGTCGCACCCGTGCCCGCTTTTCCCGCACGCCGAACGGCCGCCGCCGCCCGAAACGGCCGCCGATTTTCTCTCTCTCTCTCTCCGAGTCCGAAACGAACGGCGAGGTTTTCCCACATCATCCCATGCCCGATTCGATCTCTTCTCTCCCCTTTAAAACCCCCTCGGGCTCCGCCGCGTTCCCCTTTGTTGGCCGTCGGTTCTAGCCCCGAATCGCCGCCGTCTCCGTCCTTTTCACCGTCGATGAGCTCGCCGCCGTTCCCCGTTTCCTTTTTTATCTACTTCGTTTCCTTATCGTTTCCTTCCGTTCGCGTGCCGCCGCTCGCCGGGGCTCGTCGCCGCCGCGTGCCGCCGCCGCCGCCGTGCCGCCGAGGCCGTCGGGCAAAACCCTCGGCCGCCGCCGCCGCCCGCCACCGCCGCCGCCCGTGGAACCCTAACCCTAACCCTAGCCTTCGCCCCTGCCGTCCGATCGCCGCCGATCCGGCCGCTCGGATCGCGCCACGTGGCAGCGATCCGGCCGCCGCGCCCCGGCTCCCGCGTGCGCAGCCCGTGTGCTGACGTCAGCCCTAGGGCTGACGCCAGCCGCTGACGTCATGCTGACGTCAGCCCTGAGCCGCGCGTGGATGACGTCACCAGGGACTTAATTGCGCAATAAATAATTTAATCTTTTCGTTTAGTTTAAAAATCGTAATTAAACTTCTAAAATTCATATCTTTTGAATCCGAGCTCCGTTTTAGTCCATTCAAATTTCATTAAATCCAGAAAAATGTCAAGAATCCATTAAAAATACTTTTCAGTACTGTTTCAGTAGAATTTTTAGGGTGTTTGTTGAGTGCTTTGTTTGTCGTGTAGATCCCGAGTTTTCCGGCGAGCCCGTTCTCTTCGAAGTAGTCGCCGAGGTTCCTCAGTCTCCAGAGCAAGGCAAGTCATACCTTACATTGACCATATTGTACCTATTTTATGTAAATACATTTTTTTCGTTCAAATACTGCATATGTTTTAGAATGTCATTTCATGGGATGTTCATGCCTATTGTACTCAACTATAGGATTGTTTACCTTATACCATTGATAACTTGGGGTCCAATGTGACTAGATGATAGTTTAAGGTTGCTTAGTTATGCTTAGCGCAACTAGCTCGCTTAAGGGAATCACACTAATCGAGAGTATTACTAAAGTTGACCTTCCGACGATATTAAGATATGACCTTGTTTTTAATAATATTGAATTATGAAAAAGGTGGGTCGTGAGCACATGGTTGGACTTTGGTTAGCGTGCTCATGACGATTAAGGACCGGTTCTCGGGAAACCCCGGAAGAAATGCCGTGCATACCACAAGCCGCATGGGTAATGGTGGGCCCGTAGCGTAGCTGTCTCTAGTTAACGTATCCCGAGAGAGGGTGGGCGTGATGGAGTTGGGTCGGCCCCGGTTTTAAGGGTTGATCAGCTTCCGGATTCACCGCGGCACTAGAGGGGGCTGCCCATTGCCCGATGGGAATGGGGGCAAAACCTTGGTGTGGTACGATTGATTAGAGGGGGTTATGTGAAGGGTCCTGTCACAATCCCTTTCCGGGGCACCGTGGTGGTGCACCGGCGCACGGTAACGTGTTGTGGGATTGTGTATTGTGGGTACAGTTGTACACCTCTGATCAGAGTAAAAACTATTCAAATAGCCGTGCCCACGGTTACGGGCGATCGACCAGATTCACCTTGATTAGTCTCTTTTATTTTATTTGAAAGAGATGTTGAAGTATGACTAGTGCGGGTGGGTGGATGGGCCTGTTGCAACGTGGTTTGAGCGTTGGACGAGTGTTTGTTTAATGTTGCTTAAATTTTACTACTTTTTTACTTGTCTTCAAATATTATTATTATATACTGCAAATGCTTGTTTATGCAAATCGAGCCCGTGACCTTTCCTTGTTATTTATCTTGCATCATGTCCCCTTTTTCCGGTGTGACTTGTTGAGTACGGTGGTTGTACTCAGTCTTGCTTCTTTTTCCCCCTTCAGTGCCAGAAGTTGAGATCGAGGTCTCCGAGGAGGTGTAGGCTTGTTCTCGTCAAGGTTTAGCTGTGGAGTTGGTGTTCCGCTTTGCTCGTGTCAAGTTTAGCTTAAAGTCGGTTTTATTTTTCCTTTCCGCTGCATTTGTGTAACTCTTTTATATTGTTTCTAAGACGAGGATTCGTATTATCAATAACGTCGATTTGTGTACCTCGGCGATGCCGGACGAGGATGTAATGCACAAATTAGCTGCGAAATTCTGGTGTGAATTTCGGGCGTGACACGTCGGCCGAGAGGAGGGAGGCTACGTCGGGCGGTGGGGCGTCGGCCGGGGAGGAGAGGCGGCGTCGGCCCGGTGGGGGAGGAGGGGCGTCGGCGGGGAGGAGGTCGTCGGCCGGGCGTGGAGGGGCCGACCGAGGTGCGGCGGCGGGGAGGCGGCGGCGACCGACGGAGTGGCGCCGGGCCGTGGGCGCCGGGGCGCCGGGCGTTGGGGCGGCCGGGATGCGGGGCGGCGGGATGCGGAGGGGCGGGCCGGCGGAAGTGCGGTGTCGGGAGGACGCGAAAGTGCGGCGCGAGTTGTCGAGGTAGTTTTTTTGGCTAAGTGCGAAATTTCTTGGGCATGGTGAGGGCCTTATGGCGCCACTTTGCCGAGTGCCCCGATCGAGGCTCTCGGCAAAAGCACCCTTTGTCGAGTGCCCTTGATATGGCACTCGGCAAACTATCCATATGCCGAGTGTCAGCCACGGCACTCGTCATAGATTTCAAACATCTTTTTTTATTTTGGTTTTGCCGTGTGTACATCCTTTGCCGAGTGTAGTGCTCGGCAATAAAAAATCATTTTAGGCTACTAATAATTTAAAAAATATCAAACGGATTTGAAAATTTTTCAAATTTTTGCATAATCCAATATATGCTAATTGTTGCCTAGGGAAAAGTTTTTTTAAATCAAACGATAATTCGGTCGTCACTTTCTCTCTAAATCTAACCAATCCTTCTCAACACTCAAAATCTTCTATGGAGAATCTTCGGTTTTGTGAGTGTCATACATGTTAAAATATTTGAAATCTTCTCAATTTTTTACCACACCCTCAATGTATGATATCATGCCATACAGACAATTTTCATTATTTTTCGACTTCGTTTGCTATTTTTACAATTTTAAATTCATTCGGTCAATAGGTTTCTAATCATGTTCCGTGAAGAATATTCCGAAATTTATTCTAATTTATAGGATATTGACTCAAAAGGGTCTAAAATAGTATGAATATAATTTTTGCACTAATTTTATTTCTTTTTTATCACTTGCAGTTCAAATTTGACACTTGTCAAAAATTCATGAGAACAAAACAAATAAAAAATAGCAAAATCTATCAAAAAATTACTAAATTTTATAATCGGGAGTTACATGTTGTAATTACTTAGTAGAGAAAGTTTGGAGGATGGGGAAGAAAAATTTTCAAAACTTTGCCGAGTGCCGGACAAGGCACTCGGCAAAATTGCAAAATTTGCCGAGTGCCTTGGTTAGACACTCGCTAAAGTGAATTTTACCGAGTGCCTTGTCCTGGCACTCGGCAAAGATCTTGAAGAACGGCCGTTGTATCGCGCAGATGACGGCCGTTACATTTTTGTCGAGTGTCTGAATGTAGCACTTGGCAAAATAGTCTTTTTGCCGACTGCCAATATCAAGCACTCGACAAAATTCGATCTTTGTCGAGTGTTTTGTTCGCCGAGTGTTTGCTCTCGACAAACAATATATTTTGCCAAGAGTTTTTTTTTTTGCCGAGTGTTCGAAGGAAAGCTCTCGGCAAACAATTTTACACTTGGCAAACAAGGGTTTTCCCGTAGTGGGAGGCATGCTGCTCTTACTTATCTTTTTCATTTAAGTTTGTTATGGTTGTAGCTTACCATATTTGCTGTAGTAGTAAGTATCCTGCGTTGTTGTCACAAATGTGTAATGCAAACTTCTTGAATCAGTAGCAATTTGCATGTTCAAAGTACCTTGTTCACCATTTCATGTTATTATTTTGTGTGTATGGTCACACAAGTTTGTAATGAAAACTTTCCACATATCAAAATCTTAAATGTTTGTCTAACTAGTTGATGAGAAGCCTGGCAATGGAAATAAAATTCAGAAAAGGTAAAGTATGTTTGTGCCATAAATATTCATGATATATTTTTGAAATATGTTTGATGAGAAAAATTAGTTACTGACCATTCTATTATATTGACATTTCTGTTGAAGTCAACCTATAATTTTTCTGATATTTTCTGATATCAAATCAGGCTTGCAAATTAATTTGGTCAACTGAACGTGATGTCATTTTCAAAAACTGAAAATGACACAATGAAAAAGATTATAGGGAAGTTTTCAACACAAAAGAATAACTGAATCCAACTTGCAAACTTAAGTGATTTCGTTAGTTTTCTTAACAAGATTGCAGCGAGCCAGCGAGGTTGTTTTTTCCATATATGATACATTATTGGTAGTCCTACTTGATTTATGCACTAAGGAGAACTGTATATTGCACCCTTCAGATATACTTTATGGTCTTCAAAAGGAATAATCTCAATGCAATCAGGCTTCCTCATATTGCAACTGAACCTTATAGAAGTCAAGATTCAAGAGACATATCGCAAGCGCTTTTCGCATATTTCTGTATGATCTATGATGCTACATTTATTTCTATGTTTATTAGAAATATAAGATCGGTATTCGGTACTCCGTTATTCATGCTATACAATTTGGCTTCATATCAGCATGGCATTGGAAGTTTCCGAGTTCATACAGCTAAAAACCAGAGGTATACGTAACGCACACCTTTGGTCCCTTGAATTCATTTTCTTTGCTGGCATCTGAGCTTCATTTTTTATTCCCCTTATTGATCCTCTGTGTGGAACAAAGAAGCAAGAGGAATAAAAACTCTTTTGAAGGCGAAGGGGCATTGCAAAAATACAGCTCATCCCTTCTGCTACTTGTAGGATCTGAGTCATGTGCAGCTCCTATTGTTGAGGAGATCAGCACCGGATCATCGGATAACTCATATTTGTCGGGTTACTGCAAGGCAGGGTTCTTTTGATTTCACATGCTCAGTGATTTTCAAGATATATACTACTACCATAATCTGAATATTATTTTTCTCTCCTGCAGGTCTCTGGTAATGTTTACCTGGAACTATTACTTGGATGATCATCAGACAGATGTCATATTGTCTGACAATTACATCTAGCAACAGATTAGCCCAGTCTTTGCTGTGTCCAGATCTATCCAGCACAGTTTTAATTACTCCCAAAGTTATTTCTTCTATAAACTTAGTTCAGAAAAAGGTATATGGATCACTGGAAATGGAATGCCTGTGTTTTCAGTGGGCTATCTTACCATGAGACAATGATGAAAACTGTGTGCATGTGAAGACAAAGCTTGAGATCTGCGGAGGCAGTGTCCAATCCTTTTTGAGCTCTTGAGAATGATTAGATTCCCCTCCATGTTCGTGCAAGCCTCTCCTGGTAGTTCCTTGAGTTTGTTTATTGGACGACTTCATTGCAGCAACATTCTCTACAATACAATCTCACAAACTCTGATCCTGCATTAATTGCTAAGATAAGCCCATGTTTGTTCTTGTTTTGAACATAATGAATTATAATTGTTTTTTCATTGTCCTTTGATGCATCTAAACTGGGGATGGTTTCTATCCAATCATTGAAACATGTCCTTGTGACACTTGCCTCTTGAGTTCTGATTGGCTTGACCTCTTAACTCTGTGATCTTGGGGCAAGTCACTATCTTGTCTACCAACTTGTAACAACTAGCAGTTGAAATTTTTTCTAATCTCACAATGTGCACAGGGGTTGCTATCACCCCCAGTTCATCTCCAGCCGTGGGCATCCATTTATTTTAAGCATGAGTTGCATTTCTTAATCCTGCAAGTTGCTGTGCTTCCATTCAACATTTGTCTTTCGTCAAGTATAAATGGTCCTGCCATAACCTGCATTTTTTCTTCACCGAGCACATCGAGTGTGTCAAACACAGAAGCACGGTCTTCTGATCACCTCTAACATCTCTCACATCCTAAACTTGTATCAGAATGGAGTCCGGAGGGGTGATCGCAGAGGCGGGGTGGAGCTCGCTCGACATGTCATCGCAGGCCGAGGAGTCGGAGATGATGGCGCAGCTGCTTGGCACCTGCTTCCCCTCCAATGGCGAGGATGATCACCACCAGGAGCTTCCTTGGTCCGTCGACGCGCCCAGTGCCTACGACCTCCATTGCAATGCTGGTAGCTCAAGTGCATACAGCGCTACTACAAGTAGCAACAGTGCTAGTGGTAGCTTCACTCTCATTGCACCAACATCTGAGTATGAGGGGTACTATGTGAGTGACTCAAATGAGGCAGCCCTCGGGATCAGCATCCAGGAGCAAGGTGCAGCTCAGTTCATGGATGCAATTCTCAACCGGAACGACGATGCGAGCTTCGATGATCTCGCTGACTCGAGCGTTAATCTGTTGGATTCCATCGGCGCTTCTAACAAGAGAAAGATTCAGGATCAAGGCAGGCTAGATGACCAAACGAAAGTGAGTTACCTGATGATTTATCATTTTTGGCGATAACAATGTATAATGCTGCTGTTTTAAATTGCTGATGTGCAAAATTCTGTGTGCTGATTTGATTCAAATGGATGCAATGCAGGGTAGGAGATGTGCGAAGAAGGCTGGCTCGAAGCGGGGAAAGAAGGCGACGCAATGTGAAGGTGAGGATGGCAGCATTGCTGTCACCAACAGGCAAAGCTTGAGCTGCTGCACCTCTGACAATGATTCGATTGCCTCCCAAGAATCTCCTGTTGCTGCTAAGTCGAACGGCAAGGCTCAATCTGGCCATCGGTCAGCAACCGATCCCCAGAGCCTCTATGCAAGGGTACGACAGATGATCTTCTGAATTCATTCATTGTCTAACAACGTTACAGATCGGCAATCGCTTACGCTCTTTGTTTATTGGATGCAGAAAAGAAGAGAGAGGATCAATGAGAGGCTCAAGATCCTGCAGAACCTTGTACCAAATGGAACCAAAGTAAGTTTCTGAGCAAAATATCATTAGTATTTAGTAACTGTAGATCGTAAAATAATGCCGACAACTCAAACAGTATGGATCTCATTTTCCTTTCAGGTAGATATCAGCACTATGCTTGAAGAGGCAATGCATTATGTGAAGTTCTTGCAGCTTCAAATCAAGGTGAGGCTTTTCGCAGGATGACAACTTTCCATTATTCACTCTGCTCCCATCAAAATTGCTCAGCAAGTTATATATCTTTTTCTGGAGAGAAAAAAAAACTCAAGTTGTTGGTTTTATACTTGCAGCTCCTAAGCTCTGATGAAATGTGGATGTACGCACCGATTGCTTACAACGGGATGAACATCGGGATCGATTTGAACCTCTCTCAGCATTGACATAAACACTTCTAACAGTGTCGAGTTACAGAAGAAAGCAGGAATCTTACTTACAAGTTACAACACAATTTGGTTAAATCAGTTCGAAGAGTTCATTGATCGTTACTACTTATTACTAACATATGCAACCGGTTTCTGGTCAATAAACTGTGCTGCACAACATAATCTCAAACGTAAATAAAGCCGTAAAAGGCCCGATGCAATGTTCTTCAGAAGCTGTTTTTTTAACTCGTCAGCAGTTACCGAAGGAATGGATTGTATGGTGGCCAGAGGAGGATATATACAGGAAATCACATAGATACTGGAATACTGGAAGAGGCTCTGTAACTTGTCAAGACAAGAGAGGGCAACTTTGTTCTTCATTTTCTTCTTGAGAAGCAACTCTAAGAAGGAATTTATCTTTCATTTTATTTTTTTCAAATTTGCTCTAGGAGCAAATTTTTGTCTATAGAATTGTATGCGAAGTACTAGTACCACATAATGTAAATGTTTTTACCTTGAGCTTGCATATAATGCGTCGCATGATCGTGAACTGTCGTTAAGTACATTATAGTTATTCTAATAATGCAATTTATTTTGCATAGTGGTTTCTTTTCTATGATCCAATCTTCTCATGCCACTATCTTTATTTGTTTGAAGCGTAATTTTAATCATGAAGAAGCGTGGCATGCGTTGCACATTTTCTCCTCGTCAACGGATGCTCGTGGAATTGATGCTTGTATATTGCCTCCATTACCTGATCATTATTGTCCCAACAAATGTTTAGTCCAGCTGTTGGTTACTAATTATTTATTCGATCATATCTACCGGATTTCCTACCCTTTTCTGGGTAGGCATAAAAAAGGTACTCAAATGTTTGAAATACTGCTATAAACAATTCAAAATGTCAACAACATAAAGCTCCACTACTTGCCTACTACATAAGATGCATCCATCGGCACATTATCGACATCGACATAGTTAAAATTACAGAGTTAAGGGAAATATTACAGTATGTTATCAGTCAGAAACAGTCTCAACTATTTTCATAACCATATTTTTTTCTTTAAAAAATAAAAAGGTAAAGCCAGGAATGAAAACATTATCAAAAATATCAGAAAACCGAAAACGGAACTAGACGGACGTAAACATGTTCAGAAACTAGAAATAAATATCAGAAACATTTGATTATAAAATCTCACATTAAACTTTACATAACTATATATTACATAACAAAATAAAATAAATTTAAGGTTACGCTATATAAATTATAATTTGTCTCCCTTTTAACCTTGTCCTTAAGTTAAGGAAATGGTTGAGGAGTTAATAAACCTCTAAACTATGAGTCAAATAAAGAAATGGACCATAATTATTGATATATTTAAAAAAATAGTAATTGATATAATATAAAATGAATAAGTTCAGTTTAGGTCTCAATTTGTCACCAACTCTGAAAGTCGTCCTTGGACCACAAAACTGGATACAACGTATCCCCCAACTTCTAAAACCAGTGCAAACGAGGTCCCTCAACGGTATTGGTCCTGGTTTTGGCTGACGTGAATCTCACGTGGCATTTACGTGGCGCTTATATGGAACTTTGATTCGGCAAAAAAATAAAAATCATGGATCCCACATGTCAGTTACACCAGAAAATAACAATAAAATGACAGGCCCATGTGAGGCCCCCATGTCAACCAATTGAGTCATCGCGGGACCAACGTAGGCCCCACGTGTCAGCAACCAACCCTTATTACTCCCGTCTCACTCCCATGGTCGAGAGCCCAGACGTAGGCAGTGGAGAGAAGGGCGACGGCGGGTGGCGGCCGACGGGGAGAGAGATGGGGCTGGCGGCCTCCTTCCCTGTAACAGACTCAAATTTGTAACCTTAAATAGGAATAAAATAGTGAAAAAAAATTTGCGAATTAATTTTGTATTATATTTAGTTTAAAGTATTCAAAAATCCCAAAATACTTTTAAATTTTCTTGAAAACAAGCTTGAAAACCAAATATATAAGTGATTGGTTATAATTATTTGAAAATCTTAAATATAATTCTTAAATCAAGGAAATTTATAAAAGTTAAAATTTAAAATTTAACTTTAAAATCTAAATAAAATTTATCAAAACTTTTCCTAAAATTTTCCCTTTTCCTTTTTCTTTCTTTTTCTTTTTCCTTCATTTTTCTTTCCTTCCTCTTCTTCCTTCCCAGCTTTCTTCTACCTTTGCTTACAGAGCAACCCACGGCACCATACCACGGCCAACGCCCTGTGGGCTAATCTTTGCCCATTGAAGCAATTCCAACCGACATAGTGACTACCCTATCCACACAGGCATAGCTATCTTGGATCGAATCAATGAGTCATCGCTGTAATCTCCGGTGAACCAACACAGAGAAAAACCATTGCCGCCGAGGTTTTACCTTTTCTAAATACTATTAAAAGAAATATGCATATCTAGGTATCTTTAGGAAGGGGGTAAAATTTATAAAATTAATATTCATGCTTCATACTCATGGTTATATATATTAGATATACTATTAAGGGATAGAACACATGCAAATATTAGTTCTTTCTTTTAACAAGATATTTCTCTTGTCGATATAACATGCATAAGTATAAGAATAAAACTGTATACAGTTTGGCTTGCTGAGTACCTTTGGTACTCACCCTTGCATAATTATATTCAGGTAACCCATAAGCAGAGGAAGAACTCCCAAATATCCTAAAGGATTGGGAAGACGAGTACAATTTCTAGGTCGACTCTACACTCGGGCTATCCCTGTGGAAGTGTTGCGATTTTTCTTGTATTGTATGAGTTGTATTTGAACCTTATAAGTTTGTATAAACACATAAAGTTCTTGTATCTGTATTATCTCACGCATAACCAGACTCCTGGGAGGTTATGTGGTATTATGGGAGTTGATCCTTTTAGGAGACCCCACATTCCCCTTCTCCCCTCTCCTTCCCCAGATGCAGTGGGCGGCGACCGTTGTCGTCGATCTTGGCGACAAAGCCGACAGCATGACGTCGGGCAGAGCAAGCGACAAGACGACATCAACACCACATGACCATGCCACCTTTCCACCACCGCATAGCCTCTCGAGCTTGACGAGGCCGCGTCGATTCCAGAGCAGGCGGCAAGACAACTTCGAGGTTGCCACCGACCTCGGAGTCGCCGTCTTGCTCCTCTCTCGCGCTTGGAGGCGACGACGAGTGTGGTGGAGGTGGTGTCGATGACGACGGATTTGGACTTGGGGGAGCTCGTCGGCCTCCCCGTCTCCTCCCACTCACGCGCGCTCGCCGGCCTTCCCGCCTCCTTCCTCTCCATGCGCACTCGCCGGCCTCCCTGCCCCCTAGCGGGGCGGCCCCACCGACTTCGGTTCGCTTCGGCTCACTAGCGGAGAGAGGAGATAGAGGTAGAGAGGGTAAGGTGGAGAAAGTGGGTCCCACTATTTTTTATCTTTTTTTTTGACTAACATATGGGCCTCGTATATTTTGTTTTAATTTTTTTAGTTTTCAATTTTGCTCCTAGTGCCACATTAATGTCATATAGGCGTCACGTCAGCCAAAACTGGGGACAATACCGTCGAGAGACCTCGTTTGCATTGGTTTCAGAAATTGGGGGATGTGTTATTGTTAACGACAAAATTTGGCATATTCTGTCAAATAAGAAGCAAGTGCGAAGCGTGATTGATGGTGTGATTTTAGTGGCCAAAAGCAGGGAATTGCATTGGCTAAGGGCATATTGGCAAAATGGTATTGGCTGTCAATTGTCGATAGGTGCTAAAAGTTTGAGTTCTTGTCAGATTCGGTTGAAGGGACTGAGAATAGTACCAAGAAGAGAATCGGATTTGAAGAAGAAATTGACATGGGGATTTATCTATTAATTAGGCATGGTTAATTATTTCCTTTCATAATTTTAGGAAAGACTGATTAGAGTCCGGTTTAGGCTTGTAATTTTTGCTTTATCTTTAGAAAAGTTTGTGCCGTGTCCGATATGGATTAATCTATGCTCATGGGTATAAATATGTACACCCAGGGTCTTGTAAACACAACAACAGTTCAATACACACTTTCGACACATAGCCATCCTAGTTTTCTATGTTTTCATCTCGACGAGTTCTAATTTCAAGTTGGGTTGCATCGGTTATGTTCGATCTCTAGCAAGAGGTGAGTTTCGTCTGTAGTTGCTTGTATTGGAGGGGCTAGGGCTTCCATTGGTTGAGTTCGATACTCTATTCTGATCGGTACAAGCGCTAAATTATCATATATATTATCTAATCTAAGTTGTCAGTACTGTTTAATTGTATCGGCTGATTCACTTACGGTTTGTTAGGGTTTGCTGATATCGGCTAAACTATTCTTGATGATTTAGATTGTTTGGTGTATCTACCACCCTAAAAAATAATCAAAGGCTTGTTTAGACCTTATCCTTTCTTTCATACTTAGTGTTGTATCAATTGGGTTTGACCTACTAAGTCGTGATTAAAATTGTAAGAACTAACTTTCTCTCAGACTGTCAATAAGGGTATCGGGGTTTTAGCCGATCTTACTTGGTATAACTATTTTTTGCTTTAACTTACATGCTTTATTTTGCTTAACTTGTTATATTTATCATCTTATATAAGTTTATCAATCCTTTAAATCTATTAAACTTGATATTAGTCTCGCACTGTCTCAGTTAAGTTCGATCTAGCGAGGTTGTAACTTGTTTGGTAGATTTAATTAAGGTTGATAGTCTTATATAAGGCTATATCAGAGTTTTAGCCGGTATGTTATCTAAAAACACCTAAGCTATTTCATCGGCTACGATATAAGTCCATATACTTGTTAATTTGTTTGATCTTGGTTATAAGTATTAACACTATCTCGGTTAGATCCGATCTATTATAATTGCTTGTAGCTAAGAAAAAGATTAAATTAGCAATTACATGTTATTTATATCTACAGCCAATCATGATTGATTTGGGTGAAATCTTCAATATCTGTCCATTAGCTAGTTATTTAGATCATATAATCATATAACAATTGACTTTAATAATCTCAATCTTATGCTGCATCGATTGAATTCGATCTATAGAATTGGTTCTGTTAAAGAAAGATTGTTTACGATTATATTTAATATAAATTTAGTTAATGAGCAACATCTTTCACCTTACAGTCAATTTGACTTGTTCGCATCGGCTAGGTCACCACAATACGACATCCGGCCTATAACGTTTACCATACATCTTGTTGGTTACATGACCAAACCAACTGACATATCCTTGAACCCAAAGTTTTCGACTTGCACTGAAGCTAAACAGAACTTTTAGGCCGCCATGTTTTCGTATCAAAAGTTGTATCCGATTTTACGGTTAAAGGATGATTTTTAGACTCGCCGACAAATTGAGAGACCTAAAATAAACTTATTTCGGGAAAAAAATCCAGATTCGGACACTGCAGGTCATGTGGGTCGTAGGATGTTACTGGGCCAATGTAACGTGCGCTTGTCTGTCATGGGCTGGTTTCACGCGTGGTAGTGGGGTACCGGCCGGCCCATTTGAGGTGGTTTGTGTTAGGCCGAAACTAAACAGTAGTTACCCTTCAGTAATACCGAAACAGCAAACTGCTACTTACATGCGGCATATGTAGGCTGATCACTCAAACCTGTGAGGCATCCTTTACTGATCTGATTTACCACAGTCTGGACTATAACAGTACTCGTGCAAAATCTTATATGATTTGGAGTACTTAATTAGCTAGCTCTTAGACGAGGAAGATGATTAGCTAGCCTAATCATGCAGCGAGTACTTAATTAGCTAGCTAGCTTAGACAACTACCACTCCTAGTAACTAGCACCGCTGAAGAATAGCACATTTATCCCGGTTGATAACCCCTTATAATCCCGGTTGTCAAATTGGGACTACGAATTCGGGACTAAAGATCGTTATCTTTAGTCCCGGTTCAAATAACCGGGACTAAAGATGCATGTTTAGTCCCGGTTGGAGCCACCAACCGGGACTAAAGATGGCGGCGCCATGTGGCTGGCTCCGCCATCTTTAGTCCTGGTTGGTGGCTTCAACCGGGACTAAAGTTTTTCTTAATTTTTTTAATTTCCACCTGCTCTTAGCTTGCTGCTGCTGGTTAAACACACGTGTATATATATACACATATATAAATATTTACATATTTGCATATATATGTGTAAATACATAACACATATATATAACACATCACATACATATATATGCAAACAACATCGAAATTATTTTTTTTAACGATCGAATACAACAAAATGCAACAACAAAATTCACACATATATACAACAAATTGTCCATAAATTTGTCCACAAAATCATCCACACTATATATACAACAAAATACAACAACAACAAGTATTTTTCGCTCGCTGTTGCCGCCGGCTCTCGCTCGTCGCTGTTGGCTCTCGCTCGCCGCTGCCGCCTTGTGTCCCGCTCACCGCCGGTGAGGAGATGGCGCCCCGCTGCCGCCACCTCCTCCCCCGCCGCCGCCATCTCCTCCCCTTACTTGCCGAGGAAAGAGGAAGAGGAAGAGGAAGAGGAAGAGGAAGAGGAAGAGGAAGAGGGAGAGGGAGAGAGCTTAGGGGTGAGGGAGAGAGATCTGAAAAATGTGCTAAGTGTTGGATCGGTGGAGAAGACGATGCGCGCCGGGGATATATATAGCCCTGAATTTCCGGCTATTTCCAATTCATCTTTAGTCCCGGTTGGTGTCACCAACCGGGACTAAAGATAATTTTCCGTTATTTTCAGTTCATCTTTAGTCCCGGTTGATGTCACCAACCGGGGCTAAAGATAATTTCCCGCTATTTCTTATTCATCTTTAGTCCCGGTTGATGCCACCAACGAGGACTAAAGATAATTTCCCACTATTTTTCCAAATTTATTTGGTCCCGGCTAGGGTTAATAATTAAATATTTAGTAAATAGTGCCAAATTAAATTCATTAAATATAGGTTTAAAAAATAATATTAAAATTTAATCAAACATAGATAATTCTAGATATTAATGTGCTCTTCTAGATACTGTTCCTTTTTTGCTCCTCTCTATTTTTCATATTCATCTGAAGTTGTTTTTTTGGAAAAATTCAACTTTTTTGTTTTACTTTTTTATATTTTTAATGGATTTAGGAGCATACAAGAGGTAATCACAGAAAATTTGAGCATAATCAAGCAAAAGACGTGGCACGTGGAAAATTCGAAGACACGCTCGAATCGGAAAAAACTTTCGTGCTCGAAAAGGCAACCTTCGAGACTTTTTGGGGAAAACAAAATCGTCGAACGCAGCAAAGCTACGGACGAATGCATCCGAAATTTTTTTTCTAATCGATTTTCATATATGGAACGTCTCAATCGGAGTCCATATGTGAAAGTTATGGCCATTTTAAAAACCGACTCCGAGTTAGAGGACAAAACGGGAACAATACGCGTAAAACTTGTTACATGCGCATAAACTAGACGTGACGACCAGGGTTTGAATGTTCTTATCAATATATAGTTATCCCTCTGATTTGTATATTTTCACCAAAATAATTTTATAAAAGATTTTATATATTGAGAATTATTAGTTAATAACAATATGATGATATGTAATTACAATGTAATGATTAAATTAAAACCTCCTTCTATCTTCAATCACCCACCCTCACACAAATCATACTCTTTAAAATTATAGATACCCTCAAATTAATTTTAGGCCATTTAAATAATGTAGCAAAATTTGTATATTTTTATTAGGTTCAGTTAAAAAAATAAGCACATTTACTTTTGTCCCGGTTGGTGTGACAAATTGGGACTAAAGATTTAAATGATCTTTAGTCCCGGTTCGTAGCACCAATCGGGATAAAAATAGGATCTTTAGTCCCGGTTGGTGCTATAAACCGGGACTAAAGAGGCTGTCAGAGGTTGTCAGAACCTGTCAGAGCGCCGGACATTTTTAGTTCCGGTTGGTAACACCAATCGGGACAAACAATAGCATCTTTAGTCCCGGTTGATGTTATCAACCGGGACTAAAGATGCCCGGCGCTCTGACAACCTCTGATAATATTTGAACCGGGACTAATGTTTCTAAAAATCCATAGACTTTTTAAACTGGGACTAAAAATATTTTTTAGTCCCGGATACTATTCAAACCGAGACTATTATAGATTTTCGCATTTCAATGAAAAATGGTTTCTCCAGTAGCGGTAGTAAGACGCCAATTGCATTCGCTGAACTGCTGTTTCCAATTTTCAAACTTAACACTTCCGTCCGACGATATATACTACCTACTTTCTCAAACTCACTGCACCTATATATAAAAATACAAATGCCCTTTTCAGTCATGCAATTCAATCATTCATGACGCATAATTTTAAACTAGTGTTTAATTAGGTAGTAGGCGTGCTAATCTTGTCGCCCTCGATCAACAGTCACATGTTGCATTCCTACTCTTCGCACACGCACGCGTACATGCATACAAATACGTACGTAGCCAGTTAGCTTTAATATGGCCTATATATATCCCAGCTGGCTAAAGCTGATAAGCTATTCGTCCCAAGAAAAACAAGTGCTGTTATGCTGTCCAATTCGGGTATCCACTTCTTTTAACCCAGCAGATTAATTAGGCACTGGTCCCTTCACTTGCACTGATACTCCTTCTCCTAATTAAGTAAACTTCCAGATCTATCAGCTACTACCTCCTTGTTTTTGTTTAGTGTTAACTATCTTATCGGCATAGGTAATTTACTACCTTATCATGCGTGCATCAGTAGCAAGCACTGACACACGTTGGCATTTGGCACAGCCACTATTCAGTTTGGTTTAATTTCTGAAGCCATGTATATAGATAGACAGTAGCGCAGGTCGTTTTCTAGTGCCCATTTTCTTCGTTCGCTGCCTCTTGTAGCTCGCTAAGTGTTGCTGCATGCGATGATGTATATAGCTAAGAGTCTAATATTATATATAGCAATGTGTAATTAGTTTTGTGTTGTGAACCTGCAGTGATCTTATCTACAGAGCCCACTACTGTCTTTTACTCTTGTGGATGAGAGATACTCTCCGTATTTTTCTCCGTATTTAGAACACAAGATATATATATATATAGTGAAGAGAAGGCAATAATTAAGCTGATCAGCTAGCTGAACAGTCTAGTTAATTAAGCTGATATTGATTAATTAACTTAATTGCATGTGTGCCCTATCTTGCTACAAGCAACTAATAGCAGCAGTGGCCTGGTTACATAATTAATTTAACCCTATGCATTGCCTGACGGTGGCTCTAAACATTTCCATTATATTGTTGAGAGAAATTTTACATTAAATTTTTAATAAAATTTATTACTTTTGTAGTATTGAAGATATCAAATTTTATATTAGAAAATACGATATCTCCTAATAATATACTTTATTATTTTTTGATTGTGTAATTGTAGATCACGTGACAGAACCTATACCTTCAGTCCTTGAGCAGCCTTTTAGGTTCAGCCTGTCCACATTATATCATCATTTATATATATTTCAAAAACTATTGAGGATACGGATAAAAGAAAATTTTTTCAACAAGATAAAAGAAAAATTAGGTATCCTATATATCTGGCCAATATATGAACTAATACGGACACCGCTGGCATACCCATTTATCAAACATTTGATCATAAATATTTGACGTTTAGAACCATCAGATTAACTTTTAAAACTATAATCATTAATTTTCACATCACAACAAATTTATAAAATCTAGTATGCTTTTGATATTACGGTAGTCCCTTTTAAAGGTATATCTATGCATTGCATACCTATTTTTTTAAAAAACTAAGCATTCCGGAAATTATTGATGGCTAAATTTAAGACTTTGATAAAATGTTGCTGTAGACAGTGGCGGACCCAGGGCCCGGCGACCCTAGGCCGCTGCTCAGGCTCCCTGGGCTCCCCCGGCCTGCAAGATGCTGAGTCGTTGGGCTAGGCAAGATGCTGAGTTGCTGCGCCAGGCGCTGGGGCAAGCCGCTCTGCTGCATGGTATGCCCATTAGTACATTAATCTGGTTAATATATCAACAAATTCTGAATTATATTTTGTGGATTAAAATTTCTGCAGGTGCTGCTTACTACACCAACTATATCGGCAGACAGGATGAAGGCAATCATAGCGGCTTCAGGAGGATTTGTTTACCTGGTAATTAACTACACAAGCTAATCTTCAGAAACCATGATTACTTTCTACAGTAGAAGTTTAGCATTCTGACCAATATCAAATATTTGGTTTTCTCATTGGTCTACGCTCATTGAATTGACATTCTTAGTTCCGGTCTCTACGGCAACAGTTGAAAGATCATTCTCAGCGAGTGAAAATTATCAAGACTAAATTGCGTAATAAGATCATCGATGATTGCACTTGATGATTTGCTATATTGAGCGAAAATTATTCAAATCATTTGATGAAGCACTATCGTTTGATGGTTTTAGAATATTAAGACTCAAAAGATGCAATTACCTCGTCCTCGTAATCTTCCATAGGTATGTCTATTAAACAATAATATTAGTATCAAATATCAACAACTTCGTTTGTTTTAGTGATCATCATGTTTGAGACTTTGAGTGATTTTTACTGTTAATTATTATGCTTGCGGTTCGGATTTGGGTTCGGCGGTTCGCTCAGGCTCTCATAAAATCCTCCGTCACTGGCGGTAGACATTAAATATTTATTACTAACGTATTAGATGCGTAGACGTCTTTGATATCATTTTAAAGAAGCGGGTAATTTTGATCCGTAATTTTGCATGTCACCTAGTAGTGCACAATTTAGTTTATGCTCAAACAATGCTCTAATTAATTTGAAAAGTACATGCAGTTTGACTGTTGAAATTAAAATCCCATCTCTTGTATAGGCCAGGAAAAAGAACACTAATCCTCGTCTTTATCGTGAAGACTCTTCACGATCAATCCTGTTCCGAAAGTAAAACACTGAGACGACAAACATATACTTGGATTTCATTGTCAATTCAGCATTGCTCTGATGGAACCCGAATGCAACCTTTGGATTATATTCCTTGTCAATCTGCCAACCCTACCACCAGCCCCCCTTGATATTTCTCATCTAGCTTACAAAACCTTCCTGTCAAAAAGAAGGCTGATTTGATTAATTTACTTGGCTGCTCTAAAACTAAAGCTACTAGGATCGATCGATCCGACAAGCTACCAATATAAAATTCAGTGAGAAAACGTTTCAGTCAGACTAGGCACTAGCTATAAAGGCGCCACCTTGGCTTGCTCCTCGCAAGCAAAGGCTTCCAATGTCCGGAGGCATATACTACTCCGTTCGACTAAGATAAACAAATTTAATAAAATATTTTTTTTAAATTTATAGTATCAAGATATGTTATATTTTATATCAGGTTTGTTAAGATATGTTATATTTTATATCAGGTTTTTTTAGTTTTGGACAGTGAATATGCTTTTAGCTTAACACAAATGGTATAGTGAAACTTTTTAATACTACTTCATCATTTTCTTCTCATTTTAGCCATCATGCCAGTAGTACTCTTTCCTCCTTATTTTCTTCTCCCCTCCTCATTTTCTTTCATATTTAGTAGTATTTTTATCTTTTAGCTAATATGTCTGAATAATTAAAACTATGGTCTTTTAGGGTGTCTATAATACAGTTTCTCAACTTCTACTTCCTTATTTTTTATGCACACGTTTCCAAATGCTTCCTTGTTTGTAAAAAAATATAGAAAAGTTGCTTTATAAAATCACATTTATCTATTTTTAAAATTTTTAAACTAATACTTAATTAATTATCTCTACTATAGAAATGCACAAAAGGTATTGTATTATAGATGTCGAAAATGCTAAAACCGACATCTATAGACCTTTTTCCACCTTAGAGGGCTGAAAAGATATATAATCGGTACCTTTGAGCAGTTATGGGTGTCAGATCTAGTTATGGGTGTCAGATCTAGAGAAAAATCAACATCAATACTATAGGTGCCGTTATTTTAAAATAACTGGCACCTTTAATTTATTTATTATAGATGCCAGTTAATTAAAAAACCGGCAACTAACACCTATAAAACTGAGCCAAGCGGTGGGTAGGAGGGAGATATTTTTAGTCGAACCCACGAGGAGTACTAGTACTCGGCCTTATTATCTCCTCCTCCTCCTCCTCCTCTCTCTCCCGTCCTTCCCTTTCCCATCCTCCTCTTCTCCTCCGCCCACACCCACCACGAGATCACCGCCGATCGCTGCCTAGATAGCGCATCAGATCAGGATCTTCCCGTTCTTCCCTTTCTCATCCTCCTCTCTCTCCCGTCCTTTCCTTCCTTGTCCTCCTCTTCTCGCTTCAGATCGGCAATGGAGGCCGGCCGCGTGGTCGGTTTTGAGAGGGGAGGCGCCGAAGAGGTGGATGTGGTTGGGTTGGTTGGCGTTCGACCATGGCCAGGAGGACGCGGGATCCGCCGCCGGCTTCTCCCACGGGCGGCTGTAGCAGCAGAGGCTCTCGCAGGAGGATCCACTGACAGCAGCGGCTTGATTATGTGGGTGTATACATGTACATTTGTTTTGCTCTTAATTATGTGATTTTGATTCTAATTCTGTGATTGTGTTCCTGAATGAGGAATCTCATGGGTGATTAGGAGCTGCTCGATGCATTGGCTCGATTCGAGTAGATGCATCAAGTCACCTTTTTTTATTATTCTTTAGACCTCAATGTTAGTGATATGCCCTAGAGGCAACATAGAGATGTTGGATATCACATCAATGTTTATGTATAAATGAATAAAGTGTTATTCAGTTCCATGAAATAGACATCTTGTATTGATCAATAAGTACGTGACTTATTTATGAGACTCTTTATGTATGAATCTATTTCTAAATGATCCTCGATCATATATCATATTATTGGAACTAATATGATTCTAAGATCGGCATGTTTATTGATTGATGATCATGTCTCATAGATCATGGGTATGGAGATACCAAATCAATAAACATGGACATATGTGTTGGAGAACACATTGTTGGATAGACCCACCATGAGACACTACGGGAATTAATGTGCCATTAGTTGGTCTCGGGTAGTGTTGGTACAAAGTCCTTAGACCTGAGATCACCATGGATTCCAACATGTGTAGTAGCCTACTTTGGGACTACCAAACACTATTCCGTAACGGGTAGTTATAAAGGTAGTTTTCGGGTTTGCTATGAAACATGGAGTGGGATGTGAGTGATCAAGATGGAATTTGCCCCTCCTTTGGAGAGATATCTCGGGCCCTCGAGGTAATGGATTATGGAAATGCATGGCCATGCTAAGTTGATTGAGGAGTCAATCAGCATGCGGATAATCCAATACGGTTCGAGTGAATTGTTAAGCTATTGAAGGGATGGCACACATCTTGCCTATAGCTTAACGGTATCGTGAGGCAAAGGGATTTGTGTACACATTACAGGTTCGAGCCGATATTATTCTTGTATACTATGGTGTCAATATGTGCTGCTAGGCGCCGCTATTGACAGTCGGCTGAGTTAGACTCGAGCCGACGATCGGCTAAGTTAGACTATAGCCGAAACCGAGTATACCTGAACCTACGGGGTCGCACGCTTAAGGGGATAGAATAGATATTCGAGTTGGACTCGGATACGGCTCGATCGGATAGGGATCCGATCGGATAGAGTCCTATGGGCTTACGATGTGTGGGGCGGCCAACTCTATGAGATACGGATGAGATCCGATTCAAAATAGAGTCCTAATCGGCCACTAGTCCCGCGGCCAACTCTATATAAAGGAGGGAGGGTGGAGAGCTGTGACACGTCAATTGCATCGCGTGCAACAGAAGTCGCCGAGATCAATCTCCACGAATCGGCTGCGGTCGGGCGCATCGGAGCGAGGCGTGAGAACGCGGCCGGACGACTCGAATCGGCTGATTGGCGAATCGGCTATCTCCGGGAATCGGCTACACATTCCGGATCAGATTGCCCGATTGGCTATTCCGCTGCACTCTACTCCAATCGGTAACGATCTATCGGCCCTTACTTGCAAGTGTTCCTGGTTTGCGCGGTAGAATTTTTTTGTTTTCGGCTAGCGTAGCTTCCGCGTAACCCTTCGGTGGTATCGAGCTAATCTTGCTTAGTTCGGGTTTTAGATTGGATCTGGAACAAGTTTTGCACACGGGTTGATTAGATCAATCGGTTTTATGGGATCTGTTGAGGGAGTTAATGGTAATTGCGTTCCTTGATAGTGTATCGGAACGGCGTAATGTGATTACGTCGAAGCAATTTCCATATAACTCGGTTTGAGTTGGGTTCGAGATAGCGTTCCTTGATAGTGTATCGGAACGGTATAATGTGATTATGCCGAAGCTATCTCGTAGTCCGATCTTGTTAGCTGCCTCGCGCCTACGCAAACCATCTCCCTTGATAGTGTATCGGGACGGCATAATATGATTATGCCGACATGGTTTCCGTAAGCGAATTCATAGATTGGATCCGTAAGCGAATTCATAGCGGGACCGCCGTGTGCGTACCCCCTTATAGGTCGTCTCGATGCCGTATCTCTGCGATAAGTAGAAAACGTTTCTACGCCTAACTTGTTTTTGCAGAGAATGCTTTGAGATGGTATGGCCCTATTATATGTATGAGATGCATGTGATGCATGTAATATTCTTTCATACATGCAATGCTTGTAATATTCTTTCACGACCTGCGAGTCGATGTAATCTTCAATTAGAGCTTCTATAGTAGTAGCTTAGTTTGAAGAAATCAAGCATTCGGCACTCGAAAGAACGGTGATGAAGATGGAGATCACCATGTGAAGGGGGCCATACTATTTCATGCTATTCTACCTGCTTTCATATATGTGATATGTTTGTTTGATAGGATAGCATCCCTCACAAAATTAAGTAGTAATGATGCCCTTCCAAATGTTGCACCCGTCACCGTTATGCTCGTCATTGGTGGGTGCCAAAGCGAGTGCCATTCTCTATCATAACACGAGGGGTATATGTCGGACATATACGGCGGAGCATTTGGTTTACTTAACAAGGTTATCAAAACAGTTTTGGGCCTTGGGGCATAGGTTGGGGCCGGGGCATGGAGATGCCACACCAACAACAAGAGTCACATAGAGATGTGATTAGCAAGGAGTTGCTTACCGATGTTACTAATTTTCTAGCGGTGATGCCAAAGCTCACTAGAGAATTAACTAACATGTGGATCTTGACCCAATACGTAACCTAGAGGGAAGGTGGAAAATACGTAATGGGAGTCTTATGTTAAATTGTTTAACAAAAGATATAACATAAACATTGTGCTAAACTTTGTTTTTCTGTTGTAGAATAAATGACGGCTAATACTACACCCGGTACCTTTAATTTGCGATCTATTCTCGAAAAGGAAAAATTAAATGGAACAAACTTTATGGATTGGTATCGCAACTTGAGAATTGTTCTCAAGCAAGAGCGTAAGGAGTACGTTCTTGAAGTACCCTATCCCGAGGATTTGCCAAATAATGCCACTTGCAACGCACGGAGGGCTTATGAGAAGCACACTAATGATGCCCTAGATATAAGCTGTCTCATGCTTGCTACAATGTCCCCGAGCTTCGAAGCAATATGAGAGCAGCGATGCTCACACTATTATTCGGGGATCGTGGGCATGTTTGAGAACCAAGCTCGGGCCGAGAGGTTCAACACCTCAAAGTCCTTGTTTGCGTGCGAGCTTGTTGAGGGAATCCCGTCGGTCCGCATGTGATAAAGATGATTGGCTATATCGAGAGTCGGAAAAACTAGGTTTTCCCCTTAGCCAAGAGTTGGCTACGATGTGATTCTCCGGTCGCTCCCTCCGAGCTTCGAGCCATTCATATTAAACTATCACATGAACAATATGGATAGAACCTTGGCTGAATTGCATGGGATGCTAAAGACAGTGAGGAGAGTATCCGAAAAACGGTCATCATGTGATGATGATGCGAAGGCAAAGCGCAAACCACTGTCAAGAAACTTTGCACCAAGAGGAAGTTAACTCCCGATGAGATCGCGAGTGCCTCCAATGCAAAGAAGGGCAAGAAGGGGTCGACGGCATCGATGTCGTTTGCTTCTACCGCAAGGAGACATGCCACTGGAAAAGGCGCAAGAAGTACATGGAGGATCTCAAGAAGAAGCAAAGTACAACTTCGCCTTCGTATTAATGTTATAGACATTAATCTCGCTACTTCACCTCGACTCTTGGGTATTTGATACCGGATCGGTAGCTCATATTTGCAAATCGTTGCGAGAGAATGAGAAGAAGTAGAGGATTGAGAAGGGCGAGGTGAACTGCGCGTTGGCAATGGAGCAAGCGTTGCTACGATTCTTTGTCGGCACGATACCACTTCATCTACCTTCGGGATTAGTTTTGGAATTGAATAATTGTTATTGTGTTCCAACACTATGTCAAAACGTTATTTCCGCTTCATGTTTGCAAGCGGAAGGATATGATTTTAGATCAATGGACAATGGTTGTTCAATATATCTCAGAGATATGTTCTATTTTCATGCTCCATTGGTGAATGGATTATACGTTTTGAATCTTGAAGCGTCTCCGTCTATAACATTAATACGAAAGGCAACTCTCTAATGATATAAACCCCACGTTTATCGGGCATTGTCGCTTAGGCCATATAAATAAGAAACGCATGGAGAAGCTCCATAAGGATGGATTGCTTCACTCTTTTGATTTTGAATCATTTGAGACATGTGAGTCTTGTTTACTTGGTAAGATGACAAAGGCACCTTTCACGGGACACAGTGAGAGAGCAAGTGACTTGTTGGCACTCGTACATACTGATGTATGTGGACCAATGAGCTCAACGGCAAGAGGTGGTTATCAATACTTCATTACCTTTACCGATGACTTTAGTAGATATGGTTATATCTACTTAATGAGGCATAAGTCCGAATCCTTTGAAAAGTTCAAAGAATTCCAGAATGAAGTGAGATCATTTAGGGAAAACAATCAAGTTTCTACGATCGGATCGTGGAGGGAATACTTGAGCCAAGAGTTTGGTAATCATCGAAAGATTGTGGAATTGTTCCACGCTTGACTCCGCCAGAACTCCGCAATGGAACGGAGTGTCCGAACGGAGAAATCGCACCTTGTTGGACATGGTGCGGTCGATGATGAGCCAAAGTGATCTTCCGTTATCCTTCGGGGATATGCTCTTGAAAGCAGCGCTCACACTAAATAGAGTTCCATCTAAGTCGGTTGAAAAGACACCATATGAGATATGGACAGGGCAACCCCCTAGTTTGTCTTTTCTCAAAATTTAGGGATGTGAAGCTTATGTAAAACGTTTACGATCGACAAGCTCACACCCAAATCGACAAGTGCTTCTTTGTGGGATATCCTAAGGAAACTAAGGGATATTACTTTTATAATCGGGAACAAGGCAAAGTGTTTATCGCCCGACACGGTGTCTTCTTGGAGAAAGAGTTTCTTTCAAGAAGGGTTAGTGGGAGCGGGGTGCATCTTGAAGAAGTTCAAGAAACACCGAGAAAATGTTTCGCGACCACGAGAACCACAACAGGAGGTGCAAAGTGTTGCGCCACCGGTTGTAGATACACCAGCCCCACGGAGGTCCGAAAGATCACGTCGTGCACTGATAGGTACACAGTGCGGAACAATGTGATATATTGTTGTTGGACAACGATGAACCTAAGACCTATGAGGAAGCGATGGTGGGACCCGATTCCAACAAGTGGCTTGGAGCCATGAAATCCGAAATAGAATCCATGTACGACAATCAAGTTTGGAACTTGGTTGATCCACTCGATGGTGTCAAAACCATTGAGTGTAAATGGGTTTTTAAGAAAAAGGCTGATATGGATGGAAATGTTCACATCTATAAGGCGCGATTGGTGGCGAAAGGTTTTAAACAGATTCAAGGAGTTGATTATGATGAAACCTTCTCGCCCGTCGCAATGCTTAAATCTATTCGGATTATCCTAGCGATTGCTGCATATTTCGATTATGAGATATGGCGAGATGGATGTCAAAACGGCTTTCCTAAATGGAAACCTAAGCGAGGATGTATACATGATACAACCTCGGGGTTTTGTTGATCCAGAATCGCTCGGAAAGATATGCAAGCTACGAAATCCATTTATGGATTGAAGCAAGCATCTCGGAGTTAGAATATTCGTTTTGATGAAGTAATCAAAGGGTTTTGTTTCATCAAAAATGAAGAAGAGGCCTGTGTTTACAAAAGGTCGGTGGGAGCGCAATTATATTTCTAATCTTATATGTGGATGACATATTACGATTGGAAATGATATCCCTATGCTAGAATCCGTCAAGTCTTCATTGAAAAATAGTTTTTCCATGAAAGACTTAGGGAGGCAGCATACATATTAGCATTCGGATCTATAGAGATAGATCCAAGAGGCTAATTGGATTAAGCCAAAGTACATACATTGACAAGGTGTTGAAAAGGTTCAACATGCATGATTCCAAGAAAGGTTTCTTGCCCATGTCACATGGCATTAATCTTAGCAAGAATCGGTGCCCTCGGACACAAGATGAGCGGAATAAGATGGGTATGGTTCCATATGCTTCGGCAATTGGATCCATCATGTATGCCATGCTTTGTACACGCCCGGATGTCTCGTACGCTTTGAGTGCTACGAGCGATACCGTCGGATCCAGTGAAGGTCACTGGATGCCGTAAAGAATATCCTTAAGTATTTGAGAAGAACTAAGGATATGTTCCTAGTCTATGGAGGTGAAGAAGAGCTCGTTGTAAGTGGTTACACCGATGCTAGCTTCCAAACGACAAGGATGATTATAGATCGCAATGCGGGTTCGTGTTCCGCCCGAACGGAGGCGCGATCACTGGAAGAGTTCCAAGTGAAGGGTTACGCGGAAGCTACGCTAGCCGAAAACAAAAATTTTCTACCGCGCAAACCAGGAACACTTGCAAGTAAGGGCCGATAGATCGTTACCGATTGGAGTAGAGTGCGGCGGAATAGCCAATCGGGGCAATCCGATCTGGAACAGTGTAGCCGATTCCGGAGACAACGGCCGATCAATAGCGCGCAACGTAGCGGCGCCTCTACCGGTATCCACACGTCCGGGACGAACGCCCTACACCCGTGTGCTAGCACGCGATGCAAGGCTAGGGTTTGGCTCGAAAGTAGGGAGGGTTTCCGTGGAGATTGATCTCGGCGACTTACATTGCACGCGATGCAATTGATATATGGCAGCTCTCCACCCCTCCCTCCTTTATATAGAGTTGGCCGACGGGATTAGTAGCCGCTCGGGACTCTATTTTGAATTGGATCTCATCCGTATCTCATATAGAGTTTGGCCGCTCACACGTCGTAAGCCCATAGGACTCTATTTTGAATTGGATCTCATCCGTATCTCATATAGAGTTTGGCCGCTCACACGTCGTAAGCCCATAGGACTCTATTTTGAATTGGATCTCATCCGTATCTCATATAGAGTTGGCCGCCCACACGTCGTAAGCCCATAGGACTCTATCCGATCGGATCCCTATCCGATCGAGCCGTATCCGAGTCCAACTCGAATGCCGTTCTTATCCCCTTAAGCGTGCGACCACGCAGGTTCGGGTATACTCGGTTTCGGCTATAGTCTAACTTAGCCGATCGTCGGCTCGAGTCTAACTCAGCCGACTCATCACAGGCGCCTAGCGGCACATATTGACACCATAGTATACAAGAATATAATATCGGCTCGAACCTGTAATGTGTACACAAATCCCTTTGCCTCACGATACCGGTTAAGCTATAGGCAAGATGTGTGCCATCCCTTCAATAGCTTAACCATTCACTCGAACCGTATTGGATTATCGTGCGTTGATTGACTCCTCAATCAACTTAGCATGGCCATGCATTTCCATAATCCATTACCTCGAGGGCCCAGAGATATCTCTCCAAAGGAGGGGCAAATTCCATCTTGATCACTCACATCCCACTCCATGTTTCATAGCAAACCCGAAAACTACCTTTATAACTACCCGATTACGGAATAGCGTTTGGTAGTCCCAAAGTAGGCTACTACACATGTTGGAATCTATGGTGATCTCGGGTCTAAGGACTTTGTACCAACACTACCCGAGACCAACTAATGGCACATTGATTCTGTAGTGTCTCATGGTGGGTCTATCCAACAATGTGTTCTCCAACACATATGTCCATGTTTATTGATTTGGTATCACCATACCCATGATCTATGAGACATGATCATCAATCAATAAACATGCCGATCTTAGAATCATATTTGTTCCAACAATATGACATATGATCGAGGATCGTTTAGAAATAGATTCATACATATTGAGTCTCATAAATAAGTCACGTACTTATTGATCAATACAAGATGTCTATTTCATGGAACCGAATAACACTTTATTCATTTATACATAAACATTGACGTGATATCCAACATCTCCATGTTGCCTCTAGGGCATATCACTAACAATCTCCCACTTGCACTAGAGTCAATCATGTAAGTATCTAATACCCATTGCTCTTGTGTGCGCCTCATGCTTTGGGTGAGGGAGAGGTTTTGTCGGCGGATCGGCTATGTTGAGATCCGTGTGCACTTTGCATATCTTGACATCACCTCTGTCCACAATCTCGCGGATGAGATGATATCGCCGAAGTATGTGTTTGGACTTCGATGTGACCTCGGCTCCTTGGCTTGCGCAATGGCTCCACTATTGTCACAATAGAGAGACATTGGACCAGATCGTACTAGTCATCACACCAAGCTCGAAACGAATTTCTTGATCCAAACAGCCTCCTTTGCGGCTTCCGAAGCGCAATGTACTCGGCCTCCGTTGTAGAATCGGCAACGTATCCTGCTTGGAACTCTTCCAGTGCTGCGCCTCCGTTCGGGCGAACACGAACCCAGATTGCGATCTATAATCATCCTTGTCTGTTTGGAAGCTAGCATCGGTGTAACCACTTACAACGAGCTCTTCTTCACCTCCATAGACTAGGAACATATCCTTAGTTCTTCTCAAGTACTTAAGGATATTCTTTACGGCGATCCAGTGACCTTCACCTGGATCGGCGGTATCTGCTCGTAGCACTCAAAGCGTACGAGACATGCAGGCGTGTACAAAGCATGGCATACATGATGGATCCAATTGCCGAAGCATATGGAACCATACCCATCTTATTCCGCTCATCATGTGTCGAGGACACCGATTCTTGCTAAGATTAATGCCATGTGACATGGGCAAGAAACCTTTCTTGGAATCATGCATGTTGAACCTTTTCAACACCTTGTCAATGTATGTACTTTGGCTTAATCCAATTAGCCTCTTGGATCTATCTCTATAGATCCGAATGCCCAATATATATGCTTGCCTCCCTAAGTCTTTCATGGAAAAACTATTTTTCAATGAAGACTTGACGGATTCAAGCATAGGGATATCATTTCCAATCGTAATATGTCATCCACATATAAGATAAGAAATACAATTGCGCTCCCACTGACCTTTTTGTAAACACAGGCCTCTTCTTCATTTTTGATGAAACCAAACCCTTTGATTACTTCATCAAAACGAATATTCCAACTCCGAGATGCTTGCTTCAATCCATAAATGGATTTCGAAGCTTGCATATCTTTCCGAGCGATTGGATCGACAAAACCCGAGGTTGTATCATGTATACATCCTCGCTTAGGTTTCCATTTAGGAAAGCCGTTTTGACATCCATCTGCCATATCTCATAATCGAAATATGCAGCAATCGCTAGGATAATCCGAATAGATTTAAGCATTGCGACGGGCGAGAAGGTTTCATCATAATCAACTCCTTGAATCTGTTTAAAACCTTTCGCCACCAATCGTGCCTTATAGATGTGAACATTTCCATCCATATCGGCCTTTTCTTAAAAACCCATTTACACTCAATGGTTTTGACACCATCGTGGATCAACCAAGTTCCAAACTTGATTGTCGTACATGGATTCTATTTCGGATTTCATGGCTCCAAGCCACTTGTTGGAATCGGGTCCCACCATCGCTTCCTCATAGGTCTTAGGTTCATCGTTGTCCAACAACAATATATCACGTTGTTCCGCACTTTGTGTACATCGGGTGCACGACGTGATCTTTCGACCTCCGTGGGGTGTATCTACAAGCGGTGGCGCAACTCTTTGCTCCTCCCGTTGTGGTTACGTGGTCGCGAAACATTTTCGGTGTTTCTTGAACTTCTTCAAGATGCACCCTGCTCCCACTAACCCTTCTTGAAAGAAACTCTTTCTCCAAGAAGACACCGTGTCGGGCGACAAACACTTTGCCTTGTTCCCGATTATAAAAGTAATATCCCTTGGTTTCCTTAGGATATCCCACAAAGAAGCACTTGTCGATTTGGGTGTGAGCTTGTCGGATCGTAAACGTTTTACATAAGCTTCGCATCCCCATATTTTGAGAAAAGACAAACTAGGGGTTGCCCTGTCCATATCTCATATGGTGTCTTTTCAACGACTTAGATGGAACTCTATTTAGTGTGAGCGCAGTTTGTTTCAAGAGCATATCCCCGAAGGATAACGGAAGATCACTTTGGCTCATCATCGACCGCACCATGTCCAACAAGGTGCGATTTCGCCGTTCGGACACCCCATTCCATTGTGGAGTTCTGGCGGAGTCAACTGTGGAACAATTCCACAATCTTTCGATGATTACCAAACTCTTGGCTCAAGTATTCCCTCCACGATCGATCGTAGAAACTTGATTGTTTTCCCTAAATGATTACGTACTTCATTCGGAATTCTTTGAACTTTTCAAAGGATTCGGACTTATGCCTCATTAAGTAGATATAACCATATCTACTAAAGTCATCGGTAAAGGTAATGAAGTGCGATAACCACCTCGGCCGTTGAGCTCATTGGTCCACATACATCGGTATGTACGAGTGCCAATAAGTCACTTGCTCTCTCACTATGTCCCGTGAAAGGTGCCTTTGTCATCTTACCAAGTAAACAAGACTCACATGTCTCAAATGATTCAAAATCAAAAGAGTGAAGCAATCCATCCTTATGGAGCTTCTCCATGCGTTTCTTATTTATATGGCCTAAGCGACAATGCCGGATAAACGTGGGGTTTATATCATTAGAGAGTTGCCTTTACGTATTAATGTTATAGATGGGAGACGCTTCAAGATTCAAAACGTACAATCCATTCACCAATGGAGCATGAAAATAGAACATATCTCTAAGATATATTGAACAACCATTGTCCATTGATCTAAAATCATATCCTTCCGCTTGCAAACATGAAGCGGAAATAACGTTTTGACATAGTGTTGGAACACAATAACAATTATTCAATTCCAAAACTAATCCCGAAGGTAGATGAAGTGGTGCGTGCCGACAAGCGTAGCAACGCTTGCTCCATTGCCGACGCGGCAGTTCACCTCGCCCCTTCTCAATCCTCTACTTCTTCTCATTCCCAACGATTTGCAAATATGAGCTACGATCCGGTATCAAATACCCAAGAGTCGATAGGTGAAGTAGCAAGATTAATGTCTATAACATTAATACCTGAGCGAAGTCGTACTTTGCTTCTTTTTGAGATCCTCCATGTACTTCTTGCAGTTCCTCTTCCAATGGCTGTCTCCTTGCAATAGAAGCAAACGACATCGATGCCGCCGACCCCTTCTTGCCCTTCTTTGCATTAGAGGCACTCGCGATCTCATCGGGAGTTAACTTCCTCTTGGTACAAAGTTTCTTGACAGTGGTTTGCGCTTTGCCTTCGCATCATCATCACATGATGACCGTTTTTGGATACTCTCCTCACTGTCTTTAGCATCCCATGCAATTCAGCCAAGGTCCTATCCATATTGTTCATGTGATAATTCAATATGAATGGCTCGAAGCTCGGAGGGAGCGGCGGAGAATCACATCGGTAGCCAACTCTTGGCTAAGGGGAAAACCTAGTTTTCCGGACTCTCAATGTAGCCAATCATTTTTATCACATGCGGATGACGGGATTCCCTCAACAAGCACCACGCAAACAAGGACTTCGAGGTGTTGAACCTCTCGGCCCGAGCTTGGTTCTCAAACATGCCACGCAGTCCCGAATAATAGTGTGAGCATCACTGCTCTCATATTGCTTCGAAGCTCGGGGGACATTGTAGCAAGCATGAGACGGCTTATGTCTAGGGCATCATTAGTGTGCTTCTCGTAAGCTCTCCGTGCGTTGCGGTGGCATTATTTGGCAAATCCTCGGGATAGGGTACTTCAAGAACGTACTCCTTACGCTCTTGCTTGAGAACAATTCTCAAGTTGCGATACCAATCCATAAAGTTTGTTCCATTTAATTTTTCCTTTTCGAGAATAGATCGCAAATTAAAAGCCTTGGGTGTAGTATTAGCCGCCATTTATTCTACAACGAGAAAAAGCAAAGTTTAGCACAATGTTTATGCTATGTCCATTGTTAAACAATTTAACATTAGACTCCCATTACGTATTTTCCACCTTCCCTCTAGGTTACGTATTGGGTCAAGATCCACATGTTAATTAATTTTCTAGTGAGCTTTGGCATCACTTGCTAGAAGATTAATAACATCGGTAAGCAACTCCTTGCTAATCACATCTCTATGTGACTCTTGTTGTTGGTGTGGCATCTCCATGCCCCGGCCCCAACCTATGCCCCAAGGCCCAAAACTGTTTTGATAGCCTTGTTAAGTAAACCAAATGCTCTGCTGTATATGTCGACATATACCCCTCGTGTTATGATAGAGAATGGCACTCTGCTTTGGCGGACCCACCATTGACGAGCATAACGGTGACGGGTGCAACATTTGGAAGGGCATCATTACTACTTAATTTTGTGAGGGATGCTATCCTATCAAACAAACATATCACATATGAAAGCAAGTAGAATATCATGAAATAGTATGGCCCCCTTCACATGGTGATCTCCATCTCCATGCCGGTGTACAGGATCTCCATCTTCATCACCGTTCTTTCGAGTGCCGAATGCTTGATTTCTTCAAACTAAGCTACTACTATAGAAGCTCTAATTGAAGATTACATCGACTCGCAGTCGTGAAAGAATATTACAAGCATTGCACGTATGAAAGAATATTACGGGATTGCACATATGAAAGAATATTACATGCATCACATGCATCTCATACATCTCATACATACAATAGGGCCATACCATCTCAAAGCATTCTCTGCAAAAACAAGTTAGGCGTAGAAACGTTTTCTACTTATCGCGAGCTACGGCATCGAGATGATCTATAAGGGGGTACGCAGCGCCGGAACACCACACGAAATTCATAGATCCAATCTATGAAATCGCTTATGGAAACCATGTCGGCATAATCATATTATGCCGTCCCGATACACTATCAAGGGAGATGGTTTGCGCAGCGCGAGAGCGGCTAACAAGATCGGACTACGAGATAGCTTCGACATAATCACATTATACCGTTCCGATACACTATCAAGGAACGCTATCTCGAAGCCGACTCAAACGAGTTATATGGAAATTGCTTCGACGTAATCACATTACGCCGTTCCGATACACTATCAAGGAACGCAATTACCATTAACTCTCCTCAACGAATCCCGTAAAATCGATTGATCAAATCAACCCGTGCGCAAAACTTGTTCCAGATCCAATCTAGAACCCGAACTAAGCAAGATTAGCTCGATACCCTTTGAAGGGTTACGCGGAAGCTACGCTAGCCGAAAACAAAAATTTTCTACCGCGCAAACCAGGAACACTTGCAAGTAAGGGCCGATAGATCGTTACGATTGGAGTAGAGTGCGGCGGAATAGCCAATCGGGGCAATCCGATCAGGAACGGTGTAGCCGATTCCGGAGACAACGGCCGATCAATAGCGCGCAACGTAGCAGCGCCTCTCTCGGTATCCACACGTCAGGGACGAACGCCCTACACCGTGTGCTAGCACGCGATGCAAGGCTAGGGTTTGGCTCGAAAGTAGGGAGGGTTTCCGTGGAGATTGATCTCGGCGACTTACATTGCACGCGATGCAATTGATATATGGCAGCTCTCCACCCTCCCTCCTTTATATAGAGTTGGCCGGCGGGATTAGTAGCCGCTCGGGACTCTATTTTGAATTGGATCTCATCCGTATCTCATATAGAGTTTGGCCGCTCACACGTCGTAAGCCCATAGGACTCTATTTTGAATTGGATCTCATCCGTATCTCATATAGAGTTTGGCCGCTCACACGTCGTAAGCCCATAGGACTCTATTTTGAATTGGATCTCATCCGTATCTCATATAGAGTTGGCCGCCCACACGTCGTAAGCCCATAGGACTCTATCCGATCGGATCCCTATCCGATCGAGCCGTATCCGAGTCCAACTCGAATGCTGTTCTTATCCCTTAAGCGTGCGACCACAGAGGTTCGGGTATACTCGGTTTCGGCTATAGTCTAACTTAGCCGATCGTCGGCTCGAGTCTAACTCAGCCGACACATCCAACGCGGCGCCTAGCGGCACATATTGACACCATAGTATACAAGAATATAATATCGGCTCGAACTGTAATGTGTACACAAATCCCTTTGCCTCACGATACCGGTTAAGCTATAGGCAAGATGTGTGCCATCCCTTCAATAGCTTAACCATTCACTCGAACCGTATTGGATTATACGTCATTGATTGACTCCTCAATCAACTTAGCATGGCCATGCATTTCCATAATCCATTACCTCGAGGCCCGAAGATATCTCTCCAAAGGAGGGGCAAATTCCATCTTGATCACTCACATCCCACTCCATGTTTCATAGCAAACCCGAAAACTACCTTTATAACTACCCGATTACGGAATAGCGTTTGGTAGTCCCAAAGTAGGCTACTACACATGTTGGAATCTATGGTGATCTCGGGTCTAAGGACTTTGTACCAACACTACACGAGACCAACTAATGGCACATTGATTCTGTAGTGTCTCATGGTGGGTCTATCCAACAATGTGTTCTCCAACACATATGTCCATGTTTATTGATTTGGTATCACCATACCCATGATCTATGAGACATGATCATCAATCAATAAACATGCCGATCTTAGAATCATATTTGTTCCAACAATATGACATATGATCGAGATCGTTTAGAAATAGATTCATACATATTGAGTCTCATAAATAAGTCACGTACTTATTGATCAATACAAGATGTCTATTTCATGGAACTGAATAACACTTTATTCATTTATACATAAACATTGACGTGATATCCAACATCTCCATGTTGCCTCTAGGGCATATCACTAACACCAAGCGAGGATACTGTTGCTGATTCTACAACGGAGGCCGAGTACATTCTTGCTTCGGAAGCAAAGGAGGCTGTTTGGATCAAGAAATTCGTTTCGAGCTTGGTGTGATGACTAGTACGGCGGTCCAATGTCTCTCTATTGTGATAATAGTGGAGCCATTGCGCAAGCCAAGGAGCCGAGGTCACATCAGAAGTCCAAACACATACTTTGGCGATATCATCTCATCCGCGAGATAGTGGACAAAGGTGATGTCAAGATATGCAAAGTGCACACGGATCTCAACATAGCCGATCCGCTGACAAAACCTCTCCCTCAGCCGAAGCATGAGGCGCACACAAAGCAATGGGTATTAGATACTTACATGATTGACTCTAGTGCAAGTGGGAGATTGTTAGTGATATGCCCTAGAGGCAACATGGAGATGTTGGATATCACGTCAATGTTTATGTATAAATGAATAAAGTGTTATTCAGTTCCATGAAATAGACATCTTGTATTGATCAATAAGTACGTGACTTATTTATGAGACTCTTTATATATGAATCTATTTCTAAACGATTCCTGATCATATGTCATATTGTTGGAACAAATATGATTCTAAGATCGGCATGTTTATTGATTGATGATCATGTCTCATAGATCATGGGTATGGAGATACCAAATCAATAAACATGGACATATGTGTTGGAGAACACATTGTTGGATAGACCCACCATGAGACACTACAGAATTAATGTGCCATTAGTTGGTCTCGGTAGTGTTGGTACAAAGTCCTTAGACCCGAGATCACCATGGATTCCAACATGTGTAGTAGCCTACTTTGGGACTACCAAACACTATTCCATAACTGGGTAGTTATAAAGGTAGTTTTCGGGTTTACTATGAAACATGGAGTGGGATGTGAGTGATCAAGATGGAATTGGCCCCTCCTTTGGAGAGATATCTCTGGGCCCCTCGAGGTAATGGATTATGGAAATGCATGGCCATGCTAAGTTGATTGAGGAGTCAATCAACGACATGATAATCCAATACGGTTCGAGTGAATTGTTAAGCTATTGAAGGGATGGCACACATCTTGCCTATAGCTTAACTGGTATCGTGAGGCAAAGGGATTTGTGTACACATTACGGTTCGAGCCGATATTATTCTTGTATACTATGGTGTCAATATGTGCCGCTAGGCGCCGCATGACTGTGTCGGCTGAGTTAGACTCGAGCCGACGATCGGCTAAGTTAGACTATGCCGAGAACCAGCTTGAACCTGTGGTCGCACGCTTAAGGGATAGAATAGATATTCGAGTTGGACTCGGATACGGCTCGATCGGATAGGGATCCGATCGGATAGAGTCCTATGGGCTTACGACGTGTGGGCGGCCAACTCTATGAGATATGGATGAGATCCGATTCAAAATAGAGTCCTAATCGGCCACTAGTCCCGATCGGCCAACTCTATATAAAGGAGGGAGGGGTGGAGAGCTGTGACACGTCAATTGCATCGCGTGCAACGAAGTCGCCGAGATCAATCTCTACGAAAACCCTCCCCACTTTCGAGCCAAACCCTAGCCTTGCATCGCGTGCTAGCACACGGGTGTACGGCGTTCGTCCCCGGACGTGTGGATACCGGTAGAGCGCTGCTACGTTGCGCGCTCTTGATCGGCTGCGGTCGGGCGCATCGGAGCGAGGCGTGAGAACGCGGCCGACGACTCGAATCGGCGATTGGCGAATCGGCTATCTCCGGAATCGGCTACACTGTTCCGGATCGGATTGCCACGATTGGCTATTCCGCACTCTACTCCAATCGGTAACGATCTATCGGCCCTTACTTGCAAGTGTTCCTGGTTTGCGCGGTAGAATTTTTTTGTTTTCGGCTAGCGTAGCTTCCGCGTAACCCTTCACTCAAAGGTGCCGGTTTCAAAACCGGCACCTTTGATTTCTCTCATCTACGTCACCTGTTAGGTGCCGGTTGGAAAATTCGACATCTATGTCAGGCTTTCAACCGACATCAATTCATGTTTCTGTAGTAGTGGATGTGCTAATCAGTCGCTCCATTTTACGTGCATGAGGGAAAGTTTTCCAACCGCCTTGCCAAAATTAACCTTAGGGACCGAGGGAGTATATGTGAAGCTAATTAAGCTAGCTCGACGACTAAACACTGACTGACACAACATATATAGGCTTCATTTATTTAGTGTTTTGTTGGAAGATTAGGTGTTTGATATAGGAGAAAGTACTGTACTAGCTAGGAGTCAAAAGTACTAGCCGGGCAATGGGGAAATATTTGACATTTCATCGCACTAGTACAGAAATAGCTATAGCTGTCGGTTCAAAACCCCCAATAGGTGTCGGTTTCTAATCCGACACCTATTGGTCGGTACTAATGTCGAAAGTCTTTGGTGCCGGTTAAGAAATTGACACCTATTATGAGTACAGGTGTCGGTTCGTGTATAAAACCGACACCTATTAGAGGTTATGGGTGCCGGTTAGCACCCATTATATGGACCGAACCCTATTCAACGAGGCACGCCCAATCTCTTCTTATGGGCCCACTCCTTTAACCAGACCCCACCATATTTTTCCATGCAACTACGTACCTTGATGGCGGGCCCTCTTTAGCCTCCGCGAGCTGGAGTTACAGGCATGAGCAACTGAGTCCGGCTGGCCATGCGCATGGGAGATGCATATTTAAGCTGGTGATGATCTCGTTTGGCAAGCGGTATGGTACTAATTGAGGGAATAGTGTTTGTGAAGTAGCTGTCGTGGTGCCTCAGAAAGAATAGGTGGCGGTTCGTAATAAGAACCGACACCTATAGTTAGTATAGGTGTCGGTTTTACCATTTATCCGATACCTATTCGAAAAGAATAGGTGGCGGTTCGTAATAAGAATCGATACCTATAGTATAGGTGTTGGTTCTACTATTTATCCGATACCTATTCGGGAAGAATAGGTGACGGTTCGAAATAGGAACCGGCACCTATAGTATAGGTGCCGATTCTACTATTCATCCGACATCTACTCAAGCAAATAGGTGTCAGTTCTTAACAAGAACCGGCACCTATTTATTACTCAGCATCGATAGATATAATAGGTGCCGGATTTAATTGAACCGGTATTTTTTAGGCCGATACCTATGCGCTTTTTTTATAGTGTCAGTAGATGATCCATTTATGCATAGAGTTTTTGAAATACATATATATACAGGTATTTATATATGCTAAATTTTCTCAAAGAAGTATTTTGATTTTGTCCACAACAAAATACGGAATCGGGTAGCTAATTCATAGTTGACTGTGGTGAGCGTTGAGTTCGTCGGTCTTTGGTTTATTTTTTTTTCGCCGGGCCTTTGGTTTGATTTTAGTCATTAAAACTATGGAAACCGTTCACTGTTGATCTTACCTCTTAATATAACTTTTTCAATTTCATTTCTATGTCTAAACTAGGGTGGTTTTAAGTGACTTAATTAGTATCCACGTCGCGTCTATATGGACAAAAAGTAACGACATTACTGTACCAATCAATAAAAATGATAACAAAACAAAGACTTCTCTCTAGTATGAAGCACCATGTCAGCATATATCTTTTCCTAGGTAGAGAAGAGATTGCTATGGGAAACAAATGAGACGTATTCCCACCGTATATACTTTCTGTACAAAAATAAAAGTAACCCTTTCTGTTATAAAATTTGGTAAAATATTCGGAGTCAAAGAACAGATCGAGACGGATTTAACGGAAGAAAGAGTTGTTTTTAAATTTGACTGTGCATCGGCTGAATGTTGTATCGGTCGATACATAGTTAGACTCGGCCAGCCGATATGGGCAAGGCAGCCGATACAATTAGCTTTGGGTTCAAGTTGGGCTCGGATTGAGGATTTGAAATTATTGCCAAATAAGGATAGATTTCATTAGAGACAATTGTATCTATTAATTAGGAATATTAGTGAGTCGTATTCATTAAAGATATTTTGGTAAGAGTTAGTCTAAGGGACTTTTCGTATGTTTACGTAATTTAGAAGTTTTAGTTGTGTCTAGCATGGACAAGTTTGTATATGTGGGTATAAATAGATACCCAAGGTCTTGTAATAAGTCAACAACAATTCAATAACACTTTCGGCGCATCGCCACCCTAATTTTTTAGATTTTTCATTTTGACGAGTTCTTGTTTTGAGTTGGTCTGCATCGGTTTTAATCTCCGACAAAGGGTAAGGCTTGTCATGACAGTTTGTATTGACGGGATTAGTGCTTACATCATTTTGGCACTCTAATCTAGTTTATACATCTGCTTATTTACCTTATATCTTAACTATAGCTCTGTTTACTTGTATCCGCCAGGCCTTCTTTGGGGTTTTGCTGGTATCGGTTAAACTGTTTTGTCGATTTGGATTAACTAAGGTATCTATCACCCTGAAAACAGTCAAAGGCTTGCTTGTTTAGACTTTATGTTTCTTTTCATACTTAGTGCTGCATCCAAGTTTGATCTACTAAGTCATACTTAGAATCATAAAAGCTAACCTGCCTTGGATTGTTAATAAGGATAGTATCAGGGTTTCAGCCGATCTTACCTGGTATAATTGTTTTGCTTTAAGTCACATGATTTATTTTTCTTAACTAGTTATATCTTTCATCCTATTTAAGTTTATCAATCCATTAAATCTACTAAGCTTGTTATCTAGGGATGAAAACGGTCGGGAACGGTCAGAAAAAGACCTTAACTATTCTCGTTCCCATATTTTTTTAGCGGGAACAAAAACGGAAACGGGAAAGACGGATGGGAAAACGAATTCGGTAATACGGGACATCGGGAACGGTCGGGAACGGTCGGGAGCATGTCAATTACGATCGGGAATTGGTAAAAGAAAACGGGAACGTCGACACACATATAACCACTTCAAAGAGTTAACTAGATGCAACAATTACAACCATACATAATCTCACGGTATGAGTGAAGGTTTTATTATGCACATGAGCTTATAATGTTCCAAAAAATCTATGAGGGAAGGTTTAATAGACTAGAGTGAATGTTTTATTATGCACATGAGCTCAAAAAGGGGAATTTCTTGCGGGAATTTTCCCGGATAAATACGGGATCCGTGAATACGGTCGGGAAAACACCCCAACCATTTCCGTTCCCGTTTCCCGTTTTCCCGTTCCCGTTTTTCTCGCGGATACGGTATTCAATCGGGATTTTCGGTATTCGGTGACGGTCGGTATGGGATTTTCCCGTCCCCCCTTTCATCCCTATTGTTATCAGCCTCGCACTGTCTCGGTTAGGTCTGATCTGTTGTGGTTATAACATGTTTAGTAGATTTAATCAAGGTTGATAATCTTATATAAGGCTATATCAGAGTTTTAGCCGATATGTTATCTAATCACCCAAGCTCTTTCATCGGCTATGATCTAAGTTCATATAGTTATTAATTCTTTATTCTTTGTTATAAGCAATTAATACTATCTCAGTTAGGTCAGATCTATCGTAATTGCTTGTAGCTAAGAGAAAGATTAAATTAGTAATTACATATTATTTATATCTACAGGTGATCATAATTCTTTTGGGTCTAATTTTCAATATCTAACCATTAGCTAGTTATTTACATCATATAATTGCATAATAATTGACTTTAAAAATCTAAATTTTATGTCGCATCGATTGGGTTCGACATATAGGATTGGTTTTGTTAAGAAAAAAATATTTATGGTTATATCTAATTTAAATCTAGTTCATGAAGAATAACTTCTACCTTACAGCCGATTCGACTTGATCGCATCAGCTGGGTCATCATGATACGATATTGGCCTATCGACCGATAGGCTATCATCTTCTCACATTTACTGTGTCTTGTTGGTTGCAGGATCAAACCAACTGGCACACCCACATTTCACCGACGTTTTGGACATGCACTGGAGCTAAGCAGAACTCACATGTCATTGTGTTTTTTGCATGACACGCTTTTGATACTCCTAGTGGGACATAGAGATCTTCATCATGTTAGAAATTAAAGAAGAAAATATCATTCCAGTCGCCTTTGACAAGTTGTCTGATGAACAAAAGGCGCAGATGGAACAACTTACTCAGGAGTTTACCTTCAGTGTTACTCGGCAAGGGAAAATAATACAAAAATCCAAAATTATTATGCCGAGACCAGAAGATGAAGGAAGTAGTAAGAAGGAAAATACAATCAACATAGAATCTAAAGAAAAACCTTCTCCCATGACTTTGCAAGATAGGATTGACACAACTGTTCATCATGCCTTGACAAATCAATGTAGGGTGTTAGTAAACACATTAATATCTATGATGAGGAAGGTAGTAGATGGAACTATTGTTGCAGAACAAGCTAAGGGACCAGTTTATCTTTCAAACCATACGTTTCCAGCATACAATACGATTAAGACTGAGGATCCAGAGCAAAAGCACACAACAGGCCCCAATTCAATGGATGTCAATAACAATCAGAATCAAGATCAATATCGGACTACATATTATGGAAGGCAACCAATTCAGACATCAACTGGGGGGCAAACACAATAGCCGATTGGAAGTTTGCCGATTCAATCTTTAGAAAGACATCAACCAGCCACTAGAGGACAACCAATCGGACAATAATATGTACATGGTTATCAAAGTTAGTCAAATTCACATCAACAACATGTGCATCAATATTTTAATCTTCAACAACAGCAGCCATCGTCACCTCATCAGTATTGGAATGGAGAAGCTAACCAGTATCAACTTCAGATGAATCAGTTTCCTCAAAGATCTCCATCTCAACAATTTAGGAATCATGGGAATCAAGAATGGGCCGATATGATTGTTGAAGTCATGAGGGAGCAGTTTGGGTTAAAGCCAAAGGACACTGGGAAATGTATTGACATCCTTATCCAGAGCATTTTTATAGAGTTCCATTACCTAACCGATATAGAATTCCAGACTTCTCAAAGTTTTTAGGGCAAGACAATGTTTCTACAGTTGAACACATTAGCCGATTTCTAGTTCAGTGTGGGGAGGCATCGACTGAAGAAGCTTTGAGGGTTAGGTTTTAAATTAGATTTCTTAGCCGATTTCTATAGTTTAAATTTGAACGATTCACAATTAGCCAATTTTGGCGTTCCAGGGGTTGTTGGGGCCAATAAAGGATAAGTTTTCTTCACAAGATTTTGAAAGTTTATCCCAATTGGTTCAGAACATATCGACTCATGAATAGTGATTTTAGGAGTCCAAAAGGGAAATATTTACTAAGAAATCTAATAATGTCAATAATGTTTACTATTATGCTTCTAACTGAGATCAGGACAAAGATCAAGAAATCGGCTTGGCAGAGTGGGCAAGAAATAAGAAGAAAGTTGTTTGCCAATAGGTTAAACATAATGTGAAGGAAGAAATGTTTGATTTTGATATTAACAAGGCCGATAGGATTTTTGATCTTTTATTACAAGAGAAGCAGATTATATTACCTCAAAATCATGTTATTCCATCAGCTGAGGAGTTAAAGAAAAGAAAATATTATAGGTGGCATAATATAGGATCTCATAGTAATAATGAATGCAGGGTGTTTAGACAACAGATTCAATCGGCTGTGAAACCAGGCAGAATAAAGTTTGATGATAATAGAAAGCCAATGAAGATTGATGGGCATCATTTTCAAGTAAATATGGTTTATCCAAAGCGGTCTACAAATGAAGCTGATGGAAGAGATTATCGATCTAAAATTAGCTCAACTAGTTTGATTAAAAAATATCAGAAGAGTAGTGAAAGAGATAGGCAAAATTATTATGAGAAGATATGTCTTATTCTGATCCACACTAGGATTGCAAGTTTTTTTATTTTGTTGGAATAAAGGGATAAGATTCCCTACAATTTAAGATTGCATAGGGTACAATAATGTCTAATCGGTTGATGATTATAGGGATTCATATCGGCCAAGACAAAGGGATTCAAATTGGCCGATACAAAAGAAGTCTCTAGTACGTCAATGATTACGACTGATTCATGAAGATTACTTTGATGGTTACGAAGAAAATCAAAATAGACAACTTCAAAATTCCCAATGGTTTCCAAGTGGGGTATTCACTAAAAATCATAAGAGAATAAGTAAAGAGCAGATGGAAGAAGTTGAAGAATAAATTGATCATCGATTAAGGAAACAAGGAAGGAATGGCGAGTAAAAAGCAAAATCGTTAAATCCGATGATGTTGAAGCTGATAGGAAAAAGATTTTGACTTCTGCCAAAGGAAAAGCTATTAATGTTGAAGCTTCATGTTCTATCAATATGGTGTTTATATTGCCTGCAAAATATAGGACTTCTACATCCGATGAGGGAGTTTGTGAATAATCGACAACATAGTTGGTTTTGTATCATCAAGAAGCAATAATTGTGAAACCTGAAGAAACATAACATCGACATCTAAAGCCATTATATATAAAGGGATTGGTTAAAGGGAAGCCGATGTCTAATATGTTAGTCGATGGGAGGGCTGCAGTAAATTTAATGCCTCATACCACATATATAAAGCTTGGGAAGACTCCAGAATATTTAATCAAAACAAATATGGTGCTCAAAGATTTCGATGGGAATTCATCGGATGCCAAAGGAGTTCTGAATAAAAGAGTTGATAGTGGACAATAAAACTATTCCTACTACAACTTCTATCGTTGATGGAAAGGGTTCATATAGTTTGCTGCTAGGGAGATATTGGATTCATGCTAATTGTTGTATCCCATCAACTATGCATCAAAGCTTGATACAATGGCAAGGAGACCAAGTAGAGATCGTGTAAGATGACAGGTCAGTTAATGTTGCTACTGCTAATTTATCTATTTGGGAGATGGATGGAATTGATTGCTTATCAGGAAAAGTATGGGAATGTGATTTATTAAAAGTATCCGATTATGATATACAACCAATCTCTGATGGAAGATCTCAACTTTTACTCTAAGGGCACTGTGGATGATTTTGAAGGCAAGTTAGGATAGAGTTTTATGTCGGCCGATGAGCTGGATGAAGTAGATATTGGAATTGGCGATAGGTCAAGGCTGACATTTGTAAGTGCTAAATTGTCAGATGATTTCAAAAGAGAGTTGGTATAATTACTGAAAGAATATAGAGATTGTTTTGCTTGGGAATATCATGAGATGTTAGGACTTAGTTGATCTATTGTTGAACATTGCATGCCTATTAAACCAAGATATTGGCCATGCAAGCAGCCGCTAAGGTGATTTAAACCTAAGATGTATGATGCTATCAAGGCAAAGATCACAAGACTCTATGATGCTAATTTTAAAATTTTGATTACATCCTATATTGTCATCCATGAAACTTATAATCTTGTGTCCAAAAGGTGCATCAACCAATAAATCAGCAATCGGCATTGGGTATTCATCCTTAGGAGTAGTTTTGTTTAAATCTCTAAAATCAACACAAAGCCTCAACTTCCCCTTTTTCTTCATTATTGATACTATGTTAGAAATCCACTCAACATATCAGCAAGTGTTTTTAGATGTTCTGGTGTAATTGGCTTGTATGAGTGGGTTGTTATGACTTTTGGTTTAATAAATGTTGGTGCTAGGTATCAAAGAGCTATGAATTATATATTTCATGACCTTATCGAATTGCTGGTTGAGATTTATATATATCATGTGGTTGTGAAATCAAAGAAAGTTGATGGACATTTAGTCGATTTACAGAAGGTATTGGAAAGAACTAGGAAATTTGGCTTAAAGATGAATCCAAACAAATATGCCTTTGGTGTATCGGCTGGACAGTTTTTGGGGTTTATTGTTCACGAAAGAGGGATTGAGATTAGTCAACAAAGTATTAAGGCTATGAAAGATATAAAACCTCTAGAAAATAAGACTAAGTTACAATCATTGATTAGCAAGATTAATTTTGTGAGAAGATTTATATCAAACTTGTCAGGGAGAATCGAGCTGTTTACTTCATTATTATTGTTGAAGGCCGATCAAGATTTTATATGGGGGAAAATGATGAAGGCTTTGGATAATATCAAGGAATATTTGAGTTCTCTTCCAGTTCTAATGTCACCAAAAAAGGAGTTCCATTCAAGTTATATTTTTCAGCCGATGAGAAGTCCATCGGATTAGTTTTGATTTAATAATTCATGGAGAGGGCTATATTTTATCTTAGCAGGAGGCTTTTTGATGCTGAATAAAGGTATGCCCAGTGGAAAAAAATATGTTTATGTTTATATTTTTCAAGTACCAAGTTAAGGCATTATCTCTTGTCCAATGAGTGAACTGTGATTTGCAAAGCCGATGTGGTGAAATATATGTTGTCGGCTCCTGTATTTAAAGGGAGGATTGGAAAGTGAATTTTTGCTTTAATAGAGTTTGATCTGCAATATGAATCGGCTAAGGCAATTAAGGGTCAAGCTATAGCCGATTTTATTGTTCAACATGGGGATGAGTCACTTGGTTATGTTGAGTCGATGCATTGGACATTATTTTTCGATGGATCTATTTGCACACATGGATGTGGTATCAGCTTAGTTATTGTTTTGCCTCGGGGGGCAAGTGTTTGCATTTATGATCAAGCTATATTATACAAATAATTAGGCAGAATATGATGCAATTTTCAAAGGACTTCAATTACTAAAAGAGATAGAGGCCGATGCAATAGAGATTATTAGTGATTCATTTTTAGTGATCAAGCAATTGTTAGAGCAATATGAATGCAAAAGTGAAATCTTGAAGGTTTATAATGAGAAGTGCCAAGAGTTGATGAAGAATTTTAAGATTATAACTATGAAACATATTCCTAGAGAGCAAAATAGAGAGGCCAATGATTTAGCTCAGGGTGTATCGAGTTATAAGCCAATGTTGAAAGATGTTGAGATTGAAGTTGCTAGTCTTGATGTCGATTATTGGAGATATGAGATTGTTGAATATTTTAAAAACCTTTCTCAATCGGTGTCGAGAAAGTTGAAGTACAAATCCCTTAAGTATGTTTTAAAAACCATCTCATCCGATTATTGGAGATGTGAGTTTTGCTTAGATGTTTCAATCTAGAGGAAGCTAAAGTTGTTATGTGTGAGGTGCACGAAGATATTTGTGGAACACATCAATGAGCTTATAAGATGAGATGGTTGCTTCATCAAGTTGGGTATTTTTTTTGCCAACAATGTTTGAGGATTGTTTCAGATATTACAAAGGATGTCAGGATCGTCATATGTTTGGAGCAGTTCAAAGAGCACCAACACCGGCTATGAATCCTATTATCAAGCCATGGCCATCCAGTGGTTGGAGAATTGATATGATCGGCCAGATCAATCCACCATCAAGTAAGGGACATAAGTATATTTTGGTGGCTACAGATTATTTTACAAAGTGGGTTTTACAAAGTTGATACTAAAGATGTCATTGAGTTTGTCAAGGAGCATATATTCTATTGGTTTGGAATTCCAATGACTATAACTACATATCAGGGTTCTATTTTATATTGGATGAATTTATTCAGTTTGCCGATAGTATGGGAATTAAGTTGTTGAATTTATATATTTTTTGTGCACAAGCCAATGGGTAGGTAGAAGCATCAAACAAGAGTTTGATCAAGTCGATTAAGAGAAAAATCGTAGAGCAACCTAAAATGTGGCACACTACTTTAGCCGATTCATTATGGGCTTATCGAATGTCTTGTCATGGAGCTACACAAGTACCACCTTATCAACTTGTATATGGGCATGAATCTATTTTACCTTGGGAAACTAACATCGGCTCAAAACTGATTTCATTACAAAATGAGCTATCGGCCTATGATTATCATAACTTGGTGGTTGACAATTTAGAAGATTTGGCACAAGTCTGATTGCGTGTTTTGGAGAAAATTAAAAGAGATAAAGAAAGGGTTTCAAGGCATTATAACAAGAGAGTTGTGCCAAAGTCTTTTGAAGAAGGGGAATTTGTTTGGAAATTGATATTGCCAATAGGGACAAGAGATAATAAGTTTGGAAAATGGTCACCTAATTGGAAAGGACCTTTTTGGATTCATCGTTGTGTACCTAAAAATGCTTATATGCGTGAAGGATTTGATGAAGAGGTTTTTGGCAAAGCACTTAGTGGAAAATATTTGAAGTATTGTTGTGTACTGAAAAATGCTTATATGCTTGAAGTATTAAATGGAGAGATTTTTGGCAAGCACTTAAGGAAAATATTTGAAATACTACCCAAGTGTTTGGATTAATTCATAATCAGTTGTTTAGCCAATTTATGGTAAAGCCGATGTATATTACATCGCCTCAAGATGGTCGATGTATATATTATCGCCCTTAGACCAAAATTTCATGACAAGTCTAAGTATAAAGAAGCAGAGATAAAATCGGGCTCGATGGCCGATAGATATATTACATAAGTATACTGAATGTTTGAGCAAAAGAGTTTTTGAAGCTAGAGTTTGAAGACTTAAACTATTACATCAGCGTAGGTAATTCTGAATAGCCGATAATGCGCATATCATCAGCTTCGAAGCCCCGGATCGACTTCAAGGTCTTGTTGAGGGCTGCCAAGTGTTTAGCTGATGCTTTCAATTTGGATTTTTGATCTTCGACGGCTTTTCAGAAATTAGCTAGTTTTTGCTAACTTCAGTGATCTTTATGCGTGTTTGCCTCAACCTGTCCAAGAGATCGGCTTCCTTTTGCTTTATTTTATCATGTTATTTCTGAGTTGCTTCAGGGCCAGTAGTCAGCTCATCAAGTTTGGTCTTGTTATCGTTAACATGTTGGTGGCTGGTTTGAATAGTTGATTCTACAGATATGCGTTCAAGATGATCAAATAGTCTTTGTTTTGCTCTTTGAAGCTTGAATTGGTGTTGCTCAAGGAAGACTACCAGGGAGATGTGTTGACGAAAAAATGTCGCGCACTGGCCTGAGAGATCTGCTTAGCTCTAGTGCAGATCCAAATCTTGCTTTTGAGGTTCGTAGGCGTGCCAGTTGGTTTAATCCTGCAACCAACAAGAACAAAGAAAAGAAAACAAAGTTAAATCCGTAAACGATAGCCGATCAGGTATAGCCGATGACGTATCGTTTAATATTGAACCGATGCAATATGCACTGAATCGGCAAAGGGAAAATTAGATCTAATCGATCGGCTGTAGATATCAATAATATATAATCTATGTCTCGAAATACATTTAAACCAAGTGATTGGGATAGATCGACAACGTGCTGAGACAGTATTATGTCTAAAAGTACTTTAAGACAAAGATTATATATATTTATAGCATAGTTGATGTCATAAATCTAACATGTATCGGCTAATACTCTGATACTACTTTATACTAAAATATCAATATAGATTAAATAGATTAAACAGGAACCGATCAATTGTTAAAATAAGCTAACACATTGATAACAAGCTTAATATATTTTATCACAGTGATATCTTAATATAAAGGGCAGATTTAGCATATCAAGTAAACATATAATAAACGAGGTAGCTACATCAGGTAAGATCGGCTAAAACCCTGATTCTATCTCTAATAGCAATCAGACTAGATAGATATTATGATTATAGATAATACTTAGTAGGTCAGACTCAACCGATGCAGCACTAAGCATAAAGAGAAGCATAAGATCTAAACAAGTCAATGAAAACCTTTCGAGATGGTGGATACACTATATAATCTAGGTCGACGTTGATATCTAACCCTATCGGCTGTTGTCTAGTAACAGATGCTAGCCGTTTAGGGTTAGATAACAATATCGATGTAGATTATATAACATATATGATAACTCGACGATTTACGTAAACATGATTAGAGTGTCATAAAGATGGAAGCACTAATCCCGAGAGCGCAAGCCGCCATGACAAGCTTTATCTTTCGTCAGAGATCGAACCCGATGCAGCCCAACTCGAAAGCAAGAACTCGTCGAAGTAATTGAAAGTAAAAAAGGTGGCGATGCGCCGAAGTTGTATTGAACTGATTATTAATTCTTTGATTACAAGGTCTTGGCTCATATTTATACCCAGATACATGATATGTCCTTGTCGTACACGACTCCTATCTCTATTACAACTCAAATTACGGATAAGCCCCTTAGGTGGACTATTATCGGTACAATCTATAAGAAAATTATTTAAAATAACCTAATTAATAGATACAATTGTCTTTTTTGGACTCTATCCATGCATGGCAATCCTCATGAAGCACTTCAAATGAATTCGATGACGATTCCAATGCACTTTCACCGGGATCAGCTACATCGGCGATCCTTATCGGAATCGATTACATCGGTTATCCTTGTCCGACTCGGTCTTAACCGATGAACACCTTAGCCGATTCGGTCTCAGCCGATGCGCACTCTATCTCCGAGAACCACGATCTCCTCCAAATCCGCTTCGACTTTAACTCCAAACCCCATGGTCGGCTTACCAAATTTGGTCGTTAGGTGATGTCATTGATCTCATCAGAGAGTTGGTCTTGTATCCCCTGGAATCTAGTTCTAATCAGCCCATAATTTGTTACTGAGGTATCTAAGGAGGAATTGAGCTGATCAACTATGTCTTGTAGCATTGCTCTTAGATCTTCAGAGATAGGAGATCTGATTTTGCTGGTGATCTCTTCATCGTCCTCATCAAGAAATTGCCTTATGTCAAAGGAAAACATACCGGCTAAGTTCTGCGAAAGAAAATATGAGTCAAAAGCTGAGCAAGGACTGAGCCGAAATGGGGTTATTTTTGGGGATTTATTCTTACTTGTGGGGTAGAACAACAATTGTTTATTCTTCATGATGGATACCGACAGAAGAAGTGTGTTCACTTGAAGCAGGCCGATGAGGGGAAGCCAATGGTGCTTTGGGTTGAAATAACACAAGTGTTAAAAGTATCATCGGCTGAGTAAGTAACAATTGCGAAATTTAATATTGATGAGATTGAGAAGATTTACTGATGCAGTTGGAGAAGCATGAGGACTTGGAGATAATGGTGGCATTGGGAAATGTTTGTCCCTGGCTAAAGCTAATCCTCTTTTAGTTTGCAAGAAAATGAGCAAGTGTTAGTAAATTTAAGGGTGATTAAAGAATAAATGAGGGAACTTATGGAACTTCGCGAAGTGTTCTATGTTTCCGTGGAGGAGATGTAGATTGATCTTCAGCTTGGCTACTTTTGTCATCAGGATATGCCGCTTTAGTATCGGTTGCTTTTTGTTCTTTATCAGTCGGTTCATCATCGCTCATAGTACCAATGGCTTCATCAACTTCTTCTTCCATTACTTGATCCTTTAGGTATTGATCAACGTCTGGGTCAATTGGGGAGAGCTCATCATCAGCTGCTTTCTTTGATTTGATGGGTTTGGACTTCTTAGTGGTCTCCTTGGTGGATTACTTGGGCTTAATGGGAGGTCTAGGGTTTGGGTCCTTGATTTGACCTTGAAGCAAAGACCCTACTAGGGGGGCAACAAAGCCGATGATGGATAGAGCAACACATTCTCCAGATGGCATAATGGCTGGTGCATATACAATCGACAGACCACTATTGCTTTTAGAAGGTGGAGAAGAGCTAGCAGCCTACAAAACAAAATATGTGAATATATTGATGAATGAGAGAGTTTGGAGAATAATTAGAAAGAAGAAGTTCAACTTATGTGACATCCTGGCTCAGGGCTTAATAGGATTGATAGGCATACTCATACCAATAAGTTGCAACTTCTTTTTCGGAAGCTCATCTCCAAATAACTTCGAGGTTAAGCGTGCTTGGCCTGAAGCAATTTAGGTTCGAGCTTAAGCGTGCTTGGTCCGGAGCAATTTAGGGATGGGTGATCGACTGGGATGTTTTTCCCGGGTGCGCATGAGTGAGGACAAAGTGCGTAGAAAAGATTAGTGTTGGTCTGTGAGGACAGTCTAAGGTCCTAGAGAGCTGCCAGGTGTAAGCGGGCCTAGCCCTGTGGGACGGGACGTTACAGTTGGTATCAGAGCCGACTCTCGCGGTTTCACGGGCGCGTACGGGTTAGTTGTACGGGCATGGTATGCATGGCACGTGTGCCCTATGGGGACACGGCATGACACATGCGCCGACATTGGACGCATGGACGTGGCCAAGAGGGAACGTTCCTGACCTGGGGTTGATCGATGAGGACGTCGGGTCTCTTGAGAGGGGTGTATGTGACATCCTGGCCCAGGGCTTAATAGGATTGATAGGCATACTCATACCAAAAAGCAACTTCTTTTCTGGAAGCTCATCTCCAAATAACTTCGAGGTTAAGAGTGCTTGGCCCGAAGCAATTTAGGTATGGATGACCGACCGGGAAGTTCTTCCCGGGTGCGCATGAGTGAGGACAAAGTGCACAGAAAAGACTGATGTTGGTCTGTGAGGGCAGTCTAAGGTCCTAGAAGCTGCCAGGTGTAAGCGGGCCCGACCTTGCTGGACGGGACGTTACAACTTACTTGGGGGTTGATGGAAGGGATGATAGTGGTCAGATAGAAGCTTGATGATAGGTGAAAAAGGTTCTTTTTCCATTCACTCCACCATCGGTCAAATAGCAAATTTCTCATCAGATGAAGGCTGATGTGTTCAAAAGATCCTAGAGTGGGGCCTTCAAGAGTGAGGACTTTGGTCATTAATAGAGCCAATGTCACAATGCCTCTAGCCTACATTTTTCTGACAAAATAAAGGCCGATGAGGAGCTGACCCATACCAAGTTGTCTTGCTGCTGACATAGGGTGGTAAAATTCATAAGAAACTTGTCATTTTGGCCTTGAGATACTCCAGTTGCGATGATGCAAGAGGATATGGTGAAAACAAAGTTGTCTCCAGAATCAGCTTCATCATTCAAATTGCTAAGCCTCGGGTCAGCTGGCAACTCAAAGTTTGAGAAGTTGTCATAAGAAAACCAAATTCTAGCGTTCAGAGCAAAACCATCATAGAACTTGTAGAACCACTCTTGAAATATTTCAGTCGATGGACCTGACCTAGGATAGACTGATACTGCCTCTCCAAAAGACATACACTATGGTGCTATATAAATTCAGCCAGATCTGTATAAACCACTAAGAGCCTCCATAGTCCACAGGTTTGCCCATCAATAAATTGCTTGTGGCTTGTTGCATCATCTGGTAAACCGCCCCAAGTGGATATTTGTCCAAAGGAAAGGTTTTCTTCTTCACTAGAGCTTGAGCAAAATGTTGGAAGTTTGTTGTTGGGCCACAGGTTGATCTACGAAAACAAATCTTTCTAGCCACAAAGATAGGAAAGTTGTATGTTCCTTCTCTGTTATGTATCTGAACCAACCACTCACATTTTTTGGTTTTTAGATTGTTTGCACATTTGATCTTCAGACTGAAAGGGTTGGCTGATGTGATGATGTCCAAGCCAGTAAGCATCTTGATATCCAATAGGGGGGTCATCGACCCTTGATTGAACAGGAAGGAATTGAGGGTGTCTGACCAAAAATAGGATGCAACCTATAACATGGGTTCATCTTTCTTCATATCAGTTAGAGACAAGGCTAAGCACTGAGCTATCCCAATTTCCTCCCAGTGAGCTTGTTTAGAAGTTGATACTCTCTTATACCAATTTTTCCATCCCTTGAGAGAAGAAGGCCAGGATCTGAAAGTGGATTACCAATCAGCTAAATTTGGGTTGTTCTGTCTAAAAGGGATTTTGATAGTTTCTGCGGTGATAAAGTAAGTGGGGTCTGTCTCGGCCATCGGCCCGAGGAAATAATGGGTTGGTTCTTCGAGAACAGGGATCATGATTTGCTTTCTCAGGTGCAATTAAAGTAAGAAAAGAAAGAGAAAATCAAAACTTTAATAAAAAGGAGATCTGAGAGTGAGATTGATTGAAGCCGATACAGATTGAGAGTGAGAAGACGATACGAAGGAGATGATGATAAATTTCCCTCAGGACATTGGAGGTGGTCGCCATGGAGTTCAATGCGGAGGATGCGTTGCGAATGATTGGGGTCGTCGCCGAAAAGACTTGTCGTCGATGGAGTCGCGAGAGATGAGAGAGAAAATTACTATGGCTTAGGCGGTGACAAAAAGGTTAATGGCGTGAAGTTTCGAGAGGGGTTTTTCGAGAGGGTCAATAACACTTTTGGCATATCGCCACCATAATTTTCTAGGTTTTTCCATCTCGATGAGTTCTTGTTTCTAGTTGGGCTACATCGGTTTCAATCTCCGACAAGGGGTAAGGCTTGTCATGGCGGTTTGTATCAGCGGGATTAGTGCTTATATCATTTCGACACTCTAATCTAGTTTATGCATCTGCCTATTTACCATATATCATAACTAATATAAACCTATAGCTCTGTTTACTTTTATCAGCTAGGCCTTCTTTACGGTTTTGTTGGTATCGATTAAACTGTTTTGTCGATTTGGATTAACTAAGGTATCCATCACCCTAAAAATCAGTGAAAGACTTGATTGTTTAGACTTTATGTTTTTTTATACTTGGTGTTGCATCAATTAAGTTTGACCTACTAAGTCGTGCTTAGAATCATAAAAGCTAATCTGCTTTAGATTGCCAATAAGGGTAGTATCGGGGTTTCAGCCCATCTTATCTAGTATAATTGTTTTGCTTTAAGTCACATGATTTATTTTGCTTAACTTGTTATATCTCTCATCTTATTTAAGTTTATCGATCCTTTAAATCTATTAAGCATATTATCAGCCTCACACTGTCTTAGTTAGGTCTGATTTATTGAGGTTATAACCTGTTTAATAGATTTAATCAAGGTTGATAATCTTATATAAGGCTGTATCGAAGTTTTAGCCGATATGTTATCTAATCGTCCAAGTTCTTTCATCGGCTATGATCTAAGTTCATATAATTGTTAATTTGTTTAATCTTGGTTATGAGAAATTAATACTATATATCCAATCTATCGTAAGCAATGTATTTGTTTATAGCTAAGAGAAATATTAAATTAGTAATTACATGTTATTTATGTAGAACCAATCATAATTATTTTGGGTCTAAGTTTTAATATCTGTCTATTGACTAGTTATTTAGATCATATAATTGTATAACATTTAACTTTAATAATCTTAATTTTATGCTGTATCGATTAGGTTCGACCTATAAGATTGATTTTATTAAGGAAAAGTTATTTATGGTTATATCTAATTTAAATCTAGTTCATGAAGAGTATCTTCTACCTTACAGTCGATTCGACTCGAACACTTCGGCTGGATCAACACAATACGATATCGGCCTATCGGTTGATAGGCTATCATCTTTTAACGTTGCAGGATCAAACCAACTGACACGTCCATATTACATCGATATTTTGGATCTGTATTGAAGCTAAGCAGAACTTTCTGCCATCATGTTTTTGTGTCGATACTCTCATTTCAAGAAAACTATAGGAGAGAAAAAAAGACTAAAATGTCCATCCCTAATAGAAAAAAAATATTGGTTAGTGAGTAGGTAAGAAAATTGACATGATACAATTTCCTAATTTGTATCGAGACCATCTCTATAACTAAGACTCAGTTTGTTTTAGTGTTTAGGATGGGATTTTTGATGACAGGTAAAACGAGACAAAATCATTAAAACATGATTGATCGAGTGTTCATTATTATAAACTTAAAAATATATTTATTTGATTTTTTAAAAGAATACAATTCATCATTTAATCATTTAACCGTGCGAGAAGCACGCGTCCATAAAAAAACTGGAGAATAACCATGGCGCACCCTAAATCATATCATTCTTCGTCACCACCTTCCTTGTAGCCCACCGCTCCCTATTTTCCAATCAATTAATGGATCCTCACAAAATACGGTGGCTCCTCTTTATCACGTGATATACCTAGCTTGGATATAAATTTACAGCTCTCTTTTCCTTCTCTCTTTTTCTTTCTCGCTGCTCCATATAGTTCTCGGTGAGTTATTTTTTATTGCACTTCTTGTAACTATTTGTCTTTCTCTGGTCTTTAAAAAGTGTTACCTGTCCATCAGGAAAAATAGGTTATCTGCATCTAAGGTAGAAAGGTAAAATGCCGAGAAAATTGGACAAATAGATGTTGTTTGTTTTGGTTTAGCTAGGCTTCAGTCGATGTGCCCCCATGGACCGGAAACTACAAAAGTGATAAGCGATAACATTGTTTTAGTTACTTAAGCCTTGCTTCATGACCGGATTATTACACGATATCGTAATTAAATACTCTTGTTTAGTACTTACTTTTGTATACGTGGCTGTCTACTAACTTGAAATAATTAGGGCCTAAATGAGAGCTTTAATTAAGTCGATCACCGCTCCGTTTGCGACTATCTATTTTAAGAAAGGAGCGATTTCATTATTGCCTCTATTTTAATGTTAAAATATTGATTTTATCCCAGTTTTTTTATTTCTTTTTGCCCCTGTTTATTTGAAGCGAAGGAGACAGTTACACTTGTTTTTATGGAAGTTTGTGGACCTTGAATTGTTGAGCTAAAAAAAGGAAAAAGTGTAATAATTTTGCAATTTTTGATTGACCTTTGTAACCCTAGTGCAAGAAGAAAGGAAGGGAACAATGTGATCAACCGGCTCCGATGCCATTTTCCTATTCCCAACCCTAGTAAGCCAAGCGATGGCCGGGAGCAGGCTTCAGCAGTGGCAGGGGCTTCGGCAGTGACGGTGACCCTACAGGTGAGTACGTAGGAGCAGGCAGCGGCGATGACCCAGTGAAGTGGCGGGGAGCAGAAGGCCTGCAGGCGACAGCGAGCAACCACCCGGTGAGACAGTGGGAAGCAAGCGATGACTCCAGCGGCAGGTGGGAGCAAGCGGCCACAACAATGACCCGATGCAAGGTGGAGGCACTACGTCGGCATCGGCTATTTCTAATAGACATTAACCCTCATCTCTATCGGGTTGGTTCCTCGTCACTGTGAAAAGGTCACTGATATAAGAAAATATGTCTAACGGGCACAAGACTGTCACGGATGCACATTATCTCAATCGGGCCATAAAAAAAGCCCGTCACAGATGAGTTTGAAAGTCAAACCAGTGGTGTTGAACGTCCGTCACGGATGACACATCTCAATCGGGTCTTGTTCTAAGCCCGTCACAGATGACAACTCATCTCTAACGGGCCGTAGTAACTAGGCCGTCACCGATAGGGTTGACCAAACACGAAGTCAAATAATGTCCAGATTTGTTGCCCGTCACGGATGACATATCTCTAACGAGTTTAAGTAGCCCGTCACAAATATCCTATCTATCTCTATCGGGCTTTTAGGTTGAGACCGTTACGGATGTCCTATCTCTATCGGACTTTTCCACAATGCCCGTCAGGGATGAGTTTATTATCTAGAAAAATAAATTTTGTTTTTTGGCCAGCCTGAGGCCTTTACTAGCCATGCACGCTGTAAAAAATAGACAGATATCATCACAGCCCAGCCCCAGCCCTAGCCATTCATCACAGCCACAACCATGTTGATCCATTCACATATATATTCATCACAGCCACAACCATATCCATTCACATATATATTCATCACATATATATTCCACAGCCACAGCCACAGCAAAATAACAAGTGTACTAACCCCTAAAACAAAAAAAGACAAGTATAGATGGCTATTTGTTTTTTTGCAAAAAAGAACATGTGTAAGAAAAAAAGGAACAAGTGTACTGCTCAAAAAAAGACAAGTGTTGATGGCTGTTTTATTCCAAAAAGGAACAAGTGTAGTTCCAAAAAAAAGAACAAGTGTAGTTCCAAAATGATCTTTACTTTTTGCTCTCAGAACAACTAGACTATATATGTAATAGTATGAGGCGTTGTGGTAGGTTGGGTGGCTACCAGAAGATGTTCGTTGTGCCCTGTGACACAAGGTTTGATGCGGACATCTTCGGTAGCCACCCAGCCTACAACACACCTAAATAATTCGAACCATGTTTTGGATGTTGTAATTTGCAACATGTCTGAACGGCTCCAATTCATCATCGAGCAAAATAATTTAGTTACATATGCATCAAAACCTGCAAAAATGTATTACAAAGAAAAGCAAGTATATACAGAAACAATCTGTAGAACTGTATTACAAAGAATATTTACAAAAATCAAATGTTTGTCGCACTATCATTGCAAATGTTCTACCATTCAGAGTCGATCGAGCTACCTAGGACCTTACTCTAAACATTCCTTTCGGAGACAATATATCATCTAGTATGAATTGTGCTATCTCCTCTCTAATGATATCGAAGTTGTTATCTGGAATGTTTGATAGTTTAACCTGCATGTGAGGCGCCAAGTTAGTCCACATACTTGAAAAGTTGTCGTCCTATGTATATAAACAATTGTATAACACACCTCAAGGTCGGGCAATGTCACCTTGTCTCCTAAGATTCACATGTTATGGCAGACGTGGAACCCACACTGGTCACCCACTTGTTGTTTAATTGGGAAGTCCTTTTTGTGACCGAGTTTGGGATGCCCATCCTTATGCCTCCCGCCTTTTGCCACGTACAGGTCCCATGTCTCGTTCAAGACAGCTTCGATGTCGGACCAGTTGTATATTTTTGGCTTGATATTGGAGTTAAGGTAGCGTACCAAACTCCACTTCGGCGTTATTACCAGAAGAATCCAATGACCCCTACGACATTATTAAATTGCAAGGTAAATACTAGAGCTATACGAGTCGCGCATTTGATTCTAAGTAGGGTACACGCATACTGTTCATTGTAGGCACACATAAGGAAGTTCTTGTCTTGACGGGCATACAAGCAGTCCTTGATATATTCCACCATGCCAGCTCAATCGTTTTGCATATTTGTCTCGTTGACGATAGATGGATCGATAAAGGCAACAAAGGGTGATTTTTTTTGGACCTGCTTCCAAGTAAACCTACAAGTAAGACCAGAGTCTGGGTTAGCGTCAGATATGGACAGTTATTATCATATCTCGTACCCACAAATACTTACAAAAGTAGCACTTAAGGAGGTTGGTGTCACTCGCTTGCACCCTGTAGAGGTCCCATAGATCTTGAAAGTCTACGGCGATGAAGCTAGCAGGGCCGAGGAACGGCTGACTATCGTGGTAGCCCAACATGGAGGTCTCTCTATGCTTCCTCTTTGTGTTGGTCCTCTCCATGTAGTACCCGTGCAACTCCTTGCATGCAGGCCCCATCCTTGATAAGGTGTCGTCTCCGACCAATGGCATGCCTAATGTGAAAGTATTCGGAGCTGATGACGCCTTGCCAAGATCAAGCTTTTTCTTGGCCCCTTGCACCTTGCCTACTCCTCTCCCCTTTCTGCCGATGTTGGGTGGAGAAGATCTCGCCTTCTTCAACTTTTTGGCAGGAGGGGGTTGGTGCGGCCTGCTGTCCACCTCTGTACCATCGTCCCCAAAATCTGTATCATATTATAATTGGAGATCTTCTTCAATGGCATGAGGGGCAACTACAAGTTCTCTGGCTTGAGAGCCAACTACAAGTTCAAGTTCTCTGGCTTAAGGGGCAACTACAATATCCGTATGTGCACGTGATGGTACCGAACGAGAACTTGGTGCTGGCCTAGGAGTTACATTGATCTGAATGTTCTGCTTGGGTCATTGGATAAAGGTCCCACGTGCAACTCCAAGGGTCAGAACCTCATCGTTCGGTGGGTGCTGGAGTGTGAAGCCCACCCAAACTCATTAGTTATGTCTTTGACCATGTCATGGACCTCTTCTCCAGACAGATCCTTGGGAGCAGTTCCAAGTTCTCTCCTATCGTTGAAATATTTTTTCTTTCTTCTAAAAGTGTGGCATAGCGGGAGCCATCTCCTATGACCCATGTAAACCATCTTTCTGGATTTCTTCAGCCACCTGCTGCGTGTATGTTCCATACAGTCGGAGCAGGCCTTCTTTCCTTTCACGGTTTGTCCAAAAAGATTGCCCAGTGCGGGATAGTCATTAATGGTGCAGAACAGTAGAACTCATAGCTTGAAGTTCTCCTGACCATATGCATCCCAAGTGTCCACCCCTTCTTTCCAAAGAATCTCAAGATCATCGATAACAGGCTCTAGGAATACATCGATATTATTGCCCAGTTGTTTTGGACCTTGGATTAACAAGCACAACATAATATATTTCCTTTTGAAGCACAACCATGGCGGGAGGTTATAGTTTGCAATAAGGACGGGCCAAGTGCTGTGAGAACTGCTCATATCTCCAAAAGGATTCATGCCATCCGTACACAAACATATCCTCATGTTTCTGGGGTCAACAGCAAAGTATTTGTACATTCGATCAATATTTCTCCATTGAATCGAATCCGTTGGGTGCCTTAGCAAACCGTCGTTTGTTCTCTCTTCGGCAGGCCACCACACTAATTTTGCTTCCTTCGGGTTGGCAAATATTCTCTTGAAGCGATCAATGATGGGTAAATACCACACAACCTTCGTTGGACCAACCCGCTTTGACTTCTTTCCCTCCCCCGCATTTTTCTTTCGCTTGTATCGAGAAGCCTTACGCACAGGACAAGCTTCTAGGTCCGCATATTGTTTGTGGTACAATATGCAATCGTTTGGACAAGTGTGAATTCTACGAACCTCTAACCCTAGGGGACACAGAACCTTCTTTGCTTCATATGTCGTTTCAGGCAATGTGTTCTCTTCAGGAAGCATGGCCTTCAATATTCTCAAAAGTTCTGTAAAACTTTTGTCTGTCCATCCACTACTTGCCTTCAGCTTCATTAGGTCCAAGGTAGTTGATAATTTGGTGTGCTTTGCCTTGCATCCCGCGTATAGAGGTGTCTCGGAGTCACTGACCAAACGACTGAAATTCATTGAATTTCACGTAACATCTCTCGTTGTGAGCTTGCTCCTCAACATCACGTAACATCTCTTGCAGCATATCAGGATCCACATCAACCATGTCACCACCCAATGGAGATGGAATAAACATGTCACGCTCATCTTCATCTTCATGATTGTCGGCACCGATGCTGTCTGCAGCTGCACCATTATCCGATTCTGTCTCTCCATGCTTCACCCAACATGTGTAGTCCTTCATGAATCCCCGTTGTATTAAGTGAGAGTGTACCTCCTCTCCGCTAAACAAAGTCTCATTCTTGCAATTTCTACATGGACAACACATGTATTTGCTATTTCTTCTTCTCCTATCCTCCTCCGCGATGTTCATAAAACTTAAAACGCCATCTCTATACTCCTTGCAATGACGCTTCAAAGTTGTCGCATTCATCCAACTTCGATCCATCGCTACAATATTTAACAAAACATTAGTTATCATACTACTAAATTGTAAAAAAATCAACCTTTATACTTACTTCTAATATATTCCTCTTTTTTAAAAAAAATAACAAAAATTCGCCCCCTTCAATCTCCCACAAAAAAAGTGAACAGTGGGATGAATTCAGACAACGGTTGCTAGTGCATTTATAATGTGTTCGAACTATATCTCAATCGGGCCATTTAAACGACATCTGTAACGGGGCACAGACATCTCTAACAGGCGTCAATGACAGCCCGACACCGATATGAGTCATCGGTGACAGGCTATAAAGTCATCTCAATCGGGCCTTATTTTTGAGCCCGTCACCGATGGCCCTCATCTCTGACGGGCTCGGTATTATGGCCCGATTGAGATATCCTAGGTCATCTCAATCGAGCTTACATCTGAGCCCGTCACAGATGAGTTTCATCGCTGACGGGCTATTTGCAATTGGGGCTGTACGAGTACATCTACAACGGTGCAAATGACGGCCCGATTGAGATGACTTCGTTCTGACGGCCCAAGTGCTCCAAGCATATTTGGGCCCGTCACAGATGATAGGATCTGTACTAGTGAGGCCACAACGGCAACTACTCGGCCAGGTGGCGGAGAGGAGGCAACGATGGCGGTGGCTCAGCGTGGAGAGGAGGCAACGACAGGGAGGAGACATCAATGATAGCTCGACAAGAGGAGGAGTCGATGACAACGGTTGCTCTGCCAGGAGGCGGGGAGGAAGCAAAGATGGCGGTAGCTTGGGGCGAAGAGAAGGCGACGACGGCTTGATCATGCGGCAGGAAGGAGGCAATGACGATGGCTTGGCATAGGAGGAGGAGGCGGTGATGGAGACTACTCTACCAGACAACGGTAGAAGGCAACGACGACGGCATCTCAGGTGGAAAGGAGGCAACGACGGTGGCGGCTTGACTATGTAGTGGCGAGCTAGAGGTCACAGCGGCACAACAGTGTAGGCCAACGGTGAGCAGGTGACAGGAGAGGAGAACTAGGCTATGGGACTGGATTTGGATGCGGCACAGAAATTTTGTTGATATTTTTGTGAAAATTGTCATATTTGTGGGACTAGTACACAATTGATTGGCAGCAAGTAAGGGTACGAATGTCTTTTTTTAAGATTTAGCACCGTCAACCTATTCATCCAAAGTAGAGGTAAAATTTGGCTTTGTTTAAAGAACAGGGGGAAAACGAAAACCTAAAAAACAAGAACAAAATCAAAATTGGACATCAAAGTGAAAGAACAAAATTAAAATTGCCCCTTTAAGAAAATACTCATAACATCGATCCTGGGATTTGTATAAGTCAAACACGTCGCAGCCCCCTGCAGGCACCGGAACCCAATCTAGCAACACCACAACACTAAAGCGCTGCACCTGCACTAGTACAGATCCTCTCCTCTGTGACGGGCCATCACATGCCTGAGATTTGCGGGCCATCACAACTAAGTTATCTCAAACGGCCCTAAAAAAGGCTGAAAGATATATACACATAGACATTTTAAATGTGCATAAAACTCGAGTCCGTCACAGATGACAATTATCGGTGATGGACACAACAAAAAGCCTGACAAAGATAAAAAATGTTATCTTTGTTAGGATCCCATAGAAGCCCATCACCGATGTGTACCCGGTGATGGGCCCCAAACTACAGCCCGATTGAGATAACAAGTATAGCCCGACATTATGGCCCGTCACCGATGAGTGCATTGCTGACGGGCTTATACACTTGCTCGACAAAGATAACTTTCACAGTCTATAAATACCCCCATCACCCAGTGTTCTGATTATCCCACAGTTGGGAGGAGGAGGAGGAGGAGGAGGCGAATTTTTGTCTTTTTTTCTAAGAAAATTTAAAAAATAGTAGATCAATGCTCTTGTAGCCCTATGGTCTTATTATCCTCCAGCTTATGTCCCGTTCTTTCCGCCATCTTTGTCGCCCTTGTGATAGGCTCCTTCTTCCATTTTACACCAAATGCTCAGGATATCCCCGTCGAAGATGGTGTAAAGCTCGTCTACATTGACAGGTAAAAAAACATAAACTTTGAAAGCTTTCTACCGCATACTTGCTTGAATACATGATGTTTTATTGTTACTCGGTACAAAGACTTGCATTACCTTGCAAGAAGCTGCTTTGAACACTAGTATAGAAATGGCAAGTGAAAAAGGGCTCATCCTCTCCCAGCTGGTAATCAAGATTCCATCGACCTCGACTTGCTCGAGTGTAGCATTTGCTTTCTGCCTTTTGAAGCTCGAGTTTACATGGTAAGCCTAGACATTGCACCACATCATTTTGAATAAGGCGAGACCGAGGTAGGCGAAGAAGGCATCGGGGCCCCTTCACAGAGCAGCAGTGGGATGTTGTGCAGTTGCCGACGAGACGACCAAGGTGACCTACTCCATTGACTGTGACTCGCTAGAGTGTGAGATTTGCTTCATGCCTTTTGAAACTCAAGTTTATATGGTACTCCTAGACATGAATCATACTAACGCACGTGTCCACTACTCGTCACCACCACCTCGATAACAAACGGTTGTATGCATGCTTTGCAAAAAGACATGACTAAACTGACTTATGATTTTGGAACAAGAGATAGTCTCCCTGGCTTTGAGGGGAAACTCTTCAAAGCTTGCAAACTCAAATCATGCCTCTGTGGCTCTAAGCATTGTCTGAGGTTAGATGAACTTTCAAATACTATAAGGGCCGCTAAGAACAGCGATGAGACGTTCACTCTGCCAAATCCCCAGGATCAACAAGTTCACGACAATATTGTGTCTCACCTTATTATGTTAGTTTCTTTACACATATCATACACTTGATTTATACCAATCTTACTTGTAATGCAGAAAGAGTTGGTTGCCGTGAGACAGTCCTCCCAAGAGGCCTGTGCTTATAGAGAAGAGGATGACATCCTCACGCAAGCGTTGGGCACCGACGAACACTATGGATGGACAAGGGGCGTTGGCTCTAATGTTCCCTAGAAATATGGACTTGATACGCCGGGCAGTATAAGAAGCGGGTCGTTACGAAGAAGACGGAAAGAGATGCACGCCTAGTTGAGAGGATCCGGTAGGTTAAAGCCGAACTGAGCTCAGAAATTGAAGAGAAGCTAGACCATGCCACGGAACGGATTAGGCAGCAGATCTTCGCTGAGCAGCAGACCATAGTGCGCACCGTCGCTCTAGATCAAGAAAGTCCAACGCAAAAATGGAGTAGTTGTGCATCAATTGAGACGGTGGAAAATCCAACACCAGTCCTAACCGCCGTCGACCATATAATAGTAAAACTCTAGGCCAAAATGCGTAACACTCTTAACAAATCCATTTTCGATAAATTATCTAAAAATTATGTTTGAGTCTATCGTACGAACCGACTAAATGTGTGCTAAGAGTTGAGTTGATGCTCTCTTTCACGGTTCCGGTGGCCGAGGGACTAGCATCCAATCCAAACACTGATACAAGAGTGCACAGGTTGCAACTTATGGCCGAATATGCAAAAGTGCAAGTGGACAAAGTGAACGATGATTGGGTCCATCTATCGTTGCAGCATCCACCGAACGATGAGATCCTAACCCTAGGAGCTGCACGAGGAAGCTTTATCCAATGGCCAAAGAAGATCATTGACATCAAATTAACTCCGATGTCAGCCCCTCCATCTCCCTTAGGTGATCCACAAGATGACTCGATCGAGCTGTAGTATGACACCGACTTTGGCGAGTCTAGCCCTGAATGGCCTGCTCGCTCTAAACCATCATCTCTAGAGAAGGGCAACAAAGCGGTGTCGGAGCCATCTGTATGCATGCCAGTTGAAGTACAAGACCACTTCATTCGCATGGCAATGCCACCAGCACCGAAGAAATCAATTTCGGACTACCGACGTACGGTCAACAAAAGAAAATTACGATAATTTTCTAGGGAAGAGTTCGTGAAAGACATAGCACAGAAGTATGAGCAAGAAATTCTTGAAAGTTCAGGGGTGAAGAGTTATACTGATGTGCATAATATTGCAAAAGCCCCTCACCCAGCTAAGTTCAAGTTAGGTCCTCCTTTGACCACCTCTGAATATTGCAACGTAGTTGAAAATTGCTCTCAGATGAGAAGGGTAGAAGAGTGGTACCTACAGATGACAAAGGAGGGTAAAGAGATGTTCATCGTCTTTTATAGGGACGAGGACATCCATCACGAGAATGGTATAATCTGGGTCCCATTGGAGAAACTATTTTAGCTATACAATGTGAGGGACCTAGATGTATCGATATTTCAACTATGGGCATTGTAAGTATACTCGAACCACTCGCTATTATTTCTAAGTTGATATCCTCACAGAGTATCTAACTTGTTTTCTTATGCAGAATGTGGACGCTTGAATGTAGAGCAACCTATAACAAAGTAGGATTCCTTGACCCAGGGGTTGTCAATTCCAATCATTGATGATGGCCCAAGGTCCCAAAGAAGTGTGATCGATTATCTCTACAACTCCTTTGTCAAGCTTAAGGACATGAATATGATCCTTTTGCCCTACAACCTTGAGTAAGTGTGACATTTGTTGTTGTACAGACCGTTTGTGCTTGAAGGTGCTAATTGCTCTCTTCATTTGTATGGAACCAACACTGGATCCTTCTTGCCATCCATTTAAATGAATATAGGATTATCGTCATGGATGGATTAAGGAAACCACAACAAGCTTTGCAATCCGTCATCGACATCCTAAATAAGGCACTTCTGAAGTATAATAAAAAGTGTCATCGACACGCTCCATGTGTCGATACATTTCGGGTTTGCTACCACCGTTGGTGCTAACGGCAGGAACTAGACACGAGCATATGTGGTTTCTATGTTATGAAATTTATGTGGTTTGCCACATTTCAGATTCTAAGGTTTGTCATATTTGTTAAGACGTAAATACACGTTTTTAAACACATATTACGTTTTCACATATTCAATCCTTTTATTTGCAGAAATTAGATCTCCCAACAAGTCAGTTATTGCCACATGTTTCCTTAGCCCTCACTGAACAACTCTGCGGATTCAGTATATATATATATATATATAAACGGCAGGGCTAAAATGTACCTAGGTGCATTTTAGCATTGCATTGCATAGAGTCAAGCGCAAACAGATCCTTCGGGCGTCCAAACTATATCCTCACGCACGCGCTTGAACTAGACACAAAAGCATCGAATCCCACTAAAGCAACGAATCCCATTAAAACTCTCAAGTTAAACGTGCTTGAGCAAAAGTAGTACTAGGATGGGTTTCCTTATGAGAAATCCAGTTGCAACTTTATTTACACACAAATTGCAACTGTTGTTTGCTATTTTTAGAAAACCAGTTGGTCAACTAGCTGGTTGCAACTCCAGTCAACTAGCTGGTTGAACCTCCAGTTTGTTACACCAGTTGCGACACACAAATATCACTGATTACCCAGTTGCAACTCTAGTTGCAACTTCATCTAAACACCCAGTTGCAACTTCAGTTTATTACACCAGTTGCGACACCAATATCACCGATCGCTCGCCCAGTTGCAATTGAATTCATCTAAACACCAGTTGCAACTCCAATTTGTTACACCACTTGCGACACACCAATATCACCGCCTGCCCGCCCAGTTGCAACTGGTTTAAATTTTGGTTGCAACTTCATCTAAACACCAGTTGCAACTCCAGTTTGTTACACCAGTTGTGACACACTAATATCACCGAATCACCTAGTTGCAACTGGTTGCAACTTCATCTAAACACTAGTTGTAACTCCAGTTTGATACTAGTTGCAACTCCAGTTTATTGGTACTACCAATTAAGATACACCAATATCATCGTCCACAGTTAGTTGCAACTTCATCTAGTTGCAACTTGTGTTTAGAGGTTACAACCTAATCTAAACATTAATTGCAACTAGCATGCAGCTCTGATGGTTGATCAATTGCAAACTTGGTATGTTGGTTGCAACATAATCCAAACACCAGTTGCAAATCCGCCAGATACAGCATAACACGAGGACTTTCCAGGAGGTCACCCATCCTAGTACTACTCTCGTCCAAACACGCTTAACTTCAGAGTTTTAATGGGATCCGGTGATTTAGTGTCGGTCGTGATGAATCAACAGATGGATTCGCATGCGGGGTGGCGCGTCTGATTAGTTGGGTGGTTGGGTCGGTTGACCTGGGTGTATTCTGTATATAGAATGCACCTAGGTACAATATAGACACAATATATGTATGTACGTATGTACATATATATACATATGGGGATGGGCTATTGTCAGTCATGACTGACAGATCCTCCCGTCAGTCGTGATACTTTTGATAAATGGAAAGTTAAAATGAGCTATCTAAACCGTCCATCTTCATGTTCATATTAAAACAAGGTTAGAAATCAAATTTTACATTTTTTAAAAATTTTTTACTATTTTTAAGATTTGTATGAAATTAGTTAATCTAAATGTTTCAGATCCATCCAAAACCTATAATTTTATACCCTCTTAAAAATAGTAAAAAAATTCAAAAAAGATGTGAAAGTTGGCTTCCAACCTTGTTTCAATATAAACATGAAGACGAATGGTTTGGATCGCTCATTTGAATTTATCAAAATGATCACGACTAACGGAAAGATCTGTCAGTCGTGATAGCCCATCCCTATATATATATATATATATATATATATATATATATATATATATATATATATATATATATCAATGATGGTGGCAGTGAATATGCCATCGTCTCATCAAGTATAATATTTTTTTATTTACCAACCACTCTACATACTTTAATGTTATAAAACAATTCCATATATATGCTTCTATCTTGTTTCATGTGGGACACAATTATCCCAAAAGCCTTAATTAGTTGTAATCCATAGCAAAACACAGGTGTATTTACCTGTGTCTATATCTATCTATCTATTTATATCTATATATATATATCTCGAAAATCGCACATGTATATATTATTCTCCATAACCTGTATGCGTAAGAAATTAAACATCTGGTTGTTGGGGGAGATTGTAGTGTGGATCACAACCAAGCATTTTATTGCCGAGAAATTTTCACTACTACAGAAAAGGCCTTTGATGTCGGTTGGAAACTGATGATAGGTGTCGGATTTTCTAACGGGCACCCAAAAGATGTTGAGTCTCCTCAAAGATGTCGGTTTAAGAAGCGGCATCTTAATATTGGCTCGATGAATCGACTCGAATCTAGCCAATGCACTGAGCACATTGCCCCTGCTTCGCCCCCAAAATTGCCCCCCAAAATCAATCCACAACGAACAAAATCAATCCGTTGATCATTATAGCAACAACACAACAACATCATCATTACAACAACACAACAGCAGTAAAGTCAGATCCGCCCATGGGAGTCGCTGATGTCACTGCCGTCGGAGGATCCGCTGTGGGAGAAGCTTGGGGCAAACAGGGAGGGGTAGGCGACTGCCAGATCCGCTTGCCAAAAATGCCACCGCCGTCACCTCCACCGGATCCGCCCGCGGGAGTGCCGATGCCACCGCCGCCACCGCGGGAGAAGTTTGGGGATGGAGAGGGAGGGGAAGAGGGTAGCAGACCATCGGATCCGGCCTGTGGGAGCTATCGACGCCATCGCCTTTGCTGGATCCGCCGTCGGCAAGGGAGGCAAGAGGGAGAGAGAGAGCCGGTAGAGAGGGGAGGAGAGCTCGAGAGCTAGAGGGAAAGAGAGAGATGGGCAAGAGGAGGGGGCGAGTAGACAAGCTCCAGTCCTCCTCTCGGCCCCGTGCTAAAAAGATATTCTGGCTCGGATTAGTTTTTTATATCGGTTTGTAATTAACCGACACGATTTTTTGACAAAAAGTGGACCTATATTATATGTGTCAGTTTTTCTCAAGAACCGGCATCTATAGTCGTTTAAATATGTTGGTTTTTTTTATTTTCAGCCTATAGAGGTGGAAAACTTTTTTAGGTGTCGATTTTAGCTGTTTCGACACCTATAGTGCCGACCTGACCTGTATGTGCCTTTTTTAAGTAGTTGGTGATCTTTTATTTGTGTTCATTGAGACCACATTCTCTTCTATGCCATCCAAAATTTACGAATTTTAAAAATAGCATGCATGGAACTAGATAGATTGAGTTTATTCACTTGGTTTGATGTTTTCTAGTTTTACGATCCATTCAAATCGTTTTCTGGGCTGAGATTTTCAGCGGCAAGCAAGTTATTAGCACATAATTAATTGAGTATTATTTATTAGAAATTTTGAAAAGTAGATTTATTTGATTTTTATGACCGTTCGGGGAAAGCGATGATGATAAATGAGAGTAGCTCAGCCAATACATGAGGAGCCTTAATCTGAACCGTACAATTGTCCCACCTGGATAAAAGATAGTAGTATTTTATTTACTTTTCATCTACTAGCAACTGTGCCCGTGCGTTGCAACGGGTGAAGTCGGGGCGGGCGCGGATAGGGACAGAGGGAGGACGTAGGCACGGCGTTTTTATAAACACTCATAGAGTTTTCTGCAAAATAGTTAGGTGTACTGCGGGTTAATTTTATGAACACTCAAGGAGTTTTCTGTAAAATAGTCAGGCAAAACAAAATTTTGTGGGTGAAAATACTACTTGCTTTATAGATACTTTATGCTAGTTATAGATTAACGTGGGAAACTAGAATTGTTCCGATTGATGTAATATTAATTCAGAAACCTTCAAACTTGATTTTAAAATGTGTACTTTGTACACAGTTTTTTTTTCAAGAATTTTATAAATTTAATGGGCTATGCTCTTCATGGGACCAAGGGTTATACTTAAAACTGTGATGCAAATATGCACATGGTCTTTTCCAAGCTTGACCTAACTTAACCATTCAGAACTTGTCGCAATATAACTATGTAAGGCTTACCACACTTTAACAAAACACCACTAAATTATAACAAGAATTTAGTTGCGCCAGCCATAAACTGACTAGGCGTACGTTAGAGTGTTGTAAATAAAACTAAGAATGGGGTAGCTACTGAGCATGACATTTATTGTCTAATCTCAAGAATACATGCAAAACAATGCGCGCGGAATTAGGAATCGAATGACATGAGAGTTCGATGGTACGTAATGCCATGACACGGGAGATGACTCCGGTGAATCGAAGAAATTAGGCCAACGGTAAGGATTCCAATACCTCCTTGGGAGTGTTTCGACCTTCAAGCCAGTAGGTGCACTCATAGAGATCAAACCATATTAAGAGAAAATTAATGTGCGAGGCAGTTGGTTAATTACCGTCTCACATGAGAAAGATATACAGTGGCGGAGATAACCCTAGGATTAATTAAGCTATGCTTGTCGAATTCATTAGGAATAAGATCCCTTTTAGATATTATATAAAAACCATGAAAATTTAAGATGGTTAAGCAAGTTTATTGTCAAAAATAAAGAGGATGGTTTTAGATGGGCTCTTCAATCTATTTATGGGGCGGACAAGAGGAGCACAAAGAAAACTTTCTTGCAGAGCTAGTACGTGCTTGTACTAGTTGTGAAGATTTACCGTTCATTGTTGGAGGCGATTTTAATATAATTAGAAATCCTTCAGAAAAGAGTTCTAATAGATTTAATAATAAGTGGCCTTTTTTGTTCAATGCGATTATTGAGTCGCTGAATCTTCGGGAGTCAGAGTTAGGTGGAAGGAAATTTACTTGGGCTAATTATGCGGAGATACCTACTTTTGAAAAGTTAGATAGGATTTTAGTTACAATAGAATGGGAACAAAAATTTCCTCTGGCATCAGTTCAGGCTTTATCCCGTGAATTATCTGATCACACGCCTTTATTGCTCGATTCAGGACAATCTTCTCATCGAGGTAACTCCAAGACTTTTAAATTTGAGTTAGGATGGTTCATGAGAGATGGTTTCTTTGATATGGTGAAAGATGTGTGGACTGCTGAAAATAGGGGGTACACCTATGGAGAAGTGGCAGAATAAAATAAGGAGGGTTAGAAGTTTTTTAAGTGGATGGGCTAGGAATGTTGCTTCACAAAAGAGAAACCTAAAATCCTCTTTGTTGAACCAAATAGATGTGTTTGATAGAAAAGTGGAAACTAGTCTACTTTCGCTTGCAGAAGAGGAAAATAGATGCAATCTCAAAGTACAATTGCTGAAGTTGCTTAGAGAGGAGGAGATTTATTGGCTCCAACGCTCAAAAACAACAAAGCTTTTGTTAGGGGATGATAACACTAAATATTTTCTTCTTCTTGCAAATGGGAGACATAGAAAACCAAAAATCACGCAGTTAGAGCAAGATGAAAGAATTATTGTTGGAGATGATAATTTAAAGACCTATATAACATAGTATTATAAAGGATTGTTTGGGCCTTCTATGCCTAATTCTTTCTCAATGGACAAGGCTATGAGGTTTGACATCCCTCAAGTTTTGGAGGAGGAGAATGAGGCATTGACGGCTCCATTCAGTGAAGAAGAAGTTAGAAAGGCTATTTTTGAGATGGAACATAATAAAGCACCAGGGTCGGATGGTTTTCCAGCTGAATTTTATCAATCCTTTTGGGAGGTCATAAAACCAGATTTAATGAGTCTTTTTAGTAATTTTTATACAGGACGTTTGCCCATCCATAGTCTAAACTTCAGAATTATTACTCTGTTACCAAAAATCACAGATGCTATGAGGATTCAACAGTATAGGCCTATTTGTCTCCTTAATGTGAGCTTTAAGATTGTGACGAAGGTGTTAAATAATAGAATCCTAAATATGGCTGACAAACTTATCGGTCCTTCTCAATCAGCCTTTGTGCAAGGACGTTATATCCTGGATGGGGTAGTAGTCCTACATGAAACGATTCATGAGTTACATCGTCGAAATCAGGATGGTGTAATCTTGAAATTAGATTTTGAAAAGGCTTATGACAAGCTAAATTGGTCCTTTATCCAACAAGTGCTAAGAATGAAAGGATTCTCTCCAAGATGGTGTGATTGGATTTCTAAAGTTATGACTTGTGGGAGTGTTGCTGTTAAGGTTAATGATAGTATAGGCCATTATTTTCAAACAAAAAAGGGGGTTCATCAGGGGGACCCTTTATCTCCGATTTTATTTAATATAGTGGTGGATATGTTGCCCATTTTAATTTCTAGAGCTAAAGAGACTGGGCATATTAATGGGGTTGTGCCACATTTGGTTGATGGAGAATTGTCAGTCCTTCAATATGCAGATGACACAATTATTTTTATGGATAGTGATCTTGAGAGGGCAAAGAACATGAAGCTCTTGCTTTGTGCCTTTGAACAACTTTCAAGGCTTAAGATTAACTTCCATAAAAGTGAATTGTTTTGTTATGGATCATCTAGAGATAATCAGCTTGCATACTCACAAATTTTTGGGTGTGACATGGGTTCTTTACCGTTTAGATACTTAGGTATTCCGATGATTCATAGAAAACTTTTAAATAAGGATTGAAAACATGTGGAGGAACGTTTTGAAAAAAAGCTTAACTGTTGAAAAAGCAAGATGTTGTCAGTAGGTGGAAGGTTAGTATTAGTTAACTCTGTGTTAAATAGCCTTCCAATGTATATGCTTTCCTTCTTTGAGCTACCTAAAGGGGTTTTGAAGAAACTTGATTACTATAGGTCTCGCTTTTTCTCGCAAAGTGATGAACACAAGAAAAATTACAGATTAACCAGATGGAATGTAGTCTGCTCTCCAAAGACATAGGAGGTTTAGGAGTGCTTAACCTAGCTGCCCAAAACAAGTGTCTTCTAAGTAAATGGTTGGTTCTATTGTTTAATAGCGATGGTATGTGGCAACAGATGATTAGAAAAAAATATTTGTAAAATCGATCTTTAACTCAGGTTCACCACATGCCTGGGGCCTCTCATTTTTGGGCTGGTCTCATGAAGATCAAGGATGAGTTCCTTTCTATGGGCAAGTTTGACTTAGCTGATGGGTCTCAAACTAGATTTTGGGAGGATGCGTGGATTGAGACGCAACCCCTAAAATTTATTTTCCCAAGTTTGTACAGTATTGAGGAAGAAAGGAGCGTTAGTGAGTACGGTGTTGTTTATAGTTCCATTGAATGTAACCTTCAGAAGATCTTTGGTGGGTGATAATTTGCAAGCATGGTTTAAAGTAGTTGCTATGGTTGCTAATGTTCAGCTAACGGATCAAAGGGATCACTTTAGGTTGGGGTTACATCAGAATGGTTTGTTCTCAACAAAATCGATGTACAGAAGGATAGTGACATCACAATCGTTGCCTTACAATTTGTTTATTTGGAAACTGAAGTTACCTCTTAAAATAAAAGTCTTTTTGTGGTACTTGTATAAAGGGATTATTTTGACAAAGGATAACCTAGCAAGACGACATTGGCATGGAGATAAGAAGTGTTGTTTTTGTTCTGACAATGAAACAATTCAATATTTACTCTTTGATTGTCATGTTGCTAGTTTCCAATGGTAAATTATTCATGTGTCATTCAATATAAAACCACCTTCTAGTGTGCATAATTTGTTTACGACATGGTTGACAGGAATTAATAACAAGCTCAAATCTCATATTCTTGTGGGGGCGAGTGCAATCTGTTGGGCATTATGGACATCCAGAAACGATGTTGTGTTTAATAGAACATTAGTACCTTCTTATTTGCAGGTCTTGTTCAAGGGGACGTATTGGACCAAGTTTTGGTCAGCTCTACATAAGGAGGAAGCTCACCAATTGATGAAAACGAGTTGTATGAAAATTGAGAAAGTTGCTATGGGAGTGTTTGCTAGTCATGGATGACGGTTTTCAAATAGAATTGCTTTGTATTAAGGATAGTTATCCTTTTCTTTATTCTCTCATGGTTCAAAACTTTATCTTTGAGGTTCCTTGAATTTATAAGGTTTAAGTTTGTAATAATGGACAACTATATGCATTCATCGATGCAGAGGCTGGAATATTAATATATTCCCTTTTCTAAAAAAGCAGAGTCATTAGTTACACTAGGGTCGATTATTTATTGATTCCATCCCTGATAGCTCCTGATGATTTGGGATCGAACCATAACTCCCGTTAGCATATTTGCAAATCACTCCCTAGTATATTAACTTAATGCCATATTTGAGAAAACTGGAGAGTCTGAGAAATAGCTGGTGATGAGTAATCAACTGTTGAGAACTTAAAATGAGTGGGTTTTTCAATTTTTAACTTTTAGTTTATATTTTTAATCATATTGTTACATATTCTCAAAAGCTAGATGAAGTTTGAGAAGCTAGAGATTTTAGCAGTGGTAGCCGTGATTATGGCTCTTAGAAGCTCTAAACAGAGCCTAATACTCTCTCCCATCAACATTATTATCATGGAATTTAGGGTTCAAAATTTGTACGCAAGGGTTTTTGAAGTACTATCTTTTCAATCTAAGCATGTCCAATAGTATCTCTAAATGAATCTCTAAATCTGTTTTGGAGAATTTCTTTTGAAAAAATGACTCCAACAAAGACTCCATATGGATCTCTAAAATTATCTCAAAACTGAGAATAAAGTCATGCTTCTCTAAAATAGCTACCGCCACCGTGTGGATTATTTTAGCACGACGCACACGCGAAACAAACAGAGATCGATCTGTGTCATGCCGCCTACGCCACCTGCCGCCCAGTCGCCTGCCTGCCCTGCCACATAGTGCTGCCTTCCCTGCCGAAACTATCTTGCCACACTGTTACCGCTTGCATCTGTAAGCCGTGCATCTGCGCTTGTTTGCACCTACCGTCGCCGCTTGCATCCTTCACTGCCTTGCATTTGCCGTCGAAACTATCTTGCCATACTACTACATCAACTACCACTGAAACTATCATGTGAGTTTAGGTATGCAAGATGCTCATCTCTACAGTTAATGGAAGTGAGATCTCTATCGACTAGTCTTTTTTTCAGTTTTACACTCTTTTGTTTGATTTTCTTCAATTCCAGGTAGACAGAAAGGGACATGTTTCTTTTGTTCAGATTTATAATATTAAGATTTATTTTATCCATAATACTTATTTCCTTTAATTTGTTTTCTTAAACCATTTATATCTTTGTCTTTTAGATAATATTTATCCCTTTATTTGATGATTTTCATGGCGATACTTTTTTTCTCTGAGTTATTAATATATTTTGTTTAAAGATATACACAGTTTGCTTGAGAAAAAGAGAGAACAAGAGAGAAGATATACAACACCGCTGCCGCTGTCGGCACATCTGCTTGCCGCCTGCACAGGTGCTTGCTGTCGCACAAATTCAGTCAGTGCTGTTGCTGCCTGCACTACTTGTCGCCTGCAGCTACGCCCTGCGCCGGCTGTTCCCGGAAAGAAATACTAGCGGTTGATGAGTCTGGTTAGTTAAAAATAGAGACTCGGTTTTGAGAATCTGCCGTATCAATTTTTAATTTCGTTCTTTAAACATTTTAGAAATTTTTTGAATGGACTTTTTTGAGAATTGTTTTTTTAAATCAGTTGATCATGCTCATCAGTACATTTATTACTCGCTGGTAACTGTACGGTGGGCATGACCTTTTCCAATTCTAATTACGTAAAGTTCTAGGAACACTAAAGAAATTCCATCTTAACTTTAAACTCTGTTAACAACCTAAAATACCGTTTACTTTCTCCGGCTTGGTAGCGTTGGACAAAGGTAAGATCATAATTTAAATTCTTTGACTTTAAATAATTTTTAAAATATATATCTTAGAAATATAAAATATATGTATAGAATAGTCTTAAAGCATACTTTAATAAAATATACTATATTTTTGATATTTTTATATATACTATAATAGAAAAATAATGATTACAGTTATTTTTAAAAAAATATGTTTGTTCAACAAGATAAGTATTATTAAACCGAAGAAAATACATAATTTATCCTACGAGTACATTAGAAGGTCTAGCTAGCCCCTGTACGCACAAGCCATGTTATTCGAGCCTTCAATGTTGGAAACAAGGGGACGGATGGAATTTCCCTCTCTTGCACCACCAAAAACCTTGATCTGAATTGAAAGCTGTGTTTCCATGCATATATGAAAAAACTAAGTTGATTTGATACATGCACGCCTAGTATGCCGCTCCTTGATTCGTGACCCATATCTAACTCTGCTTGCAACCTATCAATGCAATGCCACTGCTGCGGGTGTTTTTCTTGTTTCTTGTACTTACGTGGAAGAAGGCGACTGAATTCCGGGGGATCCATCGACACACGTACAGGAAATTTATTGGACGGAGAGGAGAGAATTCAGGGTTCTTTTTTTGCAAGCCTTTCTTCAATGCTTTTTCCGATCGTCGTCGGTCACAGTTGCGTCGACATGACATGACCACTTTAGTGTTAGATATTTTAGCAAAAATTGTTCCTCCTCCCTGACGGAAAACTGGGCGACACTCGTCCTGGTTGCTTACGGCCTGAATTGTTTGGAAGAGTTTTAAATTCTGACAAACGGTATATAAAAATTTAGTTGATAAGAATTTAAAGAAGCTGAAAATTCTAACTTACAGTTTTTTTAAAAATCTAAATAAAAGACTGAACTGTTTAAAAATTTTCTGATTCCGAAAAAAATTATGGCTAATAGAACCTCTCCGAATAACTCCTAATTGTTCAGCTTAGTTGGAGGCTGAAGTTATTGCAACCGTATGCAAGATTTCATCAGCTTTTTCCATCCTTTTTTTCCGGCCCTGATTTAACTGCTATTCAGAGGCCAAATTGAATTAATAATACTACGGCATAGTGTTTGTGCAGCAGCGAATTGCGACTAGAGGACAAGAAAAGGCAGCAGCTACTATCAGCAACCTGTTGTTGGGATGTATGTCGTGTGTAATATTACATATGTAGTAGTACTCACTGTTCTATGGGTCCAATGGTCTGGGATTCATATGTCAGTAAGCAATACTGCAGGAATTTCAATTGCTATTGTTCTATCTAAATTTTTAAATTTTTTATCACTTTTCTATAGATAGATCAAAAAATTTTATTCTAGAAATAGATATTTTCGTGACGTCAATGTAATTGGTGTCATAATCCAATATGACGATGTCAATATGTTAGCGCCATCCCCTTCACCTCCGAAACTAAGTCAGAGGGATGATGCCATATCATTGATGCTGAAAACCTATTTATAAAAAAAATTAAAAAGACAAATAGAAAAAATCTATTTCTTTCAAATAGATATTTCACATCACGGACACCTGTTCGTATTTAAAAATATATAAATAGGTCTTTGGTGTCAATGATATTGACGTCATCTTTATCGGAGAGTGAGGGAAACACGATGACAATGACGTTGACATCATGAAAAGAGTTTATTTTTAGAATAAGATTTTTTAAGGGTTTATTTATAGAATAAGTTTTTCAAAAGAAAAAATAGTTGAAAAATCCAGGTTGTTGCACAGTACGTTTCGAACAAGCTGTTTCTAGCCTCCCAAAATACGGATCTACAGTTTCTCATGAATATTAAGGGGAGAGAGAAGGGGGTGTTAAAGAGATTAGATTGCATTTCATTAATGGTCCCGGTTAGTGAGAGGAGGACATGGAATGTAGAGATGAGGGGTGTTTTGGTATTTCAGCATGACGTATAACCCTTGATGCTCTAGAAGTAGCTTATATTTTTTAAAAAAAATCAAACACTATAAATACCAATATTTTGAACAGAGAAAGTACGTGTTTCACTGCAATTCCTCCAAAATTGTCGTGCTCTAAGGTAGCATTACTACTATTACATGGACGAGAATTAAAAAAGATCGACAATGAAAATCAATCGAGCAGATACTTCCTCCCCGTTCATCCCATGGTATTGCAATATCATGTTCAGATTCGTAATATAGAAAATTTTTAACTTCGATATAATTAGTGAGGAGGTATATAAAGTTTAATGGCAAAGGGTTGTTAAGAATAAAAAATAGGTAGAGAAATTAAAAAAGGAGGGTTGTGATTGGTTGAAAAAATATAGGTGGAGAAGTTGTAATATATTTGGACTAATTTTAAATAGTAAAAGTTGTTGTATTTTCGTGATATATATAGCACATTGCTTTTAATGCAGGAGGAATCAAGTATTTTAACCAACCAGGTTCTTAGAGAGATCCAAGCAATTTAAATTTTAACCAATGAGATGATTAAAACAATTTTTTCGTTATTTTTAATTTTTACTAAATAACATATAAATGCTTGCGTGCGTTTGAGACAACTCTCTGAAAAGTGTCTCGTTTTATATGCACACGTTTTTCGAATTGATAAGTATATTTTTTAAAAAAATATATAGGAAGGTTGCTTTTAAAATTTTACACTAATCTAATTTTAAAATAATTAGTACTCAATCAATTAATTAGATTCATCTCTATTTTATGTATCTTCTTAATCATTTTTTCCACTCTTCCCAAACCCATGATAAGGGAGAAAGAGAGTGTGCTAATTAAGTGAACATGGGTCAATCAAATGTCTGGTTAATAGCTGTTGGTGCCCCCCCTCCCTCTCTCTCAATTGTCCTCATCTCATCTGACTTGGCTTTAGATTTTTTTCTCCCCACTAGTTAGGTGTAGCTAGCTGGACAAAACAAGGGTATTCTTGAGGCGCGAATCCCCGCTTGTCCGTTTATCTCAAACTCTGAATCAATCAGTGCGCATACATGCATACGGACGACCCTAATAAGCAGGGTAATGTGGCTACAAGCAAGTCAAGAAAGAGACCACAAATTAAGTGTGGTCCATTTTGTGATCCATTCCAGCATGCAACTGTCCTCCAGCACCACAGTACAAGATTTGATTTGTTTGAGCAAGCTAGCCTCCATTGCTACTCAATTTACAAAGTGCCACATGCTGTGCATTTGTTCATGCAGATAACTAACTATGTGTATTATGGTGGTGTGTGGCCACCAGGCAACCCTTATTTTAGTGTATCCATCGGTTTGTAATTGCATGTAGTGTTCTAGGAATGGTACTGTTTCTGTATTTTAGAAGTATTCTTTAAGTTATCGCCATGCTTAGTATGAGATTCTTTTTATTTTTAAAACCATTTCATCAATATTTTTTTAATAAAACCTCCAAAAGGGCTTCAATAATTGAAAAATAAAAACCTCTTCAAAAAACCCACTCAGACTCAGTATATGAACCAGGAATTCGGGTAACCATCTGGGGTGTTTGACGAAACTTATGGAATTAATGGACGCTAGCTCAAAATAACTATATTTCGGCCAACTTGCCGGGAGCTGTGCTTCGCAACAAAAGAAGGCTCGCAATATACCTGAGTGCTCTACTTTAAAAATGTAGAGACTCTACTTTAATTCCTATTATTAAAAAGATATTCGAGTATTTTACTTTGGATGTAAGAATTAATTTTAGTGCTACTCTTAGGCACAAGATTTTCGAAACACGAACGGGATATGAAAAAGTAGAATTTGAGTGCCTTTGTCTCACCTCAAATCCTATGGGTGAGAAAAAAGAAGAAATTTGTATAAGAATAACCATTTAAATGGAGCATGAAAAAACCATAGAATCAGAAAATAGAGATAAATATAGAAATTTTTGAAGAGGTTGAACCTTGTATTGGAAAATATTCCAAGAGCTCTATGATTTGACACAATCCAAAATTCAAGGAAGTTTGGAAAAGTCATATTCCCTTGTTAAAAAACCATATAGTAATTCTTCTTTCCATAGGAATCCAATATTTCAAAATTCCTTTGTTTCAAAGGAACTTATAGAATTTTCACAAGAAACAGTCTAATTTATGTGAAATTCCTCCAAAATTCTACGTTCCAAATGATGCCCAAGTTGTCGTTAGATATTTCAGAGCTGGGAACTGCTTGGTCAGCAACCACACGTTTTACAGTAATAGTGATTAATTTCCACTGAAAGTGGACTTTATATAGCACGGCGTTATCTGAAAAAGAAAATAGAACGGCATCTGGTGATTAATATTATGTAGTAGATGCTAGAGCTGCAAAATCACATGTCCTTCAGCATGAGTAATGACTTATTTTGGGGGTAAGATCGTAGTATTAATTCTGCCACTAGATACTCGACAGTAATTACTTTGACCAACCAACTGCCAGTGAATTTAGTCAGGTCATTATTTATGTCATATTTAACGGCCCTGATCTCTGTGACCACACCATGAAAATACATCGGCAACCATTATTTGATAGTAATAACTTGGGATGATAATTAAGAAACATCAATTCTTTCTGATGTTAACTTACATTTCACATCAAAACCACTATTAGCTTGATGTACAGCCTTCTAACATATTTCATACTTTTTTAAAAAAAATTCGCGGCGAATGAACTTGTGAGGTGGGTAATATATCATGCAGTATGCTCATTTTTTAAAAAAAAGGGTAAAAGCTTGTCTTGTGTATATTGATAAAGCAGAAAATAATCAAAACTTATTAACCAACGGCAAAAGTCCACAAAAGAGAGCATATAACATGACTTCTCTCCCACAACGGTAAACGCTCGCAGACTGGACGTCCTGCATGGACCTAAATGGTCGCTTCTTCTTTTATTTTTGCGGTCACTGTTGCTATTGCTAGGGGCTTGTCGTTGTTTTGGAATATTCTTGTATTGTGCTCACACCAAAGCTCCCAAGTGGTGAGGATTATCAAGGATTTTAGAGCCTTTGATGGATTTTGCAGGCTATGCAAGAGAAGGTACCACCACTCTTTCAGGTGCATCTATCTCAATTTTTGCAGATTGATGTGCAGCCCTGTCCATCTCTGGAGGTCTAACCAGATTCGTCGTGAGAATCTGCAGTGGGCAAGGATGTGGATTGTTGTTTCCTACATCATGTAGTATAGCGGGCAGATTTGTTGGTTTATCCAGCCTCTTTTTTGGACTCTATCAGCAGTCCAGACTATCTGCAGTACCAGCCATGCAAAGAATTTGTATTTTGGTGGCGCCCAGCACTTGCAGATTGTCTTGTAGAAGATTGTTCTTGCCGTCCCCAAGAATTGCAGTCTATAAGCTGATTTTGTTGTGTATTCTCGGTTCAAAGTGAGCTTCCATATGATGGTGTCTCGGTGTTGTCCCAACGAGGCCATACTGTGGATCAAAGTCCGAATCTGGACGTATTGGCGAAGATGGTTTCCCGCCGTTATTTATAGCAGCCTTATGTCTTTAGCCCAAGTGTTGGAGGTGAGTGCTTCGTGAATCGATCTGTTCTTTCTTCTTGATGCAACGAAGATTGCCGGCGTGATTGTTAGTATTTGATAGAGTCATGAATAAATCTGTAAGTGCACAGATACCGTTGTAATATTTCACCTAAGAGTATTCTAAGGATATTATATTTGTTTCTCCGCAGGGAAGGCAGCGGTGTCAAGAGTTGGATTATATATTTGTAATCGAGCTTAATTAATATACCCAAAATCTAAACAAGGGTTAATGATAATAATAATATCGAGGTAGTGTGACACACGGGAGATTTATCTCTATAATAATAGAATGGATAGTGGAGGAGGATAAAAGAGAGCTAAGGTTTATATGTACTACGATATTAATCATGTTTAGTATACACTTAACAATTACATGCTTAAATCATGTTTAGTATACACTTAACAATTACATGGATGCCTAGCCCTCCCGACTCTTTTGGACTGCACATTTTTCCCAGTTGATCTTGCATTTCCCCCCTGAGATGTCGTCCCCCACGGCCCACAGGAATTTTTGCCTTGTCTTGTCTATGGCACTTAGAGTTCCAACCGAAAGTTTTAAGGCCTTCATGTCGTAGATAGGTTGTGCAGTTAGGACTAACTTGGTGAGAACCGTTGGCAGGGCTACCCGTCATCATCTTTCCTTGTCATGGGGCTAGCTTTTTGCGGCACTTATTGAGGAGGGGTTGCACGTACACCTTCTTTAGCTTGGAGATTGCTAGCAGTAGGCCCAGGTATTTCATTGGGAAATGTGTGACTTGTGCCGGGAAGAATGCAATGATGTCACTCATATCTATGTTTTCACACCGGATTGGTGCGATCTGACTCTTGGTCATGTTCGTGTTAAGGCCCGTAACCTCGCCAAAGTTAACAAGGATTTGTGCAAAGATTTGTCATATGGACTGATGAGTGAATGAATATGACAATGTCATCTGCATAAAGGGATGTGCGCAGCTGCGCAGCCCTCCCACTGAGAAGGGTTAACGATCCCTGGTTTGTCGCTTTCTCCAAGAGGTGATGTAGGGGGGTCGATTGCTAAGATGAACAGAAAGGGAGAGACGGGGTCTCTCTGCCTAAGTCCACGCCCATGCTTAATTGGAGAGCCAGGAACTCCATTTAGTAGCACCCTTGTGATCGAGCTTCACAAGATGTTGGTCACCCAATTTATTCATCTTGACAAAAAGCCTTTCTTCACACAATAGGCTCAAATTGGTGCAATAATTGTTTATCACTAGTAGCAAAACCTATCCTTTGGTGGCAGAGTAGCCTTTTTCCATGCTGATCATTCCGATGCCAACCAAGTGCGCATATGAGGTGGCCAATAAGGCATGGGAGAGAATTTTAGGTCAGAATATCAACATGCCATGCAACATCAGATCATGAGATTATAATCAATCGACGGTATGCTTTACGTACTTGAAAAAATGTTACAGAACTCTTACCTCAATAGTTCACTTTCAATTGGTAGCTATGGAAAATTAAGTTGCAACCATAGTGTGCCACATCAGTTTTCTTTAAATAGTTGTAACAAATCTTTACATATATCTTTTCTCGAATTATCTTTTTCTCGAATGAGTAAGAGAACTACAAACCATTGCATTAAGAACAATAACATATTTAAATATTTACAAGGCACCATACTTATGTGAAGGAAAAGGAAAGAAAAAACCATCAAAATCCTCCAAACCCAAGAGGAGCGACCAAAATCACCAAAACAACTATAAGCCACCTGCTACCTCTAAATAGGCAAAGCCTCTATCTTCGGCTAAACGCCACGAAAACCCTTTCTCCAAAATAAATACATCATTTCGTATAATCAATATATCAATATCTTCTTTTCCATGAAATCAATATATTACCTTATATTGAAAACAATGTAGGCTTTGACCATGGTTTCCACCATTAAACAGGTTACTAGGATCAATTTGAGTGTCCTATAATTTTTTACACTATACAAAAGCTATTTCATCATAAGTTCATACACCGTCGGTTGGAATAATTGGGCTAGGCCCATTTAAGTCAATTAATCCCGAGGCTCACGTTTAAAGCTAGGTGCTTAAAGTGGTTAGTGCCACATGGGTAGTTTTTAGGTTTTGAACCAAATTAAATATGTGAACTATGTGTGCACCAATTAAAAAGTTGAGGAGGAGAGACAGGATGCCACACGCGCGTGTGGCGTGTTGGTGTTCAATGGCCGAATAAGTAACTAGCGTGGCAATTGTTTGAATTAGTAACTGACATCGTTGAATTGCTACTAGTAACTGACCTGTTGAATGGCTGGTTAAATGGCTACCAATCACCTGTCCAGGTTCATTGAATCCCCACTTCTTGCGCCTATATAAGAGGTGCTTCTCCTCCGGTGAAATGTGTGCTAATACAGAACCACTCTCCCTCTCTTTCACTACTGCCCACTGCTACTCTGGCATCTCCATCGCGAGCCTCTGCACGTCCAGAGCTTGCGAGAGAAGGCCTCCGGAACTTCGTCCTACTGTGACACTTGCACGAGTAGGCAGGTGATCAAGTTTTTCGGGAGTGCACCTTCTGCTCAACTGCTCGCTGCAATCAACTACGTCCTTCTACTTCCTGAAGGCCATTTAAGGGACTGCACTGCAACAACTCGCCACTGCATCGGATCTAATCGACTACATCGAATAGCCCAAACTTACGACGCGTATGACATAATGTCTGATACGTCTAGTTCTGGGAACACACACCCATTGCCGCCAACAATGGTCCTACCCCTGGGTACAATCTAAACCTTCTCTGGTTCTTGTTTATGTTTATGTTTATGTTTATATGTGCTTTAAACCTAAACACACACACTTGCTATGTATCACTCACAATAGTTGTGAATTACTTAATAATATTTGGAATTAAAATGTGTTGTAAATTGCCTAGATTTATAACAATCCAAAAACTTGATTAATGTGATAGGCTTACAGTCACTGGTTTTGCTATTGTGCTTAAACCAAAAGTGTTTGATGGTTCAAATTACAAACGGTGGTGTGATAGGATGGTCCTGTGGTTAACTGCTATGAATATTATTCATGTCGCAAAGGGGATGCCAGAACAATTTAGTCCAGAGGAGGAGCAAGCTTTCTTGGTAGCCAATAACCTTTTTTGAGGTGTCGTGATTAGTGTTCTTACAGACAACCTGGTGGATGTCTATCTTTCGTTGCCATCTGCAAAGGCTGTGGGATGCACTTGAGGCAAATTTTGGGATTTCTGATCCTGGGAGTGAGTTATATGTCATGGAACAGTTATATGACTACAAGATAGTCGATCACCGTTCTGTAGTGGAACAAGCCCATGTTGAGGCACTGGTGAAAGAACTCAAACATTTCCCGTGTGTGTTGCTCGACAAGTTTGTGGCAGGAAGCATTATTGCTAAATCGCCACCTTCTTGAAGAGATTTTTCCACTTCTTTGAAACATAAGAGACAACAGTTCAGCGTTGTTGATCTGATTGAATCTTTGGATGTTGAAGAGAAGGCGAGGGCGAAAGATACTCACGGGAAAAGGGTTGTTGGGACTTCTAGTGCCAATCTGGTGCAAAAGAACAACCCCAAAGGCTTCCATAGTAACAAGAAGAAGAACAAGCAAGATAACAGTACAAATACTAAGCAGACAACCACTTTTAAAAAGAAGAACAACAAGGGTAATTGCTATGTATGCGGTGATCCTGGTCATTTGCCAGTGAGTGTGAGAACTGCAAGTGGAAAGGCAATAAAAAGTCAGCAAACATGGTCATTGGCAAAACTGCAAGAACGTCAAGGTATGGTAATTTATTACCTATAGTTCTTTCAGTTTGTCATTCACCGGAATGGTGGATTGATACTGGGGCTAATATTCATGTGTGTGCTGACATTTCCTTGTTTTCATCTTATCAGGTCGAGGGGACTTGCTCCTTGTTGATGGGGAATGGATCGCATGCATGTGTTCTTGGTGTTGGTACAGTCAATCTGAAGCTTACTTCGGGAAAGACCGTGCGATTGAAGAACGTGCAGCATGTCCCCACCATCAAGAAAAATCTAGTGAGCGGCTCTCTACTATGTAGATATGGTTTTAAATTAGTTTTTGAATCCAATAAATCTGTTGTTGGTAAAGGTTATGAATATGAAGGCTTGTTCCGCTTATCTTTGTTAGATGAATGTAATAAAGTTGTGAACAATGTGGTTAATGTTGATGAGTCTAATGTTTGGCATTTATGACTCGGTAATATTAATTTTGGTTGTATGAAACGGCTAGCAAGTTTGAAGTTAATTCTGAAATTCACCTTAGCTAAAGGTTCTGAGTACCATGTATTTGTGGAATCAAAACAATCTCGCAAGCCTCACAAGGCTGTAGAGACGAGGGATTTGGCACAACTTAAACTTATTCATTCTGATTTGTGTGAGATGAATGGCGAGTTGACAAAAGGTGGTAAAAGTATTTCATGACCTTAAAAGATGATTGCACTAGATATTGCGATATTTATCTGTTGAAGTCAAAGATGAAGCTTTACACTATTTTAAGATCTATAAAGCTAAAGTAGAAAACCAACTTGAAAGAAAAATCAAACGTGTAAGATCAGATCGCGGTGGAGAATATTTTTCAAATATATTCACCTTGTTCTACGAGGAACATGATATAATTCATGAGAAGACGCCTCCCTATTCACCTCAATCAAATGGGGTTGCTGAAAGAAAGAACCGCACTCTAACTGATTTGGTTAACGCCATGTCAGATACAACGGGACTTTCCAAAGAATGGTGGGGTGAGGTTATATTGACAGCATATCATGTCCTGAATCGTGTTCCTACAAAGAATAAAAAGATCACTCTATTTGAGGAATGGGAAAAGAAAAGATTAAATCTTTCTTATTTGTGTACTTGGGGGTGTTTGGCCAAAGTGAATGTGCCAATCACTAAGAAACGCAAACTTATACCTCAAATAGTTGATTATGTCTTTTGTGATTATTCACAGTGTTGGTTATAGATTTTTAATAGTAACATCTGGAGTGCCTGACATGCTTGTTGGAACAATTATGGAGTCCAGAGATGCTACATTCTTTAAAAATATTTTTCCTATGCGAGAGGATTTTAGAATTGCTAGTCAAGAATTTACTACAAATAATGATCCAATCGATGTAATAGAACACAATGAACAAACACTTGTCAGTAATCCAGAGGAGGATGACTATGAAGCTCCTAAAAGGAGCATGAGACGAAGAACTACAAAGTCCTTTGCTGATGATTTCATTGTATACCTTATGGATGGTACTTCTAGAACCATTGAAGAGACATATTCCTCTCCTGACACTGACTATTGGAAGGAAGCTGTCAGGAGTGAGATGGATTCTATTATGTCTAATGGAACTTGGGAGGTTGTTGATCGTCCTTATGGATGCCAACCTGTAGGGTGCAAGTGGGTGTTTAAGAAAAAACGTAGGCCTGATAGTACGATTGAAAAGTACCAAGGCGAGGCTTGTAGCTAAGGGTTATACTCAGAAAGAAGGAGAAGATTTGTTTGACACTTCTTCACATATAACTCGATTGACCACAATTTGAGTGTTACTTTCCCTGGCAACTTACTATGGTCTTCTCGTTCATCAAATGAACGTTAAGACAACTTTCCTTAATGGAGAGTTGGAGGAAGAGATCTATATGGACCAGCCTGATGGGTTTGTAGCAAAGGGTCAAGAAGAAATGGTATAAGTTGTTGAAATCTTTGTATAGCCTCAAGCAAATATCTAAGTAATGACATGAGAAGTTTGATAAAACTCTCACATCTGCTGGCTTTGTTTTGAACGAAATCCATAAGTGTATGTATTATCGCTATGGTGGGGGTGAAGGAGTAATATTGTTCTTGTATGTTGATGACATATTGAATTTTGGGACAAGCCTTAATGTGATTAAGGAAGTCAAGGAGTTTTTATCTCAAAACTTTGAGATGAAAGATTTGGGAGATGCCGATGTTATCCTTAATATAAAACCAGTAAGAGAAGCTGATCATGGCGTTACACTTTCGCAATACCATTATGCGCAAAAGGTTTTAAGTCGCTTTGGTTGTAGTAACTGTAAACCTATTTCAACACCTTATGATGCTAGTATAATCTTGAGGAAAAACAAAAGGATAATGAGAGATCAGCTGAGATACTCTCAGATTATTGGTTTGCTTATGTACTTGGCTAGTGCTACAAGGCCTAACATCTCCTTTGTTGTCACCTAACTAAGCTGGTTTGTGCCAAATCCAGGAGATGATCATTGGCATGCTCTAGAGAGAGTGATGCGCTATCTAAAAGGCACTGCAGACTACGTGATTCACTATATCGGTCACCCAATGGTACTAGAGAGTTATAGTGATTCAAATTGGATTTCTGATGCTGATGAGATAAAAGTCACGAGCGAATATGTGTTCATGCTTGGAGGTGGCGTTGTTTCCTGAAAGTCTTGCAAGCAAACCATCTTTAATGAGGTCAACTATGGAAGCAGAACTTATAGCACTAGATATTGCCTCTGTTGAGGCCGAGTGGCTTCATGAACTCCTAATGGATTTGCTGGTGGTTGAAAAACCAATACCGGCTATACTAATGACCTGTGATAATCAGATGGTGATTGTCAAAGTGAACAGTTCAAAGGACAACATAAAGTCATCTAGGCATGTAAAGAGACATTGAAATCTGTTAGGAAATTGAAAAGCTCCGGAATGATAGCCTTGGATTATATGCAAACGACTAAAAACCTGGCAAATCAATTCATAAAGGGTCTTTCACAAAATATGATAGACAATGCATCTAGGGAACTGGGCTTGAGACCCAGTATATGAGTCATGCTTTGGTGGTAATTTGTCCTGTGTTATTGGAGATCCCGTGAATTAGGATGGTGAAATAAACCATTGCTTAACTGAGAGAAGAGAACCTTTGAGTAAGGCTCATTCCTATGAACGTACATTTCTCTTCATTCTGTATGGCAGGTTCGTTTATACCTTAATGTATTCCAAGTGGCTTCTTAGAAATAAGGGTGTTGTTTACTTTGAAGCAAAAATGTTATCCTACGAAACATCTTTTGAGGAATACACCTATATGAGTTCGACTGCTGGTCAGAGTCTATGAGATTTGGATGATCTCTAAGTACTCATGAAAGGCCTGGAGTATGACTTATACGCTCTAAACCGCAAGGATGTCTTTAAGCAGCCAAGTACTAGAAAAGGATTTTGGTAAAGCTTGTTTGCACAAAACTGTTAATTCAAGGCATAGTCCATTGATTAGTTATGAATAAGTGTAGCCTCTGCTCTAGGTGAATGTTCAACTTAACAGTCTTCATCGAAAAACTGGTATATAAAGCAACAGTGAAATGAGAGCATTTTACGTGTGCCTCGAAATTTGGTGGGGATTGTTGGAATAATTGGGCTAGGCCCATTTAAGTCAATTAATCCCGAGGCCCACATTTAAAGCTAGGTGGTTAAAGTGATTAGTCCCATATGGGTAGTTAAGGAGGTTTTTAACCAACTTAATTATGTGGACTATGTGTGCACCAATTGAAGAAGTTAAGGAGGAGAGACAGGAAGCTACACGCGCGCCCACGCTCGCTCGCTCGCCTCGCCTCGCCTCACCTAGCGTGTTGGTGTTCAATGGCCGAATCAGTAACTAGCACAACAACTGTCTAAATCAGTAACTGATGTCGTTGGATTGCTACCAATAACTGACCCGTTGAATGGCTAGTTTAATGGCTACCAATCACTTGTCCAGGTTCACTGAATCCCTGCCTCTTGCGCCTATATAAGAGGTGCTTCTCCTCTGGTGAATTGTGTGCTAATACAGAACCACTCTCCCTCTCTTTCACTGCTGTCCGCTGCTACTCTACCATCTACACGCGAGCCTCTGCACACACAAAGCTTGCAAGAGCAGGCCTCCAGAACTTTGTCCTGCTACTACACTTGCACGAGTAGACAGACGATCAAGTTTTTGGGAAGCGCATCTTCTGCGCAACTGCTCGCTGCAATTAACTACGTCCTTCTACTTCCTGGAGACTATTCGAGGGACTATACTACAACAACTCACTACTGCATCGGCTCTGAATAGCCTGATCCTATGATGTGTCTGACACAATGTTTGTTATGTCTAGTTCTGGGAATGGCGCACCCATTACCGCAGGCAATGGTCTCGTCCTTGGGTACAATCTGAACTTTCTATGGTTCTTGTTTATGTTTATATGTGCTTTAAACCTGAACACACATACTTGCTATGTATCACTCATGATAGCTGTGAATTACTTAATAATATTCGGAATTTAAATGTGCCGTAAATTGCCTAGATTTATAACACCGTCAATGCAATTTACTTTCCAAATTAAATTCCCTCAATTGCGCACCTCTAATCTGACAAACCTAACCATGATCTGATCTAACATTATTAGTTCAACCCAGTTTGCCACAATGACACAGCTAGCTAGCGCACACCAACTCTATCTCTATGTGTTTTGAGATTTACAATGTTCAGATGCATGAATCATCAGCTGCAATATCTTAGGCCAGATGCCAGGGTTGTCTGCATTTTGTCCCAAAGTTTCCTTTTCTTCAACTCACCTTTCATCACTTCTTTTCTACTGCTAGTAGGTTTTTTTCTCCAAACCACTGGAGCCCACAATGGATGACACGTTAGGCAAGTGGCTTTTGTCTGAAGCTAAATATACACTTGCACAAGAAATGCAGCCATTTCTTGGCCACGTTAAGAGGACTTTTAAGCATTCGTTTAAACTCGGCGCCATGGACGAGATCAAGGAAGTGTGCGAGGACGTGAGATGCTACAAAAGAGGTGGTTGGGAATACCCTCTCAAAGATTGCAACAAAGCCACAATTTTTATATAAATCCTGCAAGCCTGTGCCTCTCTGCTCTTGTTCTTGATAGATGGGGCATTGGATCACGTTCTGCTTAGCATTACAATTAATAGCCTTGACCAGACCAGAGTTGGGTTTCTTTTTTTTTTCTGTCATGGTGATGTAATGTGTATGCCATAGCTGGTTGAAGATTAATTTTGATAAGAGTTTTTGTTCTGTATCAATTTTTTTAGCATCCATTGATTTATGAATGTGTTTCAGTCTTTGATACCCTGGCAAATTCGACAAGTGTTAGGTGAAAATTGATGTGCACAGTACTATAAGCATATAGTTGCAGGCTTGCGGCAGACCTTTTTGTCACTAAGCATTTCTTTTAGTTTGATGTTCAAAATGTGTTTTCTTGAGAAAATACAAACTTAATTTTTGATAGACACGTCATGGATACTGTTTGTGATATTGGACCTAGCCAAATTCTGGTACGGCACAAGTGTTCAAGCTTGCCTAGCTTTAAGATCAAAGAATTTGAAGTACAAGATTCTGTACAGTACCTAAAAAGTACTACTCTTTTCAGTCATAAATAATTAATGCTTAGGACAATGTTTGGTCCAATTTTTAAATATACGATAATCAATTTTGTATTAGAGTAAATTTACAAAATCTAATAAATTTATGATATTATGAAATTACTTTTCAAAGAAAATCTATGTATGTATATCATTTCTATTGTTTTCAAACTTAAAAAATTGTTAAATTGCTGATTATTGAAATTTTTTAAAAGCCTGACCGTATCTTTGCCCCAAATATTTTCTACCAGATAAATTATACCACCTTATTTAAGAAAACAATCTGATAGGTTTCAAGTTTATACCACCTTATTTAAGAAAACAATCTGATACCTTTCAAGTGCTACTAGGAGGTACTGCTAACAGTCAAATGTGTGACAACTCCCTACACCCGCTTAAGGGCTGTAAACCACTATTGAAGCCCCACATTTTCATGATAATCCATAAATCCTTTCGGTATGGGCCATCAAAAAGACAACAGTGACCTTGCTTGTTATAATGACAGTATGAAATTTTGCTTAGGAGCTTGAGCAACACATTTTGATTTTGACGAAGTGAGATGCTCAAGGTCGTTCACAAGGACAAAAAATATATACTTTTTCTTTAGTTTTTTTTTTTGGATAACTAAGAAGAGTAGTGGAGTGAGAGTGTGAGACACTCACTTAAATAGCGGCGGCTCGAAGGCGGTGCCATTGTCTCGCTTGCCTCCTTCTCCGACCATCCGTTCCCACTCCAGCGGCCGGAGTCCGGCAGGGAGGTAGCACACTCATGGCTGCCTGAGCAGCTCATCGGTGGTCGTCATCGCTAGCTAGGGGTCAAACGGTTGTGGGTTGATGGAGGCAGAGGACGAGTACTCGGCCGGGTGCTCCTCGCTCATGTGCCAGGAGGACGGCACCGACCTCGACGACGACGGCGGCGGCGGCGGCTTCGCTGGCGACGGCCGCGCCGACCTGCTCCTGGTTTACAATGCCGCCGCCGCCGACGAGGAGGAGGAGGAGGAGGAGGAGTACATGGACCATCTTGTGTCCAAGGAGAGCAGCTTCTGCTCTTCGTCGTCATCGTCGTCCTCGTGCTTCTCCGACGCCGGCGGCTACTCCGCGCAGCCGACGATGGACTGGTTCGTTCTCGCGCGGCGCGCCACCGTGAAGTGGATCCTCGAGGTGAACGGTCGTTTTCCGGTTTGGGTTTTCTTGATGGAACAGGAGCATATCTGACCTGACCTGACATCTCGCCGCCGCCACCGCCATTTTCAGACGCGAGGGTGCTTCGGGTTGTGCCACCGCACGGCGTACCTAGCTATCGCCTACTTCGACCGCTTCTGCCTCCGGCGATGCATCGACGTACGCTGATCTCGTCGGTCAACGGTAGCTAGCTTCTTTCCCCTGTTCCTTGGACGGCTTCCATTGATGGGTGGATGGGTGTGGGTGCAGAGGTCGGTGATGCCGTGGGCGGCGCGGCTGCTGGCAGTGGCGTGCGTGTCGCTGGCGGCGAAGATGGAGGAGTACCGGGCGCCGGCGCTGTCGCAGTTCCGCGCCGGCGGCGACGACGGCTACGAGTTCAGCTGCGTCTCCATCCGCCGCATGGAGCTGCTCGTGCTCTCTACGCTCGACTGGCGCATGGCCGCCGTCACGCCGTTCGACTACCTCCCCTGCCTCTCCTCCAGGCTCCGACGACACATCGGCGGCGGTGGCACCGGCGCTGCCGCCCTCATCTTCTCCGCCGCCGAAGGTACGACAACCACATCAATCCATTGATGCGTTCGAGGAACCAATCCGTGCTCTGTTTTTTGTTGCAGCGGCGAGCGTGCTCGACCACCGGCCGTCCACGGTGGCCGCCGCCGCCGTCCTCGCGGCGACTCACGGCGCGCTGACTAGGGAGGCGTTGGAGTCCAAGATGAGCAGCCTATCCCGGTCTTTCCTCCTCGACAAGGTGGCCGTCGAACACCTGCATGCTCACCTCATCTCCATGGATCAAACTTCCTCCTGGCCTAACAAAATCTCTCTTCTTTTGGTGCGATCGTTCAGGAGGACGTGTACACGTGCTACAGCGTGATGCTGAGCCAGTCAACTTCGCCGGCGAGCAAGCCGACGACGACGACGACCAGCAAGAGATCGTCGTCGTCGTCGTCGTGCTCCGATTCCACCGACGCCGCAAGTTCGTACGATACCGCCGACGCCCACGCCTCCTTCGCGGCGGCAGCGGCGGCGAGCTGTGACAACAAAAGGATGAGGCTGGAGCTGCCGGGAGGCATCCTCCGATGAGCAGCGGCGGCGGCGGCCGGGACACGCATGGTTTTTGTCCGTCGTCTTGGGCACGCACGCAAGCTCATCACTCATCATCACCATTTCTCTTCCATTTTTTTCTTACAATTTTTTCAGTTCTTTGATCGATGCAGCATTGCCAAACAAGTTGTTCTTGGCAGTGCTCGCTGATCCCGGATTGGATTGGCTTGGTTAATTAATTCCGGCGCACGCGAGATCGAAAGGACAACAAAGCAACCAAAAAAAAGAACAACCAAAAAAAACACAAGGATCAAGAATTCAAGATCAATGGAGCTTGAGCTAGCTTGGCGATGATGAGCTTCTCCTAAGGAGAGGAGATCGAGCTCAATCATCAGCTCAACTCAACTGTTCGTGTGAGAGATCGAGACAGTGACAGAGTGAGAGTGTATCACTGTACACGGACTGGAAGAAAAACTTGAGCTTGCACGTTGCACTCACACTTCCCGGGAAGGAGTCAAGGAAAGGGGGAGAGAGAAGCTGAAGAACAGTGCTACTAGGAACAGTAGCTACTAATAAAAATGATATAGGAGTAATATCTAATCCATCTGCCAGTTCGATGCAAGCGAAGGAGAGAGAGCAAGAAAGCTGTTGCTGCAGCTGCAAGTACCATGGTCCATGGCCTTAACTCTGATTTGATCAAAAGCTTCTCCTGCTGCGAAGTTGGTGGGTGTGTGTGTGCATGTTGCTTGCTACTAGGGCTGCTGCCAAATGCATGTGGCTGCTACACTGGTGTGCCTGTAACTTGTAGTAGTAAGCTGCTACTGCTACTATTGTTGTAGCCTTTGCAACTTTGCATTGCATGTTCGTACTCGTAGTAGTATTTTCTTCTTGTGTATGTGTGAGAGAGTTGGATAATTCAGGCAGAGTTTTGTAGGGTTCAATTGCTTCCGGGTTGGTTGCAAACTTTTCAGTCATTCTTGTGTAATGTGAATATGGTGGTGGTCCTTTGGAATCGAATCGATCGTGCAGTGGGCGATGGCAAAGCCGGGCATTGCAGCAGGATCCGAGGCGACTTTTGCTAGCTAAGCTCAGGGACTGTTTGAATCAGATAGTAAAATTTAGTAAGTGTCACATCGAATATTTAAATACTATTTTAGAGTATTAAATATATTTATAAAATTTATTCATAAACGATAGATTATTCATGAGATGAATCTAACGAGTCTAATTACGTCATGATTTAATGATGTGATGTAAATATTTGTTAATCATAAATAAATTAGGTTTAATAGAATAATGTGATACCAAATAGTCACAACCAGTGGATGGCTGCTTCGTGTTGGATCTGCAACATTGGATGAACAGTGGGAGTAGCAGAGGTTTGCAGCTGTACTTGAGCTTTCGGTCAAGGGGCTCTCCCTCACACTGTTATGTAATGCGTAGTAGTGGTGGCTAGTGGAGTCTGAAGAGCTTCGTACTCGCTGGTCAGTGTGGACGGCGGAGAGATGGGGGCCATCAAGACCTAATCACGTGTAGCGTGTGTGGGAGAAGATGGTGACAGGATGGTTTAGGGTTGGCACGAGCATATTTGTTGATAGTTTGAAAAACGTGAGGTAAATCTCCTTTATGTTGATAGTTTTGACTCATTGAGTAGGTTGTCATTAGCTTAGGAAACCCAAAGCTATTCTTCATAATTGAACCGATCGGGCTATAGCTGATAAGCCGTCGAAAATGAATGGAGCGGTTAAAAATAATTTATGAATATAATTTTTATGTATCTATATATAGTTTGCTGTTAAAAAAATCAAACAATGGGAAACAAACTATGATAAGAAAATCTCCAAGCTTAACTCTAAAATTAAGTTTTAAAATTCATTTTTTGGTTGTGTATGATAAACAAACAAGTAAACGTTAAAACTGATAGATGCACGAGGAGAGTATTATATTTTCTTATTGTTAATTTGTTTATCTTTTGGTTGTGTGCATCTCTAGTAGTATACGTTGAGATTGAGTATAATTTCACTTAATGAAAATCTTCCCATCACCTAAAATCATATTTATCTTCTTGTACCTACTAGAAGTACTGAGAGTTACCACAAATTATGCTTAGTTTAAATCTACGATTGGCTTAAGCTTTTCCTAGCACACAAAACAGAAAAAAGCTATTACAAACTTGAAAAATGGTTTTATTTGATTTTTAAAAGAAACTTGTACAAATTTTTTTTAAAGAACATATTGTTTAGTAGTTTAGAAAGAATACTCATGACAAACTAAGTAGCTCTTGTCAGTAGCATTTAAGAACACAACCTTAATACAGGAAATGTTTGGATACATTCTTAGTAACGTAAAAATTAAGGCTCAAATATATTACCAAGGTTTCCTACTAATTTGGATGGATTTTTCCTAATAATTACCACCCATCCAAGGAGTACTCTTAACCAGGTTTATGATACAAGAAGGACATCTTACTTCTAATAGACATCATGGATGTGTTTTCCGTTGCATCAAAATTGTCATGTTCCCATCTTTCCCCCATAGGCTCCATGGTTTTGAAGTTCATATCTTTGGTTTAAGCTTTGAGGGTTCGTCCATACTCCCAAAGTTGCAAGGAGAATGGGATCCACTGGGGTGAGTGTGCGAGCTGCAATGGCGATGGTAGAATTCGTGATTATTGAGCAAGATTTTTTTGCCACAATGCCAATTTTGTTGGATGTTTTTTAAAGTCATTATTGAAAATCATCAGAATTCAACCAAGAGGTGTATGGATATGAAGTAATTGTGTTTGAGGAAGCGGTTATGTGTTGACATATATATGAGAGGACATCTACTCAGTTCAATAGGCATGTTAATAGGAAATTATGTAGATCTTTTATGTTGTTTTTGTTAAGTGCACTTGTGTACTAGTATATATGTTATTATAGAACACTACTGTTTTTTTGGAACCTGTTAACTATCAAAACGAGGCATATGGTTAACTTTGGGGGTCTTCAATTCCTCTGCAATTTTCCTTTTAAAAGTTGTATGGATGTTAACTTGTAGGGGCCTTTCCTATGGTTTCCCCATTTAATTTTTTTTTGTAAAATTCATGTAAATGATTAAAAATAGTTACATGGGCAGGAGCAAATTAAAGATTACACATGTGATGATAGACCCATCATTTATAAAAGGTTAAAAAAAGGTCCATTAACAAGCCCCTCTCCAAGGTGTGACTTTAATAAACGAACACATCCTACAACTCTTCACGTTGAAGAAGGGACTAAAATGATAGACAGTTGGAAACCTTTGAAGGGATTAGCAAATACTTTTTTTATTAAATACAGTGTCAACAGAAAAGGTTCTTTCAATGAGGTTTGTTTCGTAAATTTTGGGTTTGGGATTATATCTGAACTTACAATATAAGTTTTTGAATCTATTAAAAATGGTGAAGCACAAACCAGGGTTCAAAATTTTGGGTCTATCCCCCTTTGCACTACGAAATTATTTCGCACAATTTATTTGTGAATTTGACAAATTTTGTTTAAATGTGACCAAAATTCAATTTTTTTGAGACCAAAATTATTGTATTTCTGAAAATGTGGTCCTATTGGTATCTTCCCAATAGAAATAGCCAAAACGAAATTTTGAACCCTGGTACAAACTATGAATCACTACTGGAGAAACCATCATTGGTTGAAGTGGCAAAAACCACAGTAGTCCCGGTTTAAGTTGCACCCGGGACTAGAGATGATCTCTAGTCTCGATTTAAAAAGGCTACGGATTTCTAGGAACATTAGTCCCGGTTTGTGTCACGAACCGGGACTAAAGATCACCTCTAGTCCCGGTTCAAATGTTGTCAGAGCCTGTCAGAGCGCCGGGCACCTTTAGTCCCGGTTGGTAACACCAACCGGGACTAGAGATGCTACCACTAGTTCCGGTTGGTGCTACCAACCGGGACTAAATATGCCTGGCGCTCTGACAGGTTCTGACAGCCTCTGACACCATCTTTAGTCCCGGTTGGTAACACCAACCGGGACTAAAGATGATATTTTTTTTTCCCGGTTGAGTTTACCAACTGGCGCTAAAAGATAATTTTGATCTTTAGTGCCAGTTGGTAAAACCAACCGAGACTAAAGATGGCTTGCTTTTTATACTCCTTCTTCCTCCTCTAGCCCGAGCATGCTACACTTGTTTTCAAAGTTTTTCTCTAGCTAGAGGGGAGTGCTAAAATTTTTGTGATTTTGTTTTAGTGATAATACACAAATCTTTGCTATCTACAAGGTTAGCAACTTCTTCCTCTTATGATCTATGCTTAGCACTTTGTATTTTACGGTTGTTTTCTATACATTAATCATCTCTAGATTTTTTTTAAACATGAGGAGAGAGAAAATTTGTTTGGACTAATTATTTTGCTAAGCACATTATATTGTGTTGAGAAAAAGTTGGGGAAAATAAAGAGGAAGAAAAGTAAGCTTAGCACGTCACGGTTATAGGAATTTAGTCCGTACAATTTTATCTCAAAAATATTTATGGAAAATGATGAGGAGAATCTTTTGGAGAAAAAAGTTATAAAATAGATGACAAAGGACCTTTTAAAATAGATGCAAAATAATTAATTAATTTTATGCTTATCACTTTAAAAGACCTTTTAAAAATAATTCTATTTTTTAGAACAACACATTACGTATATTGGATTAGTATATAATAATTGTCTGATTATATACGTATAAGTATTGATGTTATATTGAAATGATTTGAATTTCGTAAAATTTTCTTACGATTTTGTGCATTCCATGTAGATGGATCGGTAATGGATGTACAACGCGGATCGACGGTCGAGAGAGTTTATTCAAGGCGTCCATTATTTTTTTAGTGTGGCCGATGCCAACAAGCATAAGGATTTCATACGTTGTCCATGTAAAAAGTGCAAAAACGAGAAGGAGTATTCTACATCAAGAATTATTCATGCCCACTTGTTTCAGTCGGGATTCATGGCTCACTACAATTGCTGGACATCGCACGGAGAGGTGGGGGTTGCAATGGAAGAAGATGAAGAAGACGACGACAACATTCCGGACTGTGGTCAATACGGTGGGTTTGAAGAGAATACAGTGGGCGAGGCGGGCGGGGATCCTGAAGAAAACGACGGTGCCGATGACCTTGGTCAGATGTTGCGCGATGTACAGGGGGACTGCGAAGGCGTAAAGGAAGTGCAGAAATTGGAGCGTATGTTGGCGGACCACAAAAGGTCCTTGTACCCTGGCTGTGAACAGGGGCACAAAAAGTTAGGTACCACGCTGGAATTCTTACAATGGAAGGCCAAAAATGGTGTCAGTGACAAGGCATTTGGCGAGTTACTAAAATTCGTGAAGAACATTCTTCCAGAGGGAAACGAATTGCTGGAATCAATGTACGAGGCCAAAAAGTTAGTCTGCCCTCTAGGACTGGAGGTACAAAAGATACACGCATGTCCTAACGATTGTATCCTCTACCGCGGTGAGGAGTATGAGAACCTAAAAGCATGTCCGGTTTGTAAAGCACTTCGATACAAGATCAGACGAGATGATCCAGGCGAAGTTGACGGACGGCCCTCGAAGAAAAGGATTCCTGCTAAGGCGATGTGGTATTTTCCTATAATACCACGGCTGAAGCGTCTATTCAGGAACAAGGAGCATGCAAGAATGATGCGTTGGCACGCGGAAGAACGCCTACAAGACGGCATGCTGAGACATCCCGCCGATGGGTCACAGTGGCGAAACATTGACAGAACATTTGAAGACTTTGGCGAGGATGCACGAAACCTAAGGTTCGGCTTAAGCACGGACGGCATGAATCCTTTTGGAGAGATGAGCAGCGGGCATAGCACTTGGCCTGTGACAATGTGTATCTACAACCTCCCGTCTTGGCTATGCATGAAGCGAAAGTACATTCAGATGCCGGTTATTATTCAAGGCCCGAAGCAACCTGGTAACGACATCGATGTGTACCTGACACCGCTGATCGAAGATCTAAAACTGCTGTGGAATAAAGAAGGTGTTCCCGTGTGGGATGAAGATAAACAGGAACAGTTTAAACTACGAGGGTTGCTGTTTGTTACCATCAATGATTGGCCTGCACTTGGCAACCTATCCGGACAGTCAAACAAGGGGTACAACGCTTGCACCCACTGTATGGATGAGACTGAGTGTACGTACCTGAAACATTGTAAGAAGGTAGTGTACATGGGCCATCGTCGCTTTCTTGCTGCAAGCCACCCTCTCCGGAGAAAAGGGAAACATTTTGATCAAAAGGCAGACCATGGTTCTAAACCAAAGCATCGCAACGAAAAGGCCGTGTTTGCGATGGTGAAAGATCTCAAAGTAGTATTTGGAAAGGGACCCGACAACCAATCTATAGCAAGTGAAGGTGGTCACGCGGCGATGTGGAAGAAGAAGTCAATTTTTTGGGAGTTGCCCTACTGGGAAGTCTTGGACGTCCGCCACGCAATCGACGTGATGCACCTCACCAAGAACCTTTGCGTAAACTTGCTTGGCTTCCTAGGTGTATACGGAAAATCAAAAGATACACTTGAGGCACGTAACGATCTGAAACATATGACACAACGCGACGGCCTTCACCCGCAAACAAAGGATAAAGGAGCCCAATACCTAAGTCCAGCCATCTACACTCTGAGCAGAGCAGAGAAGGAAATAATGTTTGAATGCCTGGAGAGCATCAAGGTACCGTCTGGATACTCCTCGAATATAAAGGGAATAATAATCACGAAGGATAGAAGTTCACAAATCTAAAGTCCCATGACTACCACGTGCTGATGACACAGTTGCTTCCCGTTATAATTCGAGGTATCCTTCCCGATAATGTCCGGGCAATAATAACAAAGCTATGTGCTTTCCTGAACGCAATTTCACAGAAGATCATCGATCCAAACAGACTAGAAGACTTTCAAAATGATGTGGTCCACTGTCTTGTCAGCTTTGAGATGATCTTTCCACCTTCCTTCTTCAATATCATGACACATCTCCTATGCCACCTTGTCAAAGAAATCCGTATCCTCGGTCCGGTATTCCTACACAACATGTTCCCCTTCGAGAGGTATATGGGCGTTCTAAAGAAGTACGTTCGTAACCGTTCATGTCCGGAGGCCAGCATCGCCAATGGATATGGAACAGAGGAGGTGATTGAGTTTTGCGTCGACTTTATTGAAGACCTCCGTCCCATCGGGGTGCCTGAATCAAGCCATGAAGGTAGACTACGGGGGAAGGAAACTCTTGGAAGGAAGGCAATAATGAACATAGACAATGACTTGTACAGGAAAGCACATTGGACCGTGTTGCAACAATCTTCATTGGTGGCTCCTTACATCGAGGAGCACTTGGCGATTGTTCGCTCGGAAAACATCGGTAAAACGGATGCCTGGATTACACGCCATCACATCGATGCATTCCCTACTTGGCTGCGACATCGTCTCATGGGCAACGCGAGCATTGAGCAACAACTAGCCTTCTTGGCGAGGGGTCCATCTTGCTCGATCACCACATTCCAGGCATATGAAATCAATGGGTACACATTTTACACACGGGCCCAAGACTTAAAGAGCACGAATTAGAACAGCGCTGTCCGCATCGATGCCATGGGATACGACGGTACGGCTAGCACATATTACGGCAGCATCGATGACATATGGGAGCTGGACTATGGACCTCTGAAGGTCCCTCTGTTTCGGTGCCAGTGGGTTAGGCTTGGTGGTGGAGGCGTAACCATTGATGCAAGTGGGATGACAACGGTCGACCTGAGCAAGGTTGGATACTCAGACGAACCTTTCGTACTTGCCAATGATGTACGACAAGTTTTCTATGTCAAGGACATGGCTAGCAAATCAAAGAAGGGGAAAGGGTCCGACGAGCCAAAGCGCCACGTGGTTCTCCCAGGCAAAAGAAAAATCGTGGGAGTCGAGGATAGAACTGACGAAGATTACGATAAGTTTGACGGGCAACCTCCGTTCACGGTGGCGGTTGACCCGAGTATCCTCCTATCAATTGATGACACCCCTTACTTACGCACGATCATAACGAAGGAATAATTGTACGGAGAAAGTACGTGAGGACAAATGTTACATAGCTAAATTTATGTATGGACGATGTAAATTAAATTGAATCATTGAATATTATCCCTGTCTTCCACTTGACCTTATTCAAGATCTATAATTACATCAAGAACCTTGGTACGTACTATCCATAGAATAGGGCATTATATATAAATACCTGATCTTTTACTGAAACACCATGTTAATTATATATAAACATATGTTAATTATATATGAATATAAAATATATTAACATATGAACATTATAATTATACATGAAAATAAAATACAATAGAATAGGGCATTATAATAATTAGTCCCGGTTTGTTAAAAAACCGGGACTAGAGGTGAATTTCATTGGGCGGGAAAACATCTTTAGTCCCGGTTTGAGCCATCAACCGGGACTATTGATGTCGACCGACCTGCGCCACGTGGCTGCCCCACAATCTTTTGTCCCGGTTGGTAGATTCAACCGAAACAAAAGATACGATCTTTACTCCCGGTTGAAGCCACCAACCGGGCGGACATCTTTGCTCCCGGTTGGTGGCTTCAACCGGACTACTGTTTGTATCTGTTGTCCCGGTTGGAGCCACCAACCGGGAGTAAAGGATCTTCGTACGGTTGTTGGATTCAACCGGGACAAATGACGCCGTGACTATATATAGCAAGGGCCTTACGGGGATCCAACACTTAGCCGTTTCGCACTCGAACCTGCATCGTCTTCGTCGCCGTCGCCGAGCCCCGGAGTCGACGCCGTAGCACGCCGTCTCCGCCGTCTTCGTCGCCGGAGGACCTCCGCTCCGCCGTCTTCGTCGCCGTCGCAGTTAGCGCCGCCGCGCCCCTAAGATTTCCCGACATTATGCGCTAGGGTTTGGCCGCCGTCGACGCCATCGCCATCTCGGCCATCGTCGCGGTCGCCGTCGCCGCCGCCCTCCCCACGCCACCCAGGTCCCCTTTGCCCCCTCCCCACGGCCCCTTGAGCCGGCCGGCCCCTAAACCCTAAACGGCCGCACGCCGCGTCCTCCACTCCACGCCGCCGCCGCCGCACTCTGTGAATATGTTAATGAATTTTGAGTATATGTGTATTTTGAATATATGAATTTTGTATGTATGGGTATTTTGAATATATGATTTTTGTATGTAAATGGACTGTTATATGATAATGGACTGTTATTAGAGTTCTTGAGAATTTTGAATATTGAATATGTATTTACATATGAAATTTGAATGTTTATGGGAATTGTGAATTTTGTATTTTTGAACGAACGAGAACGCTAAAATCAACAAATGGTCGTGAACGAACGGACGAACGAACGTGGACGAACGGACATCTCCTTTCCTCAATTTTTCATTTCCTCTCCAATGATATAACCGAATAATTTTTTTCAGAACTCTTTGATTAAGATCTCAACCCACAACAATCAAATGGCGGATTATAACGAGGAACACTTCTCCATGATGAGATCGCACGAGGAACAGAGGTTTACAACGAGGAGGGGAATGAAGATACAAATCAATACCTCAACGAGGAAGGGGACGTGCAGGGGTACGATGAGGAGAATGAGGGCTCCTCCGCCTCCGCTGGACAGAAGAGGGCACGCGGGCAACGCGGTCTCAACAAGCGCATAGAGGGTCGACATGTCATAACGGAGGTAGAATCTGACGGTCGTCCTATTGCCCAGAGGACGCCGCAAGGAAGTTTGTGGCGCACGGCGGATGGGTGGTGAGGGATCACGTGCCCGTAAGCGTTGCCAAGCGGAGGCGATCAATGACAGGAGGAGATGAGCAGAGCTATCTCCCAGACTCAGAGAAAGAAATGCTGTGGACTACAATGCTGCAAACATTCACCATCCCAGACTCACAACAAGCAAGGGTCAAGGAATGGACGTTAAAGAAAATGGCAGAGCTCTTCAGGAACTACAAGAAAGAGTTACACAAGAAATATATCCTGAAGGGCCAGACCCCTGACTTTGACAAGTTCCCGAAGCTCAGAGATCATTGGGATGCTTTTGTTGAACATAAGACTGGGGAAGAAGCACAAGCTATCATAGAAAAGAACAAGGCCAATGCAGCTAAAAAGAAATACCATCACAAGCTTGGGTCGACGGCTATAAGAAAGACATGGAGAAATGGGAGAAAATGGAAGCCGACCTTGAAGCGCGAGGTATCGTTCCGTGCACAACCACCGGCCGAGCAGGCAAAGCACTGGTTTTATGCTCACGGTGGCTCACTTAATCCCGTCGATGGCACATTTATCTTTGGTGATGAAATTCAAGAAGCCGGACGGAGGTTAGAGGAAGCGCCGCAGCCACTTCCTCGAGCGCGTTCAGCCCGGCGACAGAGAGAAGGACGAGCTAACGCTCGCCCTCCAAAACCCGAGCACCCGGGCGAACGCGAGGAAAGGCGTCGTCCCCGGAAATACGGGTTCCAAGCCGACGTCGACACATATAAGAGCCGAATGAGGTCAAAGCGAGATAACGATGCGAGGTTCGTTGAGATGGAAATGAGGCTCTCGCAGATTGATCAGATTGTGGACGAAAGGCTGGCCATAAGGTTGGCAGAGGAGCGGAGCCATTGGGTTAGCCAACAGCTGGCTCCAGCAACAGCCGCTCAACTACAGCAGCAGCGCAACAGCTGCGCTTCAAGCTGGAAATGAAGGCGATTTAGCCCCACAAGCTGAACCGGGTCCGCCATGCCTCGTTGATGACATCACACAACGAACATCATGTGAGCTGCACATTCCGCTAAAGAACATAACAATAAAGGTATGTTCGTACTTTTATGTTGTACGTATATTTCGTTGAATAACTTGTCAATCAATGTTCGTTACTAACTAATAAACAATCTTCTCGAACAGGTCGCGTCGGGCATGGCCATTCCAGTAGAACGAGACGGCACCTACCACTCCCGACCCGTTCCACCTGCATACTCTAAAGTTGAAATTGAAGAGGTGGAACGAGGCTATGAAGATCTCGAGCTGGATATTGCCGGAGGAGACGGGGAGCTGACGCTAGGAGAAACAGCTAACGGAATATTTCTCTGGAGGAAGATCTTCATAATATTCCCCGGACGTGGGTCGTCTCCTCCGTCTCTACGTGGGCCGTCTCCTCCGTCTCCACGTGGGTCGTCTCCTCCGCCTTCTTCATCGCCTCCACCTCCTCCACCTCCTGCGTCGCCTCCACGAGCACCGACTCCTAAACGGTCGTCTCCAACTCCACCGCCTTCCAACCCTCCTCCGTCGCCACAACGAGCACCGACTCCTAAACGGTCATCATCAAAGAGCGCCCCGTCATTATCAAGCGGTCATCCAAGAAGAAAGATTCAAAGAATTGAGAAGACGCCGCCACCCGCACAGAAGCTTTCATACGAGAAGACTCCAGAGGAGCTTGAAGAAGCCGTCGAAGCCGAAGTCGGGGCTCACTTCGAAAGAAGTCTCTGAGAAGCCTCCCGAAATCCCCGGAGACCAAGGACTTCTTCAAGAAGACGTACCTAACGCCACAGGCCTAAACCGCAACCTCAACCGCAGTTCGACTACGACAGGACTATTTGGAAGGCTGCTGCCAAGGCGAAGAGGATGGGCAAAGATGTACCCTAGTTCAGTGTTCCAAATGTCAGATCAGACTTAAGACAATTTATGGAATCTGCTGGAATTTCAATGGATCAATTACACGCCGTGCTCCCGGCGAAGGCTCTCATGAAATACAAGTTCAAACTTGGAAAGCCTCTTGTAAAGCCGGATCAAGTGAAAAAGCTACCAACACGGATGTACCGCTTCCACAAGTGGTACATGCAAGAATCCAGCAAGGGTGGAGAGATGGTAACGGGCAAATATTCACAGTACTATTTCGTCGATGGAGGTGACGACTTCTATATCCGATTCGAAGACATATTCGACCTCTACCAGCTTGATGCCATCGACGTCTCACTTCTAGCCACGCGGGCTTTGTAAGTTTCGTTCTGTTATTTCGTTTCTTACCTTCTTGTATTTAGCTGACTAAAATTCTTTTTAACCATTGTAGAATGGCGATGCAATACTGCAACATGCACGACTGTAGCAAACATGGATTCATGGATCCACGCAAAATCAACGGCGTATTGGTTGATCATTTTCCTGATCCAACACTGGACAACATTTACAAGTCGCTGGTGATAAACCACTATCGGTCATTTATCCTTCTGCCCTACAACACTGCGTAAGTATTTTCTTCCTTCCGTACCGATTTCAATTCCGTGTGCATACATAAATTTTTCATATGTGTCATCTAAACCACTTTGCAGATTCCACTGTGTTCTATTAGTAATTGACATGGATAACTCGCGGATCCATGTCTTTGACTCAATGGATAAACCGAGTCCACATACACAAAAATATTTGAACTGCTAAAAATAGGTAATGCCATCTTACTTGCTAGCTATTGCATATATGCGGTTCTCTCGATAATTACTAGCTAACTTTTAACGCACGTAGGGCATGGGAACGGCTTCGGACTAATGCTCGCGGAAATTGGAAAGATAAGCTCTCCGTGAGGATGAACTTTCCAGTGAGTAACATGCTCCAAAGTTGTTTTGAATTATTACTTTGTTCTAAAATATGAAATGTATATTAAACTTGTCGTCGTTTGTTCTTTAGTATGCAAAACAGTCGCAGGGCACCAACTTATGCGGATACTACGTCCGTGACTACATTCACCGCTTTGTGACCGATATCACAACTATCGACGATATAGATGTACGTATAACACTATTCATACATTACGTACCGATTTCTTATTAACTTCATATATTTATTTCTCGTTTGATCGAATTAATGACAGCTTATGCAAGTAAGAGACAACCTCCCCACGAGACTTTCATACAAGCCGCTCGGGAAGAATTGATGGGATTTATAAACGAGCGAGATCATTGATCCCACGGGGAGTTTTATTTTAATTTAAGTAACTTAACCACCGGATCCACAAAATAGACAATGTTTTATAACATACGAAATATATGTGGATATTGTACATATGTGTATATGTTTTGGTAATATATTATATGTATATATTTTCTTTCTTAAGTTTATTTATATGTGTGTAACTTATATATTTATAAATATATATTATATAATATATATTTATAAATATATGTGTGTAAAATAATAATATGTGTGTAATATGTAGTATGTAGCACTGTTGGAGAAAGAATAAAATTAAAAAAATATAAAAAATTCTTTAGTCCCGGTTGAAGCCACCAACCGGGACTAAAGATGGCGCACCCGGCCACGTGGCTCCGTCATCTTTAGTCCCGGTTGGTGGTTTCAACCGGGACTAAAGGTGCATATTTAGTCCCGGTTATTTAACCGGGACTAGAGATCGCCCATCTCTAGTCCCGGATTCGTAGTCCCGGTTTGACAACCGGCCGGGACTACTGAGGGTTACGAACCGGGACAGTTGTGGCTTTCTCCAGTAGTGAATGAATCACTCTTTTCTCAATCATCATGGAGTATATATGTAAATGACATGTAATTAAGTACACATTATTTGTAGATAATCGTAGTCATTGACATTCACAAAGGTTGATTGTGTCAAGTCAATAATTGGCCATAGATTAACAAGGGGGATGTGACTTTTGACCGGTCTTTCATGTTTTATCTCCACTTTGATCTTGTGGTTTCTAATCTAGTGGAGAGCACAGATCAAAGATTGAATTGGACGTAGGGAACAACGAATTAAAGAAAACGAATTAAAGAAAGTGAAGTGTCGGGATTTCAAAGGACGTTACAGAAGTCCAGGTTTTGGTAATTAAGGCTCCACAAGTCTTGTGATTTAACTTGTGATATGAAAGATATCTCTGCTATTATATTATCTATAACTATCTATAAAACACAGGTAGTATTTCCACCCAAAATTTTGTTCTGCCTGGTTATTTATAAAAAACTCCTTAAATTTTTCCGAAATAAAGGACCACGGCCCAAGCAACGATTCATCTTGGATTTGATCTAATTTCAAGGTCATCTCGCGTCTAACACGAATCAGGCCTGAAATCCCTAATGGACGACCAGGCGCACGACCCACTATGCGTGCGACCACTTTCATTTTTGGCTCATTGGTTGTTTTGGAAAGTTTCTTTTTTGGCCCAGCCTATGCGATTAATTTGGCCCATTATCAAATTTGTCTACACATTTTCAGACTTTCTCTTTTGTATTTTTAAGGGCTTCATTATTTAGCAGGCCGGCCTAATTCGTTCACACACATCAAATCGGGCTTTTTTAGCAGGCCTACTATTCAACCTGTATATACAATTTGTATAGGTATGTACGCAGTATATATATTTATATCTATATATATTTATATATCTACAAAGCAAGTAGTGTTTCTATCCAAAAATTTCGTTCGCCTGACTATTCTACAAAACCCCTTGAGTGTTTATAAAATTAACCCACGAGTCCCAATGCTAAAAAGAAAGGAGGGCTTGGATGAAAAATGACCTTCTGCGCCCTCCCGCCCGTCCCTATCCGCGTCACGCCTCGCGCCGCGCCTGCGCCCTCCTCTCCTCGCTGCTCGGAGCTCCGCGCTGCGCTTGCGCCCTCCTCCCGTCCCCATCCACGCCGCGCCCGACTTTACCCATTGCAACACACGTGCACGTTGCTAGTCTATAATCTATAACTATATATAAAGCAAGTAGTGTTTTTAACAAAAATTTTCGTCCGCTTGACTATTTTATAGAAAACTCCTTGAGTGTTTATAAAATTAACCTATAGTTTTAATGTTGAAAAGAAAGAGATGGCTTGGATGGAAAAAAGACCTCATGCATCCCTTTCTCCTGCGCCCTCCCTCCTATCCCCATCCGCACCACGTCTGTGCCTCTCCCTCCCGTCACTGCTCGGAGCTCTCGCGTCGCGCACCGCGTCGCGCCTGCGCCCCTTCCTCCTGTCCCCATCCGCGCCGCGCCTCGATTTTACCCGTTGCAACGCACGAACACAGTTGCTAGTAAAATATAAAATAAGGATGTTTTTATCATACATTTTGGTACGTCGTCCGAGTTTATCTTCATATCAAATTGTGTTTTCCCTTAATTCATTCGTCCCTGCGTTTTTTATTTCACGGGTCATAACACGTAATACGTGTAGATATAGTAATTATTTCTTCCCAAGTTAGTTTCCATTGCTTATCTGCACTCATGCAAATGAAACCGGCTTGTGCAACATCTGGTCCAACCAGTTTTGATGCAAACCCATCCATCCAATTAAACTGCATAATTATAGCTTTGTCTTCCGTCCGGTCAGTCAACCAAATTTCAGAATTTTTTTTCAGGAGCCAAGCTGTGAAGGTAAGATCCAAAACCAGTTAGTCCGGTCGGTCAACCAAATTCCAGATTTTCTTTTGCAGGAGCCAAGCTGTGAAGGTAGGATCCAAAGCCAGTTAGGTTGACGAGTTTTTTTTGGCTATGTTTAAGTTTTACTCAGTTTTATTTCGTTCTCGAACCGATTGAAAGTTTGTAACCATCTGATGCAACTAATCGTGTGAACTTTTTTTTTTACTTTTTCAGTTAGAAGTTTTTTTTTGTTTGTTTTTTTTCTAACTGTGTTTAGTCAACTCATGTATTGAAATAAAAATAGGGACTGGCTGAACAGGCAGCCAGTAAAAACATATAGGCAATATAGACCCATTTCAACAGGATTATGTGAGACTTTTTTCTTCTAAAAACTCTTAGCTGACGGAGCTGGTAGATAATAAATAGGCTAGGCGCTCATGTGAAGAATATAAATGGCTCAGATCATAAAAGTTAAAACCTGTTATAATTTTAGTTGTTCTGTTACAACACATGAGCTTTTTTTCAAGTATATATTAAAATATGTAAAGAATTCACTAATACAGATCCTTTTATTTATGACGGTCTCTCACATGCCTAGGTTTTGTGAGTCGTCACAATGAAATCATTTCAAACGGGCCTAAAAAGAGACCGATAAAGAAATACTTGCATAAACATGTTAGATGTGAAAAAAAAACTCGAGCCCGTCACGTATGATACCTATCACTGATAGGTTCAAATCACGGCTCGACAAAAGATAACCTATGATATCTTTATCGGACCCCAACAGAAACCCGTCACTGATGATACTCATCAGTGACGGACACCAACCGAAGACCAAATTGAGATAAAAATTAGGCCCATCATCGATAAGTGTCATCGGTGATGGGCTCCAACCTGACACCCGATTGAGATAACAATTAGGCTCGTTACCGATGAGTGTCATCACTTTAAGCCCGAGCATCGATTCAGATCTATACATAAGCGCGAAAATTTTCTAAGTCCTCACATTGTGAACCCTAGCGCCACTGCCGTCTCTCAGAGCCCTAGCATCGCCGCCATCTCTCGGAGCCTGTCGCCGCCGCCCCTCATGCCCTCCCGAGCCCGACGCCGTCGTTCTCCCTCACCGCCACCGAGCGCTACCGTCCCCGACCCCGAGCACCATTGTCCTCGACCCCGAGCACCACCGTCCCTAAGCCCGGCCACCAAGCACCGTTGTCCCTGACCCCGAGCCAGGCCACCGAGCGCACGCCATCGTGCTCAGGTAAGTCTATCTCCCTCATGTGCTGCCGTGCTCCTTCATATATTTCCCCCCTTTGTTTTCATCAAAATTTAGTTTGTGTGTGTGTAACAAGTTTTTGCATGTATTGTTTCCATTTTGTCCTCTAATTCAGAGTCGATTTTTAAAACGGTCATAACTTTCGTATACGAACTTCGATTAAGACGTTCCATATATGAAAATAGATCAGAAAAAATTTTGCATAAGGGTTCAACGATTTTATTTTCCCAAAACTTGTCGAAGACACAAATTTTCTATGATTATCTCTCGTGTGCTCCTAAGTCAAGAAAAAATATAAAATAAGATCGATTTTTTTAAAAAAACAACAACAACAACCCAAAAAAGAAAAAAAAGATGAGCAAAAGAGGAACAATATCTAGAGGAACACATAAAAAGATGCAATATATAGATATGTCACTTTCGTTTTGGTTATATAATGGGACTGTTGTATAATTGTATATATGAATGAAAATGCTGAGAATGATAATATATATCTTTTGTCCGACAGAGATAACTTCTCACATTACTGATCTTTGCGCTGTGACGGACGTCGTACCCGACGCAGATGAGGGTTGTCGTCCGATTGAGATGAGGGGTTCCATTGTAGTGATTATAATACAGTTCCAATTATAGTAGTAGTTTATTTGTATTACCGTAACCCACTAAAAATTATATGTATTTGAATAAATCAAACGAAACCACTTGTTTAAACCGGTTAAATATTTATTTCACCTGTTTGAAAATACGGTTAGGAGGTTTCGTGAAGTTCCCTCTCATTTTTTAGAGGGAAAAATTATTCTCCTTGTTCGTTTTTAAAAGGTCTCAAGATTTACTACCGTGCGTAGTATGGGATTTTGACATATCTAGGTTGCTGCAGCTTATTCTTCAAAAAGTTACCTAAGTCTTTCCACTTCTTTACTGTAGTTTATGCCATATTTCTTCCTATCCTTTTTAGGGAATATTTCTTCCTATCTAAGGCACAAGTCATTTTAGATTATTGGACCATGACTACGGAGTATCTTATAGCTAACGATTTTTCTTGCAATTGGCAAACACGAGTCATTTGAGAGTAGTAGTTGTGATGCAGGAAGGGCAAAGGAGGGAAGTGCCTTTTGACAATGGTTTTTTCTATTGTTCCATTGCCGGTGTTATCAGTACAAGCTATCTAAGCCATTAATTTGAGTTGTACTATCAAGAAAAAAATTCTACCGGTAATATATATATAGATATGATCCACTAGAAAAGAGAAGGTTAAAAATGTCTAGATTAATTCTACTACCAATGGATATCATTGTAAAATTTATCATATAAAAACACGTAATTACCTTGATGATTCATTTTATAGAAGGTTTATAAAAGATGTTATCTCCATTCCAAAATATAGGGCATAATTACCCTTAACCCAAAGACTAAAAAATATTTATTATTACCTTACAATGCATATATACAATGCATGTATCCAATAGAATGAGAGGTCTTGAGAGTGAAGCATTTAAACAATAATATTTTAGTAGAGATGATATGCTAGTTAATTACTTGCATGTATGCACGCCTTATATTATACAACATCTGAAAAAACAATTGTGCCTAATATTTTGGAACATAGGGAATAATAGAGTAATATCTTTGAGTTTAATATGTGATGTCATTGACTTTTGAACATATGTTTCACCATTCTTGTTATTTAAAAAAGGGTAATTATCATTTATTTTGTTGTAACTTGTAATTTAAGCATTTATATTTTTTCATATCTGTATAAAATTTTTAAATAATATGAATAATCAAACGTATGTCTAAAAGTTAATATCATCATATATTAAAAACGAAGGAGGTACTAAGTAATTTCAAAATAAAGTAAATAACATGCTTTAAACATGATGTAGGTAAAGTGCACATTCTGATATTCTCTCAAATTTATTTTTAAATCTATTCTCAGTGAGAAGTTTTATTTTATAGTTTTCAACACATAGAAATGTTGATAAACGTAAATAAAATAAGCTGTTTCAATGAAAAAAGTTTTATTTATAGATTCGTGGTAGCATCTCCCTGATCAGAAAAGGCCCAAAGGCTGCCCTCACCGACCCAACCGGTGTGCAGCCATTGCATGAATGCAGATGTTTCCTCGCACTGCCTGCCTGCATGACTTACAGCTGGTAAAAGGGGGAGCCTTTTTGCTCTGTTTCTCAGCTGAGCACGCACTGCGGACTGTGTTGTGTGAGCAACTTTCTGCAATCACCACAAACTCTGCCTCCCTGTTTTAAAAAAATGAAAGAAGGAAGATTGCATAGCTTTCTTTTATAAAGATAATAAAATAAATCCTGACATTTGCTTCGAGAAAGTTGTAACCACTTATTACATAATTCACTTTAATAAAAAATAACTAATATTTAAAACATGAGAAAATAAACTACTAAACAACAACACTTAAAGTTTATTTGTACATGTTCATCAAAATTGATAAATATCTGAATCACCATAGACTTTAAGTTTCGATATGTGGTATGTATTAGATATGCCAGAACATTAAGTTTCGGCATACAGTATGTATACATGCCTAGAATCAGTAACAGTAAGATTCAGTTGAATATTTATCAAACATCGTATCATTTTCACTAAATCATAATATTGCGCAGCTTTTAGTAGAGGTGACTGAAATCTTTGGAAAATTCAATCAATTTTCTTGTCGTTTGTGCGAAAATCTAGACACTCCCGTTACTCCTCGCAAATTCTCTAGTTTAAACAAAATCCCTTTCTTTATTTGGTCAAACGATGAATTATTTCAACTTAGTTATTTCCCTGCAAAGAAAATGGACCTAGTTATAATTATAACTCTTTGCAAAATATAAATATAAAAAATAAACTTATATAAAAAATGAAACCATATACATTAACAAAACTACAATAGAAATGAACTAAATTTACACATTACTCCCTCCATCCCATATAAGGCATGCACGTATCTCAAAATTCAACTTTAAAAGCATTTGACTCATAATTGGTATGATATAAATTGAATTTTATTTGCTAAAAATAATATCATTAGATTGACATTTAAATATAATTTCATATGATTAAGTCAAAGATTAGTTAACGTATCAAGTTTGACTATGTCTTATTGTTAACGATTAAATTTGGTAAATCATGCATCAGATTTGGAGTTAAGGCCAAAGCCAAGGTGGAGGAAACAGATCGAATCGGCTAGAGAGTTCGTCGGCTGATAACCGAATTTGCTAAGGTATTCGTCGGCCGATACCGAATCGACAAGATAAGCCGATGTAGTCGATTCCGACAAGGTGACATTGGAATCATCATCGGATTTGTTTGGAGTGCTTCATGAGGATTGCCATATGTGGATAGAGTCAACAAAGTAATTGTATCTATTAATTATGTTATTTTAAATAGTTTTTTTTATAGATTATGTCACTAAGAGTCCGCCTAAGGGACTTATCTGTAATTTAAATTATAATAGAGATAGGAATTGTGTTCGACAAGGACATATCATGTATCTAGGTATATATATGACTCAAGACCTTGTAACAATAACAACAATTAGTTCAATACAACTTCAGCGCATCGCCACCTTTTTCCTTTCAATTACTTCGACGAGTTCTTGCTTTCGAGTTGGGCTGCATCGGGTTCGATCTCCGACGAGAGGTAAAGCTTGTTATGGCGGCTTGCGCTCTCGGGATTAGTGCTTCAATCTTTATGACACTCTAATCCTGTTTACGTAAATCGTCTAGTTATCATATACGCTATATAATCTAGATCAATATTGTTGTCTAACCCTAATCGGCTAGCATCTGTTATTAGACAACAGCCGATAGGGTTAGATGTCAACGTCGACTTAGATTATATAGTGTATCCACCATCTCGAAGGGCTTTCATTAACTTGTTTAGATCTTATGCTTCTTTTTATACTTAGTGTTGCATCGGTTAAGTCTGACCTACTAAGTTTTATCTAGAATCATAATATATATCCTGTCTTATAACTGCTATTAGAGATAGTATCGGGGTTTCAGCCGATCTTACCTGTTTTAGCTATCTTATTCCTTATATGTTTACTTGATATGCTAAATCTGCCCTTATATTAAGATCTCACTGGGATAAAATATATTAAACTTGCTATCGATCTGTTACGTTATCTTAACACTTGATCGGTTCCTGTTTAATCTATTTAATCTATAATGATATCTTAGTATAAAGTGGTATCAGAGTACTAGCCGATACATGTTAGGTTTATGACATCGGCTATGCTATAAATAAGTATAATCTTCATTTTAAGGTACTTTTAGACATAAGTGATTTATACTGTCTCGGCACGCTGCCGATCTATCCCAATCACTTGGTTTAAATATATTTCAAGACTTATATTATATATTATGAATATCTACAGCCGATCGATTAGATCTAATTTCTCATTGCCGATTCTATGCATACAACATCGACTCAATATCGAACGACACGTCATCGGCCACTAGCCGATCGGCTATCATTTATGGACTAACTCTGTTTTCTTTCTTTGTTTCTTGTTGGTTGCAGGATCAAACCAACTGGCACGCCCTACGAACCTCAAAAGCTAGATTTGGACCTGCACTAGAGTTAAGCAGATCTCTCAGGCCAGTGCATGATATTTTTACAGTCAACATGCTTTTGGCACGCCTGGTGGGACACAACAAGACATCATGGTGGACATCAAGTCATCGGAAATTGACCCAGAGATCATCATCCCTGTCACCATGGACAAATTGACACCAGAGCAGAAGACCAAGTTCGAGGAGATGATGAACAAGTTGCAGAACCAGTTTTTGCATTCGTTTGTTCAAACTCGCTCGGGCACGGTTGTTCAGCGGTGCAAGGTGGTCTTGCCAGGCACTGACGAACCCGAGTCAAGTTCTGGCAAGGAAAGCAAAACTCAGGATGTCAAGCAGGAAGAAGGCCCTACAGAGTTCAACAACCTACAAGATCGAATCGATTATGCTGTGCATCACACACTGATCAACTAGTTGGGGATCCTTGTTAACACCCTAAACAACATGATTAATTCCGTGGTTGACAGTAGGATTGCCGAGCATCAAGCCAAGGGGCCGATATTTCTTCCTGAAGGCAATTTTCCACCATATAGGACTTTGACTACTGACAAACAACATCCTACTTCGGGTATGGCCCCAAAACAGCCGATGGTCCGACTATATCATCATCGGCACAGAAGCAACCAGAGTTCAATCCTTTTCTCTTGGTCAAACATCTACCTCAGCGCATTGGATACAACATCCCACAGGTTTCCCAAGACCAAATTGCAGCTATGTTTAGAACGAACCAGTCGGCTGTTGGGCCGATTCCACGGGTACCTATAGGGCAGCAGACACCAATCCTACAGCAGCGTCAGCCGATCGGCTCCCGTTTCGTTCATGATCAGCAAGCCCATGGGGTACATTAGTCTCCTCAACATCACATGGGGGGCAATGCCAATTTTCAATATCAGCCCCATTCACCTTAGGTGCAGTATCGGTAGGGGACACCACCTCAACCCCAGTACCTGCCTCAAGTCAATCAGTTTGAGCTGATACAACAGCAATTTCAAGGAGCACCTCAGCAGAAGCCATGGGCTGATATGATTGCCGATGTAATGAGGAAGTAGTTTGGTTTGAAGCCTAAGGATACTGGTAATTTGTATTGGCATCCATATCCGGAGTACTTTGAGAGGATACCGTTGCCAAACCGATACAAGGTACCAGACTTTTCAAAATTTTCTTAGGGCAAGACAATGTATCAACTTATGAACATGTTAGCCAATTTCTGGCCCAGTGTGGTAATGCATCGGCTACTGATGCTCTGAGGGTTAGATTATTCCCTCTGTCCTTATCTGGATCGGTTTTCACATAGTTTTCATCCTTGCCATATAATTCTGTTCAAAGTTGGGCCGATCTGGAGAAGCAGTTTTATAGGTACTTTTACAGTGGAATCCATGAAATAAAACTGTCTGATCTCACAGCTATCAGGTAAAAGCATGATGAATCCGTACAAGACTACATTTAGAGGTTCAGAGATATGAGGAATAGATGCTACAGCCTGATTCTGCTAGATCCTCAACTAGCCGATCTTTCTTTCCAAGGCTTATTGACGCCAATTAAGAAAAGTTTTTTGGCTCAAGACTTCGAAAGCTTGGCTCACTTGGCTCAAAATATAACAACATATGAACAAAGATTTCAAGAAGCCAAGAAAGCCTTTAAAAAGGTTAGCCACGTTGCATACGCCTCTGAATCCAAAAAAAGATGAGGATGACACCGAAGTAGCAGCAGCCGAATGGGCAAGAAACAAGAAGGATGTCACATGTCAATGGGTCAAAAATTCGACAAAGGAGGAAAAGAATGACTTTGATATTACCAAGGCCGATAAGATTTTTGATCTGCTACTTCGGGAGAAACAAATTCAACTTCCTGCTGGCCATGTGATTCCATTGGCTGAGGAGTTGAGGAAGAGGAAGTATTGCAAATGGCACAATACTGGATCTCATAGCACCAATGACTGCAAAGTTTTTAGGCAGCAGATCCAATCAGCTATTGAAGCAGGCAAGATAAAATTTGAAGATTCAAAAAAGCTGATGAAAGTTGATGGTAATCCTTTTCCTGTCAACATGGTTCACACAAGTAGGAGAGCAGCCGATAGAAAGGATTATCGGTCCACACAGCTCAACTCTGCCGGAATAATCAACAAATATCAGAGGAAGCATGATAGGCAGGAAGAGAGATGCTACGAAGATGACAGTTTTGATCCCCATTGGAGTTGCGAATTCTTTAGATTTTGCTGGAATGAAGGGATGAGGCTGCCATCAATAGAAGACTGTCCAGCATGCAGTTATGATGAGGATTTTGCTGGAAGTTCAAGCCGATCTGATCCTAAGGAAAATGGCTACAACAAAGGAAACTCCCTGTTCATCAGAGATTGGGTCCAATTCATTAGGATTCTATGCAGGAGGATTTTGATGAAGAAGAAGATGAGACCATGAACCCACAATGGTGCCCTTCTGGTACTTTCAGTAAGAGTCAGAAGAGGAGGGTTCAAAGGATGAAGAGCAGGGGACGTTTCCAGGAGGTACAAAAGGAAATCAACCATCGTCTGAAGAGGAAAAAGCAAGAGCACTCAAAGAAAGAGTGGCGTGTTAAGAGCAAGGTGCTCTCAGTCGATGAGGTCAAAGTCGACAAGGCAAAAAGGGCAGCTAAGGGGAAGGCCGTTGCTTATGCATCGGTTAACATGATATTTGTATTACCAACAAAATATGAGGCTAGCCAAGCCGATAAAGATCTTGTGGAAGAATCCTTGGCCAAGTTGGTTTTGTCCCCAGAACAAGCTATCTTTGAGAAACTAGAAGGGACAGGGCATCGACACCTCAAGCCACTGTCTGTCAAGGGGTTTGTCAATGGCAAGCCGATGTCCAAAATGTTGGTTGATGGTGGAGCTGCTGTGAACTTGATGCCATATGCTACATTCAAGAAGTTGGGCAAGAGTTCAGGTGATCTCATCAAGACCAACATGATTTTGAAAGATTTTGGGAGCAATCAATCAGAAACCAATGGAGTTTTGAATGTGAAGTTGACAATCGGTAGCAAAACTGTCCCTACCACGTTCTTTGCCATCGATGGGAAGGGTTCATATAGCCTATTGCTTGAAAGGGATTGGATTCATGTGAATTATTGTATTCCTTCGACCATGCATTAGAGCCTAATCCAATGGCAAGGTGACAAGGTGGAAATCGTGCCTGCCGACAGGTCAGTCAATATTGTCAATGCCGATTTAACTCTTTGGGAGATGGATGTAATTGATTGCTTGTTTGGAAAAATTTGGCAAGGAGATTATCTAAAAGTGTCCGATTGTGACATATAGCCAATTGGAGACGAAGAGCCCCGATTATTGCTTTGAGGGCGTCGTGGAGGGTTCAAGTTTCTACACCAAGGACACTGTAGATGATCTCGATGGCAATTGGGACAAGGCTTCATGTCGGCCGATGATTTGGAAGAAGTTGATATAGGTCCATGAGATAGGCCTAGGCCAACTTTGATTAGCAGAAATTTGTCTTCTCATTTTAGAACCAAGCTAATAGAACTTTTGAAAGAATATAAAAATTGCTTTGCTTGGCAATATTTTGAGATACCAGGACTTAGCAGATCGATTATAGAACATCGGCTTCCTATCAAACCAGCATATCGGCCATATAAACAACCACCTAGAAGATTCAAAGCCAATATGTATGATGCTATCAAAGCCAAAATCACTCGATTGTATGATGCTGGTTTTATTCGGTCATGTCGATATGCTGAGTGGGTTTCCAATATAGTTCCAGTCATAAAAAAATGGTAAACTTAGGGTTTGTGTCGATTTTCAAGATTTGAACAAGGCTACCCCTAACGATGAATACCCAATGCCGATTGCCAATTTATTGGTTGATGCTGCTTCAGGGCACAAGATTATAAGTTTTATGGATGGCAATGGTGGATACAATCAAATTTTTATGGCAGAAGAGGACATTCATAAGACTGCTTTTAGATGTCCTGGTGCAATCGGCTTGTATGAGTGGGTTGTGATGACGTTCGGCTTGAAGAACGCTGAAGGTACATATCAACGGGCCATGAATTACATATTTCATGATCTAATCGGCTTGTTGGTCAAGATCTATATTGATGATGTGGTAGTGAAATCGAAGGAGATTGATGACCATATAACCAATTTGAGGAAAGTGCTCAAGGAAATATGGACTAAAGATGAATCCCACAAAGTGTGCTTTTGGCATATCAGCTAGACACTTTTTGGGCTTTCTTGTTCATGAAAGGGGAGTTGAAGTAACACAAAGGAGTATCAATGCAATCAAGAATATTCTACCTCCACAAGACAAGAAGCAGTTGCAATCTCTGGTCAGCAAGGTGAATTTCATCAGGAGGTTTATTGCTAATCTATCTGGGAGGGTGAAGCCCTTTACACCTTTGCTCAGATAAAAAGCCGAATAGGAGTTTACTTGGGGGGCAGAGCAACAAAAGGCCTTGGACAATATTAAGAAATATTTGAGTTCCCCTCTAGTTCTGATTCCTCCACAAAAGGGAGTACCTTTTAAGCTGTACTTGTCAGATGATGAGAAGTCAATCGGCTCGGTCTTGATCCAGGAATTCGAGGGCAAGGAGAGAGAAATCTTTTATTTAAGCAGAAGGCTTCTGGACGCGGAGATACGGTATTCTCCAGTGGAGAAATTGCGCTTATGTATGTATTTCTCTTGCACAAAGTTGAGGCATTATTTATTATCCAATGAATGCACCATAGTTTGCAAAGCCAATGTTGTTAAGTACATGCTATCGACTCCGGTATTGAAAGACAGAGTTGGAAAATGAATTTATGTCTTGACGAAATTTGATCTCCGATATCAAGCACACAAGGCAGTAAAGGGGCAGGCCATAGCCGATTTTATTGTCGAACATCGTGATGACTCAATCGGCTCGGTTGACATAGTGCCTTGGACATTGTTTTTTGATGGATCGGTTTGTACTCATGATTGTGGTATCGGCTTGGTCATCATATCACTAGGGGGCAACTTTTGAATTTGCCTACACCATTAAGTCTTATGCCACCAATAATCAAGCTAAATATGAGGTAGTTCTCAAGGGATTGCAACTCTTGAAGAAAGTTGAAGTCGATGCTGTTGAAATCATGGGTGATTCTTTGTTGGTAATCAATCAATTGGCTGGAGAATATGAGTGCAAGAATGATACATTGATGATCTGCTATGAAAAGTGTCAAGAATTGATGGAAAGTTTTCGGCTAGTGACTTTGACGCATATTCCTCGAGAGCAAAATGTCGAAGCTAATGATTTGGCTTAGGGGCATCGGGACACAAGCCAATGATGAAAGATGTTGAGGTAGAAATCGCTACCATCGCAGCCGATGATTGGAGGTATGATGTTTTTAATTATTTGAAGAATCCTTCTCAATCGGCTTCGAGAAAAATGCGTTACAAGGTTTTGAGATATGTTCTGCTGGATGACGAGCTGTACTATCGGATGATTGATGGGGTATTGCTGAAATGTTTGAGTGCCGATCAAGCCAAGGTTGTGATGGACGAAGTACATGAAGGTATATGCGGTACTCATTAATCAGCTCACAAAATGAAGTGGTTGCTTCGACGAGCTGGATATTTTTGGCCGACGATGTTGGAAGATTGCTTTAGGTATTATAAAGGTTGTCAAGATTGCTAGAAGTTTGGAGCAATTCAACGAGCACCAGCGTTGGCTATGAACCCTATCATCAAGCCATGGCCTTTCGGAGCATGGGGAATCGACATGATCGGCCAGATTAACCCACCTTCTAGCAAAGGGCATAAATTTATATTGGTGGCAATCGATTATTTTACAAAGTGGGTTGAGGCAATATCATTAAAGAAGGTTGATTCTAGGGATGCAATTTAGTTCGTCAAAGAGCACATTATATACTGATTTGGTGTTTCTCAGACTATTACAACTGATCAGGGATCTATCTTTGTATCAGATGAGTTTGTCTAATTTGCAGAAAACATGGGGATTACATTGTTGAATTCTTCACCATATTATGCACAAGCTAATGGACAAGCAGAAGCATCTAATAAAAGTTTGATTAAGTTGATCAAGAGAAAGATCTCTGAGTTTCCAAAATAGTGGCATAGCCGATTGGCTGAAGCTTTATGGTCCTATCGGATGGCTTGTCATGAATCAATCTAAGTGCCTCCCTACAAGCTAGTTTATGGGCATGAAGCTGTGCTGCCATGGGAAAGTGTCATCGGCTCAAGGAGGATTGATTTGCAAGATGAGTTGACAACCGATGATTATCATAATCTCATGGTAGATGAATCGGAAGAGCTGGTTCAATCCAGGATGCGTGCTTTGGAAAAAGTGACAAGGGATAAGGAGAGAATCGCTTGTCATTACAATAAGAATGTTGTGCAAAACTATTTTTTAGAAGCGAGCTCGTTTGGAAGTTAATCTTGCCGATTGGAACTCGTGATAATAAATTCAGCAAGTGGTCGCCAAATCGGGAACAACCTTTTCGGATCTACAAATCTGTTTCTAAGGGAGCCTATATGTTGCAAGGGCTTGATGGAGAAATTTTTGGAAGGGCTCTCAACGGGAAATATTTGAAAAAATATTATCCATGTGTTTGGATCAATTCATGATTTGGCTATGTTATGCCAATACATGGTAGCCGATGTGTTAACATTGCCTTTAGATGGCCAATATGAGTTATATCGCCCTTAGTCTCTTTAAGCTTATCATAATCGGTTGAGTTCTGCTGATGTGTGATGGCCGATATAAGTTATATCGCGTTTAGTCTTTTTAACTTGTCATAATCAATTGTGTTTTGCTGATGTGTGATGGCCAACATTTTGTGATGTTGTCTTTAATGAAACCATAATTTTATCAATGTTTGACATTGTAAAATTAGGGGGCATACATACATATATACAAAAATATGTGGAGTTCAAAAAATTTCAACGCAAGATATATTACAAGAATCATCACAAAAGTTCACAAGAATTGGCACGAAAGTTCACAAGTTTCAAGTGGTAAGCTCCTATTACATGGATCGGTTTATCCAGACGCCAGTTTGTTTATAGCCGATATTGCCCTTTGCCTAATTTGTTCTATGTCTTTGATGGCTTGGGCGTTGGTTGCGTCACTTCCCGGGATCACCTTCAAAGACTTTGTAAGATCTGACAAATGTTTGACAGAAGTCTTTAGGTTGGATTTTTGTTCTTCAATTGCCCTGGGGAGATCGGCAAGCTTCTGCTTTTCTGATGCAAGATCGGCGTTGCACCTCTCAAGCTCAGCTAGCAACTCTTCCTTGTGTTTCTGTAGCCGATCAATTATGGTTTGAATTGAATTTGGCCTTGCCGTCATCTCATCAAGCTTGGTCTTTTCCATGGTGATTGATTGCTGATTAGCTTCAATGGTGGCTTCAAGAGCTTTTCTCTCTCACCAATAGGCAGTCCTTTGTCGTGCTCTTTCTATCTTGTAGCGATGTTGTTCAAGGTATGCTGCTTGGGAGATGATGTCGGCAAGGTTATCTGGGATTTGATCTTGTATTTCTTTAAACCTAGCTTTGATCGGATCGCAGTTGACAACTAAGTAGTCCAAGGAGCTCTCTAGCCGACGAGTTATATCCAATAGCTTGGCCTTCAAGTCATCGGCAATGGGAGCCATGGCCTTGCTTGTGGTTTCTTCCTCTTCATCCATAAACTGTCTTATGTCGAAGGAGAACATATCGGTTAGAGCCTAAAAAATAAAGCATTGAGATTGTTAAGTATTGAAAAAACTCAAAATAGTCGATATGGTGTTTAGAAATACTTATAGGGATGACAGGAGCGACTTCTCCTTCTGCTTCGACGTGATGGCTGCCCCTAGCCGATGGAGTGTGTTCACTTGATTCATGTGGGGCAGGTGCTGGAGAGCGAGGAGGCTGTACAAAGAGAAGAGAGACAAGTTTGATTTAGAATCGACTAATTGAAAATTGAGAAATGTTTTGAGTTTAAAGTTACCGATGGAGGTAGAGCCGATTTCTTCTTGGTGGGCAACTTTTTCTTCAAAGTAAAGGAGTTTGTTCAAGAATTGAAATGTGAAAATTTAAAGGAAGAAAAACTCCGAGAAGTACATACCGGCGAGGACGAGGTTGGTGTTTTGGAGGACTTGGAGTTTTTTGAGGAGCCGGGTCATCTCCTGGCAGCGTCGGCATGGTTCTTCTTGGTTCACTTGTTTCGGCCGCAGCGTCGTTGATGGCTTCCTCTATTTCCTCTTGATTCAAGCACTCCTCCACATCTGGCTCTAAGGACGGTAGATCATCGGCTGCAGCTGTCTTTCGTTTCTTAGGAGTTTTCTTCTTTACAGCCGATGGATCGGCAGCCGATGGCTTGGTCCTTTTCCTTTTTACAACTTCAGAGGGATCGGCTGGCGGGTTTGACCATAAAGCAAAGACGCCATCTTGGGGGCATCATAGCCGATCCTTGAAGGAGCTAATCCGCAACCATTGGGGAGGATGCCGACAACATAACAAATAGTCGCCCCAGTGCTGATGGTATGAGGAGGAGAGGAGTCGGTAGTTTGCAAACAAAGAGAAAGATATAGTCAAATATTGAAGGATGTTAAGCTGATAATGAAGAGTTTGACCAAAGAAAGAATGCGTACTTGTGGAACCGACTCCGGGAACATAGTAGTAAGATACATTGAAGCCGATTGGTGAAAAAGATGTTTCTTCTATTCAATCCACCATCGGTTGAAGAGTGTACTTCTCATTACAACCAACTCAATGTTTGCAATACTGCCGAGGAGAGGCCCTTGGATATTGAGCAATCTGTCCATCATAAGGCCGGAAGTGATTTCACCCCTAGTCTGGATCTTGTCCACAAAGAATAAGCCGATCGGTAGTTGTCCCATGCCTAGCTGTCTGGCAGCACTCATTGGATGATAGAATCCATACGAGACTTGGACATTTCTGCCCTGGTGGATGCCGACTGGGAGGATACAAGAGGAGATGGCAACTGTGAAGACTTCTTTGGATTTTTCAAACTTCTCAGAGTAAATATCTTCAAATCTGAAATCGGTTGGGAGCTCAAAGTCTTCAGAGTTCTGATATGCAAACCAAATTCTTTATTCTCTTGGAAACCCCTCATAGAAATTGCCAAACCAGTCTCTGAAAAGGTTAGCCAATAGCTTTGATCCAACATAAGAAGACATGCATCGGCGTGTTGTGACCTCATCACCATCCTCATTTGTGATCGACTGTGCTCTGGAAAAATCAGCATCTACTAGTGCTGGCCTCTCAGCAACCTTATGTGTGTGCAGATTGAGCCAAAGTTGGAGAAGCCACCATGGGCCACCGGTGCCGATAGCCGAATTTGTGGCAATTTTAGCCGATGCATTGTTCAGGGTCTGGTAGAGATACCCTAGCAAGTATTTTCCCAAAGGAATTTGTTTCTTCTCTACCAAGGGTTCGACTACATGTTGCCAGTTTGTGGTGGGGCCACAACTTGAACCATAAAACAGAAACTTCTCCAACCATATCAGCAAGAAGGCTGCGTGTTCCCTAGGGTCTACTAGGCCAGTTCCCATATTCTGTGAGATAAATCCATTCCAGCCGCCGATAGCTCGGGTCTTGAAAGCAAATTGGCCTTTGGTGTTCAAGCTAACTGGGTTAGCCGATGATGTAATATCTAGGCTGGTAATCATGGTTATGTCTAGTATAATTGGTGTCATCGGTCCTTGATTGAAAAGGAAGGCATTTAGAGTGTTTGACCAAAAATATATTGTAGTCGATAGCATGGGCTCGTCCTTGGACATGTTGGCTATGGTTAGGGCTAGGCATTGCGCTATCCCAAGTTCCTTCCAGTGGCTCTGTTTGCTAGTCGATACTTTGTTATACCAGTCTGGCCAGGTTTTATCGGTGGATGACCAAGACTTGAAGGTTCCAGCCCAATGTGCAAAACTAGAGTTTGATAATCTAAAAGGAATCCTGTTGGTCTTGGTGTTTATGAACTCAGTGGGGTATGTATTGCTGATTGGCCCTAAAAAGAATTGGTTGGGATGAGCAAGATTGGGAATTGCAATCTGGTTCGAGAGATGCTACAATGAAAAAAGGGGGAATCACGAAAAGTGAAAATGAATTCGAAGCAAGAGAAGGAGTTACAGCCGATGGGGCTTGCCTTAGGGAACTCGGCCGACGGTGCACCGGAGGGAGTAGTTGAGGTCGATATCGCCGGGGATGAAGCTGTCGCCGCACGAGGGTTGCTTGCGGGATCGCCGAGGGCTCTGAGGAGGTCGCCGATGGAGTTTGGGGATTTTTGTGGCTAGAGCGGTGAGAGCGCAAGTGACAGCGTGAAAAACTGAGGCGGTGGTTATTATTTAAAGAGGCGTGGTAACCGTACGATGGAAAGCCATAGATTTTCATGGAGATAAGATTCGGCAAATCCGCAACATTATCAATATAACGGACTTGGGAGCATGTGTTAACAACGAAATTTGGTAAATCATGCATCGGATTTGGAGTTAAGGCCAAAGCCGATTTGGAGGAAATCGGGATTCTCAGAAACAGAGTGCACGCCAATTGCAGACCGAATCAGCTAGAGAGTTTGTCGGCTGACAACCGAATCGGCTAAGGTGTTTGTCGGTCAATACCGAATCGGACAAGATAAGCCGATGTAGTCGATTCTAGTAAGGTGACATTGGAATCATCATCGGATTCGTTTGGAGTGCTTCATGAGGATTGCCATAGGTTGATAGAGTCCAAAAAAGACAATTGCATCTATTAGTTACGTTATTTTAAATAGTTTCCTTATAGATTATGTCAGTAAGAGTTCGCCTAAGGGACTTATCTATAATTTGAATTGTAATAGAGATAGAAATCGTGTCCGACAAGGACATATCATGTATCTGGGTATAAATATGACCCAAGACCTTGTTACAATAACAACAATCAGTTCAATACAACTTCGGCGCATCACCATCTTTTTCCTTTCAATTACTTCGATGAGTTCTTGCTTTCGAGTTGGGCTACATAGGGTTCGATCTCCGACGAGAGGTAAAGCTTCTTATGGCGGCTTGCGCTCTCGGGATTAGTTCTTCCATCTTTATGACACTCTAATCCTGTTTACATAAATCGTCGAGTTATCATATATGCTATATAATCTACATCGATATTGTTGTCTAACCCTAATCGGCTAGCATCTGTTACTATACAACAGCTGATAGGGTTAGATGTCAACGTCGACTTAGATTATATAGTGTATCCACCATATCGAAAGGCTTTCATTGACTTGTTTAGATCTTATGCTTCTTTTTATGCTTAGTGCTGCATCGGTTGAGTCTGACATACTAAGTTTTATCTAGAACCATAATATCTATCCTGTCTCATGACTGCTATTAGAGATAGTATCTGGGTTTCAGCCGATCTTACCTGTTTTAGCTATCTTGTTCCTTATATGTTTACTTGATATGCTAAATTTTTCCTTTATATTAAGATCTCACTATGATAAATTATATTAAACTTGCTATTGATATGTTAGGTTATCTTAACACTTGATTGATTCATGTTTAATCTATTTAATCTATAATGATATCTTAGTATAAAGTGGTATCGGAGTACTAGCCGATACATGTTAGGTTTATGACATCGGCTATGCTATAAATAAGTATAATTTTCGTGTTAAGATACTTTTAGACATAAGTGATTTATACTGTCTTGACATGCTGCCGATCTATCCTAATCACTTGGTTTAAATGTATTTCAAGACTTAGATTGTATATTATGAATATCTACAGCCGATCGATTAGATCTAATTTTCCATTGTCGATTCTATGCATACAGCATCGGCTCAATATCGAACGATACGTCATCGGCCACTAGCCGATCGGCTATCGTTTACGGACTAATTTTGTTTTCTTTCTTTGTTTCTTGTTAGTTGTAGGATCAAACCAATTAGCATGCCGTACGAATCTCAAAAACAAGATTTGGACCTGCACTAGAGTTAAGCAGATCTTTCAGGCCAGTGCGTGACATTTTTACAGTCAACACTTATATTATAAAATAAAGGGAGTGCTACAAGCTTAAGACTTAACAATGTATACTTTTCACATAATTAAAAGTTGAAGTATAGCAAATAACGTGCAAACGGTGAAGGCTGAAGGGAAGCCGGTGGTGAAGGAGCATGGGGCGGCCAAGTTTGACAAGTTGAAACTGTGATCGACATTCCCATATTTTTGGGCATTGACAATTTGACATGTGGGGCTAGTTGGCTAAAAAATGTATATTTGTTGTTTTAGAGAATGACTGTAGACAGGCATTATAGATTGTGTACCTGTAAATTTTCCTACCATTGTATCCACCAATTATTATACAAGTGGAGTGATGGGGATAGCACTATATTATTAGGCTAGGAAGAGCTCCGTGGAGTGGGAGAAAACAGAAAAAATATACTATTCCAATATCTTGATCTCAAGTGCCAACTCCGTAATCATTGTGCTGGACTTTTCCGATCGTGCTTGATGTGTGTTCCTCCAAGAGCCGACTCATAGGAGGCGTTGAAAAATTCGTAAGCAGCCAAAAAGCTCGTAAAAACATTTTCCTTACACCATTTAATGTGGCAAAGAATTCCCTGCAAACAAAAAGAATAGAGCTAAGAGTGAGAAAAAACTAACAGAAAGTTATACGCCATGAAACATACGGGAAAATATTAAACATAGGGATACCTATTGTCTATTGTGTTAATACGAAGGACCAGTACCCGCTATAGAGGAGGTTGAATATAGCTTCCTAAAATTTTATCCTAAATACTCGCTCAAAAATCTTTTAGAAAAACTACTTTAGATCATAGCTATTGCATCAGCTAGATCTAGAAGAAGGTTGAGAAGAACTTTGTTAAATTCATGATAGTTTGAGGAATTCAATCTCTCAAAGTGCTGGAAAATGCCTCTTCCTTCATCGCAAGAAAAAACAAACACGTTGTGAAATTTAAATTGCAAGAACTTAAATAGCATGAAATTAAATTACAAGAGAATAAAATACAGAAATAAGAATTATATTGCACAACTCAAAGCATGTAGATTACAAAAGAATTGAAACAAAGACACTAAAACATACACTTTCATAGATTTGAATTTGAACTCTCAAAACACTAAAGACCATCTTTCATAAAGAGATACAAGGGATACCCAAACACTAGCCTCTACCACTACTTTTACTTTTATAGGCCTAAAGGTGGCTGAAATCCCCATGCAAAGTCCCTAAAAATCCCTTGGAACTTAGCCCTTACTCTAGCTCTCCTAAGCCATTGGATCAAGATTGATGGCCTTAGATTTTGCCACATCGCCGCATCCCTCTCCAAAATGCACTGCCACAGAGGATCCGGGCGCCGCGCTCCTTGAAATCTCCATCTCGTCGGGCCTGCCTGTTAGCAAGAGAATCCAGCCATCTCCCCCATGTGCCTTCGTGGTGTGGGCCCCATGATCCGTGTCGTTTCCCTCTCCACCAATCAACGCGTGCCTTCCATCCGCACCGATCCGGGAAGACTGTTGAGATATTAGGCAATGGTTTAAATAAATTCTGAATTAAACATATCAAAACTATCACAAGAACTAGCATATACATATCTAACATACTAGTAGACACAAGATTCATAGCCATGATCATAGCAATCTGATAGGACGCATGCCGGGCGTTTGCAGACATAGGAGTCACAGCTGAAACAGATGCGACACGGTTGACGACAGGAATGTGCCGTGGATGTAGCTGACAAAGACGTTCGCGTCGAACCGATGAGGCAGAAAGACACGCAAGGTTGAGCAGTCGCATAGAATGCTTCCCAAAAACCTTATTCGCCCTCTCCCGGATCAGGATCGCAAGGATGACGGCTTCAGAGACCTACTCTCCCGGTCGCCAGTGCACGCCGACGGCGGGATGGGGTAGACGACGACGGCGTAGCAGTGAGAATGCGGCAAAACTCTAGATTGGAACCATACCATGATAACTGCGTGCAGGCGAATATATAGAGATTCCGCCTCGGATGACCTACCGCGTATGCAGTTAGGATTCTCCACAAAAAAGGCAGCACCTGCAGCGTATCCGGTTAGGATTCTTCAAAAAAAGGCAGCGCCCGCAGCGTATCTAGTTAGGATTCTCCACAAAAAAAGGCAGTCCCCACGTGTCATGCCATACATGGGCTTTTGAGATTTTCCTAGGAATAAGTGAAAATAATTTGGGCTTAGCCTATTAATTCCAACAATCCTCCATCAGATCTCAAATGCCTATTTAGAAATTTGCCTATTTTTCACTACTGTTTGATATACTAGTGTTTCAGCAAGAACTGTTAAGTTGAACTCTTGCCTAGAGCTTCAAGCTATACTCATCCACAACTTGAACAATGGACTAAGCCTCGAATTACAAGTTTTGTGTGAACGAGCGTTATTTAAAGTCATAACTAGTACTAGACCGTTAGTATTCCACCCTGTGGGTGGAGCATATGCGTCGTACTCCTTGGTCTCTTCATGAGTTTACTAGAGAACCCCTACTTCTCATAGAATGCGACATTAGACAGTTGGACTCATATAGGTGTGTTCTTTCAAGAATGTTTTGTAGGACAACATCTTTACTTTTCCAAGCCAATAGAACATATTATGGCATGTTGCCAACCTGCCTTACGGTCCTTCAAGAGCTTTACGTCATACAGAGGATTAGGAAACATAGCTCTCCTCAGTTAACCAATAGCTTGTTCTTTCCATGTCCTAATTCATGGGATTTCCGATCACATAGGTTGGGTTACCACTATGTCAACTTATATGGATCTCAATCCCATCTTTCTCGATGCACTATCTATCACATTCCGTGATAGCCCTTTGGTAAAGGGATCTGTCATGTTTTTCTCTATTTGAATATAAGTCACACTTATCACTTCGGAGTTTCTCAACTTCCTGACATACTTCAAACGTCTTTTAACGTGTCTTGATGACTTCACATTATCCTTAGAACTGTTCACCTTGACTATCACAGTTTTATTGTCACAGTTCATTGGGATAGCCGACACTGGTTTTTCAACCACAGGCAAGTCCATCAAGAGCTCACGTAGCCATCCAGCCTCAACTGTAGCTATGTCTAAAGCAGTCAGTTCTGCTACCATGGTTGACCTCGTCAATATAGTATGTTTGCAAGACCTCTGCGATATTGCACCGCCTCCAAGAGTAAATATATACCCAGTCGTGGCATAAAGCTCATCAACATCTGATATCCAGTTTGAATCACTATATCCCTCAAGCACAACAGGGTGCCCAGAATAGTGAATTCCATAACTCATAGTACCTTTCAAGTAGCGCAACACCCTCTCAAGAGCATGCCAGTGATCACTACCCGGTTTGGACATGAACCTACTCAATTTGCTCACAGCAAAAGAGATGTTGGGTCTTGTTGCACTAGCTAGGTACATGAGTGAACCAATAATATGTGAATATCTCAGTTGATCTTTAGAAATTTTCTTGTTCTTTCGAAGTATCACACTGGGATCATAAGGAGTTGGAGAAGACTTGCTATCCATATAGCCAAAATGGCTCAAGACCTTCTCCACATAATGAGATTGTGAAAGAGTAATCCCATTCTCATCCTTAATCAATTTGATGTTTAGAATCACATTAGCTTCTCCCAGACCCTTCATATCAAAACTCTTTTATAAGAAAGACTTGATATCATTGATCACATCAATGTTTGTGCCAAATATAAGAATATCATCCACATACATGCACAATATAACTCCTTCACCCCCACCATAATGATAGTACACACATCTATCAGCCTCATTAATGGCAAATCCGACAGAAGTTAAAGTTCTGTCGAACTTCTCATGACATTGCTTTGGTGCTTGTTTCTAGCCATACAAGGATTTCAACAATTTTGCACACCTTGCTCTCTTGACCCTTCACTACAAACCCATCAGGTTGATCTATATAGATCTCCTCATCCAACTCTCCGTTAAGAAACACTGTCATTACATCCATCTGATGGACGATCAGACCATATGAGGCTGCAAAGAAAAGCAATGTTCGAATCGTGGTTGTCGACGGGTGGGTCGGCAATCCTCCAAGGGGGTCCCCCAGGAGGTAGAAGAGAGTTCGGTGGAGAAGCTGTCCTCCGATGGATCCGATGGTTGACTCGAATCCTAAGATGAGCCAAGAAACAAGACGCAAGGGTTTATACTGGTCCAACCCTCCCGAAGGATAATAGGCCTACGTCCAGTGTGTGGTGTTCTTTCTCTGGGGTGGATGATGAACAAGAGTTACAAGCACGAGCAGGAATCTGAAAAGCCTCTCCGCTGGCTCCCCCCCGCCCTCCCTTTTATACTTCAAGGGGCGAAACGGATGAACTTGGGGGCCAAGAAAGCTAAGACTAAGAGAGACAAACAGTGGGGTACAAAAATATCGATAAAGTACATGCTGGTCTGCTAGGTCCTGCACACTGTGGGTGTCTTGTGCTCCTGCCAGCCCTGGGTCCCTGCTCCTGTGCCGCCAGGTGGTGTCAGACGCTGTCGGGTTGTCTCCTTCCTCTTCCTCCTTGCCTACCAAGTTTCCTCCCGAGGATGCTCGAGGTCGGGCGTCGAGTCGGAGTAGAGAGAAGGGGCCGAGGTCGGACTCGGGGGAAGGCCGGCATGCGCAACCCCCAGGGGGAGTCGGGCTCTCGGTCACATCCCGAGGACACTCGGTCTGACTTCTGTTGAGGTTCAATCTGGGTTTTTGAGGCACCCCGGGGTGACACCTCACACAGTGGTCATTCTAGCAACATGGGAGTAAGTATCAAAGAAGTCTTCTCCTTCCTTTTAAGTATACCCTTTAGCCAAAAGCCAAGCCTTGTACTTCTCAATTGTACCATCAGGCCTAAGCTTCTTCTTGAACACCCATTTACAACGAACTGGTTTACACCTATAGGGTCGTTCTATGAGCTCCCATGTTTCATTGGATAGAATCGAGTCCATCTCACTTTGGACAACCTCTTCCCAATCATCCACATGTAGAGATGCGTATGCCTCAATGATAGTTGTAGGAGTATCATCCACAAGTTACACAGGGAAATCATCACCGAAGGATTTTGCAATCCTAGGTCTTTTACTCCTTCTAGGAGCTTCATTGTCATCCTTCCCAAGAACTATCTCAAGCTCATCAGACGGTTCAGAAGACTCAACAGGTGGGACATGTTCAGGAGTAATCTCAGATGACATTCTAGAAGTACTAAGCATATCTTTCGTAGGAAATATATTCTCAAAAAATGTAGCATTATGAGATTCCATAATAGTATCAACATGCATATAAGGTATATCAGATTTAACTACTAGAAATCTATAAGCTATACTCCTCTGAGTATATCCTAGAAAGACACAATCCACTATTTTAGGCCCAGCTTACGCTTCTTGGTAATTGGCACATTTACTTTAGCCAAACACCCCGATGTGCGCAAGTAAGACAGTGATGGTTTTCTCCCAATCCACATCTCATATAGCGTTTGATTCTTATTCCTGTTTGGAACTCTATTCAGGACATGACACGCAGTCAACAAGGCCTCCCCCACCATGCCTTAGATAAACCACCACCGTCTAACATGGCATTAACCAAGTCAGTCATCGTGCGGTTTTTCCTCTAAGCAATTCCGTTTGACTCGGGTGAATAGGGTGGCATCCTCTCAGGAATAATACCATGTTCCTTACAGAATTCATCAGAAACACTAGAGAAAAACTCGCCTCCGATGCGGCCTCTGTTTCCGCAGATCGCGTGTTTTCTCCAATCTCGCTTCAATCATTGCTTCAAACTTGGGGTTTTGCTTACCAAATTTTGTTGTTAACACATGCCCCCAAGTCCGCGACATTGATAATGTTGTGGATTTTGTGCAATCCCATCTCCAGCGCAACCCTAGGTCGAGTCTGTTTCGGCCATTATTAAAACTCTTTAAATAACGCCTTTCCTCGCCGAACAACTCACGCCGTCAACACAATCCACAAGCCAGCAAACGTCCTCGAGCTCTCCGGCGATTTCCTGGGCTCCCTCAACTCCGCCACGGCGAACCCCTTTCCCGGCGACCTCAATCGCGGCAATGGCGGCCCCCGCTGCTCCATTAGACTACGCTCCCGCCAAGTTCCCCGTGGTACGTCCAATTGGCCAAACCCTTTCTTTTTCCCGCTTTTATCCGCAAATCTAAATTCTAGGTTTTCTGGATCTGTAGCATCTCGCGCACCAAATAGTGATTCCAAGCTTGATCAACGACCAAAGATACTTTTTAGGGTCTATCGGCAACAAGGATTCCAGCGAGTTTGTAATAGCCGAAACCAATAGAGTGCCTTATAGGATGAGGAACCCAAACCTAAGCCATTGGAACGACACCCTCAAATCCTGTCACTCAACTGACAAGTCTTGGTCGTCATGGTACAAATGGATGCAAGCTAATAAACAGTCCCATTGGGAAGAGGTAGGCATAGCTCAATGCCTGGCTTTGTCTGTAGCCGATATGTCCAAAGATGAACCGGTATCGGCTGCCACCTATTTCTGGAACAACACCCTCAACTCTTTTCCTCTTTCAGCAAGGTCCGATGACCCCCACATTAGCTGACGTCTTCATGATCACCGGATTAGATATAATGTCGTCGGCTAACCCTAACCAAATGGATACCAAGGGCCAATTTTCCTTCAAGACCAAAGCCATCGGAGGCTGGAATGGCTATGTTTCCATGAATATGGGCACCGGGCCGATTAATGCTAAAGAGCATACTGCCTTCTTAATGATGTGGCTGGAGAAGTTCGTGTTTTGCGGATCAAGCTGTGGTCCCATAGCCAACTGGCAAATGATAGCTGAGGCCTTGGTTGATAAGAAAAAGCTTTCTCTAGGCAAATTTCTCCTTGGCTATCTTTACCAGACATTGAGCCAAGCAGTGGCCAAAATAGCAGTTGACACAACAATCGACACAGGGGGCCCTTGGTGGTTCCTTTAGCTCTGGCTCGTGTTATTAACTCAGAAGGTCTCCAGTTGGCCAAGACTAGCCGACGCCCGCTTCGCCCTCCTGGAGCCGACTGAAGACAATGAGGGAAATGAAGTGACCACCAGGAGATGTTTGTCCTTCGGGAAGGCCGTAGCCACTCACACTGGATCAAAGCAATCAAGTGAGTTGTTGGCCGAGTGGTTCATATCCCTCTATGACGGCCTAGCCAAAAGCAATCGGACTTGGTTCTTCTATGAAGACCGAAGTGAATTCGAGCTGCCGATAGATCTAAACTTGAATGAGATCAACTCAAACAAATACCCCAAGTGTAGAGAAATCTTCACCAGAGCACTCACTTCGTGCATCTTACTGACTGGGGTACACCAAGGCCGCAATGTGACAAAGACTTATGAATTTTACTACCCTATTTGGCTGGAAGACAGTTTGGACTTGGGCAGCTGCCGGTTAGCTACTATTACGCCGACAAGATTGAGACCCGAGGGGTGATCGACTCAAGGCTGATGATGAGCAAACTAATGGAGATACAAAGCCCACCCCTCGGCAGCATCGGGGTCCTGGAGCTGGCCCACAAAAGGAGCGCGGCCTATGACAAGTGGTGGGTGGAGATCAAGCAACACATCTTCCATCAACGCGCCTCCATGTACCTCACCACCCTCTTGCCAGATGAAATACCCTCTGTAAGTATTCCCATCCTTAAGCATCTTTTCCTTTGACCAGTCGGCTGTCGTCTCTTGCTAACACTTCAAACATTTTTTCCTTTCCAGACAACAGATTCAGATCCCCCACAGTGTGTAACTCTGGCATTGCCATTGAGTACCTCTTGGGCGTTCTCGCGAATGAATGCGGATATGCTCCATCGACCATCGGCTGGGACACGCCGAAGTTGAAGTCCTTGATGCACGGCCAGACTTGTCAAGCTGTGTCAAGGAAGAAAAGAACCGCCCCATCGGCTACGGGGCCATCAACTGCCCCCACAAAGAAGCAAAAGAAACCAAAGTCGACCGCACCAACCAATAGCCTGCCTTCCCTCGACCCTAGCCTTGACGAAGCTCTCAACAACGAAGTTATGGACGAGGAGATCTATTAGGCTGTCAAAGAGGCGACAGAATCAAGTAGTTCAAGCCACAACTCAACCAGTCCGCCAGTCGATGATCCAGCTCCACCAGTCCCTTCTCCTCCGAAGCGATTGGTACGTACTTCTGCCTGCTGAACCTGATCCTTAATCCATAATCACTCTTCCTCTGACCAAATTCCCCTTGCAGTATAAAAGATTAGCCAGTCGGCCTCCTCGCCAAGCTTCACCAATAATCTCTATTCTCACCTTCTTGTTCACTTATTTTCTCTTTAGCCGACTTGTATTGACACTTGTCCTCTTTTGTAGCCCCTTCAGTCTTTGTCGGCTGCCCCCCATGTGTCCAATGAGAGAACTCCATCAGCTACGGGCAGCAACCATGCCGAAGAAGTGCCTGCGCCAATTCCTGCTGCTCAAGCAAGTTTTCTTCCCTCCTTCCTCAAAAGTTTAGGATCGGCTATCATGCTTTGTTTTAATTGTGAAACTCAGTCTGCAGACTCTAGCTGATCTGCTTCCATCCAACATTAAAGAGTTCATCAGTGAAGAAGAAGAGGCCACTAGCCAGGATCAGGCCACCATAGCTGACGACATCAAGGAGAAGCTTGAAGACATCCATCGTCGGCTCAACATCGATATAGATCAACTGGTCATGGAGTGCGGGCCAGCCCGACTGCGCTTCAATGATATTCAGAGTCAGCTCCCCGACGACTTGGCTGAAAAGATCTTCTGAGCTGTCTTCATCGACCAACACCGGTTCAAACTAGAGCAAGCTGTACAAAGAATGGTCGACCGACAAGCTCAAGCCGACCTGGCGGCCTCGATCGACGCAACTGTGCACAACATAGTGACCGAGAAGGCTAAGTTGGATGAGCTAGTGGCTGGGTCATAGGTTACACAGACCAAGATCGGCCAACTTGAAGCAGAAGAGGCCGACTTGCTGGCAAAGCTAGAATAGTGCAGGGCTAAGCTCGTGGCAGAAAAGCAAGTGCTGGCCGATCTTCCCAAGGCTACCGAAGATCAGAGGGCTAAAGTGGCTTCCACCATCAAGTACTTGGGGGAACTCCATAAATCGGCTAAAATGATCCCGGGCTTCGAGGAAAAAGACATGGCCACGATCGAAGAGATTAAAGCCATCAAAGAAGAAGCCACATCGGCCATCGAAAAATTTTTTTGGGATGTATAGGGTCTTAATCTCCCAAAACTGTTGATGCCTTTTCCTGTATATATAACTCTTGTAATCGGCCTGTTGTGCCTTAAATATTACCATATCCCTTTTGCCGATTCATTTGTCTTCTATGTCCTCTGCTTGAAAAATTCAAAACCCCAAAAATTTTGAAGTTCTCTGATCTTGATCGCTGACTTTGTATAGTATATGCCCCCTAATTTTCTCAATGTTGCCTTCGGCATTGATAAAATTATAAAGCAAAACTGGCCATCACCTGTCGGCTAGATTCAGTCGATTTGAAAAACTAGAAGGAAAAACTTAGAGTAAAAACATCCTGAAGGCGATGCGTGTAACACATCGGCTAGCATGGATCGGCGAGGACTTAGCCGAATCATGAATTGATCCACATACTTGGGTAATATTTCTTCAAGTATTTGCCGTTGAGAGCCCATCCAAATACCTCTCCGTCCAGTCCTTCAACATGTAGGCTCCCTTAGAGACGCATTTGTGGATCTTGAAAGGTCCTTCCCAATTAGGTGACCACTTGTCGAACTTGCTACCTCTTGATCCGATCGGCAAGATTAGCTTCCAAATGAGCTCGTCTTCTTCAAACGACTTAGGTACAACTTTCTTGTTATAATGACGAGCTACGCGTTCTTTATCTCTAGTCACCTTTTCCAAGGCACGCATCCTTGACAAAACTAGGTCTTCGGACTCATCAACAATCAGATTATAGTAATCGTCGGCTGTCAACTCATCCTGCAACTGAATCCTCCTGGAGCCGATGATATTTTCCCATGGCAAAACTGCTTCATGTCCGTAGACCAACTTATATAGAGGCACCTAGATTGATCCGTGGCAAGCCATCCGATAAGCCCACAGTGATTCGGCCAATCGGCTATGACATTGTTTTGGGTACTCAGAGATCTTCCTCTTTATCAACTTGATCAAGCTTTTATTGGAAGCTTCAGCTTGTCCATTAGCCTGAGCATAATATGGCGAACAATTTAATAGCATGATTCTCATGCTGTCGGCAAACTGAACAAACTCATCTGATACAAAAATAGACCCTTGATCCGTAGTGATAGTCTGAGGGACGCCACATCTGTATATGATATGCTCTTTTACAAAATCGATTGCATCCCCGGAGTCAACCTTCTTCAAGGGAATTGCTTCCACCCATTTGGTAAAATAATCGGTTGCTACCAAGATAAACTTGTGTCCTTTGCTCGAGGGTGGATTGATCTGGCCGATCATATTGATTCCCCAAGCTCTGAACGACCAAGGCTTTATGATAGGGTTCATTGCCGATGCTGGTGCCCTCTGGACGGCTCCAAATTTCTCACAATCTTGACAGCCCTTATAATACTTGAAGCAATCTTCCACCATAGTCGGCCAGAAATATCCAGCTATCCGAAATAACCACTTCATCTTGTGAGCCAATTGATGAGTGCCACAAATTCCTTCGTGCACCTCTCCTATGGCAACTTTAGCCAGATCAGTATTTAGGCACTTGAGTAGCACACCATCAATCGTCCGATAGTATAAGTCATCATCGAGCAAGACATATCGCAAAGCCTTGTAGCACAATTTCCGTGGAGCCGACTGAGAAGGGTTCTGTAGATAGTTGTAGACATCCAACCTCCAGTCATCGCCTGAGAGGATTGCAATCTCCACTTCGACATCTTTTATCATCGGCTTGTAGCCTGATGCCCCTTGAGCCAAATCATTTGCCTCTGTGTTTTGCTCTCTAGGGATGTGTTTCAAGGTTACTAGCCGAAAACTATCCATCAATTCCCGGCATTTTTGATAGTAGATCATCAGCATGTCATTCTTGTATTCATATTCTCTTGACAACTGGCTGATGACCAATAGTTTATCGCCCATTATTTCGATGGCATCGGCTTCAACCTTTTTCAGAAGCTGCAAACCTTTGAGAACAACCTCATATTTGGCTTGATTGTTTGTGGCATGAGGCGCAATGGAGAAAGCAAACTTGAAGCTTGCCCCCTGGGAGAGATTATCACCAAGCCGATGCCGCATCCATTCGTGCATACCGAGCCATCGAAAGTTAAAGTCCAAAGTATGATATCAACTGAGCCGATTGAGTCATTTGTGTTCTACGATAAAATCGGCTATGGCTTGTCCTTTTACTGTCTTGGGTGCCTGATACCTCAAATCAAATTCTGTTAAAGCAAATATCCATTTTCCAACTCGCCCTTTCAGAACTGGAGCCGATAGCATATATTTCACTATGTCGGCTTTGAAAACTATAGTGCACTCGTTGGATAATAAATAATGCCTTAGCTTTGTGCATGAAAAATATAGGCACAAACACAACTTCTCCACGGGAGAGTACCTTGTTTCTGCATCCAGAAGTCTTCTGCTAAGATAGAAAATTGCCCTCTCCTTTCCCTCGATCTCCTGAATCAGGACTGAGCCGATAGACTTCTCATCGGCTGACAGATACAACTTGAATGACACTCCTTTTTATGGAGGAATCAATTTCGGAGGGGAGCTTAGATAATCCTTAATGTTATCCAAAGCCTTCTGCTGCTCTGCCTCCCAGGTGAACGCTTGATCGGCTTTCAGTCGTAGTAACGGCGTGAATGGCTCCATCTTTTCTGATAGATTGGCTATGCAGCGTGTGATGAAGTTGATTGCCGATCAGAGACTGCAATTGCTTCTTGTCCTGTAGAGGCTGGATAGTCTTGATAGCATTGATGCTTCTTTGTGTCACCTTGATCCCCCTCTCGTGAACAAGAAATCCCAAGAACTGGCCAGCCGATACGCCAAATGCGCACTTTATGGGATTCATCTTCAGGCCATATTTTCTCATTCTTTCCAACACCTTCCTTAAATCGGCTATGTGGTCTTCTACTTTCTTGGATTTGACAACGACGTCATCGATATAGATTTCCACCAAGAAGCCGATTAGGTCGTGGAAAATGTAGTTCATGGCCCTTTGATATGTAGCTCCAGCATTCTTCAAGCCGAAAGTCATGACAACCCATTCATATAAGTCAATCTCTCCTGGACATCTGGAAGCTGTTTTTTGAATATCCTCCTCGGCCATAAAGATATGATTATAACCAGCATTGCCATCCATAAAACTTATGATTCTATGGTCGGAGGCGGCATCCACCAGCAAATCGGCTATAGGCATGGGGTACTCGTCCTTAGGGGTAGCCTTATTCAAATCTCTGAAGTCGATACACACCCTAAGTTTGCCATTCTTCTTCACCACTGGAACTATATTTGAAACCCAGTCTGCGTACCGGCATGGCCGAATGAAACTAGCATCGTATAGCCGAGTGATTTCGGCCTTAATCGCATCATACATATCGGCTTTAAACCTCCTGGAAGGCTGTTTGTACTGTCGATATCCAGGCTTAATAGGGAGCCGATGCTCAACAATGGATCGGATAAGACCAGGCATCTCAAAATATTCCCAAGCAAAGCAATCTTTATATTCCTTCAATAAATCAATAAGCTTGGTCCTAAAATGAGAAGATAAATTCTTGCTAATGTATGTCGGCCTAGGCCTATCCCCTGGACCTATATCAACTTCTTCTAACTCATCGGCCGACATAAAACCTTGCCCTAGTTTGCCGTCGATGTCATCCACAGTGTCCTTGGTGTAGACGCTCGAGCCCTCTACGACACCCTTAAAGTAATAATTGAGGCTCTTCGTCTCCAATTGGCTGCATGTCAGAATCGGACACCTTCAGAAAATCAGCCTGCCATACTTTGCAAGACAGGCAATCAATGACGTTGACTTCCCATAAAGTTAAGTGAGCGTTAGCAACGTTGACTGACCTGTCAGCTGGCACGATCTCTATCTTATCGCCTTGCCATTGGATTAAGCTTTGATGCATTGTAGAAGGGATGCATCAGTTGGCGTGGATCCAATCCCTTCCGAGCAGTAGGCTGTATGATCCCTTCCCGTCGATGACGAAAAATGTTGTGAGCATGGTTTTGTTGCCGACAGTCAGCTCAACGTTTGAAACTCCCTTGGCCTCCGATGGGTTGCCGCCGAAGTCCTTGAGCACCATGTTGGTTTTTATCAAGTCATCGGCTCCTTTGCCTAGCTTCCGAAAGTTGTGTAGGGCATGAGGTTGACAGCAGCCCCTCCATCGACTAGCATCTTCGACATCGGCTTCCCATTCATGAATCCTTTAACATATAGGGCCTTCAAGTGCCGATTTTCTGTCCCCTCGGGTTTTTCAAAGACGACTTGTTCTGGGGACAATACTAGCTTGACCAAGGTGTCTTCAACAGTGTCTGCATCGGCCTCGATAGCCACAAATTCGGCTGGCAATATGAATATCATGTTGACCGATGAAGAAGCTATTCCTTTGCCTTTTGCTGCCCTCCTGGCCTTATCAGCAGGGCTCTCATTGGCTGGGGCTGTGTGCTTCTTGACGCGCCACTGCTTCCTGCCCCGTTGTTGTCGTTGATGCTGGATCATCTTCTGGACCTCTTCCTCCTGTCCTTTGCTTCTGAGCCTCTGAATTCTCCTTTTCTGAGTTTTGGTGAATAGGTCCAAAGGGCACCATTAGGGATTGGCCGATTGCTCTTCTTCAGCCTCCTCTTCGTTCTCCTCCAGGAAGAAGTCCTGGTGAATTGGGCTGAGCCGTTCATGGATGGGGAGTTTTCGTTGGTTGAGGTGAACGACTCGGGGGATGAATCGGCTGGTGCTTGCAATTATTTCTTGCCTGAACTCATCTTCTCCGAATTCGTTGTAGGCTAGGCAGTTTTCCAAGGTGGGCAGCCTCATCCCTTGCTCCTAGCAAAATCTGAAGAATTAGCACTACCAGTGAGGGTCGCAGCCGTCATGGCGACGAATGTAGGTTGTTCCCAGCCGATCGATCGTCCTTTAAGGTTTACCGCGTCGGGCCTCTTCCTCCTCTTGAACCCTCAGTTGAAACCGGAGTCAGCTGTCCATGTGCCTGGGCCGTTGCTCGGCCGATCGGCCACCGGTGTAGACCATGTTGATTAGCACGATATTGGTTGCAGTCGGCTTGCTGGATGGTTCCTTGCGATCTGTGCCGGCCGCAATTGCTTGTTGGGCTTTGGCTAAGCTGTATGCCATGTTGTTTTGTCGATCAGCTTGCCTTGGGTCGGCTTGGACTACGTTGACAGGGAAGGTGTTGTCGTCGACTTTCATCGGCTTAGCCGATTCTTCAAACTTGATTTTCCCTGCCTCTATCGCCGACTGGATTTGTTGGCGAAAGACTTTGCAGTCGTTGGTGCTGTGGGACGTGGTGTTGTGCCACTTGCAATATTTCTTCTTTTTGAGGTCCTCGGCCGATGGGATGATGTGGTTGGCCGGAAGCTGTATTTGTTTCTCCCTTAGCAGTAAATCGAAGATCCTATCGGCTTTTGTGATGTCAAAGTCGTACACTTCCTCCTTAGACGATTTTCTCAGCCACTGGCACGTTATGGCCTTTTTGTTCCTGGTCCACTTGGCTGCTGCCACCTCTGCGTCGCTGTCACTCGAGTCGGAGTCCGTTGCGTAGGCAACGTGGGTGACTTTCTTGAAGGCTTTCTTTGATTCTTGAAAGCGTTGTTCATGGGCCGTCACCTTTTGGGCCAAAATGGGCCAAGATCTCAAAGTCTTGAGCCAAAAACCTCTCCCGGATTGGGGCCAAAAGGCCATCGAAGGCCAAGTTAACTAGCTGCAAATCCGACAGTACCAGGCTGTAACAACGGTTCCTCATGTCCATGAATCGCTGGATGTAATCTTGAACCGATTCTTTGTGCTTCTGCCTGATGCTGGTCAAGTCCGACAACTTCATTTCATGTGTGCCAGAGTAGAAATAACTGTGGAACTACTTCTCGAGATCGGCCCAGCTCTGAACTGAATTGTAGGGCAACAACGAAAACCATGTGAAGGCCGATCCCGAGAGAGACAGTGGGAATAATCGTACTCTGAGCGTGTCGGTAGCCGATGCTTCTTCGCATTGGGCCAGAAATTGGCTGACATGTTCATAGGTCGAGACGTTGTCTTGCCCAGAAAATTTCAAAAAATCCGGAACCTTGTACCGGTTTGGTAGCGGAATCCTCTCAAAATATTCGGGATACGGGTACCGGTACATATTTTTGGAGTCCTTCGGCTTGAGGCCGAACTGATCACGCATAATGTCTGCGATCAGATTGGCCCAAGGCTTATTTTCTTGAGCTCGCAGCTGCGGCATCGGCTCGTACTGCTCATACTGCATGGGAGGCTCCCGATGTTGTGTATGTGGTGAATGAGGTTGATAGTACTGCTCGTAGTTGCCTCCTAGGTACTAATGTTTGACTTGATTCATGGTAGGAGGCGGCTGTGGTATGAACGGAGGGCACTGCTCAGGGGGAGGCCGAACCTCGTTGGGGTTGTGAGGTTGGTCTAGCGTGTAACTACCGATCGACATTTTGTGCAAGAGGGATTGCCGATCGGGGCTGAACATGCTTTCCACCTGTTCCTTTGGAAGTATTGGAGCCCCATGGCCCTAATGTAATGGCTATTGTCTAGTTAGGAGCTTGGGCGGCGGTTTTGCAGCCGATGACTGTTCGTTCGGCTAAATAGGGGCTCCCCCTGGAGGAGTCGGCTGTCCCAATGGGGGAATTGGCATCCCTTGTGTTGACAGAGTCCTGTAAGGTGGGAATCGGCCATCAGGGAAAAGGTCAGCCCCCTTGGCAGCTGCTCGCTATCTTTGAATCAACCACGGTGCTTATCATGTTGTTCAATGTGTTCACCAGTATCCCTGACTGGTTGACAAGCGCGTGGTGGACAGCCGAGTCGATCCGATCTTGAAGTGTGAGCAGCCCTGAGTCATCTGGCTCCTGCTTGATCTCTTCGATCTTCTTTTTCCCCTTCTTGTCCTTGCTAGAAGTGGCCACGGAGTCAAAGTCCTTAAGGATCATGAACTTGAACTTCTGAACGATTGACCCAGACCTGGTCTGGGTGTAGGATCGCAAATAATGTGCTTGCAATTGTTCCACCATCTGTTAATAGTTGGCCTGCTGTTCAGCCGATAGTTTGTCCATAGTCACAAGGATGATGTTGTCCTGGTCCAGCTCTGTGGCCTGACATTCACCATTGTACCGGATTTGTAAGTTGGGGTCCCACCAGGCGTGCCAAAAGCGTGTTGATGAGAATTTTTCCCACGCGCTGGCCTGGGAGATCTGCTTAACTCCAGTGTAGGTCCAAAATCGGTCGCCTTTGGTGATTGAACGGGCGTGCCGTTGGTTTGATCATGCAACCAACAAGAAACAAAAATATGTGCATTTGGTTAAGATTAGATCCTACTCGATCAGCTATAGATATTAATAAATATACAATTGCTATCCCAAAGCACGTTTAGATTAAGCGATTGGGATAGATCGGTAGCATACCGAGACAGTATAAATCACTTAGATCCAAAAGTACATTAGGATAATAATTATATATCTTTATAACCTAGCCGATGTCGCAGATCTAATGTAAATTGACTAGTACTCCGATATGTTTATAAAAAGATATTAATCTAAACTAAATGCGTTAAACCAGGATCAATTGGCTGTTAATGTGATTTAACAAATTGATACCAGGCTTAACACATTTAAGTAGATTAAGATCTTAATAAAAAAACAGTTCTAATACATATAACAGTAGTACCAGAAGAAGCATGACATCTATTTAGACTAATGAGAATTCCTCGAGATGGTATATACGCCATATAATCTGAATCAACCTCTAGATCTAGCTCTATCGGCTGTTATCTTGAAGGATATGCTAGCCTATTGTGAGATAGATGTAGACATTGATCTATATTGATGTGTGAAAAAGTAAAAACAGAAAGGTTGGCGATGCGCCGAAGTTGTATTGATGTGTGATATAGTTTTACAACAAGCCCTGAGGTCTTATTTATACCTGGTTACAACAATATCCGTGTAGATCACAGTTTCTATCTTATCTACTATTTATAGTATGACAATATTTCGGGACGGAGTCCCATGCCACATTACAAAAGGAATATCTACAAAATATCCTAATTTACAGATACAATTGCCGTTGTAGGACCTTATCCATAGATGGCAATATCTTTAATGTCTTCTGGAGACCGAATCCAATAATCATCTTTAAGCTTTCCTTCCAGGAATGGCTCCACCTCCGGCCTTCAATCAAAATCGGCTATCGGCTATCTTGGTCCGACTCGGACTCAGCCGACTGGCTCCGTAGCCGATTCAGCCTTAGCCGATGCGGCCTCTGTTTCCACAAGTCACGTGTTTTCTCCAATCCCGCTTCAATCCTTGCTTCAAACTTGGGGATTTGCTTACCAAATTTGGTCGTTAATAGTAAGCATAGCAGAAACGAGTAGCATCATCAATCAACGTCATAAAGTATTTCTTTCCACATTTTTTCAACATACCATTCATCTCACAGAAGATCAGAATGTATGAGTTCTAGAGGTGCCAAGTTCATCTCCTCATCCATCTTGTGAGGTTTTCATGGTTGCTTAGATTGCACACAACTGTGGCACTTAGAACCTTTGGCAATGGTGAATTTCGGAATTAAACACATGATGGATAGCCGAGACATTAAGCCAAAATTCACATGACATAAACGAGAATGTCAAACACTTGTATCATCACTATTGTGGCCACAAATATGGTTCACTGACTTATTGCTGAAATTTGCTAGGGAAAAGCGGAACAGGCCTCCGCACTCATAGCCTTTACCAATAATCTGTCCATGCTTAGACACTACTAATTTATTGAACTCTAAGACTAACTTAAAACCGTCCTTCAACAGTAGGGAGGCACTAACTAGGTTCTTGTTGATGGCGGGGACATGCTGCATGTTCTTCAACTGCACGATATTTCCCAAGTAAACTTCAGATCTACTGTACCAGCACCATGAACAGCTGCATGTGACCCGTTTCCCATCATCACTGAGCCTTGGGTGCCCTGATAAGAAGAAAACATAGATATGTCAGCACACACATGAACATTGGCACCAATATCAAACCACCAACTTGCGGATCGAAAAACTAAAAGTACAGCAGGTAGATTACCGTACCAGTCTTCCATTGTCATCATGTTGACATTCTTTGAGCCGCTATCAACTCTCTTCCTTTTGCAGTTTGCACGGTTTGGGCAATCCTTAGAGAAGTACCCTCGCTCTCCGCATGTATAGAAGGTGAACTCAAATTTATTCTTCTTCTTCTTGAAGACAGTACTCTTCACATCCTTATGAATTTTCTGATTCTCCCCTTTGTTCTTGCCCTATGGGAGCTTCTAAACCATATTGGCGTTGAACTGGCCCTCTCCTCCTTTCTTAGAAGTATCGTTCGCCCGAGCCTTTTCTTCCACATCTAGAGATGCTATTAGATTTTCAACTGATATCTCTTGTCTCTTGTGTTTCAGAGCAGTGGCGAAACCTCTCCAAGACGGAGGGAGCTTTGAAATTATGCAACCAACCACAAACTTGTCAGCCAGGAGACACTTCAGGAGTTCGAGTTCCTGGACAATGCACTGTACCTCATGCGCTTGTTCTACTACAGATCGGTTGTTCAAGATCTTGTAGTCATGGAAACTCTCCATGGTGTATAGTTGTTAATGCCAAAATTTGGTAAGCCCCGAAACCCTCATTGGCTCAAGGTTCAAATCGGATTAGAGCCAGTATCGACTTAGAGTTTTGGTTAGCCGATGGGGATTTTCCCTTATCAGTATCTCCAGCAGTCATATTCTTATCAGATTCGGTTTGGAAAGATCTTATCCAGAAGACACCGAGTTCAAGAAAGATATGGCTTGTATATATTAATTAGGAATAATTTCTTAGCTTTCTATTTTATCTTTAGGAAAGTTTGTTAGTGTCCAATAAGGACTCGGTTTGTTTTCTTTTATCTTTAGGAAATATTGAGTTATAATCTGTTAGGATCTTTGTTAGCCCGTGGGTATAAATATGTAAGCCCAGGGTTCATGTAATCCATCCTCACGATCAATACAACTCGGTGCATCATCACCTTTTTACTTTTGGCTACTTTGTTCATCATCCGGTGGAACTTAGCACCCAACGCGAGGCTGCATCAGCTTCGATCTTCGGCGAAGGGGTAAGTCCAAGGTCCTGCCGGCCCAGATATATCGTATCTATCTTTAGTTTCATTACCGTTCATAGATACATCGGCTTAGTTAGGACTTTCTTGGTTAGGTCCGATATTCTGATCAAGTTGATGTTTCTGTAAACGTAATGTCGCTTTAGATAGATTTGTTATATCCAGCACATTAGACAGATCTATCGGCTCATCGAGTATTAGATTATCATATACAATCTCGTGCTGTATCGGTTAGGTCCGACCTACTAGATTGTTATCGATAATCTAAGTCTTGTTAAGCCGATAGGTTCATGCTAATGTTTCACCGGAGGGTTAGCTGGTCTTATCATATGTCTCTGTTAATCTAGTCCTAGTATCTCAATTTAGCTCTATCGGTTGTCTCTCGTCTTAGGGTCTCTGTCGATACCAGCTAAACTGTTTACTAGATTATATTAGTTTAGACATCTACCACCCTGAAAATTAGTCAAGGGCTTGATTGTCTAGAGATATTGCGTTTCTTTCCATACTTAGTGTTGCATCAATTCAGTTTGACCTACTAAGTCATGATTAGAATCGTAGTCTCTAGCCTGCCTGATGGCTACCAATAAGGCTTTCGTCGGGGTTTCAGCCGACGAGTTATCTGGATATCGACATCGGCTGGAATCACACAATCGGCTGTCAACAGATTGGTTGTTTTGACTATCGACTGATATAATTTATGCTCTGTTGTTTTGCATATCTTGTCAGTGGCAGCATCAAACTGACTGGCACATCAGCGCATCAATGATTTTAGGACCTGCACTGGAGCCAAGCATATCTCCCAGGCCAGCATGTGATTCGACGTCAACATATTTTTTGGCACACCAGCGGTGGTACAGATTTGGAGTCAACAACAATTCACTGCCTACATCTGATGCATCATACTTAGCAATCAATGCATCCCATAACTCTTTGGCATATTTCATGTGGATGTACACATCGCACAGACGATTAGTGAGCACGCCTAGAATGCATCCCATGAAGAGATTATTGGCATTCAAGAACTTCTTCTGATCAACAGCAGAAAGATCTCCTTCAGGTTTTTCAAGTCTCGCTTTCCACACATTCATAGCAGTAAGCCAGAGACGGACCTTTGCTTGCAATCTCTTGTAGTGCACACCAGAGAACTTTTCTGGCCTCAATGCATCGGCAAAACCAGCCATAGATAATTGAACGGATTGCCTATGATAAGGTTTTTGGATTGTTGAGATATTAGGCAATCATTTAAATAAATTCTGAATTAAACAGATCAAAACTATCATAAGAACTAGCATGTACAGATCTAACATACTAGTAGACACAAGACTCACAGCCATGATCACAGCAATCTGATAGGGCGCATATCGAGCATTTGCATACATAGAAGTTACAGTTGGAACAAATGCGACGCGGTTGACGACAGGAATGTTCCGCGGATGTAGCTGACGAAGACGTTCACGTCGAGCCGATGAGGCAGGAAGACGCATCAGGTTGAGCAGTCACGCAGAACGCTTTCCAAAAACCTTATTCGTCCTCTCTCGGTGCAAGATCGCAAGGACAACAGCTTCGAAGACCTGCTCTCCTGGTCGCCAGTGCATGCTGACGACGCGATAGGGTAGACGATGGCGGCGGCGGCGTAGCATTGAGAGTGTGGCAAAACTCTAGATTGGAACCATACCATGATAACTGTGCGCAGGCGAATATATAGAGATTCCGCCTCGGATGACCTGCCGTGTATCCAGTTAGGATTCTCCACAAAAAAGGCAGTGCCTACAGCGTATTCGGTTAGAATTCTTCACCAAAAAGGCAGCGCCCGCAGCATATCCGGTTAGGATTCTCAAAAAAAAAAGACAGTGCCCGTGTGCCATGCCATACATGGGCTTACATGAGCTTTTGAGATTTTCCTAGGAATTAGCTAAAAATAATTTGGGCTTATCCCATTAATTCTAGCCACTCGCCGCGCACCACGTTGCCGCCTGGGAGCACATCGTTTGAGCCATGTGGGTTCACGCAAGACCGTGCCTCCTAGCCACGCTGAAAGCGTGTGGACCCCGTGCCGTACGGAGCCCGCTCGCGCCGTCTCATACGGTCTCCCGCGCGTGCTCCCTTTGGGGCTCGTACACTCCCGCTCGTCGCCCACCTCGTTTTCACGTGAGAGATCACACGCTCCCAACCACTAGCCGACGCATGTCCACGCCCCGAGCCGATTCCTTTCACCATCCACTTGCATGCATGCCGACACTTTGGGCTGCCAGGGGCACCGTTGTTGGGCCGAGCCGATGGAGAGGGAGGCTGGCTGGACTACCAGTCTAAGCCATCTCCCTTTATCTTCCTTTTTTCTTCTCAATAATTTCCAATGCTTGCACTTGAACTTGCGAAGTCTTCTTGACACTATTCGTTCGCCGTGCGTCACCTTGATCCAACCTCATCACCCTACACCCTTAATCACTCCTGACCTTAACTCCTCTCTAAGTCCAGTCCCGATCTATCGTTGACCAAGGTTGACCGCAAGGATCCTGACATGAGTCTCACCTTGTCACACGGCATCCCGACCGTGCCAGATCTTTGCTCCTCCCTGAGCATACTCCCGGTCCTTGCCATTGACCAAGGTTGACTCCAATTACTTGCATACACATAAACAACCGACCGTTGTCTGGGCACAGATATCGCAACCTGACCCACATTAGTATACACACACATTTCCTGTAAATCCGAACTTGCAAATTTTTCCATCACAAATGAACCCAAAACCATACTTGGTTTCACAATCTCCCCCTTGATGAAAACATTGGCAACTTCAAGCAAAATTTTGAAAATTTTATTTTGATTTACAAAGCAAACAATTTTGCAAGAGTCAAACTTGGTCATTTGAAAGTAGTGGAAAATCAAGACCATGTGACAAAGAAGATAAGGGATGCAAATGCAAGAATGCTCCCCCTATGTGCCTAACCCCCCCTTTCACCAAGACCTAAAGACAATTTTTAATTTCTCAATGAGTGCATTTTGTTGTATTTTTCTTCCCCTTTGGCAATGATTACATCAAGACCAAAAAAATTAGAATTTGAAAGTTTTAATTGAAATGAGCTTTTGAGGTTATCTAGAGGCATCAAGATGAATGCTTAGATTACTCATAAAAAAACTAAAGCTTAAACATAGCTAAACATGTGCAAAAGAAGGATGAAACATGATATGAACAACAAGATTATATCACCAGCAAGCAAAGAAGCTTTCAACTGTATTAGAAATTTAATGTGCAAATCTATTTCTAGAAGAAGCTTAAGAGGAAACAATCCAGCTCATAAACATAAAATATGAACATCATCAAAACAAGTAACCCATATTAACATGCTAAGGCCCAATTCAAGTTAATATCATCATGATAACAAAAACATATAGCATGAGCTTTCAGCTCGATCACAAAAAATTTCATTTTATTGCCTTTTTCAGATTTTCTGGAGAAAAACTAAAGCACAATCATGATGGTACATCTGATCTTACCAGTCAGCAAGTGATGGGAGCTCCAAACATTGTCAACTCACCTCAACCAGGTTTCCAGCTAGAATTCTCGTTACAGGCAGTCTCAATGCTATCTTCGGCACTACTCATGCATAAACGCACTCAGTAGCCCGAGACAAAATGCAAAAAGCTTAATTGATATAAAGAAAGACTTGACTGATAGAAAGCATGAACAATCAAGCTTGAGTATTTGATAGCATGTACCAAAAAGCTATTGCTAAGAAGATGTAAACATGGCATATCTATCAGAAGGATACTAGATCAAAAACAATCTTCCAGAGCAAGCTGTGCACATTGATTTAGTTCAAGTATGGATTCAAATTTAGCAAGTATCAATGTGCCTGAAGTGCATAGCATGAACATACAAGCTACTTAAGCACATGTAACCTAGGCAAAAGATCTATCTAGCATAGAAGTAAGACATGAATATCATAAAGATGTCCAGTAGATAACAAGCAAAGTTCTTGTAGTGAACATGTGTATAATACAATGCAAGGTAATACACATGATGCAACATCAAAGAACTCCCCCTCAACGCAACCCATAGGGGTGGATCACCCCTAATTCACTTCGCAAGAACTCAAACAGGCTCGATTTAGAGGTTTGGTAAAAATATCAGCAAATTGTTTCTCGGATTCAACAAACTCTAGCACAATGGTTCCTTTCTCAACATTGTCACGGAGAAAATGATACCATATCTCAATGTGCTTGGTCCTTGAATGTTGAACCGATTTCTTAGCAATGTTGATTGCACTGGTGTTGTCACAAAGCAAGGGAACACTAGAAAAATACAAGCCATAATCTTTCAGAGTGAAAATCATCCAAAGAACTTGACTGCAAGAGCTAGCAGCAACAATGTATTCAGCCTTAGCTGTTGATTGAGCAACAGAGGACTGCTTACTAGAGGACCAAGAAACCAAGGAAGTACCAAGGAAATCACAAGTGCCAGAGGTACTCTTTTGATCAATTTTACAACCCGCAAAATTAGCATCAGAAAAAGCTTGAATGGAAAGGGTAGAAGAGCAGGAGTACCAAATACCACACTCAAGTGCAGACTTGATGTAGAGGAAGATGTGCCTAACAGCCTCGCGATGTGAAGTGCTTGGAGAAGCCTAAAACTTGGTGCACAGACACACAGAGAAGTGGATGTCCGGCCTTGACAGTCAGGTAGAGGAGGGAGCCGATCATGCTTCGGTACTCACTCTAGTTAACTTCTTCACCATCCTCATTATGACCCAGCGATGAAGTAGTTGCCATGGGAATGGCGATAGGCTTGCAGTCATCAATCTCAAACTTCTTCAGCAGGTCCTTGGTGTACTTGGTCTGTGCACAAAGATGTCTTTCTTGGTTTGCTTTATTTGAAGACCAAGGAAGAAGGTCAACTCTGCTATCATGTTCATTTCAAATTCCCGGCTCATCACATCTAAAAACTGGGCAACATGAGCATGAGAAGAGCTACAAGAAATGATATCATTAACATATATCTGAACAATAAGAAAGTCAATCGCACTACGTAGAGTAAACAGAGTTTTGTCAATAGCTCCCATTTCAAAACCATTTATAAGTAAGAAGGTTTTCAATCTTTCATACCAGGCTCTAGGAGCTTGTTTTTAATAAAGAGCTTTATCAAGTTTGAAAACATGATTTGAAAATTTTGGATTTTCGAAACCAGAAAGTTGTTTGACATAGACTTCTTCCTTAACGACGCCATTCAGAAAAGCATTTTTTACATCCATTTGAAAAAGTTTGAAACCTTTAGAAGCAAAAAAAAGCCAAAAGGATTTGGATAGCTTCTAATCTAGCAACTGGTGGAAAAGTTTCTTCAAAAATCTAAACCCTCAACTTGGGTGAAACCTTGTGCAATCAGACTGGCTTTGTTTCGAACAATAAATCCATCTTCACCTTGTTTGTTTTTGAAAACCCATGTAGTTCCAATAACATTTAGGGGGTGTTTGGGACTGCTTCGCTCCATGTTTTTTAGCTCCGCTCCATGTTTTTAGCCAAATGGGTTCAGCTCCAAGCACGCAGCTCTAGAAAAAAGGTGGAGTTGTGAGAGCACCTATAGAGGTACGCCACAAACTCCAGTTTTTTGTGGAGCTGCTCCACGGTGGAGTTTGTGGAGCAGAGTTTGTGGAGCAGTCCCAAACATGCCCTTAAACCTAAGAGAGGCTCTACCAGGGTCCAAACATTGTTTCTTTCAAAATTTTATAACTCTTCGTGCATGGAATTAACTCAATTCTCATCAGATAAAGTATGACCAACATTTTTGGGCTCAAAGGAGGTAAAAAAAGTAGAATTGACAAGATCATAAGATTGCTTTCTAGTGACCCTCTCACCCACGCCTTCGATCATTGTTTGAGGCGGATGTCGGTTCTGGATGTGTCGAGGAGCCGTAGGTCCTAATGTTCCACCATCGACCTCCTCAGGTACAGCTGATGAAGATGAAGTAGCTAGAACTTCTCCTATAGGTGATGTAGTGGAAGGAAAACCAACTTCTTACTCAAAAGGTGAAGTGGCTAAAGGAGGAAGAACAAAATCATCATCATCCTCATCTGAGTCATTTTCCATAAAGATGCTTTCATCTGGAAAACCTAAAATGTCTGGTCTAGCACATGGGCCAGTTTCAGCAAAATTAACTTCACAAGTTTCCACAATTTTGTTAGTTTGTAATAACAAAAACTCGATAGGCATGAGAGTGAGTTGCATAACCAAGAAATAAAAGGGAATTAGCATCCTTTACCTTCATATAGGTTTAGAATTAATAAAGTTCCACATATCCTTGGAGATTATGAGAATGCAGGAACATATTTGAATAAATGAAGTGAAGACATGCTCGCGTGGCGAAGAAGCACAACTCCGACCAATCGACACTCGCCACGTCAGCTTTCTGAGGATCGCAGGGCCCACAAGTCAGGTGAAACCGAATTAAAGTGAGGCCAAACACCCGGAAACCACCTTAGGGGCCCACATGGAGGTGACCGGTTAAAGGCGATGGAGAGGGGAGCTGACCACTGTTCGGCCGAACCCTGGTTCGGCCAAACCCCAGCTGGCCCCTCTCACCTCCACCGACCACGTGGCACACTCTCGGCCCTTCACAATGGCGGTTAGGTAGGTATGGTGGTTGTAAACCGCCATTACAACCGTTATTTGAAGCTATTTTAGGAGAAGGCTTCACTTCAATCAACACACATCACAAAAAGTAGTTCCTACATTTCTATCTTAGTCTCTAGACTAGTGGAGTTTAGGAATAGTTTAGTGTTTCTACTCGGTTCCCGAGTCTATCTTTCTTCCTTTGTACGACTTTGAGCTTATAAATATATTCATTTTCTAGTTTATCTGAGTGTGGTTCATGTTCTACTTGCTTAGATATGTGTTTCATTTATAGTTTATATAATAATTATGACATGGTTAGACGAGTAACTCTATTGCCACGGACACGGTCCAATGTGCAATTATGATGTAGGTGTGCCTTTGCCTTAGTCATTGACGTCCTGGGAGGTGAAGGTGTCTACGGCAATGTAATCACGGTGCCTAGATTGTTACATAGATATTGGCTATGGTCATATCTCATGGGTTGTTGAGGTAGACGGTAGGTGGTGACAACCCTGTCCATCCATTGTAATCCTCCACATTCGGGTTTGTGTAGGGCGAATGGTAAGAAATCGCCTTACAGTGGCAGGCCATGTCAATGGAGGCAGTACCCCGTGGTCCTGGAGCGTAGAACATGGTAACTAACTATGAATATAATTATCTATATAATCTATATACTCATACTAAAAAAACATTAAGAACCTAGCTCTAACACTATACTCTCCACTTAGCATTACTGTACTATTTATTAGAACTCTTCTGTGTGTGTCACACTATCAATTTACCATATATCTCTTATCCCTATCTAGACTTAGGCATCTTAACTATAACTTATGAATATTCATAGTACCTTAATATTTTGTTTTATACCACCGTCTTTTTTTGAGATAAAATAAATACGATACCTTAAAATACTTCAGGATAAAATGCTACAATGTTATGGATTTATTTATATTTTAAATATAAGACCAACACTCCCTCTCCACCTCCACCAATCAATGCATGCCTTCCATCCGCACCGATCCAGGAAGATGCCGCTCCAGCCACTTGTCGCATGTCGTGTCGTCGCCTGGGACTACATCGTTTGAGCCACGTGGTCCCACGCAAAACCGCGCCTCCCAGCCACGCTGAAAGCATGTGGACCTCATGCCATACAAAGCCCGCCCACGCCACGCCATACGATCTCCAGCCCGCCTCATTTTCGTGCAAGAAATCATGCGCTCCCAACAACCGGCCAACGTGTGTCCACGTCCCACGCTGATTCTTTTGCGCCCTCCACTCATGCGCATGCCGATGCTTTGGGCTGCCGAGGCTGCACCGTTGTTGGGCCGAGCCGATGGAGAGGGAGGCCGGCTGGACCACAAGTCTATGCCGCTTCCCTTTATCTTCTTTTTGCTTCTCGATAATTTCCGATGCTTGCACTTGAACTTGCGAAGCCTGTTGCGAAGTCTTTCTGACACAGTATTCATCTTTCATGTATCACCTTGATTTCAATCTCGTCACTCGACAGCCTTTATCGCTCTTGAACTCCTCCTTTACTTTAGTCTCGATCTGATTTTGACCGATGTGAGTCCTACCGTGTCATACGGTATCTCAACCACGTCAGACCTCTACTCTTTCTTGAACATAGTTCCGGTATTTTCTGTTGACTAAGATTGACTTTGATTATGTGCACATACGTAAACAACTAACTTTTATTTGGGCATAGATATCGTAATCTGACCCACATGTTTCCTGTAAATCCGGCACTTGACAATGTTTCATCACAAATGAACCCAAAACCATTCTTGGTTTCACATCCAACACTTGTCAATTTTCCATCATAAATGAATCCAAAACCATTCTTTGTTTCACGTAATGTAATATTCAAATCTTACTCACAGTCACAGACAATGTGTTGTAAGGTTTATCAATTCACTTGTCAACAGATGATGCCGAGGACAGTAATGTAATATTCAAATCTTACTCACAGTCACAGACAATGTGTTGTAAGGTTTATCAATTCACTTGTCAACAGATGATGTCGAGGACAACTTGTCTAGAAGTAGCTGTTGTATCTAGTGTTGTGCATACCGTAAATTTGGTTGAAACAAGTATCATTTGTTTAAGTTAGTTTAATTATTTTATACTTTTCGTAGGCAACATTTTCTGCATCACTATCACATATATCTTTTTGTTGCTAGCGATGTCCATGACCTATAATATGAAGTACATAACCTTAGAGAATAAAAGGACAATAAGTAAATAACACTTATTGTCCATATGTATGGAGACTTGAATATAAAGACCTGAGAGAATAAAAGGACAATAAGATTCACTTGACCACATCCTGGTTAGATTATTAGCTAGCACAACCTAAATATTCCAGAAGAGTATTTGTTTAGATAATAGAGTATTTTATTAATCAATAAGGTACGTAAAGTAAGAACTTTTCTTTCTAGATATGCATTTGCTAGATATTTGCCCAGCCAATTTTGTAAGCAGGGAATCTATTCTATATCTCAACAGTTTATCACTGATATTATGTCTTTCTATAATTAATATATCGGTAACTTTATCAATGGTTCTACAATATGCTATTGGATTAAAAGAATATCAAAAATACCCTTATGGACGTACAAGGTTAACAATTGATTTTTCTCATTAGAAGTTTCAAAAGAAATATAAAATTTTTTTATTTGTCCTCCTTACGCAGGAGACCACATAAAAATTTATATACACACTTCCATGTTATGTAAGGAGATCACAAAAATTTTCATATCTTTTTGAAATTTCTAGTGAGATATTAATTGTTAACATTCTATGTATCTAAGGGTAGTTTGGGTATTTTTATAAAAGGCCTAGCCCAATGGTATATTGTAAAACAACATGTAAAATTACCAATATATTACAGAAAGAGACAATGTCAAAAGATAAACCGTTTAACTGAGACAAATTCAATGGCATAGAGTATATTCTCTCTTTCGCAAAAATATTTATTAGACCATTTCCTTTTAAATGCTAAATTCAATTTTTGTAGGGGAAGAAAGTATGACTGCTTTACCAATAGTTGAGACTCAATTTAAAGATGTTTACGTCGATATTCCTACTGATGTAATCTCCATTACAATGGATAATGTTCTTATGTGCAGATTTATTTAGTGTTGGAATTCGACCCGCTATTAATGTGGATATCTTATTTTCCAGAGTAGGATCCACAAATTAAATTAAAGCCATGAAATAAGTAGCATAAGTAGCTGGCAAATCTAAACTGGAATTATCTCAATTCACAGAGAGTTACGAGCCTTTGACATTGCACAATTCACCCCTGCTCGCGATAAGACAAGTCAAAATCAATTAGCAAGGGATCGACAATTATGAGAATTGCTTAAAGAATTTCTACCAAACTTTTTTTCTTGAACATCTGCATATCATTTTATTTATAGAAGAAGAAAATGATTTTTTTAAAAAAAACAGGTCCACCCCCTTAGCTCTTATCTCATACACGCCATGCGACCAGCAAGAACGACCAAGGCTGAAGCTAGCAGCAAGCTCTAGAGTTCTATTGCTCTAGCAGCACACCAAAGGGCAACCTTCGCTTTAACCGAACTCACTACTAAATCCGAATCTGCGATAACATCATTAAGAACGCAATGGTTGTAGTGCTTCCAAATCTCCCAAGCTGTTAGGATAATTGAGGAGTAGTCGAGTCATTTTCGTTGTAGCTTGTAAACTTGTTTGTTGCTTGCTCGGTATCACCAACTTGAAAACCTACCAAACATATGCACAACCTTAACAAGATCAAGTAAGGTTAGATTAGACGGTTGGCATATACTATTGGGCTAATTAACCGAAGTACACAAGGAACACATAAAAAACATCTAGTATGGAATAGGCCGTTTGCAGTGGTTACTCTGCATATGGTTGCTCAAGCCAAGAAAAATATATGCAGCTGCCCGGTCACCAATGCAGTCAAACAATCTTGGGGACAAAGTTTGCTGAAATTTGTTGGTTCAAAGGAGTACCATACCACCTAGAAGTGAGTGGCCACCTCATTCACCGACCTGCAGCAGCTGCAGGCCTGGCCTGCCTGGCCCTAATAAAGCAGTGTAAAGAGACACTGAACCACAGGATTAAACAATGGAGACATCTGATCTCGCAAATGCCATCAAATTAAAGGCCCCTCTGTAGTTTTGCAGTAATTTTGCCAAGTTGGTCTCTGGTGATCAGTTATCTTCTCACTTTTTGTTTCTACCCGTCCTGCCCTCCTGCCAAGATCAGACAGGAATATACCAGTGTATGGTTACAAACATGTACTATGTGATGTTTTGGTGACATACACATGATTGCCAGTGTTGGGATCCTGGACAGGATAGTTCTTCTTTTCCTTGGAGTCATCTGTAGAATAATATAGTGAAAATCTTAGTTGTCATAACTAATATCTTAATTTCAAAATATAATACATTTTAGCCATAAATCTAGATAAACAAATTTGATAAATGTTTATACAGATTTATAGCCACAAATTACTATATTTTAAAACAAAGAGAATACATACCACTATTTATGTGGTATGATCAGGGTTAAAAATGATTTCTCAATTCGCATCGCAATATCGACATATATTTATACTGACAAAGATGTTGATATCAGTTCTCCACTTCTACTGATTTATGCTTTGTTCAGTAATGCACATATCATTTCGATATGTAGTAGTAGTAATCTCTTTGAAAGAAATGTCCTCCTTGGTAAGGAATGGCAGTTGGAATTTTATACTCTCACCTCATGTTCTCAAGTCTCAAACTGAAAGCCTGAACCAGGGATGGCATATGCTTGCATCAACTGCAGCAGTTGTCAGGGATGACCTATGCAACAACAACAAACACCCCAGCTGGCAAAGGATTTGCAGTAGTAGTAGTAGTATTCAAGCCTTCAAGGACCTCACCTCATCATCTGCTGCACAAAGACAAGGGATCCAACAAAAAACACAGAGATAGGTTGCTAGTGCTAGCCCAGCCTTGAGCCTAGGCATTCATCACGATTCACACACACCAGTCGTACCACACACTGTAGGTGTGCAACCTCTGTCGTCTGGCTCTGACCTTGGTCAAAGAATCATTGGCATAGATGGCATGGCATGGCAACCTTCCTGGTTTTTATTTCCTGCCTATCTGCAGCAGAGGCACTGTTCAGCCCTGGATTTTTTACATTTTAGCCATTTTTAAAAACTTATTTTACAAATACACTTATGAAGTTTACAAAGTTCTATAGTTACAACCCACTAAACTCATAAAACGCAGCATGCAAACGTAGAAACTATTAATCCTAAAATCATGCCACATCAACCTATTATAAATCTAACATGCAAGCATGCCATATCAACCTATTATAAATCTAACATACAAGCATGTCACATCAACCTATTATAAATCAACCTATTATAAGTACCTAAAGGTCAACATACAATTATGCTTATCATCATTTTTATGATTTTTAATCCAAATTTATCCATCATTTCAATAACATTAAGCATATATTCATTCATATATTTTGCAACAACATATGGAACATCATACGTATGTTCAAACAAAGAAGTACTCTTCTAGATAGGGCAAAATTAGTAAATATAGGTTTAAATAATTAGTAAATAGGGTGAAATTAAATTCATTAATATAGGTTTAAAATAATAATATTAAAATTTAATCAAACATAGATAATCCTAGATATTAATGTGCTCTTCTAGATACTGTTCCTCTTTTGTCCCTCTATATTTTCATATTCATCTGAAGTTGTTGTTTTTTTGAAAAAAATTGACTTTTTTGTTTTATTTTTTTTATATTTTTTATGGACTTAGGAGCACACAAGAGGTAAACACAAAAAATTTGAGCGTAAACAAGCAAAAGACGTGACCTATAAAAAATTCAGAAGACACGCTCAGAACTGGGAAAAAACTTCCGGGCTCGAAAAGGCAACCTTCTAAGGCTTTTTGGGCAAAATAATATCACTGAACGTGGCAGAGCCACGAACGAACGCATCCAAAATTTTTTCTCATCGATTTTCATATATGGAACGTCTCGATCGGAGTCCGTATGCGAAAGTTATGGCCGTTTTTAAAACCGACTCCGAGTTAAAGGACGAAACGGGAACAATGCGCGCAAAACTTGTTACATGCGGATAAACTAGACGTGACGGCCAGGGTTTGAATGTTATATCCCTCCGATTTGTATATTATCACCAAAATAATTTTACAAAAGATTTTATATATTGAGAATCATTAGTTAATAACAATATGATGATATGTAATTACAATGTAATGATTAAATTAAAGCTTCCTTCTATCTTCAATCACCCACCCTCATACAACACCACACTCTTTGAAATTACAAATCCCCTCAAATTAATTTTAGGCCATTTGAATCATGTAGCAAATCATTTAGATATTTAGTCCCAGTTTGTAACACCAACCGAGACAAAAAAATGAGATATTTAGTCCCGGTTGGTGCTACAAACCGGGACTAAAGATGGTTGCTAGCCTGACAGATTCTGACAAGAATCTAACCGGGACTAAAGATTCTTTAGTCCCAGTTTGTAACACGAACCGAGACTAAAGGTCCTAGAGATCCATTGCCTCTTTAGTCTCGGGTACAACTCAAACTAGGACTATTGTGGATTTTGGCACTTCAATCGAAAATAATTTCTCCAATAGTGTAAATTTCTATCAAAATTCTATGGTTTTTTCTATTCCTCCCTTTTCTCAATCCTATGTTTCAAAAGAAGCCCTAACTATTCGTTTCTCATCCAAGGGAACCTATCAGTATAATTTCTATACACTTAAAATATACTTGCAATGTAATTAATAGTTTACCAATACCTTTAAAAGGTTTATTTTTTAGACTAAAATATATCATATATATCATGTGAAAATCAACCGAGCGAGCAGAAGTCCTTTTTCTAGGACTTATAAATTAGAAGTTGACTGAAGACGACGACAACTAAGTTACTTTTGGGTTCAATAGAACTCAACGAGAGCGATAACCACATTAATTGGGTGAATATTTGAGATTCGTCGCCTGAGGGAGGGATGTTGTGTGGGTGGTGGTGGGGGTGTTGTTAAATACTGGGTCCTCCATTTAGACGGTGTCACTACTGAAGAAAGCCACATTTGTAGTCCCGGTTGAAGCCACCAACCAGGACTAAAGATGGCGGAGCCACGTGGCCGGCTCCGTCATCTTAAGTCCGGTTTGGTGGCTTCAACCGGACTAAAGATTTTTAAAATTTTTTTAAATTTGCCCTTTCTCCACTCACTTTGTCCTCAGATTCTTTTGTTTTTTTCTTGTCAAAATCCTAAAAACATCACAGGTACTGAAATCAAATATCACAGATTCACAAATAGCAATGAATAATACATATCCCAAATGTTTTTTTTTCATTTTTTCTCCACATATCAAATACATCTTCAAAATAAAAAAATCACGGATCAAATACTATCACAAATTTGTTCACACATATATACAACAAAATCAACTATATACAATAAAATACGACAACATCAATTTTTCGCTCGGCTCGCCGCTGCTCCCGCTCGCCGCCGCCGTCGTCGACTCCGCTCGCCGCCGGTTCCGCTCCCGCTCTTGCGCTGGTGCCATTTCCTCCCATTGCCGCCACCTCCTCCCCGCTGCCGCCATTTCCTCCCTTCCTTGCTTGCCGAGGGGAGAGGGAGAGAGAGGAGAGGGAGGGAAGAAGGAAGAAGAGCTAGAGAGAGGGAAAAGATGCGAAAATGTGCTAAGTGTTGGATCGTGGAGAAGACGATGCAAGCCGGGATATATATAGCCAATTCATCTTTACTCCCGGTTGGTGGCACCAATCGGGACTAAAGATAATTTCCCGCTATTTCCAATTCATCTTTAGTCTCGGTTGGTGATACCAACCGGGACTAAAGATTTCAATTCATCTTTAGTCCCGTTGGTGTCACCAACCGGGACTAAAGATAATTTCTGCTATTTCTAATTCACTTTTAGTCCCGGTTGGTGCCACCAACCGAACAAAAGATAATTTTTCACTATTTTTCTAATTTATTTGGTCGGTTAGGGTTAACAATTAAATAATTCATTAAATAGGGTCAAATTAAATTCATTAAATATATGTTTAAAACAATACTATTAAAATTTAATCAAACATAGATAATCCTAGACATTAATGTACTCCTCTAGATATTGTTCCTCTTTTGTCCCTCGCTTTTCTTCATTTTCATAGCGTAAATAAGAAAAAGACGTGGCATGTGGAAAATTCGAAAGACACGCTCAAAATCGAAAAAAAGCTTCCGGGCTCGAAAAGGCAATCTTCTGAGGCTTTTTTGGGAAAAATAAAATCGCCGAACGTGGCAATCTTTTGAGGCTTTTTTTCTGATCGATTTTCATATATGGAACGTCTCGATCGGAGTCCGTATGTGAAAGTTATGGCCGTTTTAAAAACCGACTTCGAGTTAGAGGACGAAACAGGAACAATGCGCGTAAAACTTGTTAAACGCGCATAAACTAGACGTGACGATCAGGGTTTAAATGTCTTTATCAATATTGTACATCTCTCCGATTCGTATATTATCACCAAAATAATTTTACAAAAGATTTTGTATATTGAGAATCATTAGTTAATAACAATGTGATGATATGTAATAACAAAATTAAAGCTTCCTTCTATCTTCAATCACCCACCTCCACACAACACCACACTCTTTGAGATTACGAGATACTCTTAAATTAATTTTTGGCCATTTGAATCATGTAGCAAAATTTATATATTTTTATTAGGTTCGATTAAAAAAAGCACATTCACTTTTGTCCGGTTGGTAACACCAATCGGGACAAAAATAGCATCTCTAGTCCGGTTGGTGTTACCAGCGGACTAAAGATGGTGTCAAAGCTGTCGAGAACACTGTCGAGTGCCGGGCATCTTTAGTCCGGTTGAAGCCACCAACCGAGACTAAAGATAGCATCTCTAGTCCCGGTTGGTAACACCAAGCCAGGACTAAAGTGTCCGGCGCTCGACAGAGGCTCGACAACATTTGAACAGGGACTAGAGGTGATCTTTAGTCCGGTTCGTGACACTGGCCGGGACTAATGTTCCTAGAAATCCGTAGACTTTTAAACCGGGACTAGAGATCATCTCTAGTCCGGGTGCAACTCAACCGGGACTACTGTGGTTTTTGCCACTTCAACCAATGATGGTTTCTCCAGTAGTGTGTTAGTAAGTGCAATTTGCTTTACTTATTGTTGGCACGTAAAGCGTGACAATAGATTAGGATATTAGGATATGATTTATTACTATTAATTATTATAAATTTTAAAAATAGATGTTTTATTTTTAAATAAACTTTGATATAAAAAGTTTTTAAAACATAGCAATAAAATGAGAAAGTTGTTCTTTAGCTTCGCTCGGATCACTTGGTTGTATAGTTTGTTTAGCACATGGACGATTTGGCACTTGTGTCATCTCACTACTGCAGAAAAACAAAAAGGATAGGTGCCGCTTGAGAACCGGTCATAGGTGCCGAATGTCCCAACCGGTACCCAGTAGGCGAGCAGAGGATACTGAAGATATAGTGTCAGTTTTAAAACCGACACCTATATGATATTATAGGTGCCGGTTTCTAAATCAATGCCACGTGGCTACCCTTATAAGTGTCGGTTCTTTAGAATAACCGATACCTATAAATAGTATATAGGCGCGGTTGTCGACCGACTTGTACATGTGACAAGCATTATAGATGTCGGTTTGTAATAAAAACCGACAACTATATATTGGCAAGAAAAAAATAAAAATGATAGGACCTACCAATTTCACATACAAACCACACAATAAAACAAATTCCAATCAATTCACATATATTCATCAACATCCAAATTGACATCAATTCCACATCCACACACACACACAGAAATCTAAAAAAAGCCTAAATGACTAAGTCTAAAATTCCTAAGTCTAAATTCTAAATATTTGCATACACATATATATCTCCGTAAAACCTAAAATTAAAACATTTGCATTAAACATTTCTACCTCTCCCAATTCCCCAATTCCCTAAATTCAATGTACACATATATATTTCTATAAAAATGTAAATGTGATTGCATTTTACCTGCAATACCAGATGAGAGTATGATTTTGAAAGTTCGATCGGGTTTCCTGTCCTCAAGTCATCGTGCCTGCAATAGAAAACATAAAATAGAATACATAATAATAGTAACTATGCAAATAAAACTTACATAATACTTCTATAATTCATTCATAAACACTAATTAAATATAAGTTTTGCAAAAAATCTAGCTACTTGGTTTTTCTCTTCTTAGATGCTAATTTGAGTGTTTGCTAAGGTTGTAGTCGCCAACTGGGTCTATGACACAATTATGGATGAACCCACAAAGCTCATCGGCGAGACCTTTTATGACGTGTGGTAACAACTTTCTTGTATCAAGACCCAATTTCTGCAACACATGGGTGGAAGACATAGAAATTTACTTAGTACTATAATAGAATTATTGAATTTATGACTTCAGTCTCTGAAACATGTCATACCTCAGCATTAGAGTGATAGTGTCCCTCCTCTATAAATATAACATGTACCACATGACGTAGAAGCCATAGAGGTTGGTTGCGGGTGGTTGTTTAAGGATCCATTCATGTTCGAAGATTCGAAATGTTGTTGCATCCACCACACATCTCCTGTACGCTCTTCCGGACCTACGGTACCTCACATATGCCCTATTTAGTGAATCTATAAGAATTTGGCAGTGAGCTCTTCCTTTCCTCATACTATCATATATGCAAATCTTACTGTCATCGATATTGATTACGATAAGGACCCAATGATAGCTGCACAAATTATAATGTACCAATAACTTCATATGCATGGAGAGCAAGCGAAACTGGAAAATGATGATAGTCACTTACTGAGAAAGGTAAGGTAGGAGAATGTGGTCATATGAATTTAGCTTGATGAGGGCGTTGTAGAGATAGTTCTCAATTTCAGCTTTTGAGGTCAATTGCTTCTCGAAGTTCACAAGCACTAAGTCTAGAAAAGCAACCTTATGGTTCATGCTTCTACATTGATAAGAGCAATGCTTGCAAAACGAGAACACGGTTGAGAATGGCTGAGATTATATTAGTGGGTGCTAGATTAAGGACAACATATCAATGCGTACCCTCTTTATTGGCTTGGAACGTCATCAACTCTGACCCTTGAGTAGCCTGGAGGCAATGCAATACTTTGTATAGTTTGCCCCACAGATATAAGATGTGCCACGCTGCTAGCAATCTGTTGAGTGATGTTGTTTTGAAGGGGGACGTGGAGAGCGCACGGGGTATGTGTCTTTATGTCGTCCACTGGGTAATACATTATGTCATGTGCTGCATGGACGGCTTCTGCAGACGTGCAACAGCTACGTCGGCTTACCACTTTGTTCCCGGCTTGCGTCTAGCATTGTTCGGCCTTCACATTAGGAAACATCTCTTCAAGTTTCTCCTTTATCTGCCGGTCCACCTCTCTCGCGATACAATCGGCTTCCTCTTGTTGTGTGGGTCTTCTCTAATGAGCCCAGTACATGTGTCTATCGCATGGAACTCGTCCTTCCATGAAAGGAGACCTACGCCTCTCGTGCGTCCAGGGTGCTCGGGGTTTCCCAATGCCAGTGTGAGCTCATCTCTCCCCCCTTTCTGGCACAAAAGTACCTTGTGACGATTGGGAATGGGTCTCAGTGATCTTCTATTTTAGCTCTTGTTGTCGAGGTCCTGCGGCGACCAACTCCCCTGATGATGGCAGTTCAGTCTTCCTAGCGTACACATAGTGTTTTGTCCGGGTGCCCCATCCCTCTGACTCAGGTGTTACACCAGCTTGACACAGTTGTTCCTCTTTCTCATCCCATTTGAGGATCTTCTTAGCATATCCACTCAGGCCGAGTCGGTGTGGATACTTGTTCTTCATAGAGTTGACATTGTTTCTTTTGCTCATTTCTCTTGCCTCCTCAGATGTTTTCCATCTCACAAACTCATCCTAGTTATCCGCACACTTCTGATACATGGGTTTGTTAAAATCCAGGGTTAAAGCCACGTTGGACAAAGTCCGTGTTCAAGCTGCCCTTCCAATTTTTGAAGTGAGTACTCATCTTGGATAGGGCCCCATGCTTTGCTAGCACTTCTGCGCCTTCAGGAAAGGAGAATAACTGCTTCAACTTTCATCAGCACTCTTCCTTTAGATTTTCTGGTACTGTCTACTCATGTTGTGGTACATCCCTGGTTCTCCAATATCGATACTTGATGGGAACAGAACCCTCGATGATGACACCACACGCCCTACCATACAGGGTCAATGCCTCCAATGGTGCTTGAGGCAGGCCATTTCTAGAGAGTTCTGTCATGACATAGTGAGCATCAGGCATCGTGCTAGGACCCCTAGGCTTCCTCTCTGATGATGCGGTTGATCTCTATGATGTATCAGCAGCAGAAGTGTCACACTCCTTAAAAATTAAAAAGTTGATTTTGTAGAATAGTCTGTTAGAGTAGGAGTTTCGTAATGCACAATTGCATCAAATTTAGGTTGGAATTACATCACTGCCTTCGCGGTCTCTTGATTCAATTTTAGGTAAGAATTGGGGCTACCGTGCTGTTCGTCATCTGATCCAGAGATGGAAAGTTCTTTTTGCTCCATCTTGTCTACAATGGTAAGCTAGTTTTAGAAAAAAACTACATGATTCTATTGATTCGCTTCTATTGAAAGTTCTAAGATAGTTTAGTAACCTACTCTAAATTATCGGATGTCCTGTTTTTGTGTTCTCAAAACATCTGTAAAAATTGTTACACCAGTTAGCCTCTAGTGGAGATTTGCCATCTGTAATAGCATGGAGCGTTGTGGTAGGTCAGGAGGCAAGCAGAAGGCTTCCGCCGCGACCTTTGACGCAACGATTGATGCGGAGACCTTCGCTTGCACTAGGCCTTCAACATGCCTAAATAATTCGAGATGTGGTTGGATATTGCAATTTTCAATGATAGTCAAATTTATAACATGTCTGAATGGCTCCAGTTCATTATTGAGCAAAATAATTTATTTACAGTAAGTTTAAAATACACCTAATCAAATTTCATGCAAATGGACTGAAGCATATATAGAGACAAGAAATTTTATGCAAATTTGTAAAGCTGATATCTCCGTGCTCTCAGAACTACATCTGTAAATATGTTGCACCATTTAGCCTTCACTGGACAACTAGAAAAATATATATCTATAATAGCATGAGGCGTTGTGGTAGGTCCGGTGGGAAGCAGAAGGCATCCTCCGCGACTTTTGCTGGAAGGATTGGCGCAAATACCTTCACTTCCCACCAGGCAAAAAAAGCAATTAATAATTGAACATAATAGGAAACATAGAGCGATTTTTGTTATTTAAATTAAACCATAATTACGCAATTCAGTACATTAATTTACAAATTATTTTAAGTCCTAACTACTAGTCCTTCTTGATGATCGCTCTGTAAATACAAGGCCTCTTCATCTTCTTCATCTGCTTCCTCGTTTTCCGATTCGACATTAGTTGTGGGTGGCAGTGTTGACTGTAAAATTGTCACGCACTGGCCCGAGAGATTTGCTTTACTCTAGTGCAGGTCCAAATATTGCTTATGAGGTTCGTAGGCGTGCCAGTTGGTTTGATCCTGTAACCAACAAGAAATAAAGAAAGAAAACAATATTAGTCCATAAACGATAGCCGATCGGCTAGAAGCTGATGACGTATCGTCTTATATTGAGCCCATGCAATATCTGCTGGATCGGCCAAGGGAAATTAGATCTAATCGATCGGCTGTAGATATTCATAATATATAATCTACATCTCGAACTACATTTAAACTAAGTGATTGAGATAGATCGATAGTTTACTGAGACAGTATAAATCACTTATGTCTAAAAATACTTTAAGATAAAGATTATATATATTTATAGCATAGCCGATGTCATAGATCTAATGCGTATCGGCTAGTACTCCGATACCACTTTATACTAAGATATCACTACAAATTAAATGCATTAAATAGAAACCGATCAAGTGTTAAGATAATCCTAACAGATCGATGGCTAGCTTAACATATTTCATCGCAGTAAAATCTTAATATAAAGGGCAAATTTAGCATATCAAGTAAACATATAATAAACAAGATAGCTAAAACAGGTAAGATCGGCTGAAACCCCGATACTATCTCTAATAGTAATCATGAAACAAGATAGATATTATGATTCTAAATATTACTTAGTAGGTCAGACTCAACCGATGCAGCACTAAGCATAAGAAGAAGCATAAGATCTAAACAAATTTATGAAAAACCTTTCGAGATGGTGGAGACACTATATAATCTAAGTCGAGAATAATATCTAACCCTATCGGCTGCTATCTATTAACAGTGACTAGCCGATTAGGATTAGATCGCAATATCGATCTAAATTATATAGCATATATGATAACTCAATGATTTATGTAAACAGGATTAGAGTATCATAATGATGGAAGCACTAATCCCGAGAGCGCAAGCCGTCATAACAAGCTTTACCTTTCGTCGGAGATCGAACCCGATGTAGCCCAACTCAAAGCAAGAACTTGTCAAAATAATTGAAAGGAAAAAGGGTGGCGATGCGCCGAAGGTTGTATTGAACTTATTATTGTTAAATTACATGGTCTTGAGTTGTATTTATACCCAAATACAAGATATGTCCTTGTCGGACACAATTCCTATCTCTATTACAATTCAAATTATAGATAAGTCCCTAAGGCAGACTCTTACCGACATAATCTATAAGAAAACTATTTAAAATAACCTAATTAATAGATACAATTGCCTTTCTTGGACTCTTTTGTATGCATGAGGCACTTCAAACAAATCCGAAGATGATTCCAATGTTACCTTCCCGGAATCAGCTACATCGGGTTATCTTGTCTGATTCGGTATCGGCCGACGAACACCTTAGCCGATTCGGTCATCAGCCGATGAAGTCCTTAGCTGATTCGGTCTGCAGTTGCCGCGTAATCTATTTCTTAAAAACCCGATTCCCTCCAAACCAACTTTGGCCTTATGTCCACATTCGATGCATGATTTACTAAATTTGGTCGTTAACACATGCCCCCAAGTCCACTACATTGTTAATGTCGTGGATTTACTTGATCTTATCTTAGAGAAATTTTAGGACTTTCCATTACGACCGTTACCGTGCCTCTTTAAATAATAACCACCGCCTAAGAGTTTTTCATGCCATCATTTTTGCTTTCACCACCTTAGCCACAACCGTGCCCAAATTCGCCAGCGACCTCTTCAAAGCTCTTGGCGATCTTGCAGACGATCTCCCCTGCGTGGCACCCTCAACTCCGGTGATGTCTGCTCCAGTTGCCCCTTCTGACACTCTGTCGGCTGAGTTCCCCGAGGTAAGCTCCATCGGCTTTAGCTCTTTTTCTTCTCGCCACTGTAAAATCAAAGTGTGTTTGATTCTTCATTTGATGATGAACAATTGGCATTTGGGATTATTGCTTTGTGTGTTTTGTTATTTGGAGATTTATTGATAAAGTGGTTTTGGAGATAGTTGAATTTTTGAAAAATGAACAGTGTTCAGTCGGCTGCACAGCCAGTCTGTCTAGGCTTGTACTGTCGGTCTGACCAGAGGTGTTCGTGCGGTCAGACCGGGCAGGCAACTGCGGTCAGACCGGTCGAGTCAGTCCGACTGGTTGCCGATTTTGATTCGGTTTTGGTTTTGGTTTGTTTCCTTGCATATACATGGGAGTTCCGTGTTCCTATGCACGTGTATGTTCATTTATGCTAACAATGAGTCAAGTTGGAGATAGCTTGTGCTCGGATTTGGTATTCTTTGTTTAATTGTGTGCAGGTAATCTTTACGCCTCGGGAAAGTGTTGCCGGTGATCGAGTTAGAGTCAACTTGGAAATAAGGTGACGTCCAAGATGGAGATCATGCGGGATGCTGAAGGGTAGAGATTAGTGCACATAATTGGTGAAGTTTCCATATGGCATACGATGGAGATATTGTGTGTGTATGGAAAGCGGAATTTCGGTTTCGGAAAGACCGAGATTGTGACGGTTGGTTTATATCAAGTTTGTACTTATGGTAAGGTTCCTAGGTATTTAGGACTCTCTATATGAGTTGGATTCGTGGCTTTTGGCTGCAGGTCTTGTGTATAAATAGTTAGTGGAGGCGTGGCCTCTTGGTATCGCTTTGGATTCGAGTTTTAGAGAGTTTCGAGTTAGGGTTTCAAGTTTAGTTTGAGATTTTGTGAGGAGTGCTTTGTTTGCACTTTGTAAACACAGAGAGATTCAATAAAGATCAATCTTCTTGGAGAATTTTTTGTGTTTTCTTCTTTATTGGTGTGGCGGTCTAAACGGCGGTTAGACCAACTCAACTCACCGGTCAGACCGCACGCACGACTGCGGTCAGAACAAGCTTTATCGGTGATCGGCTGCATTTGAGGAATCGGCTAAGGCATGGCGATCGGCTACACGGGCGGTCAGACCGGCGTATATCGGGCGGTCGGACCGGCGTATGTGGCGGTCGGATTGGCGCTACGGGCGGTCGGGCGACGGCACACGTTGATCGACCGACTTGCTCAGGATCGGAGGTAAAGTTTTATTTCCGCTAAAACTTGTTTTTGTTTTACATCAACTATTCACCCCCCCTCTGGTTGGCTTTACTTTGGGTATTCGATCCTACAAGTGGTATCAGAGCCTTATTTTTCTGCTTTGGATTTTTGTCGATCTAAAGTTTTTCGCCATGTCGGATAAATTTTCCACTAAGCCGCATGTTTTTGATGGAACCGACTTCGCTTATTGGTGTAGTAAGATGCAATCTTACATCATGGCTCAAGATTATGATGTGTGGCAAAAGGTTGCTCTTCCCTACACTATTCCCGAAGCAATTTAATTCGATGCTTTGAAAACGAGTTTAATAACAATTGCAAAGCTCGCAATATTTTGTTAAATGGGATTTCTCGTTCGGATCGCGTTTCACATCTTCAAACCACCAACGAGATTTGGAATGCTTTGAAAAACTTTCATCAAGGAACTACTAATATAAAAGAACTTCGTCGAGACCTTTTTAAAAAAGAATACATAAAATTTGAGATGAAACCTGCTGAAGCTTTGGATGACTATCTTGGTAGGTTTAATAAAATCTTGAGCAATCTTAGATCTGTTGATTCTTCTTATGACACTAATTATCCACAATCTGAGATTTCTTGTCACTTTTTGAATGGTCTTGACATGTCTATTTGGGAGATGAAAGTGACTTCAATTCAAGAATCTGTCAATATGGCTACTTTGACTTTGGATTCTCTTTACACTAAACTCAAAACTCATGAGCTGAACATCCTTTCTCAAAAAATTGAGTCCAAGTCAAATGCTTTGGTTTCTTCTTCTTCAACTTCTTCTGATGTTGCATCTTCATCGTCTCCAAGTGCTCTTGCTTTGATTAATGCCATGTCCGATGAACAACTCGAGCAATTCGAGGAGGAGGATTTGGCTCTTGCCGCTAACAAACTTTCTCGATTTATGAACAAAGTCAGGTTCAGGAAAAGAGGAGGACCATCTCGATGCTTTGAATGCGGCGCCTTGGACCACATCCGCTCCAACTGCCCCAAGCTTGGGAGAAGCAAAAAGGAGGACAAGAGCGGGGAGAAGGTGAAGGACGACAAGCCCAAGGGGAGGCACTCGAAGGAGATGATCAAGAAGGTGTTGAGCCAAGTCTATGCCACTTTTGAACCACTAAGCGACATAGACTCCAATAGTGAAGAAGAGAAGGGCAAGAACATCTCCGGCGTTTGTCTCATGACACGTGGAGATGAAGATTCTGAAGAGAAAGACAATGAGGTTAGCTCGCTTGAGGAAGCAATTCTTGTTTTAAGTGCAAAGAATAAAAAATGTGAAAAGATGTTTAAAAAACAAGAATCTGTGATTGAATCTTTGAATGCTAAAATTGCTAGATTGAAATCTCTTATTCTTAATGATGATGATTGCAAAAATTGTGAGGTTTTAATGCTTGAGATTTCAAAACTTAGAGATTCACATGATTTGGCTACTAAACCTTGTTTAACTTGTGATGCTAATGAATTGAAATTAAAAGATGCTTTAACTCGTGTTAAGCACATGAAAGATATAGTTAAACAAGATGAGGTAGCTTCTTGCTCTAAATGTCGCAAAGGTAAAGATTTCATGATTGGTTGTGAAAATTGTGTTAATCTTGAAAAAGAAGTTTCTTACTTGAAAAGTTCTTTGCAAAAATTTTATGACGGTAAGAAACAACTTAACATGATTTTGGACAAATCTAAAGTGTGTAGCGATAATAACGGAATAGGTTTTGATGCTCATGACTATTTCACCAAAAATCCTCCGAATGTTTTAAGAATGACTGAAAATGGTGAAATCTTGACAAAACCTAATACCATGAAAACAATTTTTAAATCTGCTGAAAATTTGCCATCTCTTTCTGTTTATCTAAAAGAAACTAAACCTAATTTTTAAAAACCATCTACCACTAAAGAAATATTTTCTTGCTCTTTTTGTGGTAAAGATGGTCATCTTGTTGGTTTTTGTTTCAGATTAGCATGAAAACAAAAAAAGGAAAGAGAGAATAATTTTGCAAAATCAAAGTGGCAAAAATCGGCTTTCCCTCGGGAAAGTCGGTCGAGACTCGATTGTTCCATAGGTCAGACCGGCCGTGGCACCCGTCGGACCGTCGCCTTGTCTTGGTCGAGCCGGCGATGGCGTCGGTCACGCCGCGATACCCAGCGGTCGAGACCAGGCCCCAAAGGAATTTTTCGAAAATTCCAAAATTGTTTTTGCTTGTGGATTTGTGCATATTGGATCGTTGGTCGTGTGTCTCGATCTTGGATTCCTAAATTTCTTTTGACTAACCCGAACGTGTGGATCGTGGACTCCGGTTGTTCGCGGCACATGGCCGGAGATAAAAATTGGTTCTCCTCCCTCAAGATGGCATCCAAGACGAATCGATAATCTTTGGGGATGCTTCAACAAGTGTCGTTCTTGCTACCGGATCCGTCAAGGTAAGTGACAAATTTGAATTAAAAGAGGTAGCTTTGGTTGAGGATTTAAAATACAATTTACTTTCAGTTTCACAAATTGTTGATGAAAACTTTGAAGTTCATTTCAAGAAAACTGGAAGTAAAATATTTGATTCTTGTGTTGATTACTTTTGAACATTTCTCGTTATGGGAGAGTTTTTAAAGCTGATTTTGAAAACCCTGTTTCTCTGTTGTAACATGCTTAGTTGTGAAATTCAACAAAGATTTGATGTTTTGGCATCGCAGACTTGGGCATGTTGGTTTTGATCATTTAACTCGACTAAGTGGTTTGGATCTTGTTCGTGGTTTGCCTCAACTCAAAAGGGATTGTGATTTGGTTTGTGCACCATGTCGTCATGGTAAAATGGTTGCTTCTTCACACACCGATTCTTTCTATGATGACGGATGCACCGGGACAACTTTTACACATGGACACTATTGGTCCAGCTAGAGTGCAATCTGTCGAAGGAAAATGGTATGTGTTGGTTGTTGTTGACGACTTTTCTCGATATTCTTGGGTTTTCTTCATGGCAACTAAGGATGAGGCCTTTGGACACTTTCGGAGTTTGGTTCTTCGCTTAAATTGTGAATTTCCCAATTCTTTGAAAACAATTAGAAGCGATAATGGTGATGAATTTAAAAATGCTTCTTTTGAACAATTTTGCAATGAAAAAGGTTTTGAACATCAATTTTCTTCTCCTCGTGTTCCTCAACAAAATGGTCTTGTTGAAAGAAAAAATCGCTCTTTGGTTGAGATGGCTAGGACAATGCTAGATGAATATCACACTCCTAGAAAATTTTGGGCCGAAGCTATTAACACTGCTTGCTATGTTTCTAATCGTATTTTCTTGCGATCTAAACTTGGCAAAACTCCTTATGAGCTTCATTTTGGTCGTCAGCCCAAAGTTTCACATTTGCGTGTTTTTGGTTGCAAGTTCTTTTTTTAAAAATATGGAAATTTGGACAAGTTTGAATCACGTTTCAACTGATGGTTTATTTCTTGGATACCCCGCACACACTCGTGGCTATCGTGTACTTATTTTGGAGACTAACAAAATTGTCGAGACTTGTGAGGTCACTTTTGATGAGGCTAGTCTCGGTACTAGACAAGAATTTTCAGGTACATTGCCATAGGCTCAGGGGGAGGATGGTCGCATCTTTGAAGATGAAAGCGATGACGAAGACGACGAAATCGACAGCCCGGTCAGACCGGCCGAGTGCCACCGGTCAGACCGGAGGAGGCTGCCCGATCAGACCGGCAGGGGCCGACTGCTTCGGATTCTGTCGATTCCAATCAAGAGGATTCATCGGGGACTACGACCAGTGCTGAACCAGAACGTGAATCAACTTCTGACATCACTGCACCTTTGCACATTCAGCGACAACATCCACCGGAACAAATGATAGGTAATTTACATGAGTGGACGACGAGATCTAAGGTAACTGCGCATGATTTTGCGAATTCTGCTTTTGTTGCTTCTTTTGAACCCAAAGATGTTACTCATGCATTAACTGACGAATCGTGGATTAACGCCATGCATGAAGAACTTGAAAATTTTGAAAGAAACAAAGTTTGGTCTTTAGTTGAACCTCTTCTGAACATAATGTTATTGGAACCAAGTGGGTTTTCAAAAATAAACAAAATGAGGATGGTTTGATTGTTCGAAATAAGGCTAGACTTGTTGCTCAGGGTTTTACTCAGGTAGATTTTGATGAAACTTTTGCTCCTGTTGCTAGGATTGAAGCAATTAGACTTTTGCTAGCTTTTGCTGCTTCCAACGGTTTTAAATTATATCAAATGGATGTTAAAAGTGCTTTTCTTAATGGTTTTATACAGGAGGAAGTTTATGTTAAACAACCACCGGGTTTTGAAAATCCTGATTTTCCCAACCATGTTTTTAAATTGTCAAAAGCCTTGTATGGTTTGAAATAAGCACCTAGAGCATGGTATGATAGACTTAATAACTTTTTGCTTGAAAAAGGTTTTCAAATGGGAAAAATTTACAAAACGATTTTTGTTCTTAAGCATGGTGAAAATCAACTTTTCGTTCAGATTTATGTTGGTGATATCATCTTTGGTTGTTCAACTCACTCTTTGGTTGTAGAATTTGTCGAGACTATGCACAGGGAATTTGAAATGAGCATGATGGGTGAACTTTCATACTTTTGGTATTGCAAATTAAGCAAACACCTCAAGGTACGTTTGTCCATCAAACAAAGTACACCAAAGATCTTTTGCGCAGGTTTAAGATGGAGAGTGCAAGCCAATATCTACACCTATTGGTTCTACTGCTGTTCTTGATCCCAATGAAGATGGTGAAGCTGTGGATCAAAAGGAGTATAGAAGCATGATAGGATCTTTGTTGTATCTCACTGCTTCTAGACCAGACATATAATTTTCTTCGAGGGGAATTGGGAATCAGTCATCCTTTTGGCATGTTTTGAGGGGGAGTTTTTGTGCTCTTTGTTTTATCAAGCTACATGATTAAACTATACTGAAAAGAGAGCTTTATCCATACATATCGTTGTTCATGAGCATGCTAGCAATATTATGAAGGTTTAGTTGTCACTAGTATAGCTTGTATGTATTCTAGTATTTTTATGTGATCTAGATTTTATATTTAAGTGAAATAATGCATGACACTTTAAAATCATACTTGAATTAAAGAAATATGCAATGTTGATACTAGTGCACGTGTTGGATTATAAATGTTTCTATATGTATTATGATTGAATTTTTTATTCCTCAAATTACTTTAAATATGCTCATTGTGAAAAGAGACTAAATTATTATCTATGAGAGAAAAAAATGAATACCGAATCCTTGGAAACAGTCTTGACGACAAGGACGTATTCGATGTGAGCAAAAATAATGGGTGTCGAATCTTTGAAAACAGTCTTGACGACAAGGACGTACCGGAATAATTGAGAGAAAAAATATGAGCAACAAATATGGCTCAAATCAATATGAAAAAATTTTCTTAAATTATGTGTGCAAAAAGGTAAATTTGAGAAATAATAAAAATTGCAATAGGTATATATATTTGGGTTTATTTTTTAACCTATGTGCTTGTAAAGATATTGCATTATAAATTGTTTGAATCCATGAATTTTTATTGCGTTATTGATCTTAATTTTAAAATCTATGATTCATGCTTATACTCTAGTGCATATTTGCTATATAATTGATGAGTTTGTCTTTGTATTATTGCAATACATGACATGACTTGCTTTATGTATGGTGCTAAGCTCTTGAATATTCATAACCATAATTCTTATGCTTGATAAAAACATTGTCAAAAGGGGGAGAACAATAGTTTGAAAGAAAACACAAGTGCAAGTTTTCAAGTTCAAAGGATTTTCTTTCTTTTAAAAAGGGGGAGAAATTTTCTTTGATTTTTGAGCACTCTCAAATGCTTTTTATCATTTTATCATTTTAATTTTCCAAACACCAAAACAACACTTTTTATTTTTGTTTGCCAATGTGTTCATCAAGGGGGATATTGTAAAATCAAAGTGTGTTTGATTCTTCATTTGATGATGAACAATTGGCATCTGGGATTATTGCTTTGTGTGTTTTGTTATTTGGAAATTTATTGATAAAGTGGTTTTGGAGATAGTTGAATTTTCGGAAAATGAACGGTGTTGATCAGTTTGCACTGTGCCATGTCGACTAGGCTTATCTTGTCGGTCGACCGAAGGTGTTCGTGCGGTCGAGCCGGGCGGCAGCTGCGGTCGACCGATCGAGTCGTCAGGCCGTGGTTGCCGATTTTGATTCGGTTTTGGTTTCGGTTTGTTTCCTTGCATATACATGGGAGTTTCGTGTTCCTATGCACGTGTATGTTCATTTATGCTAACAATGAGTCAAGTTAGAGATAGCTTGTGCTCGGATATGGTATTCTTTGTTTAATTGTGTGCAGGTAATCTTTACACCTCGGGAAAGTGTTACCGGTGATCGAGTTGGAGTCAACTTGGAAATAAGGTGACGTCCAAGATGGAGATCATGCGGGATGCTGAAGGGTAGAGATTAGTGCACATAATTGGTGAAGTTTCCATATGGCATACGATGGAGATATTGTGTGCGTATGGAAAGCGAAATTTCGGTTTCGGAAAGACCGAGATTGTGACGGTTGGTTTATATAAAGTTTGTACTTATGGGAAGGTTCCTAGGTATTTAGGACTCTCTATATGAGTTGGATTCATGGCTTTTGGCTGCGGGTCTTGTGTATAAATAGTTAGGGGAGGCGTGACCTCTTGGTATCTGTTAACACTGAAATTTGGTAATCAAATCCCTAAGTCTGCAAAGGCGAAGCAAAATCGAATCGGCTGGAAACAGACGCCGCATCGGCTGAGGAGTGATCGGCTGCGAGGCCAATCGGCTAGGGTTGGATCGGACAGGGGCAACCGATAGCCGATTCTAGGTCCGGGAGAGATGAAACCGTTTCTGATGCAGCAGTTTGAGGATAAATAGAAGATTCAGTTGTTAATTGCGCGTTAAACGATATTGCCACCTATGGATAGAGTCCTATAACGGCAATTGTATCTGTAATTTAGGGGTTTGTTTAAGCTGTTGGTTGTAACACGATATGGGTCCTGCTCGGGATAATGATGTGTTTTAAATAGTAGTTTAGGTAGAGTCCAAAGTTTGTACAGATAATTGTACCTTGGGTATAAATAGGACCCGAGACCCTCTGTAATCAGACATCAACATCAATCACAATCAATCAAACCTTCGGCGCATCGCCAACCCTTTTTCTTCAGACGAGCAGTTTGCTTGGCTACGGGGGTTCATCGTTTCGATCCCCAGATCTAGGTAAATGCTTATCATTAGTGGTATGATCTATTGTTTCTAGTGCTTCCATCGTAATGACACATTAGAATCAAGAGTTTATACTGCGCTATTTATCATATAGCGCGTATAAATTAGATCAATGCTTAGATCTATCCTGCCATTGGCTAGTTCTATCAAGAACTTGCAACCGATAGGGCTAGATCTAAAGGTTGGCTGGTTTGTATGCGGTATCCACCGTCTCGAGAGATATAAATCGGCTACAACAGATCAGGTTTTTCTTTTTATACTTAATGATGCATCGTGTTCGAACTATTAAGTCATTTTTAGAACTATCAACGATCTGTTCGGCTAAGATTTATATTATCTAGAGACAGTGCCGGGGTTTCAACCGGCCTTATCTGCCGTGATATGTTTCTTTTAATATATTCATTATTAGATTTGTATTAGGACTGCCTCTTATGTTAAGATCGCATTCTTGTCGGACGTTGTCAGCCGAAATCGGCCCACCATCGACAGCCGATGGCCGATTTCCAGGCTATGCTTATGTTTCAAGAATGATATCTTTCTATAAGATTCATCGGAGTACTAGCCGATTCATTCTTAGCTTTCCAGTATCGGCTAGGTTATTGATTCATATATTTATTATCCTTTACTGTATTTAGGTTACACGACAGATGCTGTCTCGGTATGGCCGATCCATTCCAGTCGTTTGGCTTAAATATATTTTGGGATAGCATATATATGCTCATGGATTCCCTCAGCCGATCCAGTGGGGATCTAACCTAACACTTAACGCATATTCCTTTGTTTTTCTTGTTGATTAACAGATCAGATCAACTGGCACGCCCTGCACAGCACAGGTAGTCGAGAAGGACCTGCACTGGAGTTAAGCAGATCTCCCAGGCCATCGCGTGAGAGAAATTTCTCATCAACAGTATCGCTTTGGATTCGAGTTTTAGAGAGTTTCGAGTTAGGGTTTCAAGTTTAGTTTGAGATTTTGTGAGGAGTGCTTTGTTTGCACTTTGTAAACACAGAGAGATTTAATAAAGATCAATCTTCTTGGAGAATTCATTGTGTTTTCTTCTTTCTCGGTGCGGCGGTCTAAACGGCGGTTAGACCAACTCAACTCACCAGTCAGACCGCACGCACGACTGCGGTCAGACCGGGCTTCATCGGCGATCGGCTGCATTCGGGAATCGGCTAAGGCATGGCGATCGGCTACACGGGCGGTCGGGCCGGCGTATATCGGGCGGTCGGGCCGGCACTCTGAGGTGGTCGGACCGACACAGCACACTTTTGGTCAGACCGACTTGCTCCAGATCAGAGGTAAAGTTTTATTTCTGCTAAAACTTGTTTTTGGGTTACATCAACCATTCACCCCCCTCTGGTTGGCTTTACTTTGGGTATTCGATCCTACAGCCGCAATTTGTACTCTTGCTTTTCGTAATTCGCCCTTTTTTATTGTAGCATCTCTCGAATCAAATCGCCATCCCCAGCTTTGTTCTCCCCAATCAGTTCTTCCTAGGGCCAATCGGCAATATAAATCCCACAGAGTTCATAAACGTCGAAACCAACAAAGTCCCCTTTAGGTTGATGAACCCTAGCCTGGCACATTGGACCGACACTTTCAAATCCTAGCCATCCACCGATAAATCTTGGTAGGAATGGTATAATAGGGTGTCGACCAGCAAACAGAGCCACTAGGAAGAAATAGGAATAGCACAGTGTCTGGCTCTAACCATAGCCGATATACCTAAAGATGAACCCCTGCTATCGGTTGCTAGCTATTTTTGGTCCAACACCCTCAATGCCTTCCTATTTCAACAAGGACCGATGACACCCACACTATTGGACGTGGTTCTTATCACTGGACTAGATGTTACCTCACCGCTTAACCCTACCAGCTTGAACACCAAAGGCCAATTCTCGTTCAAGACCCGTGCAATCGGCGGCTGGAATGCCTTTATAAGCTTGAACATGGGAACTGGATCAGTAGGCCCTAGGGAGCACACAGCTTTTCTCATTATGTGGCTAGAGAAATTTCTGTTCTATGGTTCAAGCTACGGCCCTACAACCAATTGGCATCATGTAGCCGAGGCCTTAGTAGAGAAGAGACAGATCCCCTTGGGCATATCTGCTAGGCTACCTTTATCAGATGTTGAATACTACATCGGCTAAGATCACGGCCAACTCTGCTATCAGCACTGGTGGTCCATGATGGTTTTTGCAGCTGTGGCTTAATGTGCACACATACAAGGTTGCTGAAAGACCAAAATTAGCAGAAGCTAGCTTTTCACTAGTACAGCCGACGATAAATGAAGATGGCGATGAAGTCACCACGCGCCGATACATGTCCTTTGGAGAGGCTGCATCCTCATACACTGGATCCAAACTATCGGCTGATCTTCTTAGGGACTGGTTCTGCAACTTTTACGATGGATTCCCCAAGAGCACAAGGATCTGGTTTGCTTATGAAAATTTTGAAGACTTTGAATTGCCCAATGACTTTAGATTTAATGAGATCAACTCCGAGAGATTTGACAAGTCAAGGGAAGTCTTCACAGCTGCTATCTCTCCTTGCATCCTTCCAATCGACATCCACCAAGGCAGGAACGTTAAGATCTCCTATGAGTTTGATTACCCCATGAGTGTTGCCAGATAGATAATCATGGGACAACTGCCGATCGACTTGTACTTTGCCGACAAGATCCAAACTAGGGGAGAGATAACCTCAAGCCTCATGATGAACAAGCTGCTAAGCGTAGAAGGTCCCTCCCTCGGCAGTATTGACAATATAGAGCTGGCTATGATGAGGAGCACAGCCTTCGACCGATGGTGGATTGAATGGAAGAAACACATCTTTCACCAATCGGCTTCGATGTACATGACCACCATGTACCCGTTCCTCAAGTAAGTACTTTCCCTTTGCCAAATTTTGCATTCATCGGCTAACACTTTTTAAATATCTAACCATTTTTCTCTCCTTGTTTGCAGACTACCGATTTCTCTCCTCCTCATGTCAACAACACTGGAGCCACCATCTGCTATGCTACTGGGATAATTCCAAATGGTGGTGGCCTCGCTCCTTCAGTGATCGGCTTTAATGCCCCCAAAGTAGCCTCTCTGCTCCATGGCCAGACCTGTCAGCCGATCCGCTCTAAGGCAAAAAAGAAAAGGGCCAAGCCATCGGCTGCCGATCCGTCGGCCGCACAGAGGAAAGCTTCCAAAAAGCAAAAGACAACTACAGCCAATGACCTGCCGGACTTGGATCCAGACTTGGAGGCGTTCTTGGATCAAGGAGAAATGGAGGAAGCTGTCGATGAAGCCGCAGCTGATACAAGCGAAACGAGGAGAACCGTACAAACGCCATCAGTCGATGATCCAACTCCTCAGCAAACACCAAGTCCTCCAAGACGCCAACCTCAACCTCGACCTCATCTGGTATGTGTTTTTCCGGAATCCTCTTCCTTTAAATTCTCACATTCAATTCTCATTAAGCTCTTTGTCCTACAGAAAAAGAAATTGGCCACAAGAAAGAAGTCGGCTTCACCTCCATCGGTAATTCTATACCCAAGTATTTTTAACTTCTCAGCCAACCGATGCTTAACTAATCTTGTCTTCATCTCTCTCTACACAACCTCCCTGCTCTCCAACGCCTGCCCCCCATGCATCAAGTGAACGAACTCCATCGGCTAGGGGCAGCCATAACGTTGAAGCAGAAGTAGCACCGACTTCCATCATCCTTGTAAGTTCTTTCCCTTAACTCCACATTGGCTGCTCTTAAAGTTTTCAGCACTTAACAGTCTCAACTTTCTCCTTTTCAGGTTCTAGCCGATATGTTTCCCTTTGACTTGAAAGATTTTATGGATGACGATGAAGAGACCACAAGCAATGCCTTAGCCTCTACTGCCGATGATTTGAAGGCTACTCTGTTAGATATAGCTAAGCGGCTAAAGAGCTCCTTTGATTTCTTGGTTACCGATTGTGGGGCGATTAGGTCAAGATTTGAAGGAATCCAAGATCAAGTTCTAGATGAGCTAACCGACATCGTCTCCCCAACCATGTACCTCGATCAACATCGGCACAAACTAGAGCGAGCACGCCAAAGGATTGCCGATCGACGAGAGAGAAAAGCTCTCGAGGCCACCATCGAAGCCAATTGGCAGTCAATCATGGCAGAGAAGACCAAGCTGGATGAGTTTACGGCTGAGCCTAACTCCAATATTGATCGGTCGCACAAACGCAGAGAAGAGCTGATGGCTGAACTTGTAAAGTGTGATGCCGATATAGCATCACAGCAGCAAAGGCTTGCCGATCTCCCTAGGGTTGTCAAGAACAAAAGTCCAGGTTGAAGACTTCAATCAAACACCTATCAGACCTCACGAAATCCTTGAAGACTATCCTAGGGATTCATGCAACCGACGCTCAAGCCATCGACGAGATTGAACAAATCAGACAACGGGCAATATCGGCTATCAACAAGCTAGTCTCAGGATGAATTTTTTGTAATAGCTGATACAACTTGTAACTTGTGATTCTTGTAATATAACTTCTGCACCGATTCTTGTAATACATGTGGTCTTCAAAACTTCAACTTTGCATAATATGATATATCTTCTAAAAAAATTTAATTCCACATATTTTTGTTGTATGTATATATATGCCCCCCTAATTTTATAATGTCGAACATTGATAAAATTATGACTTGGTAAAGGGTGATCAACTTAAATCGGCTATCATTCATCAGCGTATCACAACCGATAAGTTAAAAAGACTAAAGGCGATACAACTTGCATCGGCTATCTCAAGGCGATGTAAACACATCGGCTACCATGTATCGGCATAACACAGCCGAATCATGAATTGATCGAAACACTTGGATAATATTTTTTCAAATACTTTCCATTGAGAGCCCTTCCAAAAACTTCTCCATCAAGTCCTTATAACATGTAAGCTCCTTTAGAAATGCACTTGTAAATCTGAAAGGGCCCTTCCCAGTTAGGTGACCACTTGTCGAATTTATTGTCACGGGTTCCAATCGGCAAGATCAACTTCCAAACCAACTCGCCTTCTTAAAAAGATTTTGGCACAACCTTATTGTTATAATAACGAGCGATTCTTTCCTTATCCCTTGTCCTCTTTTCCAAAGCATGCATCCTGGATTGAACCAACTCTTCCGATTCATCTACCATGAGGTTGTGATAATCATCGGCTGTCAACTTATCTTGTAAATCAATCCTTCTTGAGCCGATGACACTTTCCCATGGCAATGCGGCTTCATGCCCATAAACTAGCTTGTAAGGGGGAACTTGGATCGATCCATGACAAGCCATCCGATAGGACCACAATGCTTCGGCCAATCGGCTATGCCATTGCTTCAGAAATTCAGAGATTTTTCTTTTGACCAACTTAATAAGACTTTTGTTGGATGCTTCTGCCTGTCTATTGGCTTTTGCATAGTACGGTGAAGAATTCAACAATTGAATCCCCATGCTTTCTACGAATTGGACAAACTCATCGGATACAAAAATAGATCCCTGATTGGTTGTAATGGTTTGAGGAACACCAAATCTGTATATGATATGCTCTTTGACGAACTGAATTACATCCCCAGAATCAACCTTCAATTGAATTGCTTCCACCCACTTTGTGAAATAATCAGTTGCCACCAATATAAACTTGTGTCCTTTGCTCGAGGGTGGATTAATTTGGCCGATCATGTCAATTCCCCATCCCCTGAATGGCCATGGCTTGATTATAGGATTCATAGCCGATGCTGGTGCTCTTTGAATTGCCCTAAATTTTTGACAATCTTGATAACCTTTATAGTATCTAAAACAATCCTCTAGCATCGTCGGCCAAAAATATCTAGCTCGTCGAAGCAGCCATTTCATCTTGTGAGCCGATTGATGAGTACCGCATATGTCTTCATGTACTTCGCCCATCACAACTTTTGCTTGATCGGCACTTAAACGTCGAAGTAAGACCCCATCAATCGTCCAATAATACAGATCGTCATCGAGCAAAACATATCTCAAATCTTTATAACACAATTTTCTCAAAGCCAATTGAGAAGGATTCTTCAGATAGTTAAAAACATCATACCTCCAATTATTGGCTGCGATGGTAGCGATCTCTACCTCGACATCCTTCATCATCGGCTTGTATCCCGATGCCCCCTGAGCCAAATCATTAGCTTCAACATTTTGCTCTCAAGGAATATGAGTCAAAGTCACTAGCCAAAAACTTTCCATTATTTCTCGGCACTTTTCGTAGTAGATAATCAATGTGTCATTCTTGCATTCATATTCTCTAGCTAATTGATTGATGACCAATAAAGAATCACCCATGATTTCCATAGCATCGGCTTCAACTTCCTTCAAGAATTGCAATCCTTTAAGAACTGCATCATACTCGGCTTGATTGTTAGTGGCATAAGGCTTAATAGTATAGACAAACTCAAAACTTGCCCCCCTAGGTGATATGATGACCAAGCTGATACCACAACCATAAGTACAAATTGATCCATCAAAGAACAAAGTTCAAGGCACTTTGTCAACCGAGCCGATTGATTCATCACGATGCTCGACAATGAAATCGGCTAGGGCTTGCCCCTTGACTTGATATCTGAGATCAAATTCTGTCAAAGCATAGATCCATTTTCCAACTCTTTCTTTCATGTCGGGGACGCACTCGAACCTCTTATTATATTTGAAGGAATGTATAGCATAGCCCATATTTTCCTTCAAACACAATGAGATGTTCGACGCTCCGAGAGAAGGATATCGGAGACGTTGCTGGGCCTTTAGCCTGCCAGTCAACTTCAGCCTAAGATGTGCCCGTCAAACCACTCGAAGGTGGCGACCAGATGTGTTACACATTCAGGAGACTTGAAGAGATGGCTAAAGATCTACAACATCTCAAATATTCTTAACTCTTACTCATGTGAATCTAGTTCCCAGGATGTGCACTGGATTCATACTTTCATCTCAAGCATGGATACACATAGCAAACATATTTAAGAGAAAAGAGTCTTAAAGACTTACAGAGGCCGACTGGCCAAAATATATACATATATATATATATATATAACATAGAACTGCAGAAGCTTGGCTACCCAATCACAAGCACACCGACTAGGGGTTTACCCCGTTAAGTTCAGGTCCTAGAAGAAGCAGACGATTACCCGCATCAGTCAAAAGACTAAGTCTAAACCTGCAAGCAAAATGCATATTCTAGTGGCAAGAGTTAGTACATTAAACAAGTTAATGTACTGGTAAGCTCAAGTCAAACCTAACATACTACATGATAGGCATATATTCAAAGAGGATCTTTATGTGGTTCATTTTCAGCATAAAGCAAGCTTTATTTCACAAATCATTTGTAAAAGAGTTGAGAATTCAATTAACAAAGAAAAGTTTTAAGCTTCATCGTTAAATTCATATTGATTCCATCATATACCAATACCTTGTCGTCCTCCATGACAACAAGTCACAATATATTTTTCACCACAATCACACAACTCAACACAATTTGTCATTTTCAAACAAGTCACATGTTCACATTTTTGTAAATATAGAGTCTATACTCATGACACTTCACCAAAGAGCTCTTGACCGTGAGCACGGCTAATCGATTAGTTTTAGAGAACTCTGTAGAGTTTATACAACTTTACCCACATGATATGAACACTTTAGTTTGTTTTGAGTTTGCAAGACTCTATCACACTCTTCATGATAGTGTGATCTAGAGGTCATAACGAAGCTTTTACACTTCTTCATCCCTAGCCTTGCACCAGCATGATTTGTGTTCCTCCATCCTAGGCATACTGGAATATAACCTAGAACCGCCAAGTAGCGTGGCCCCGCCTTAAACTTGACACCGCGGTGGCGGACACGATAGGAACCCACCCACCTGGCACAATATCATTGTATTGGACAGACTTAGTCGCCTAAACTACCACTTCGGGGGTAAATAGGAAGTTCCTCTGGGTTATCCGAACCCATACACTCCGGCCTACCTTAGTGTAAGGCTAGGTGCTAAGTTGATTATTCAGCTATTGATGAGAATTTTTCCCATGCGCTGGCCTGGGATATCTGCTTAACTTCAGTGCAGGTCCAAAATCGATAGCCTTTGGTGATTGAGCGGGTGTGCCAGTTGGTATGATCTTGCAACCAACAAGAGACAAAAAGATAGGCATTTGGTTAAGATTAGATCCTACTTGATCGGCTATGGATATTAATAAATATATAACTACTATCCCAAGTGCGTTTAGACCAAGTGATTAGGATAGATTGGTAGCATACCGAGATAGTATAAATCACTTATATCTAAAAGTACATTAGGATAATAATTACATATATTTATAGCCTAGCCGATGTCGCAGATCTAATATAAATCGGCTAGTACTCCGATATATTTTATAAAAAGATATTAATATGAACTAAATGCGTTAAACCAGGATCAATCGGATGTTTTAATGTAATTTAACAGATTGATACCGAGCTTAACACATTTAAGTAGATTAAGATCTTAATATAAAAGGTAGTTCTAATACATCTAACAATAATAATACATAAAATATGATTAAAATAGGTAAGACCGGCTAAAACATCGGCGCTATCTCTACTAATAAACATTGAGTCGAATAGATCTAGATAATTCTAAAGGCGACTTAATAGGTCGATTAGATGTAACATTAAGTACCAAAATAAGAATGAGATCTATTTAGACTAATGAGAATTCCTCGAGATGGTAGATACGCGATATAATCTAAATCAACCTCTAGATCTAGCTCTGTCGACTGATCTTGAAGGATATGCTAGCTGATCGAGAGATAGATCTAGGCATTGATCTAGATTATATGTTGTATATGGTAAACTAAGCAGTTTGCAACATCAAAATCAGAGTATCATGATGATGGAAGCACTGGCCTCGATACCACAAGCCGCTTGTAACAAGAAATTACCTTTCCTGGAGATCGAAAGCGATGCAGCCCAAGAACAAAGCAAGAACTCAACGAGAAAAAGTAAAAACAAAAAGGTTGGCGATGCGCCGAAGTTGTATTGATGTGTATTCGATTGATTACAACAAACCCTCGGGTCTTATTTATACCGGGTTACAACAACATCCGTGTAGATCACGGTTTCTGTGGGGTCTCCTCAATGAGGTCAACTCCCACAAATATCACATAACCTCCAAGTAGTCTGGTTATGCGAGAAACATCACAGATACAGAAACTTCATATATTAATACAAGTTTTTAAATACAACTCATACAACACAAGAAAAACCACGACACTTCCACAGGGATAGCCCGAGTGTAGAATCGACCTAGAATTCGTATTCGTCTTCCCAATCCTCTAGGGTACTTGGGAATTCTTCTTCTGCTTCGGGGTTACCTGAGTATAGTCATGAATGGGTGAGCACCGAAGGTACTCAGCAAGCCAAACTGAATACAGTTTTATTTAACTAACAGTGCATGCTATATCGACAAGAGAAGTAACTAACAAAGTAACTTTATAATGTTATTGTATCGTATCCTTGTGTAGCATAGCATATGCTCATATTCAAAAATGTAAAACATGTATCTAGATTCATGTTCTATCCCATCCTAGAAGGATTTAAGTATGCATATTTAAGTTTTATAATATTTTAAGAAAAGAACTCATGCCATTTTACTGGAGTCACCCATAGACATAACTCCATTGACCGGGAGTACGGCGTATTCGAATACAATCAACCCTATAGTATTTGCCCAGCTTTACCCAATGATTAACCTTAGGTTGCAAGGCTAAGCATAAATAGCATTTATATATTTCTAACCTTTTCTTGATGTATGAATGAGACGGCGGACTATCTAAATAGGGGTACCAAATCTAACCAGAGAATGGTACATCAGTTCCCTATTTAATAGTTGTTTGTCATACACTTACTCTGGCTTGGAGAGACCTGTGGACTATCTTAACAGACAGTACCGATCTGGTTAGTATCGGAGTTTTACCCGCTGTTTACATAGTTGTTCTCCAATTTGACTTCTGCGGGCCACATAGGGCAAGCCTCCAGGGTGATCAGAAAGAAATATATAGTTGCTAAGTCGGTATAACCGATCCATCGGATGGGCGAAACTATATCCTTATTTTGGCATAAGCATTTTTATATTTTTTGGTATTTTACCAAAATTTATATTACATGCATTGTATGGGCATTATCATATTAAATTCATGAAATAAGGAATTTATTTCCTATAGCTTTGCATGAATTATTACATGTGATGATGCTTGATGAATAATTACATGTTATCACTTTTATCTAAGGAGAAGGATAATATATCTATTAACATGAAACAATAGCCCTCTCTTTTATGCATGAATCATTACATGTTTCTAAAGCATGAAATAATATTCCATATGAACTAGGGTGTATGAGTTGCTAGCACATAAAATAATGCAATGTTTCTAAGGCATGAATTTATATTCTATATGTACTAAATGTTATTATATAAAATCTATAGAACATGATGGATGATATAAAATGATGATTTATAACTATCTAACCCATCCCGTGAAATATTTCTATTTGAATTAAATATATTATCAAAACATGATAATTTATTATTTTCAATTTAAATGATTAAAACAGTTTGAGTTGCATTGAATGTTGTCGGTTTCTAAATATTTATCTGATTGAAGGGTAAGGAGTGCGTTTACGTCGACTTCCTGGTCGAGTTCCAGTTCTTCTGCGAACTCGGCGTCGTGATCTATCGATAAAATAAAATAGAATAAAATAAAAAAATTTACTAGGCAAATTCAAATAATCATCAAAATAACCATACAATAAAGAAATTTGAAAGAATTTTATAAAGATGGTTTATAATCTTTTAAAAGTTCTTATTTTAAATTAAAAGTTTGAATTTAAGTAAAAACACTTCTTGTTTTTAAATTTACTTCTCTTCTTTCACCTCCTATTTTACTGTTTTTCTTCCAGCTTCGGACTCCCGAGCCGGCGCCGGTGAGTTCCAAACTGCGCACGGCTAGGGGTGTTTTAACTTGCAATTTTGTGTACTTTTCTTCATCTACCACCTCTAGACTCCATTTTCATATTTGGTTGGACCGGTGGAGTTTGGAGACAGGCCGGCGGCGGTGGCGTGTTTGTGGCGGAGGTGAAGCTCGTCGCCGGCCAATTCAGGTGGGTATTTGGTTCGACTAAAAAGTGTAGGAGTATCTACAGGACTTGGAGATACTAACTATATGGTTTGTTTGATTTGAAACAGTCTAGAGCATCTTAGCGACGTGCGTGGCGGTGGCGGCTGAGCAGAGGAATCTCGGCGGCGCCCGTCGTCAGTGATCTCCGGTGGTTTAATAGCTTAAACAAGTCAGGGAGAACAAATATTTGAGTGCACAGATCGTCTGCATATCTTCAATTGAAGAGGAAACCGATTGAAGACGAGGAATTTCTGGGTTTGCTCCGGGCGGCCAAATTAGGGTTCTTCGGAACTTTACTTCGATTTCTCACTAAATTGAGACAGTATAGAGAATATTTGATGGGGGAATATTGGGGGAAACTTAGAGAAGAAGATGTTGATCAAATTTTTTATACAATTCGTGGCCTAATATGGTCTATTTATAAGGCTTTGATGTCGGTTTCAAGGTTTTAGATAACACCGGCAATGGCGGTTCGCAATGTAGGTCGGTTTGCCGGTGATAAGAGTGATGCCGTGGCATGACCAATATTATGCAGGCACGTAGAGATGTCCAGAATATTCCCTACCATTGGTTCTTGATATCAGTGGACACAAGTGGTATTCTTATGGATTTAAACTCCGGCGGCCGTGGTTGAATGGAAACGGTCGGCCGATGGTTTTCATACTGCTGGGAGATTTCGTTTATTTTCTAGTCACTGGCATAGCTTAAGTTGGTTCTTTCATGTTGATCTGTGGCCTAGATAAGAAAGATTGGTGCCCACAGGAGTGGTGGCCGTGGTTCTGTCGGCCGTGGTCTTGCTGAAGACCAGAGGAAGAAGAAGAAGAAACAAGGGAAAGAGAAAGGAAGGGGAAAGAAAAAGAAATGAGAAAATGGAAAAAGAAAGTAAGAAAAAATTGAAAAAGAAGGAAAGGAAAATTAAAAAGAGATTTTGGAAAAGTTTTTAAGATTGAATTTAATTTTTGTAATTAATTTGATTTTATTTTCAGGAATTTCTATTATTAACTTGAGGTTTTCAAAAATAAACATTAACTTTTTATAAGACTTAATTTCTTAATTTAAAAATAGAATGGAGAAATAATAAATGTAAAGATTTTAAAAGTTTTAAATACTGAACACATAATAAATTATTCGCAAAAAATTATTCACGTTTTTTATGTTTTCATGGTACAAAATTTGGAATGTTACGCTTTCTATCTTATCTACTATTTACATTACGATAATATCTCGGGACGGGGTCCCATGCCGCGTTACAAAAGGAAAATCTACAACATATCCTATTTTATAGATACAATTATCGTTATAGGACCTCATTCATAGATGGCAATACCTTTAACATCTTCTGGAGACCGAATCTAATAATCATCTATAAGCTTTCCTTCCGAGATTGGCCCCACCTTGGGTCTTCAATTGGAATCGGCTATCGGCTATCCTGGTCCGACTCAGACTCAGCCAACTGGCTCCGTAGCCGATTCGGACTTAGCTGATGCGGCCTCTGTTTCCGCAGATCATGTGTTTCCTCCAATTCCACTTCAATCCTTGTTTCAAACTTGGGGATTTGCTTACCAATTTGGTCGTTAACACACGCCCCCGAAGTCCGCGACATTGATAATGTTGCGGATTTTGTGCAATCCTATCTCCAGCGTCACCCTAGGTTGAGTCTGTTTCGGCCGTTACAAAAACCCTTTATAACGCCCTTCCGCGCCGAACAGACTCACGCCGTCAAATGCAATCCACAAAGCCCTAGCCAGCAATCGTCCTCGAGCTCTCCGACGATTTCCTCGGCTTCCTCCAAGCATCGATTCCGCCTTTCCGACGACCTCAACTACGGCAATGGTGGCCCCCGCTGTTCCATCAAGTTCTGCTCCCGCTGAGTTCCCCGAGGTACGCCCCCATCGGCTGAATCCTTTCCTTTTCCGCCTTTAACCATAAATCAGACTGCTAGGTTTTATGAATCTTGATTTGGCCTCTTTCTTCCAATTGTAGCACCTTGCCCATCATATGATCATCCCAAGCTTACTCAATGATCAAAGATATTATCTAGGACCCATCGGCAACACAGATCCAACCGAATTTATCATTGCCGAAACCAACAGGGTACCTTATAGAGTCAGAAGCCTAGTTTGGTTCACTGGAATAGCACCTTCAAGTCCTGGCCCTCAACAGACAAATCCTGGCCGACTTGGTACAAAAGAATGGTAGCCAACAAACAAACCCACTGGGAAGAAATAGGCATAGCCCAATGCTAGCTTTATCTGTAGCCGACATGCCCAAAGATGAACCATTAGTGTCGGCTGCCACGTACTTTTGGAACAACACTCTGAATGCCTTCCTTTTCCAGCAAGGCCCAATGACACCAACCCTAGCCGATGTCTTCATGCTAACAAGACTTGACATGATGTCATCGGCTAGTCCCAACCGGCTAGATAACAAGGGCGAGTTCTCGTTTAAAACCAAAGCAATAGGCGGCTAGAACGGATATGTTAGCATGAACATGGGGACTGGACCGATTACTCCCAGAGAGCACACCGCCTTCTTAATGATGTGGTTGGAGAAATTCGTGTTCTGCGGCTCAAGTTGTGGCCCAACTGCAAACTGGCAAAAGTAGCTGGAGGCCCTGGTTAACAAGACAAAACTTCCTATAGGTAAATTCCTTCTTGGCTACCTTTATTAGACCTTAAACCAAGCAGTGACCAAGATAGCAGCTGATACAACAATCGGCACCGGAGGCCTTGGTGGCTCCTTCAGCTATGGCTTGTGCTATTAACCCAGAAAGTCTCTGGTCGACCAAAGCTGGCCAATGCTTGCTTCCCCCTCTTGGAGCTGACTGAGGATGACAAAGGAAATGAAGTGACCACTAGGAGATGTCTATCCTTTGGGGAAGCCGCAGCCACTCACATCGGCTCAAAGCAATCAAACGAACTCGTAGCCGATTGGTTCATATCCTTTTACGATGGCCTTGCAAAGAACAATCGGACCTGGTTTTTCTATGAAGACCGAATGGAGTTCGAATTACCAGTCGAGCTAAACTTGGATGAAATAAACTCAGATCAATACCCCAAGTGCAGAGAGATCTTCACCACAGCACTTACTCTGTGCATCTTGTCGACTGGGGTACACCAAGGCCGCAACGTAGCAAAAACTTATGAATTTTACTACCCTGCATCGGCTGGTAGACAGTTCGGACTTAGGCAGCTACCGATTGGCAGCTATTATGCCGATAAGATTGAGACCCGAGGGGTAATCGACTCGAGGCTGATGATAAACAAACTAATGGAGATAGAGAGTCCACCCTTCGACAGCATCGGGGTCTTGGAGCTGGCCCACAAAAGGAGCGCGGCCTATGACAACTGGTGGGTGGAAATCAAGCAACATATCTTCCTTCAACGCGCCTCCATGTACCTCACCATCCTTCTGCTAGATGAAATCCCCTCTGTAAGTATCCTCATCCTTAAGCATCTTTCCCTCTGATCAATTGGCTATCGTCTCTTGCTAACACTTTAAACATTTTTCCCTTGCAGATGACAGAATCGGATCCCCACACAGTGAGTAACTCTGGCATTGCCATTGAGTACCGTTTGGGCGCTCTTCCAAACGGATGCGGATATGCTCCATTGGCCATCGGCTGGGACGCGCCGAAACTGAAGACATTGATGCATGGCCAAACTCGTCAAGCCGTGACGAGGAAGAAGAGAGCAGCCCCATCGGCTGCGGGGCGATCAGCTGCTCCTGTGAAGAAGCAAAAGAAGCCAAAACCGACTGCACCAGCCGACAGCTTGCCTTCCGACGATCTCAGTATCGACGAAGCTCTCAACAAGGAAATCATGGACGAGGAAATCTCTCAAGCTGTCAAAGAGGCGGCCGAATCAAGCAGCTCAAGCCATAATTCCATCAACTCGCCAGCCGATGATCCAGCCGCACCAGTCTCTTCTCCTCCAAAGCGATCGGTGTGTGTTCTCCCCTTCAAATCTGATATTTAAATCATTCAAACCCTGACCAAATTATTCTCGCAGTACAAAAAACTAGCTAACCGGCCTCCTCGCCCGGCTTCGCCAGTAATTTCTATTCTCATCCTATTTCTTTTTACTTATGCTTGCTTTGGCCGACTCGTACTAACACTTATCCTTTTTGTAGCCTCCACGATCTCCGTCGGCTGCCCCCCATGTATCAAGCAAGAGAACTGCGTCAGCTTCAGGCAGCCACCACACCAAAGAAGTATCTGCACCAGCTCCTATTGTACGAGTAAGTTTGTTTCCTTTCTTCCTCAAAAGTTTGGCATCGGCTGCCATGCTCCATTTCAATTGCTCTAAACTTTTTTACAGAATCTAGCCGACCTACTTCCATTCGACATTAAAGAGTTCATCAGTGAAGACGAAGAGGCCACTAGCTGGACCAGGCCACCATAGCCGATGACATTAAGGAGAAGCTTCAAGACATCCATCATCGGCTCAGCATCGATATAGATCAACTGGTCATAGAGTATGGGCCAGTCTGAGCGCGCTTCAATGATGTTCGGAGTCAGCTCCCCGATGACTTGGCCGAAAAGATCTCCCGAGCCGTCTTCATCGACCAACACCGGTTCAAACTAGAGCGGGCTATACAAAGAATGGTCGACCGGCAAGCTCAAGCCAACCTATTGGTCTCGATCAATGCCACTATGGAAAACATAGTGGCCGAGAAAGCCAAGTTGGATGAGCTGGTAGCTGGGCCATCGGCTACACAGACCAAGATCGGCCAACTTGAAGCAGAAGAGGCCGACTTGCTGGTGAAGCTAATGCAGTGCAGGGCCAAGCTCGTGGCAGAAAAGCAAGTGCTAGCCGATCTTCCCAAGGCTACCGAAGATCAAAGGGCTAAGGTGACCTCCACCATCAAGCACTTGGGAGAACTCCATAAATCAGCCAAAGCGATCCCGGGCTCCGAGGAGAAAGACATGGCCATGATCGAAGAAATTAAAGCCATCAAAGAAGAAGCCACGTCGGCCATCGAAAAACTTTTAGAGATGTAATAGGGTTTTAATCCTCCAAAACTGTTGACGCCTTGGCCTGTATATATAACTCCTGTAATCGGCCTGTTGTGCCTTAAATATTATCCATATCCCTTTTGCCGATTCATTTGTCTTCTATGTCTTGACTGCTTGAAAAAAATTTCAAAACCCCAAAAATGTTGACGTCCTGCAACTCTGATTTCTGACTTTGTAACCCCAAAAATTTTGACGTCCTGCAATTCTGATTTTTGACTTTGTATAGTGTATGCCCCCTAATTTTCTTAATGCTGCCTTTAGCATTGATAAAATTATAGAACAAACCATCCAACTACTGTCGGCTAGATTCAGCCGATTTGAAAAATCAGTGGGGAAAAACTTAGAGCAAAAAAGGTTCTAAAGGCGATGTGCACCATTTCACAACACATTGGCTAGCATGGATCGGCACGGACTTAGCCGACTCATGAATTGATCCAAACATTTGGGTAGTATTTCTTCAAATATTTGTCATTAAGAGCCGTTCCAAACACTTCTCCGTCCAATCCTTCCAACATGTAGGCTCCCTTAGAGACGCATTTGTGGATCTTGAAAGGCCCTTCCCAGTTGGGTTTGTCGAATTTGCTATCTCTTGATCTGATCGGCAAGATTAGCTTCCAAACGAGCTTGCCTTCTTCAAACGACTTAGGCACAATTTCTTGTTATAATGACGAGCTACGCGTTTTTTTATCTCTAGTCACCTTTTACAAGGTACACATCCTTGACAAAACTAGGTCTTTGGACTCATCCACCATCAGATTATAGTAATCATCGACTGTCAACTCATCCTACAACTGAATCCTCCTTGAGCCGATGATATTTTTCCATGACAAAACTACATCATGTCCGTAGACCAACTTATATGGAGGCACCTGGATTGATCCGTGGCAAGCCATCCGATAAGCCCACAGTGATTCGGCTAATCGGCTATGCCATTGCTTTGGGTACTCAGAGATCTTCCTCTTTATCAACTTGATTAAACTTTTATTTGAAGCTTCAGCCTGTCCATTAGCCTGAGCATAATACGACGAAGAATTTAGTAGCTTGATGCCCATGCTGTCTGCAAACTGAACAAACTCATCTGAGACAAAGATGGATCCCTAATCCGTAGTGATAGTCTGAGGGACGCCAAATCTGTATATAATATGCTCTTTAACAAATTTGATTGCATCCCCGGAGTCAACCTTCTTCAAGGGAATTGCTTCCACCCACTTAGTAAAATAATCGGTGGCTAACAAGATAAACTTGTGTCCCTTGCTCCAGGGTGGATTGATCTGGCTGATCATATTGATTCCGCGACCTCTGGACGGCCAAGGCTTTATGATAGGGTTCATAGCCGATGCTGGTGCCCTCTGGATAGCTCCGAACTTCTGGCAATCTGTTAACGAGAAATTTCTCTCACGCGCTGGCCTGAGAGATCTGCTTAACTACAGTGCAGGTCCTTCTTGGCTGCCCGTGCTGTGCAGGGCGTGCTAGTTGGTTTGACCTGTTAACCAACAAGAAAAATAAAGAAACACACGTTAAGTGTTAGGTTAGATCCCCACTGAATCGGCTAAGGGAAACCATGAACATATATCTGCTATCCTAAAATATATTTAAGCCAAGCGACTAGAATGGATCGGCGATACCGAGACAGCATTAGCCGTTTAACCCAAATACAGTAAAGGATAATAGATTTATGTATTGATAACCTAGCCGATACCGGAAAGCTACAATGAATCGGCTAGTACTCCGATGGTTCTTATAAAAAGATATTATCCTTGAACCAGAGGCTTAGCTCAGAAATCGACTGTTGGCTGTCTATGGCTAGCCGATTTCAGCTTACGAGGTCCGACAAGAACAAGATCTTAATATAAGAGGCAGTCCTAATATAAATCTAATAATAAATATACTAAAAGAAATATATTAGGGCAGATAAGGCTGGCTGAAACCCCGGCACTGTCTCTAAACAATATAAATCTAGCCGAACAGATCATTAGTAATTCTAAAAACGACTTAATAGTTCAAACCTGATGCAACATTAAGTATAAAAAGAACAACCTAATCTGTTGTAGCCGATTTATATCTCTCAAGACGGTGGATACCGCATATAAACCAGCCAACCCTTAGATCTAGCCCTATTGGCTGCAGGTTCTTCACAGAACTGGCCAATAGCAGGATAGATCTAAACATTGATCTAATTTATATGCGCTATATGATAAATAGCGCGGTATAAACTCCTGAATCTAATGTGTCATTACGATGAAAGCATTAGAAATAGCAGATCATGCCACTAATGATAAGCATTTACCTGAATTTGGGGATCGAAACGATGCAGCCTGTAGCCAAACAAATTGCTCGTCTGAAGAAAAAGGTTGGTGATAAGCCGAAGGTTTGATTGATTGTCCTTTTTTTACAGGGGGTCTCGGGTCCTATTTACACCCAAGATACATTATCTGTACAAACCCTGGACTCTATCTAAACTACTTTTTTAAAACACGACGTTATCCCAGGAAGGACCCACGCCGTATTACAATTAATAGTTTAAACAAACTCCTAAATTACATATACAATTGCAGTTACAGGACTCTATCCATAGATGGCAATATCATTTAACGCGCAATCTAATAACCAAATCTTCTATTTATCTTCAAACCGCTGTACCAGCACGACTTTATCTCCTCCAAACGTAGAATCGGCTATCGGCCGCCCGTGTCCGATCCAACCTTAGCCGATTGGCCTCACAGCCGATTGCTTCTCAGTCGATGTGGCCTCTGTTTCTCCGCCAAACCAGCTGATCCGATTCTGCTTCATCTTTGCAAAGACTTAAGGATTCAACTACCAAATTTCGGTGTTAACACATGCCCCCCAAGTCCGTGATACGAAGTATTACGGATTTGCAACCTGTTCAAATTCCCGCTCTTTTCTTGACCTAAACCGCTTCGGCTCCCCCCAAGTGCCCTTTAAATAGCCACTTACCTCGGCCAAAACAACTACGCCTTCGAAGCGCACTCAACCCTTCGCACACAAGCTTCTGCTTTCTCTCTCCTCTTCGGCAGTTCATCGGCGTCCGTCAAATCTCAGCGCACCCCGCGAATTAGAACCCGGCTTCATCTCCAACAACTCAGATGGCCTCCACCGCCGCCGCGTCAAGCACCCCCGTCACGCCGGCCACCACTGCCGCACCAGCCGTTGCCATTGCACCGACCATCGCCGTCGCACCGGCCGCCACCATCATCAAGTTCCCTGAGGTACCCCCGCCGGTCCATAACTCTTTTTTTCAAGTTCCCTGATTAGAGTTTCTTTCTTTCACACTGTAGCACCTGTCGCATTAGGTATTCATCCCCAATTTGACCCAAGCACAGAGGTACTTTCTCGGCCCCATCGGCAACACCGATCCAGCCGATGTTATCATAGCCGAGACCAACAGGATTCCCTTCAATACCAACAAGCCATCCCTCACCCACTGGAACGGGACCTTTAAATCATGGTCGACCACTGACGCCGCCTGGGTCGAATGGTACAAGAGGATGCAATCGGCTAAATACACTCAATGGGAGGAGACCGGGATAGCCCAGTGCTTGGCTCTGTCTATTGCCAGCATGAAAAAGTCGAGCCACTTCTATCAGCTGCAACATATTTCTGGAATGAAAGTTTAAACGCCTTCATCTTCCGACAAGGGCCGATGACAGTCACACTGGCCGACGTGTACATGACAACCGGGCTGGACATCGAGTCGTCGGCTAACCCCAGCAACCTGAGTCGAAAGGGGCAGCATCAGTTCAAAACCAAGGCCATCGGTGGGTGGATCGGCTTCATTGCCCAAAACATGAAAGACAGACCCGTCAGCCACAGGGAGCACGCCACATTTCTGATGATGTGACTTGAAAAATTTTTGTTCTATGGATCGAGCTGCGGGCCGACCGCCAATTGGCAGGACGTAGCCGAAATCCTGGCCGATGGGGGCTACTTGTATCAAATGCTGCATCAGGCTGCCGCAAAGATAGCCACCAACGCCCCAATCAACACCGGCGGCCCCTGGTGGTTCTTACAGATCTGGGTGGTGCTGGCGACACAGAAATAGTCGATCGGCTGCCCCTGACCGAGGCCGTCTTCCCAAGGCTGGAGCCAATCGAAGACGAGGACGGCAACCAGATCACCACCACCAGGTGCATGAGCTACGGAGAAGCAGCAGTTGCTCATGCAGGCTCAAGGCAATCGGCCGATCTGCTGGCCAAATGGTTCATTGCCCTCTACGACGGGCTGTCTCGCGAGAATCACGCCTGGTACTTTTACCGGGACCGAGGACTGTTCGAGTTGCCGACCGACTTCAATTGGGAAGACATCAACTCAGCCGACAACCCGAGGTGCAGGGAGCTGTTCATCGTCGCTCTGTCCCCCTGCATCTTGCCGACTGGGATCCACGAGGGCCGATCAGTGGCCAAGAGCTACGAGTTCTATTACCTGGTGTCGGCGGCGAGACAGTTTGGTCTTGGGCAATTGCCCATCGGCTTCTATTATGCCGATAAGATTGAAACGAGGGGAGTGGTCAGCCAAGACTTGATAATGCATCGGCTGCTGAATATAGCCGGCCCTCCCCTTGGCGACATCGGCGTGATGACCATGGCGCTCAGGAAAAGCGTGGCCTACGACCAATGGTGGGCCAAAATCAAACGACACATCTTTCACCAGCGGTCATCTCATTACGTCGATCTGCTCCTGCCCGAAGAAATCCCTTCGGTAAGTTTCAAATTCCAAATGATTTTCCTCTTCTTTTCATCGGCTGATATAGCCGATTAACATTTGCCCTCTGGTTCGCAGGAGACGAAGACGGAGTGGCCGACGGTGAGCGACTCCGGATGCCCCATCGAATACCGTCTAGTTCTAGACAGGGGCGGTCTCGCTCTGTCGGCCATCGGCTGGGGAGCACCGAGGCTGGCGTCGTTGCTGCGAGGGCAAGTGCGCGAGCCGATTGCCGAAAAGAAAAGGGCTGCACCACTCATACAGCCGTCGGCCGCGCCTGCCCCCAAGAAGCTGAAAGAGAAGGAACCGGCAGCGCCAGCCGATAGCCTCCCCCCCTTGGACCCGGCCGTCGCGCAGTTCCTCGATGCCGTCGCCAGCGAGGAAATGCCGGCGGCTGTTGGAGCAGCGGCCGAACCCGGGAGCTCGAGTCATGAGTCCGTCAACGCTCCAGCCGACGTCCCGCCGGTCCCAAGTCCTCTAGCGAAAAATTGATTGGTAAGCCCTTACTTCACCAAATTCGGCTTCATGATGATATCACTTGCATCTGACCGAACAATTCTTTTCAGGTCAAGAAATTGGCGGCCGCACTCCACGCCACGTGCCATCGGTAATCGTCTCTTGCAACTTGATTTGTAGAAATTAGCCGACTCGACCGCTAACTCTTGTTTTGCAGCCCCCACGATCTCCGTCGGCTGCCCCCCAGGCATGCAACGAGCACGTTGTGACTGCCGCAGGCGACGGCAACGACGCCGACAAAGAGGCCCCGACGGCTGCAGGAGGCGAACCAGCCGAGCCAACCGCTTCGACCCCAGTGCCCACCGTAAGCCGACTGTATTTGATGATTGGCCCTGTCAGCTCAATATCTTCTGATCATCTTCCTCTTTGCAGAACATAGCCGATCTCCTCAACTTTTACTTGTCGGAGTTCGAGGGTCCAGCGAAATCGGCAAGGAGGCGTTGGTGACACCGGCCGAGGACCTGAGGGCCACCCTAGCCGACATCGGCAACCGGCTGGAGGCCTCGCTGGATGCGCTGGTGGTCGACAGCGATTCAATACGCGCGCACTTTAAAGAAATCCAAGGCCAGCTGCCAGAAGCTCTAGCTGACGCCATTGTGCCGGCCACCTTCATGGAAGCCCACCAACTTAAGTACGAACGGGCACGGCAGCAGATAGCCGATCGTCGTGAGAACCAGGCACGGTCGGCCACTCTCCAGTCGACCAAGGGCGTCATTGAGAGCCGGAAAGCCGCCTTTGACCGCCTAAAGACTGAGCCGGCGGCCAAGCTTGAGCAACTCCTCGCACGCCGAGATCAGCTGATGGCCGATCTCGTTCAAGTCACAAACGAGATCGATGTCCACAAGGAGTACATCGCCAGCTTGCCAGCCAAAATCGAAGCTCAACGCCAAAGTATCAAGGTGGCTGTGGCACATCTACGGGACCTGGTGAAGGGCATCCGGCCGGTGGCAGGGTCTAAGGCCGACGTTGTAAGGGCCATTGAGGAAATAGACCAGATCAGGCGAACAGCGTTGTCGGCCATAGCTGATTTCTTGAAACACTGAGCTTGTAACATTTTAACATTCTGAAATTGGCCACCGCCTCCTATAATATATTTGTCAAACTTTTGTAATGGTTTTGAACGTTAGTCAACTTGCTCGAACTTTGTAATCGGCTTTAGCTTCTGTGTAGTATAATTTGTCAATCTTTTGCGGCTGTGCTCGTCGATGTGATCGGCTTCGGCTGCACGTAGTATTTTGAATTGTTTATGTTGAAATCGGCCCTAGGCGTCCGTATCGCATCACCTTCACCGATTCTGAGACCACACCACAACCGTCGATGTTAACAGTTGAATCACGGCCGTCGATCCAAATCACTTCCCACGCTTTTATTTGATCCACCGATTATGAATCTCGAAAAGTTTAAAAATTCCCGACGCCAAATTTTGCAATTGGATCGTGTATGTATATGCCCCCCATATTTTGTTGATAGCTTTGGTGTCGACAAAATTGTGAATTCGAGCCGTTCGCGCATGATTACCGTCGCTATCGGCCAATCATTAGCCGATCGTGGAAGACGTGGAAAAAAATGTGGTATAAAAATGCCAAGGCAATGCCTTATTGAAGCAAGACATCGATCGTCATAAATCGGCTAAGCAACCGAGCCGAATCACGAGTTGATCCATACGCTTGGGTAGTATTTCTTCAGGTATTTTCCATTAAGAGCCCTTCCAAATACTTCTCCGTCCAGCCCTTCTAGCATGTAAGCTCCTTTAGAGACGCATTTGTGGATCTTGAAAGGCCCTTCCCAATTTAGTGACCACTTGCCGAATTTGTTATCTCTGGATCCAATCGGCAGTATCAATTTCCAAACGTGTTCACCTTCCTCGAAAGATTTAGGCACCACTTTTTTATTATAATGTCTGGCTACTCGTTCTTTATCCTTTGTAACTTTTTCCAAGGCCCTCATCCTAGATAAAACTAAGTCTTCTGATTCGTCCACCATCAGGTGATAATAATCGTCGGCTGTAAGTTGATCCTGTAGCTGAATGCGCCTCGAGCCGACGACGCTCTCCCATGGTAGTATTGCCTCATGTCCATAGACCAACTTGTACGGAGGGACTTGAATTGACCCGTGGCATGCCATCCGATACGCCCACAGTGATTTGGCTAATCGGCTGTGCCCCTGTTTAGGGTACTCAGAGATCTTTCTTTTAATCAACTTAATCAAACTTTTATTTGAGGCCTCGGCTTGTCTGTTGTCCAGTGCATAGTACGGCAAAGAATTAAGCACTTGATCCCCATGCCGTCGGCAAACTGAATAAACTCATCTGATACGAAGATAGATCCCTGTTCTGTTGTTATCGTTTGTGGAACGCCAAATCGGTAGATAATATGTTCTTGACAAACTCGATTGCGTCCTTAGAATCCACTTTCCTCAGGGGAATCGCCTCCACCCACTTTGTGAAGTAATCCGTCGCCACCAGAATAAATTTATGCCCTTTGCTCGAGGGTGGATTGATCTGGCCGATCATGTCAATGCCCCATCCTCTGAACAGCCAAGGCTTAATGATTGGGTTCATAGCCGACGCTGGTGCTCGTTGTATGACGCCAAACTTCTGACAATCCTGGCAGCCCTTGTAATATTTGAAGCAATCCTCCAGCATCGTTGGCCAGAAATACCCTGCTCGGCGAAGCAGCCACTTCATTTTGTGGGCCGATTGATGTGTGCCACAGATTCCTTCATGCACTTCTCCGACGGCCAATTTGGCCTGATTGGCTCCCAAACACTTGAGTTGCACACCATCAATCGTCCGATAGTACAGATCTTCATCGAGCAACACATATCTTAACGCTTTGTATCGTAGTTTCCTTGTAGCCGATTGAGAGGGATTTTTGAGGTAGCTGTAAACTTCAAACCTCCAATCATCGACTGTAAGGGCGGCAACTTCTATGTCAATCTCTTTTCACATCGGCCGATAGCCTGATGCCCCTTGAGCTAAATCGTTAGCTTCTGTGTTCTGCTCTCTTGGGATGTGTTTCAAAGTAACTAGCCGAAAACCGTCCATTAATTCCCGGCATTGCTGATAATAGACCATCAGCACATCGTTTTTGCATTCGTATGCTCCTGATAATTGGCTGATGACCAACAATGAATCTCCCATTATTTCGATGGCGTCGGCTTCAACTTCCTTGAGTAGATGTAATCCTTTAAGGATGGTTTTGTATTCGGCTTGGTTGTTTGTAGCATGGGGGTTGATAGCGAAAGCAAACTCGAAGCTTGACCCGTTGGGTGAAATAATGACCAAGCCGATGCCGCAGCCGTTGGTGCAAACCGAGCTGTCAAACGTCAAAGTCCAAGACATAATCTCCACTGAGCCGATCGAGTCATTTCTGTGCTCTAGAATGAAATCGGCTATGGCTTGTTCCTTGACTGCCCTTGGTGCCTGATACCTCAGATCAAACTCTGTTAGCACAAAAATCCACTTTCCATTCTTCCGTTCAGCACTGGAGCCGATAGCATGTATTAACTACATCGGTTTTGCAGATTATTGTGCACTCATTGTATAGCAGATAATGCCTCAACTTCGTACATGAAAAATAGAGGCATAGGCATAGCTTCTCCATAGGTGAATATCTTGTTTCTCCGTCTAGCAACCGTCGGCTGAGATAGAAGATGGCTTTTTCTTTGCCCTCAACCTCTTGGATTAAAACGAAGCCGATTGACTTGTCATCGGCTAATAGGTACAACTTAAACGGTACTCCTTTTTGTGGAGGCATTAAAACTGGAGGGGAACTCAGATAATCTTTTATGTTGTCTAAAGCCTTTTGGTGCTCTGCCCCCCATGTGAATGCTTGATCGGCTTTCAGCCGAAGCAGTGGTGTGAATGGCTCCATCTTTTCTTAAAGATTGGCTATGAACTATCTGATGAAATTTATCTTGCCAATCAATGACTGGAGTTGCTTCTTGTCCTTCGGAGGCTGTACTGTCTTGATAGCATTTATGCTTCTTGGTGTAACCTCAATTCCTCTTTCATGAACAAGAAATCCCAAGAACTGCCCGGCCGATACGCCGAACGTGCACTTAAGCGGATTCATCTTCAGGCCATACTTCCTCGTCCGCTCTAACACTTGTCTCAGATCGGCTATGTGGCCCTCTATCTCCCTTGACTTGACAACTACGTCATCAATGTATATCTCTACTAACGAGCCGATCATGTCATGAAAAATATAGTTCATGGCCCGTTGATATGTCGCCCCAGCATTCTTCAAGCCGAATGTCATTACTACCCACTCGTACAAGCCGATTGCGCCGGGACACCGAAAAGCAGTCTTGTGGATGTCCTCGTCGGCCATAAATATTTGATTATACCCTGCATTGCCGTCCATGAAATTGATAATTTTGTGGCCCGAAGCAGCATCGACAAGCAAATCGGCTATTGGCATTGGGTATTCGTCCTTAGGGGTTGCCTTGTTTAGATCTCTGAAATCGATGCACACCCTAAGTTTACCCTTTTTCTTCAGTATTGGGACAATGTTTGAGACCCACTCGGTGTATCGGCAAGGCCGAATGAATCGTGCATCGTATAGCCGAGTGATTTCGGCTTTAATTGCATCATACATATCAGCCTTAAACCTCCTTGAGGCTGTTTGAACGGCCGATAGCCTGCCTTAATCGGCAGTTGATGGACCACTATTGATCGGATGAGGCCGGGCATCTCGAAGTACTCCCAAGCAAAACAATCTTTATATTATTTTAACAAATCAATAAGCTAGGATCTACAATGAGGAGACAAATTTTTTCTAATGTACGTCGGCCTCGGCTTGTCACCAGAGCCGATGTCAATTTCCTCTAACTCGTCGGCCGACGTGAAACCTTGCCCGAGCTTGCCGTCGTCTTCATCCGCGATGTTCATGCCGAAGACGCTTGAGCCCTCCACCATGTCTTGTTCAAAGCAGTAGCTATGGCTCGTCGTCTCCAATCGGCTGTATTGTGGAATTGGACACATTTAGAAAATCGGCTTGCCAGATTTTTCCAGACAAACAATCGATGCCTTCGATTTCCCAAAGCGGCAAATCGGCACTGACGATGCTAACTAACCTGTCAGCTGGCACGATCTCAATCTTGTCGCCGTCCCATTGGATCAGGCTCTGATGCATCGTAGAATGAATGCAGCAGTAAGCGTGTATCCAGTCCCTTCCGAGCAGCAGGCTGTAAGACCCCTTCCCGTCGATGACAAAGAATGTTGTGGGCACGGTCTTATTGCCGATGGTCAGTTCGACGTTGAGGATGCCCTTGGTTTCTGATGGGTTGCCGCCGAAGTCTTTGAGCACCATATTGGTCTTTATTAGGTCTTCGACCCCCTTGCCTAGCTTTCTGAATGTTGCGTAAGGCATGAGGTTGACTACAGCTCCCCCGTCAACCAGCATCTTGGAAATTGGCTTGCCGTTGATGAATCCTTTAACGTACAATGGCTTCAAGTGCCGATTTTCAGTCCCCTCGGGTTTGTCGAAGATCGCCTGGTCTGGTGAGATTGCTAGCTTCACTAGGTCGTTCTCGATGGTGTCTGCATCGGCTTCAGGAGCACTGAACTCGGCTGGTAGTACGAACACCATTTTAACCGATGCAGAAACTTTGCCTTTCCCTTTGGCTGCCCTCCTGGCTTGATCGGCTGGGCTCTCCTCGGCTTGCTCTTTGTTGGTTGCGGCAGTTTTCTCTTTGGGAACCCATCACCTTTTGATTTTACCCAGCCCGGCGCAGTTCATGGATCATTTGTCGAACTTCATCTTCTCTCCATTCGCGCTTAAGTCGCTGAATTCTTCTTTCTATGTCTTCATGATGAGATTGGACGGGCACCATTGGGGATTGGCCGATTCCTCATCGTCGGCCTCTACATCATCGCGGTTGTTGTCATTGCGGTCTTCATCGATGAAGAAGTCTTGGTGGATCGGGCCGAGCCGATCATGGACGGACCACCGCCTTTGGTTCAGCTGAACGGCTCTAGGGACGAACCGTGCTGGGTTGCAGCCGATGAGCTCCTGTGCTCGTCGTCGCGGCGATCGTTGCATGCCGGACAATCGTCCAGTGTTGGCAGTCTCATGCCGGATTCCCAGCAGTACCTTAAAAAATCACAATGCCAATGCGGATCGACACTATTGCAGTTTACCTCGTATCGGTGGCTTTGGATCTCCGGCTCGCGCCGACGAGGTGCTTCATTGTAAGCTTCTCCCTGCCGAGACCGGTGCTGAGGACGGTATCGGCAATTTTCATGGATCGGCCGTCGGTCAGCCGATCTGATAACTGGGCACACCATATTAATTGGCGCGATGTGATATCCAATCAGCTTGTCCTCTACCTTGGCCCCGATCGATGTATTGACTAAGCCATGCGCTATTCTGTTCTGTCGATCGGCTTGCCTGGGGCCGGCTTGGACTGTGTTGACTGGGAAAGGGTTGCCGTCTACCTTCATCGGCCAATTTGAATCGGTGAACTTCAGCTTCCCGGCCTCAATTGCCGACTGGATTTGCTGCCTGAAGACTTTGCAGTCGTTGGTGGCGTGGGATGTGGAGTTGTGCCACTTGCAATATTTCTTCTTCTTCAATTCCTCGGCCGACGGGATCACATGATTTTCAGGCAGCTGAATCTGCTTCTCCTTGAGCAGTAAGTAGAAAATCCTGTCGGCCTTGGTGATGTCGAAATCGTATCGTTCTTCTTTGGCCGTCTTCAGCAGCCATTGGCAGACGATGGCCTTTTTGTTCTTGGCCCATTCGGCTGCTGCCACTTCTGCGTCCTCGTCGTCGGACTCGCAGTCTGATTCGATGACGACCTGAGTTATGTTTTTGACGGCCTTCCTGGTGTCTTGGAATCGCTGCTCGTGGGCCATCACCTTCTGCGCCAAGTGGGCTAGGCTGTCGAAGTCTTGCACAAAGAATCGCTCTCGGATCGGCGTGATTAGACCATGAAAGTCCAAATCGACCAGTTGGGCGTCCGATAGCACCAGGCTATAACATCGGTTCCTCATCTCCCTGAAGCGTTGGATGTATTTCTGAACCAATTCGTTGTGTTTTTGCACGATCTTTGGTGAGGTCCGACAACTTCATCTCATGGTTGCCGGAGTAAAAATAGGCGTGGAATTGTTTTTCAAGATCGGCCCACTCGAATTGAGTTGTAGGGCAATGAGGAGAACCAAGTAAAAGCCGATCCTGAAAGAGAAAGAGGGAACAATTGGACTCTCAAGGCGTATGTAGCCGATGCTTCGCCGCACTGCGCCAAGAATCGGCTAACATGCTCGTAAGTTGAAACGTTATCTTGCCCTGAGAACTTCGAAAAATCTGGGATCTTGTATCGGTTGGGCAATAGAATCCGCTCGAAGTGCTCTGGATAGGGGTACCGATACATGTTTCCTGAGTCTTTCGTCTTGAGGCCGAATTGATCGCGCATGACATCTGCAATCAGATCGGCCCAGGTCCAGTTGTCCTGCTGTATCGGCTCGTATGGGTCATAGAGGGTGCTTGCCGATACAACGTGATGGCGTCTGAGGCCTGTAATGATGATCTTGACGGCCTCCTTGGTACTGGTAGTGATGATCAGCGGGAGGCGGCCGATGCGCTGGTGGTGGCGTTGGTGGTCCCGGGAACAGCTGTCGGCCACTGGCGTTGTACCGTCTGTCCGGGTCAATCTGGGTAATTGGCTCTGACTGCTGATTGTCATTGAACATGTTAGCAATATGATCCTGGGGCAATGGTTGCTGTCGGTTCAACATGGTAATCATTGGTTTTGTAGCCGACTCAATTGGGTTTGGCCGGTTGAGAATCCCTCCTGGCGGCCCTGGTTGTGCTAGTGGTGGGATCGGCCGATTCTGCGTGACTAGGAAATTGGCCGTCTGTAAAGTACGTCGGCCCCCATTGCAGCTGGTCGGCTATCTTGGCGTCGACCACGGTAGCGATCATATTTATTGAGAGTGTTGACCAGGATGCTACTTTGGTTGACTAGCGCGTGATGGACGGCCGAGTCGATCTGGTCTTGTAGGGAATATAGAGCCGAATCATCCTGTTCCTGGATCGGTTCCTCCACCTTCTGTTTGCCCTTTGTCTCACCAGAGCAGGATGCCTTGAGATCGTCCACGCTGAATTTATACTTCTGATGCACGGCCCCGGATCTTGTTTGGGTGAAAGATTGCAAGTAGTTAGCCCTTCCACCATCTTCTTGTAATCGGCTTGTTGCTCAGCCGATAGTTGCTCCATCTTCACAGGCACGATGTTGTCCTGGGAAAGGCTGGGGCTCTTGGAGTCACCATCTTGCCGGCTGAGTCTATGCGTCCGAGTCAAGCCAACAGAGAAAGTCCCACCGGGCGTGCCAACAAGCGTGTTGACGAGAAATTTCTCTCATGCGCTGGCCTGGGAGATCTACTTAACTCCAGTGCAGGTCCTTCTTTGCTGCCTGTGCTGTGCAGGGCATGGCAGTTGGTTTGACCTGTTAACCAACAAGAAAAACAAAGAAACATACGTTAAGTGTTAGGTTAGATCCCCACTGAATCGGCTAAGGGAATCCATGAACATATATCTGCTATCCTAAAATATATTTAAGCCAAGCGACTAGAATGGATCGGCGACACCGAGACAGCATTAGCCGTTTAACCCAAATACAGTAAAGGATAATAGATATATGTATTGATAACCAAGTCGATACCGGAAAGCTAACAATGAATCGACTAGTACTCCGATGGTTCTTATAAAAAGATATTATCCTTGAACCAGAGGCTTAGCTCAGAAATCGGCTGTTGGCTGTCTATGGCCAACTGATTTCGGCTTACGAGGTCCGACAAGAACAAGATCTTAACATAAGAGGTAGTCCTAATATAAATCTAATAATAAATATACTAAAAGAAATATATTAGGGCAGATAAGGCCGGCTGAAACCCCGGTACTGTCTCTAAACAATATAAATCCAGCCGAACAGATCATTAGCAATTCTAAAAATGACTTAATAGTTCAAACCTGATGCAACATTAAGTATAAAAAGAACAACCTGATCTGTTGTAGCCGATTTATATCTCTCGAGATGGTGGATACCACATATAAACCAGCCAACCCTTAGATCTAGCCCTTTTGGCTGCAGGTTCTTCACAGAACTGGCCAATAGCATGATAGATCTAAACATTGATCTAATTTATATGCGCTATATGATAAATAGCGCGGTATAAACTCCTGAATCTAATGTGTCATTACGATGGAAGCATTAGAAACAGCAGATCATGCCACTAATGACAAACATTTACCTAAATTTGGGGATCGAAACGATAAAGCCCGTAGCCAAACAAATTGCTCGTCTGAAGAAAAAGGTTGGCGATGCGCCGAAGGTTTGATTGATTGTTCTTTTTTTACAGGGGGTCTCGGGTCCTATTTATACCCAAGATACATTATCTGTACAAACCCTGGACTCTATCTAAACTATTTTTTTAAAACACGACGTTATCCCGGGAAGGACCCACGCCGTATTACAATTGACAGTTTAAACAAACTCCTAAATGACAGATACAATTGCCGTTACAGGACTCTATCCATAGATGGCAATATCATTTAACGCGCAATCTAATAACCGAATCTTCTATTTATCTTCAAACCGCTGTACCAGAAACGGTTTTATCTCCTCCGAACGTAGAATTGGCTATCGGCCGCCCGTGTCCGATCCAACCTTAGCCGATTGGCCTCACAGCCGATCGCTTCTCAGCCGATGTGGCCTCTGTTTCTCCGCCAAACCAGCTGATCCGATTCTACTTCATCTTTGCAAAGACTTAAGGATTCAACTACCAAATTTTGGTGTTAACACAATCCTAACAGCCCTTGTAGTACTTGAAGCAATCTTCCAGCATAGTCGGCCAAAAAAATCCAGCTCTCCGAAGTAACTGTAAAATCAAAGTGTGTGTTTGATTCTTCTTTGGATGATGAACAATTGGTTATTTGGGATTTATTGATTTGAGTGTTTTGATTTTGAAAGAGTTGAATTTTCGGACGATGAACAGTATTCAGTTGGCTGCCACAGCCGGTCTGACCTGAAGGGTTACGCGGAAGCTACGCTAGCCGAAAACAAAAATTTCTACCGCGCAAACCAGGAACACTTGCAAGTAAGGGCCGATAGATCGTTACCGATTGGAGTGTGCAGCGGAATTAGCCAATCAGGGCTATCCGATCTGGAACAGTGTAGCCGATTCTCGCAAGCCGACAGCCGATACCCGGGGACAGCCGATTCGCCAATCAGCCGATTCGCAGATGCCGTAGCCGATCCGAAGCCGATCAACAGCGCGCAACGTAGCAGCGCCTCTACCGGTATCCACACGTCCGGGGACAAAACGCCGTACACCCGTGTGCTAGCACGCGATGCAAGGCTAGGGTTTGGCTCGAAAGTGGGGAGGGTTTCCGTGGAGATTGATCTCGGCGACTTCTGTTGCACGCGATGCAATTGACGTGCCGCAGCTCTCCACCCCTCCCTCCTTTATATAGAGTTGGCCGACTGGGACTAGTGGCCGATTAGGACTCTATTTTGAATCGGATCTCATCCGTATCTCATAGAGTTGGCCGCCCACACGTCGTAAGCCCATAGGACTCTATCCGATCGGATCCCTATCCGATCGAGCCGTATCCGAGTCAAACTCGAATGTCTATTCTATCCCCTTAAGCGTGCGACCCTGTAGGTTCAGGTATACTCGGTTTCGGCTATAGTCTAACTTAGCCGACCGTCGGCTCGAGTCCAACTCAGCCGACCTGTCAACAGCGGCGCCTAGCAGCACATATTGACACCATAGTATACAAGAATATAATATCGGCTCTGAACCTGTAATGTGTACACAAATCCCTTTGCCTCACGATACCGGTTAAGCTATAGGCAAGATGTGTGCCATCCCTTCAATAGCTTAACCATTCACTCGAACCGTATTGGATTATCCGTCCGTTGATTGACTCCTCAATCAACTTAGCATGGCCATGCATTTCCATAATCCATTACCTCGAGGGGCCCGAGATATCTCTCCAAAGGAGGGACAAATTCCATCTTGATCACTCACATCCCACTCCATGTTTCATAGCAAACCCGAAAACTACCTTTATAACTACCCAGTTATGGAATAGCGTTTGGTAGTCCCAAAGTAGGCTACTACACATGTTGGAATCCATGGTGATCTCAGGTCTAAGGACTTTGTACCAACACTACCTGAGACCAACTAATGGCACATTAATTCCTGTAGTGTCTCATGGTGGGTCTATCCAACAATGTGTTCTCCAACACATGTGTCCATGTTTATTGATTTGGTATCTCCATACCCATGATCTATGAGACATGATCATCAATCAATAAACATGCCGATCTTAGAATCATATTTGTTCCAACAATATGACATATGATCAGGGATCATTTAGAAATAGATTCATACATATAGAGTCTCATAAATAAGTCACGTACTTATTGATCAATACAAGATGTCTATTTCATGGAACTGAATAACACTTTATTCATAAATACATAAACATTGACGTGATATCCAACATCTCTATGTTGCCTCTAGGGCATATCACTAACATGACCGGGCGTGTTCTGCCGGTCTGACCGGAGGTGTTTCGGCGGTCAAACCGGGTAGTTGCCTATGGTCAGACCGGCCGAGCCAGTCCGACTGGTTGCCGATTTCGTTTCGGTTTTGGTTTCGGTTTGTTTCCTTATACATACATGGAAGTTTCGTGTTCCTATGCACGTGTCTGGTTGTTTATGCTAACAATTTGTCAAGTTTGGATAGCTTGTGCTCGGATATGGTATTATTTATTTAATTGTGTGCAGGTATTCTTTACGCCTCGGGAAAGTATCACCGGTGATCGAGTCGGAGTCAACTTGGAGATAAGGTGACGTTCGAGATGGGGATCATGCGGGATGCTGAAGGGTAGAGATTAGTGCACATGATTGGAAAGTTTCCATATGGCATACAATGGAGATATTGTTGCGTATGGAAAGCGGAATTTCGGTTTTAGGAAAATCGAGATTGTTACGGTTGGTTTATGTATAGTTTGTTTCTTGTACGAGAAGGTTTCCTAGTGGATTAGGACTTCTTGTATGAGTAGGATTCGTGGCTCTTGGCTGCGGATTTTGTGTATAAATAGTGAGGGGGAGGCGTGGCCTCTCGGTATCGATTTTGAGTTCGAGTTTTAGAGCTTCTCAAGTTAGGGTTTCAAGTTTAGATTGAGATTTTGTGAGGAGTGCTTTGTTTGCACTTTGTAAACACAAAGAGTTTCAATAAAGATCAATCTTCTTGAGAATTCTTTGTGTCTACTTCTTCCTCGGTGCGGCGGCGTATTTTGGATCTGCTAACCGGTCAGACCACAGACACTACGACGGTCAGACCGCGCCTTCTTCTCGGTTGGACCGCAAGTTCATTGGCGGTCGGACCGGCGGGCATTGGTCTTCATCGGCATCGGCTACTTCGCTCAATCGGTTGAGGTGATCAGCTAGGGCAGTCAGACCGGAGTTTACTTGGTGGTCAGACCGGTCGAATAGGTCGGTCAGACCAGCAAAGCACCTGCGGTTAGACCGGCTTCAGAAAACAGAGGTAAAGTTTAATTTTCGCTAAAACTTTGTTTTTGGGGTAATCAACCATTCACCCCCCCTCTGGTTGGCTTTTCATTGGGTATTCGATCCTACAGTAACCACTTCATCTTGTGAGCCGGTTGATGAGTGACACAGATTCCTTCGTGCACCTCTCCTATGGCGACTTTAGCCTGATCAGTACTCAGGCATTTGAGGAGCATGCCATCAATCCTCAGATAGTATAAGTCATCGTCGAGCAAGACATATCGTAAAGCCTTGTAGCGCAATTTCCTTGAAGCCGACTGAGAAGGGTTCTGTAGATAATTATAGACATCAAACCTCCAGTCATCGGCTGAGATGGTTGCAATCTCAACTTCAACATTTTTTGTCATCGGCTTGTAGCCCGATGCCCCTTGAGCCAAATCATTTGCTTCTGAATTCTGCTATCTAGGGATGTGTTTTAAGGTTACTAGCCGAAAGCTGTCCACCAAATCTCGGCATTTTTGATAGTAGATCATTAGCGCATTATTCTTGCATTCATATTCCCCTGACAACTAGCTGATGACCAACAGTGAATCGCCCATTATCTCGATGGCATCAGCTTCGACCTCTTTCAGCAACTGCAAACCTCTGAGAACGGCTTCATATTCGGCTTGATTGTTTGTGGCATGAGGCATAATGGAGAAAGCAAACTCAAAGCCTGCCCCCCTGGGAGAGATTATCACCAAGCCGATGTCGCATCCGTTTGTACAGACCGAGCCATCGAAAGTTAAAGTCCAAGGCATGATATCTACTGAGCCGATTGAGTCATCTCTGTGTTCTACGATAAAATCGGCTATGGCTTGTCCTTTTACTGCGTTTGGTGCCTCGTACCTCAAATCAAACTTCGTTAACGCAAATATCCATTTCCCAACTCGTCCTTTAAGAACTGGAGCCGATAGCATATATTTTACTACGTCGGCTTTGTAAACTATGGTGCACTCGTTGGATAACAAATAATGCCTTAACTTTGTGCATGAAAAATATAGGCACAAACACAACTTCTCCACGTGAGAGTACCTTGTTTCTGCATCTAGAAGTCTTCTGCTAAGATAGAAAATTGTCTTCTCCTTTCCCTCGATCTCCTGAATCAGAACTGAGCCGATAAACTTCTCATCGGCTGACAGATATAGCTTGAACGTCACTCCTTTTTGTGAAGGAATCAATACCGAAGGGGAGTTCAGATAATCCTTAATGTTGTCCAAAGTCTTCTGCTGCTCTGCCCCCCAGGTGAATGCTTGATCGGCTTTTAGCCGTAGTAGAGGCGTGAAGGGCTCCATCTTTTCTGATAGATTGGCTATGAAGCATATGATGAAGTTGATTTTGCCGATCAGAGACTGCAATTGCTTCTTGTCCTGTGGGGGCTGAATAGTCTTGATAGCATTGATGCTTCTTTGTGTAACCTCAATCCCCCTCTCGTGAACAAGAAACCCTAAGAACAGGCCAGCTGATATGCCAAACGCGCACTTTACGGGATTCATCTTCAGGCTATACTCGTTCTCTCCAACACCTTCCTTAAATCGGCTATGTGGTCTTCCACTTCCTTGGATTTGACAACGACGTCATCGATATATATTTCTACCAAGAAGCCGATTAGGTCGTGAAAAATGTAATTCATGGCCCTCTGGTACATAGCTCCAGCGTTCTTCAAGCCATAAGTCATGACGACCCATTCGTATAAGCCAATTTCTCCTTGACACCTAATGGCCATTTTGTGAATATCCTCCTCGGCCATAAAGATCTGATTATAACCAGCATTGCCGTCCATAAAACTTATGATCCTGTGGCCAGAGGCTGCATCTACCAACAGGTCGGCTATAGGCATAGGGTACTCGTCCTTAGCGGTGACCTTATTTAAATCTCTGAAGTCGATACACACCCTAAGTTTGCTGTTTTTCCTCATACTGGAACTATATTTGAAATCCACTCTGCGTATCGGCAAGGCCAAATGAAACCACCATCATATAGCTGAGTGATTTCGGCCTTAATCACATCATACATATCGGCTTTAAACCTCCTGGAATGCTGTTTGTACTGCCGATATCCAGGCTTAATAGGAAGCTGATGCTCAACAATGGATCGGCTAAGACTAGGCATCTCAAAATACTCCCAAGCAAAGCAATCTTTATATTCCTTCAGTACATCAATAAGCTTGGTCCTAAAATGAGAAGACAAATTTTTGCTAATGTATGTCGGCCTAGGCCTATCCCCTGGACCTATATCAACCTCTTCCAACTCATCGGCCAACATAAAACTTGCCCTAGCTTGCCATCGATGTCATCCACGGTGTCCTCGATGTAGACGCTCGAGCCCTCCATGACGCCCTCAAAGTAACAATTGAGGCTCTTCGTCTCCAATTGGCTGCATGTTAGCATCAGACACCTTTAGAAAATCGGCCTGCTCGACTTTGCTAGACAGGAAATCAATGTCGTCGACCTCCCATAAAGTTAAGTCGGCGTTAGCAACATTGACTGACCTGTCGACTGGCACGATCTCTATCTTATCGTCTTGCCATTGGATTATGCTTTGATGCATTGTAGAAGGGATGCAGCAGTTGGCATGGACCCAATCCCTTCCGAGCAGTAGGCTGTATGATCCCTTCCCGTCGATGATGAAAAACGTTGTGGGCATGGTTTTGCTCCCGACGGTCAACTCAACATTTAAAACTCCCTTGGCCTCCGATGGGTTGCCGACGAAGTCCTTGAGCAGCATGTTGGTTTTTATCAAGTCATCGGCTCCTTTGCCTAGCTTCCTGAAGGTTGCGTAGGGCATGAGGTTGACAGAAGCCCCTCCATCGACTAACATCTTTGACATCGACTTCCCATTCACGAATCCTTTAACATATAGGGGCTTCAAGTGCTGATTTTCAGTCCCCTCGGGTTTTTAAAAGATGGCCTATTCTGGGGACATCACTAGCTTGGCCAAGGTGTGTTCAACAGTGTCTGCTTCGGTCTCGAAAGCCTCAAACTCGACCGGCAATATGAACATCATATTGACCGATGCAGAAGCCACTCCTTTTCCTTTTGCTTCCCTCCTGGCCTTATTAGCAGGGCTCTCATCGGCTGGGGCTGTGTGCTTCTTGATGCGCCACTGCTTCCTGCCCCGTTGTTGTTGTTGATGCTGGATCATTTTCTGAACCACTTCCTCCTGTCCTTCGCTTCTTAGCCTCTGAATTCTCCTCTTCTGAGTTTTGGTGAACAGGTCCGAAGGGCACTATTGGGGATTGGCTGATTGCTCTTCTTCAGCCTCCTCTTCATCCCCCTCTTGGAAGAAGTCCTGGTGAATCGGCCCGAGCTTTTCGTGGATGGGGAGTCTTCGCTGCTTGAGTTGAACGGCTCGGGAGATAAATCGGCTGGTGCTTGCAAATGTTTCTTGCCTGAACTCGTCTTCTTTGAATTCATTGCAGGCTAGGTAGTTTCCAAGGTGGGCAGCCTCATCCCTTGCTCCTAGCAGAACCTGAAGAATTCGCACCGCCAATGTGGATCGCAGTCATCATGGCGCTAAAAATAGGCCACTCCTAGCCGCTATGGCGTCCTCTGGTACGACTTGCCGCGTCGGGCGTCTTCCTCCTCTTGAACCCTCAGTTGAAACCGGAGTTGGCTGTCCATGTGCCTGGGCCGACGATCGGCCGATCGACCACTGGTGTAGACCATGTTGATTGGCGTGGCAATTGTTGCAGTCGGCTTGCTGGATGGCTCCTCGCGGTCTGAGCCGGCCGCGGTTGCTTGTTGGGCTTTGGCTAAGCCGTCCGCCATGCTGTTCTGCTGATCAGCTCGCCTTGGGTCGGCTTGGATTACATTGACATGGAAGGGGTTGCCGTCGACCTTCATTGGCTTGGCCGATTCCTCAAACTTGATTTTCCCTGCCTCGATAGCCGACTGAATTTGTTGGCGGAAGACTTTGCAGTCATTGGTGCTGTGGGACGTGGTGTTGTGCCACTTGCAATATTTCTTCTTTTTGAGCTCCTCGGCTGATGGAATGACCTGGTTGGCCGGAAACTGTATTTGCTTCTCCCGCAGTAGTAGATCGAAGATCCTATCGGCTTTTGTGATGTCGAAGTCATATATTTCTTCCTTAGCCAATTTTTTAAGCCATTGGCAAGTTATGGCCTTCTTCTTCTTAGTCCACTCAGCTGCTGCCACCTCTGCGTCGCTGTCACTTGAGTCGGAGTCCGTTGCGTAGGCGACATGGGTGACTTTCTTGAAGGCCTTCTTCGATTCTTGAAAGCGTTGTTCGTGGGCTGTCACCTTTTGTGCCAAATGGGCCAAGCTCTCAAAGTCTTGGGCCGAAAACCTCTCCCGGATGGGGGCCACAAGGCCATGGAAGGCTAAGTCGGCTAGCTACGAATCCGACAGCACCAGGCTGTAACAACGGTTCCTCATGTCCATGAATCGCTGGATGTAGTCTTGAACCGATTCCTCGTGTTTCTGCCTGACGCTGGGTAAGTTCGACAACTTCATCTCATGTGTGCCGCAGTAGAAATAACTGTGGAACTACTTCTTGAGATCGGCCCAGCTTTGAACCAAGTTGTAGGGCAGGGATGAAAACCATGTGAAGGCTGATCCCGAGAGAGAGTGGGAACAATCGTACTCTGAGCATGTCGGTAGCCGATGCTTCTCCGCACTGAGCCAGAAATCGGCTGACATGTTCATAGGTCGAGACGTTGTCTTGCCCAGAGAATTTCAAAAAATCCGGCACCTTGTATCGGTTTGGCAAGGGCACCCTCTCAAAATATTCCGGGTATGGGTACCGGTATATATTGCCAGAGTCCTTCGACTTAAGGCTGAACTGATCACACATGACATCTGCGATCAGATCGGCCCAAGGCTTATTTTCATGAGCTTGCAGTTGTGGCATCGGCTCGTGTCTGTGGTGAATGAGGTTGATAGTACTGCTCGTAGTTGCCTCCCAGGTACTGATGTTGGGCTTGATTCATGGTAGGAGGCGGATGTGGTATAAACGGAGGGGCGCTGCTCAGGGAGAGGCCGAACACCGTTGGAGTTGTGAGGTAGGTCCGGCGTGTAACTGCCGATCGGCATTTTATGCAAGTGAGGTTGCTGATCAGCGCCAAACATGCTTTCCACCTATTCTTGGGGAAGTATTGGAGCCCCGTGACCCTGATGCAAGGGCTGCTGCCTGATTAGGAGCTTGGGCGGTGGTTTCGAACCCGATGGTTGTTCATTCGGCTGAATAGGGGCTCCCCCTGGAGGAGTCGACTGTCCCAATGGAGGGATTGGCAGCCCTTGTGTCGACAGAGTCCTATAAGGTGGAAATCGGCCATCAGGGAAATAGGTCGGCCCCCTTGGCAGCTGCTCGGCTATCTTTGAGTCAACCACGATGCTTATCATGTTGTTCAATGTGCTCACAATATCCCTGACTGGTTGACAAGTGCATGGTGGATAGCCGAGTCGATCCGGTCCTTAAGCATGTGCAACCCCGAGTCGTCCTGCTCCTGCTTGACGTCTTCAATCTTCTTCTTCCCCATTTTGTCCTTGCTGGAGATGGCTCCAGAGTCGAAGTCCTCAGGGATCACAAACTTGTATTTTTGAACGATTGATCCAGACCTGGTTCGGGTGTAGGATCGCAAATAATGTGATTGCAACAGTTCCACCATCTGCTCGTAGTCGTCCTGCTGTTCAGCCAACAGTTTGTCCATAGTCACAGGGATGATGTTGTCCTGGTCCAGCTCCATGGCCGAGACATTCACCATTGTATTGGATCTAGAAGTTGGCGTCCCATTGGGCGTGCCAAAAGAGTGTTGATGAGAATTTTTCCATGCACTGGCCTGGGAGATCTGCTTAACTCTAGTGCAGGTCCAAAATCGGTCGCCTTTGGTGATTGAGTGGCCGTTCCAGTTGGTTTGATCCTGCAACCAACAAGAGACAAAAAAGATAGGCATTTGGTTAAGATTAGATCCTACTCGATCGGCTATGGATATCAATAAATATATAATTACTATCTCAAAGTGTGTTTAGACCAAGTGATTGGGATAGATCGGTAGCATAGCGAGATAGTATAAATCACTTATATCTAAAAGTACATCAGGATAATAATTACATATATTTATAGCCTAGCCGATGTCGCAGATCTAATGTAAATCGGCTAGTACTCCGATATATTTTATAAAAAGATATTAATCTGAACTAAATGCGTTAAACCAGGATCAATCGGCTGTTAATGTAATTTAACAGTTTGATACCGAGCTTAACACATTTAAGTAGATTAAGATCTTAATATAAAAAACAGTTCTAATACATCTAACAGTAATAATACACAAAAATGATTAAAACAGGTAAGACCATCTGAAACCCCGACACTATCTCTAATAATAAACATTGAGTCGAATTGATCTACATAATTCTAAAGGCGACTTAATAGGTCGATTAGATGCATCATTAAGTACCAAAAGAAGAATGAGATCTATTTAGACTAATGAGAATTCCTTGAGATGGTAGATACACCATACAATCTAAATCAACCTCTAGATCTAGCTCTGTCGGCTGTTATCTTGAAGGATATGCTAGCTGGTCGAGAGATAGATCTAGTCATTGATCTAGGTTATATGTCGTATATGGTAAATTAAGCAGTTTGCAACATCAAAATCAGAGTATCATAAAGATGGAAGCACTGGCCTCGATACCACAAGCTGCTTTTAACAAGAAATTATCTTTCCTAGAGATCGAAAGCGATGCAGCCCAAGAACAAAGCAAGAACTCGTCAAAAAAAGTAAAAACAGAAACGTTAACGATGCGCCGAAGTTGTATTGATGTGTGTTCGATTGATTACAACAAACACTCGGGTCTTATTTATACCCGGTTACAACAATATCCATGTAGATCACGGTTTCTATCTTATCTATTATTTACAGTACGACAATATCCCAGGACGGGGTCCCATGCCACGTCACAAAAGGAAAATCTACAAAATATCATATTTTATAGATACAATTACCGTTATAGGACCTCATCCATAGATGGCAATATCTTTAACATCTTCTGGAGACTGAATCCAATAATCATCTCTAAGCTTTCCTTCCGGGATTGGCCCCACCTTCGGTCTTCAATCGGAATCAGCTATGGGCTATCCTGGTCCGACTGGCTCCGTAGCCGATTCGGACTTAGCTGATGCGGCTTCTATTTCCGCAGATCATGCGTTTCCTCCAATTCCACTTCAATCCTTGTTTCAAACTTGGGGATTTGCTTACCAAATTTGGTCGTTAACATCAGCTTATGTCATCCCATACTAACACATGTGGATGTACGGAATACTTTAAGTTGGTGACACAAGTTCAGTCCTTACGGACTCGGGCAAACATCTCTCCCCCTATCGGCATACAGATACATCAATTGCATGCCACATTTGCCGCCCAAGTCAAAATAACATTTTTACCCATTTTGGTTCACAAATACTCCTCATATTAATTCTACCCTAGCAAGGGTTCATATATCAAAGACACATTTTAGTCATCGATGGAACGAGCATTTGCATAACTATATAAACCCATTTGAGCACAAGGAAATGTACTCTAACCATTTCTAGGGGTACAAGCTGCAAGGAATACAATTATTCAAGGTAGTAGATGCAGCAATTTGGACATAACTACCATATCCAAGTTTTAAATATCGATATAGTCTAAGTTCATATGCAACTTTGCAAACAAATATTTTCATCTCTCAAAACATGGGATTCAATGTGTTCGAAGGAAAGGAGGGGAAGAACTTGCCTTGATTTGTAGGGATGTTAGCACCTAATTCACCCGTTCACCGTTTATGCAACTATCTAAACAAAATATATGATATGCAATTAAACTTCGAAAATAGGCAAAAATCTAAAATGCTCTAAAATGCATGATTTGTGCACATTGAGTTGGTACTGATCTAAATGAATTTAGGTGAAAGAATTACTAATTTATCTTGTTCCATTTGGGAGTAATGAATTTTTGAAGTTTTATCAGTATAGGGTAGCATTTACTTAGGTGTTGCTCTAAGATGTTTCCATAATTTGATTTTTGTTAACCTTGACTTCACAGGGGTGAAAAGACATGTTGTCTAAGACTAACACATTTGATTTCATAATTTTTAGATTTAACATGAATTTCCTATGTATTAAACAAGTTACTACGTGTTCTAGGTCTATAACGTTCTATATGTGCATAACTTAAAAATTATAGGTTTAGAGCATTGGTACTTTTATATTTAGGTGAATGAAAGGACAAATTTAGGTTGTCTAAACCATTTTTAGTTCATAAGCTCATGATCCTTAATTTATAAACTTGGGGTGCTCTAATCTGGATTAAAAATGCCCTTTTATTAACCTAGACCTTATTTTTAGAACTAAGTGCATCAAGTTCATGGTGAATGAGGATGATCCTAAGACTTCTCTGGTCTAATAGGTTTTAGTTTGATTGGTTTGGGGCTAAAGTGCTGATATATATATATATATATATATGTTTATATATACATATATGTAGTACTTAATTACTATTAATAGCATCTAGATTATCTTTGTAAGGCTTACTGCTATATTTGGCATATAAGTGACCATGTATTATTTTTCCTAATGGAAGTTCATTAGTTGCTGGTTCTATAGAAACTTGGTTCACTTCAAATGGATTAAAAATGAATTTTCCAAAAATTTTACAAGTTGAAGGGTACTCTAAGTTGTTTATTCCTTATATAAATATTTAAGTGATATTATTATACAGTAAGAATATATTTTTATTTGAAAGTATATGTTTTGGTGGTCCTATAGAACTTGAGTTTACTCAAAAAGGAGTAAAGATGAATTTTATATTAATATCTAAAGTTCAGCTCATCTAAATCACATCATTTTAATAGTAATAGTCTTAGAGGCATTTGGTACAAGTTAACTAGGTCTTTTTATTTTTCCTAAATAGAGTGTGTAAGTTGGTGCCTCTGTAGAATTTAAGTTTGTCCATAAATATGTTAAATTGTATTTTCTATGTATTTTATAAGTTTGTGCAGTCCCTATGTGTGATTTTATTTATTTTAATTTTAGAGACAAAATTTGCAGTGTGAGTGCCAAGTTTTAAAATTCTAAATTAAAGTTTATCATTTTGCGACTTCACAGAAATTTGTTCTATCCCAAAATGAGTTATATTAAATTTTATATGGGTTTTATAATTTTTTACATGTCCTATGTATAATTTTTCCTAGATAGATTTTTGAGATAAATTTATAAAGTGAGGGTCAAGTTTTATATTAAAATAAAGTTCACATCTTTGTGAATCTATAGCAACTGGAATCATCTCAAAAGGAGTTATATTTGATTTTATATTGAATTTGCAAGTTTGTTCAATTCCCTGTTAAAAACTTATTGTTTTAGTTGTTTTCTTTTATATTCCCAAATTACAAATACATGGGGTCCACTCGTCAGTCTTTGACCAATATGCAAAAAGGCCTCTGGGTTCTCAGCAAATAGCATCCGTACTCCATAGCACGTGTTAAATGAAAATCCGTAAAGAGTACCTCACTTATTACTTATTTACATTTGAGTCCATGGGTCTACATGTCATACTAGTAATCTTTACAGAAAGTACCTTACAAGATTTAAACATTTGCTAATCAAAGTCCTAAGCGACTAATGCAGTGGGACCCACATGTCATAGGCACGGGGTGCGGAGAAAGCAACAGCAGGAGCAGAGCTCATCGGTCGGCGGGCTTGACGGCGATGTCGACGGCGAACGGTGGCTCGGCTGGGGAAACGACCAAAATAAGAAAGGTGCGCAAGACTCTTGTGCACCCGTAGTGGTGGTATTGTCGCCGGTGATGGCCGGAGTCGATGGTGGCGGTGGTGCAAGCGGCAGCTGGGCTCGGGCTGCGGTTGCATATTAAGTTAGAGGTCGGTTCTACCCAAAGGGATGCATGCATGCGAGTTCTTGGGTACCTAGGAGACTCACCGAATAGATTGCTGAGGCAGAAGAGCTCCGGTGAGGCGGCAGTGATGGATGAACCCGACGGCGGTGGTAATTAGCTTCGGGACAACGACGATGGACCAAATTGGCCATCCAAATACCAAATCAGGGCATGCACGGGGTCATGAATTGCAAGAGGATGGTTTATGCGCATGGAATTGACCAGCGACTCACCGGATGCATTGGAATCGGTGATGGAGCTCGACGACCGGAGTCAGGGAAGACGACGGTGATCTCTCTTCGGTGCATCATTCTTCAGGGTTCTTGAGGGGTTTTGAAGAGGAGGCCGAGGCGAAGACGATGGCGCATTGGCTCGGCTTGGCATGGTCCAGATCGACGGTGACGGGGATGATGTCTTGGCGGCGGCGCTCCAGAGCGTGCTCCAGGGCCAGCGATGGCATGGCGGTGTTCCTGTCGATGCAGTGCACAAAACATGATGGGGTCAAAGCGGAATTTCTTCATTGTGAGGAGAGTGAGGAAAAAGGAAGAGTTAGGGATGGCGATAGCTTGACAACAACGGTGGGCTCCTTCTTCTCGGTAGCCGGCGACGGAAATGAGGGCGACGGAGAGGCAAATCGCTCTCTCCCTCGGTTTGCTCGGCACTAGGGTGGAGAATGAAGTGAGACGATGCCGTTAGGAGGAGAAGAAATCAAGCTCGGCGTTGCCACGTCATCGTACACGCGTCGAGCACGCCGGCGACACGTCCTCCCGCGCTCTCTCTCTGATCTCACGTGTTCCCGGTCGGGTAGGGATTTGGCACAGGGTGAGGGCGACTGAGAGTGGCTGCCAAGTGGGTCCACTTCGTGGTAGGCTAGGCAAGGGAGAGAGGTAAGGGTAGAAAATGGAGTACACTTGAATTTTTGGAAGTTATTTTCGAATTAATTTTCACCTCTAAATTTGCAGCCTCATAACTTGTTGTGTAGGTTTGGTAAATTGATGAAAATGTTTCTGGGAGTAGGGGAGCAAACATAGAGTCCATTTTCCTTGGTTTCACTCAAAAATCATTTGTGGTTTGCTCTCAGAAATTCAACAAAGATGGGGTATTTGGAATTTTTTTTGAATTTTTGGAAGTCCTAGGTAGAGGAGAAAAATTCTAGAAAAATTATATTTACTTATGGTAATTAATCTAGTATTTGAATAAATTATTTCACATGTATACTTTTGTGCATTTTAATTCACTTTTGGGTGATGTATGGTTTTAGCCGATTAAAAGTCATAACTAGCCTACTATTGGGCTGTTTTGTCTAATTTGTTTGGGGCATCAAACCTAGTTATTAAATTGTTCCAAAATTATTTTGAGTTGCATATATTATTTGGCGTCTACATGATTTTTTCCATGTCTTTATCTTGTATGGATTATTTTAGAAAATTTTGGGTAACCTTTCTTTGTTTAAGTGTTCCATCCATGTATATGCAACTAATTTGGTTATAGGGTTCATAATAAATTTTCTTGTGCTGAGGATATGACCTTATGATGAAATGAGAGTTCAAATTTAGATGCACAAAGAGACTTATTGTCAAAATAGGTTTTCTGCATATGCAAGTGCACATGTATGCTTGTATCCACCTTCTAAGTTATAAATGAAAAGGTTTTCTTTTGTTCTCAAATTTTAATCATGCCACTTGGTTGAAATACTTCATCTAAGTTTGAAAAAAAATTTGGTTCACAAAATTGAGAATCTTCACTTTCTTTTGGTATTGACAAAAATTTCTTCTGACCCTGGATTTGGGTATGTGACATTTCAACTCCGGAGCCGATAGCATATATTTGACAACATCGGCTTTGCAAAGTATGGTGCATTCGTTGGATAACAAATAGTGTCTTAACTTTGTGCAAGAAAAGTACAGGCATAAGAATAACTTCTCTACTGGAGAATACCTTGTCTCTGCATCCAAAAGCTTTCTGCTCAAATAAAATATTGCTCTTTTTTTACCCTCGAATTCCTGGATCAAGACCGAGCCGATTGACTTCTCATTGACTAACAAGTATACCTTGAAAGGCACTCCTTTCTGTGAAGGAATCAGAACTAGAAGGGAACTCAAATATTCCTTAATGTTGTCCAAGGCCTTTTGTTGCCTTACCCCCCACGTAAACTGCTGATCGGCTTTGAACCTGAGCAAAGGTGTAAAGGGTTCCATCTTCCCAGATAGATTAGCAATAAACCTCTCGATGAAATTCACCTTGCCAACCAGAGACTGCAACTGCTTCTTGTCTTGTGGGGTTAAATATTCTTGATCGCATTGATGCTCCTTTGTGTTACTTCAATCCCCCTTTCATGAACAAGAAAGCCCAAAAATTATCCAGCCGATACGCCGAAAGCACACTTTGTGGGATTCATCTTCAGGCCATACTTCCTTATTCTCTCGAGCACTTTCCTCAAATCGGCTATATGGTCATCAACCTCCTTCGATTTTACGACCACACGATCAATGTAGATTTCAACCAACAAGCTGATTAGATCATGAAATATGTAGTTCATGACCCTTTGATATGTAGCTCCAGCATTATTCAAACCGAAAGTCATCACAACCCACTCATATAAGCCGATTGCACCTGGACATCCAAAAGCAGTCTTATGGATGTCTTCTTCTGCCATGAAAATTTGATTATATCCAGCGTTGCCATCCATAAAACTGATAATCTTGTGCCCTGAAGCAGCATCAACCAATAAATCAATAATTGGCATTGGGTATTCATCCTTAGGGGTAGCCTTGTTCAAGTCGTGAAAAGCAATACACACCCTAAGTTTTTTGTTTTTCTTGATGACTGGAACTATATTGGAAACCCACTCAGCATATCAACATGGCTGAATAAAACCAGCATCATACAATCGAGTGATTTCGGCCTTGATAGCGTCATACATATCGGCTTTGAATCTCCTAGGTGATTGTTTAAATAGCCGATATGCTGGTTTGATAGGAAGCCGATGTTCTAAAATCGATTGGCTAAGTCCTGGTATCTTAAAATACTCCCAAACAAAATAATATTTATATTCTTTTAAAAGTTCTATTAGCTTGGTTCTAAATTGAGAAGACAAATTTTTGCTAATAAATGTCGGCCTAGGCCTATCCCCTGGACCTATATCAACTTCCTCTAAGTCATCGGCCGACATGAAGCCTTGTCCCAATTTGCCATCGAGATCAGCTACAGTGTTCTTGGTGTAGAAACTTGAATCCTCCACTACGCCCTCAAAGCAATAACCGGGGCTCTTCGTCTCCAATCAGTTGTATATCACAATTGGACACTTTTAGATAATCTTTTTGCCAAATCTTGCTAGACAAGCAATCAATTCTATCCATCTCCCAAAGGGTTAAATCGGCATTGGCAATATTTACTAACCTGTCAGCTGGCACTATTTTAACCTTGTCGCCTTGCCATTGGATTAAGCTTTGATGCATGGTCGAAGGAATACAACAATTCGCATGAATCCAATCCCTTCTAAGAAACAGGCTATATGATCCCTTCCCATCGATGACAAAAAGGTGGTAGGAACAGTCTTGCTGCCGATCGTCAGCTCCATGTTCAAAACTCCTTTGGTTTCCGATGGATTGCCATACACCAAAGTCCTTTAGAACCATGTTGGTCTTGATGAGATCGTCTGAACTCCTACCCAACTTCTTGAAAGTAGAGTATGGCATTAAATTCACGGCAGCCCAACCATCAACCAACATTTTGGACATCGGCTTGCCATTGACAAACCCCTTGACATACAATGGCTTGAGGTGCCGATGCCCTGTCCCTTCTGGTTTTTCAAAGATGGCATGTTCTGGGGACAAAACCAACTTGGCCAGGGATTCTTCCACAATATCTGCATCGGCTTGGTTAGCCTCATATTCGGCTGGCAATACAAATATCATGTTAACCAATGCAGAGGCAACAACTTTTCCTTTAGCTGCCCTTTTTGCCTTGTCGACTTTGACCTCATCGGCTGAAAGCACCTTGCTCTTAACACGCCACTCTTTCTTTGGGCGTTCTTGCTTCTTCTTTTTCAGTTGATGATCGATCTTGGCTTGAACTTCCTGGAAACGACCCCTCCTCTTCATCCTATGTACCCTCCTCTTCTGACTCTTAGTGAAAGTACCAGAAGGGCACCATTGTGGGTTCATGGTCTCATGTTCATTTTCATCAAAATCCTCCTACAGAAAATACTGATGAATTGGACCTAACCTCTAATGAACAGGGAGTTTTCTTTGTTGCAGCCAATATCCCTCAGAACAAGATTGGCTAGATTCTCCAGTGTAGTTGTCCTCATCATTGCTGCAGGCTGGACAATTTTCTATCGATGGCAGCCTCATCCCTTCATTTCAGCAAAATATGACAAATTCGCAACTCCAATGGGGATCAAAGCTATCATCCTCCTGATAGCACCTCTCTTCCTGCCTGTCATGTTCCCTCTGGTGGTTGTCGATGATTCTAACAGAGTTAGGCTTCCTGGACCGATAATCCTTCCTATCGGCTACTCTCTCACTTGTGCGAACCATGTTGACAGAAAAAGGGTTGCCATCAACTTTCTCGGCTTCTTTGAATCTTCAAATTTAATTTTCCCTGTTTCGATAGCCGATTGGATTTAATGCCTGAAGACTTTGCAGTCATTGGTGCTGTGAGATCCAGTGTTGTGCCACTTGCAATACTTCCTCTTTCTCAACTCCTTAGCCGATGGGATGACGTGGCTAGCAGGAAGTTGGATTTGTTTCTCCCGAAGTAGCAGATCAAAAATCTTGTCGGCCTTGGTGACATCAAAATCATATTTTTCCTCCTTGGCCGAATTTTTGACCCATTGGCATGTAATAACTTTCTTGTTTCTTGCCCATTCGACTGCTGCTACTTCGGAGTCCTCCTCATCTTCTTCGGATTCAGAGGCATATGCAACATGGCTAATCTTTTTAAAGGCTTTCTTGGCTTATTGAAATCTTTGTTCATGTGTTGTAATCTTCTGAGCTAAGTGAGCCAGGCTTTCAAAGTTTTGAGCCAAAAATCTTTCCCTATTTGGTGTCAACAAGCCTTGGAAAGCAAGATCGGCTAGCTGAGAATCGAACAGAACCATGCTGTAGCATCTATTCCTCATATCTTTGAATCTCTGGATGTAATCTTGAATACATTCGTCATGCTTCTACCTGATAGCTTTGAGATCGGACAGTTTCATCTCGTGGATTCCGCTGTAAAAATACCTATGAAACTGCTTCTCCAGATTGGCCCAACTTTGAATAGAATTATAGGGCAGGGATGAAAACCAAGTGAAGGCCGATCTAGATAAAGATAGAGGGAATAATCTAACCCTCAGAGCATCAGTAGTCGATGCCTCTCCACACTGGGCCAAGAATCGGCTGACATGCTCATAAGTAGATACATTGTCTTGCCCTGAGAATTTTGAAAAGTCTGGGATCTTGTATCGGTTTGGCAGTGGCACCCTGTCAAAATATTCTAGATATGGATGCTGATACAAGTTACCAGTGTCTTTAGGCTTTAGGCCGAATTGTTCCCTCATCACATCGGCTATCATGTCAGCCCATGGCTTTTGTTGTGGCCCTCCTTGAAACTGCTGCTGCATCGGCTCAAACTGATCAACTTGAGACAGATATTGAGGCTTAGGTACTGCCCCTGGCCGATACTGCATCTGAAGTGAATGAGGCTAATATTGGAAGTTGGTGTTGCCCCCCAAGTTATATTGCGGAGGCTGATGCACCCCATGGGCTTGCTAATCTAGAGCAAACTGAGAGTCGATAGGCTGATGAGGTTGCGGAATTGGTGACCACTGCCTTATCGGCATATGTCTAATTGGCCTAAAAGACGGCTAATTTGCCCTGAACAAGGCTGCAACCTGTTCTTGAGAAACTTGAGGAATATCATGTCCAATGTGCTGAGGTTTCTACCTAGATAGAAGTATAGGACTGAACTCCGGTTGCTTTTGTGCCGATGACGATGCAATCGGTTTTTCGGGATCTGATGCTGATACCATCGGCTAACCTGGGGGTATGCTTGTAACAGGCTGCAATCCATCGGTAGCCAAAGTCCTATACGGTGGAAATTTGCCTTCAGGAAGGAATATTGGGCCCTTGGCATGATGCTCAGCGATCCTGGAGTCAACCACAGAGCTGATCATGTTGTTTAAAGTGTTGACTAGCACCCCAGATTGGTTGATCAGGGCGTGGTGCATAGCGTAGTAAATCCTGTCCTACAGATTGTTCAGCTCTAGGCCTTCCTCTTGTCTGAAGTTTTCCACTTTTGCCAGAACTTGACTCGGGCTCGTCATCGTTTGGCAATTTTACCTTGTACCTTTGGATGACTGTGCCTGACCGAGTTTGAACAAAAGAGTGCAAAAACTAACTTTGCAATTTGTTCATTACCTCCTCAAACTCAGACTTCTGCTCTGGAGTCAACATATCCATGGTCACATGAATAATGTTCTTCTGGTCAATGTCGGATGTCTTGATGTCCACCATGGTGTCTGTCTTGTAATCGTGTCCCACTGGGTGTGCCAAAAGCATGTTGACTGTAAAATTGTCACGCACTGGCCTGATAGATTTGCTTTACTCTAGTGCAGGTCCAAATATTGCTTCTGAGGTTCGTAGGCGTGCCAGTTGGTTTGATCCTGCAACCAACAAAAAACAAAGAAAGAAAACAGTATTAGTCCGTAAACGATAGGTGATCGGCTAGAAGCCAATGACGTTCGTCTTATATTGAGCCCATGCAATATGTGTTGAATCGGCCAAGGGAAATTAGATCTAATCGATTGGCTGTGGATATTCATAATATATAATCTACATCTCCAAGTACATTTAAACTAAGTGATTGGGATAGATCGGTAGCGTACCGAGACAGTATAAATCACTTATGTGTAAAAGTACTTTAAGATAAAGATTATACATATTTAGAGCATAGCCGATGCCATAGATCTAATGCATATCGGCTAGTACTCCGATACCACTTTATACTAAGATATCACTATAGATTAAATACATTAAACAGGAACCGATCAAGTGTTAAGATAATCCTAACAGATTGATGGCAAGATTAACATATTTTGTCGCAGTAAGATCTTAATATAAAGCGCAGATTTAGCATATCAAGTAAACATATAATAAACAAGATAGCTAAAATAGGTAAGATCGGCTGAAACCTGTTGATGAGAAAATTTCCCACGTACTGGCCTGAGAGATTTGCTTTACTCTAGAGCAGATCCAAAGTATTGATTCAAGGTTCGTAGGCGTGCCACTTGGTTTGTTCCTGCAACCAACAAGAAACTAAAAAGAGAAAACAAAGTTAGATTGATAGCCGATCGGCTGGTGGCCGATGACGTATCCCTTTAGTGTTGTACCGATGCAACTTTCACTGAATCAACAACAACTAGATTCGTCCGATCGACTGTAGATGTTAACAGAATATAATCCAAATCTTAAAACATGTTTAAATTAAGTGACTGGGATATATCGGTAGTATACCGAGACAGTATAAATCACTTAAATCTAAAAATATCATAAGGCAAGGATTATACATGTTTACAGCATAGCCGAAGAGATAAATCTAATATGTATGAGCTAATACTCCGATACTGCTATATACAAAGATATCATAACAGACTATGTATATTTGTGGAGATTATGGCAATCGGATATCCACATGGCAAGCTTATCCGACTGAAGATAGGGATAGGTTGCGCCTTCCAATTATGTAAGCCAACTATGACTTGGGTGTTATGTTGCTGGTTAGATAAGGTAACGGCTCATAGTCACGGTTTGGTAAGATTGAGGAAACCGACTTAGAGTAAGATAGGGTTTCCGATTTGTAAGCCCGCCTCCCAAGACTATATAAGGATGGTAAGGGGCGTCCCTTGAGGGATATGTTTTTATGTGCTATTAGCTTTAGAGGCAAGAGCTATAGATCTTGAGATCAATAAACACTCGGCGGATCGAATCCCCGAAACAGGAGTAGGGTATTACCTCATGAGAGGGCCTGAACCTGTCTAAACCTTGTTTTCCACTTGACCCATCGAGCTTGGCAATCTTGACAGCACCCCCAAATTTCTATTGCCGAAACCGAGTTTCAACAGTTGGCGCGCTAGGTAGGGGGCCGCGCGTCAAGACTTCTTCGACAATCTCGCCAGCAAACGCGATGGGATCTTCTCCAGGCATCGGCGACTTCGCCATCGGCGACTTCGCCATCAACGACTTCAACAAGCTTTCCTCCTTTGACTTGGATTCGGACCAGTTGGGAGGGGGAACCCGCTCGGCGCCGTTCGGGTTACCGAACGCTGCTGAGATCTGCGACACAGTTCTGACGTCCAAGATGCAGTCCATCTACTCGGAAGGAGGAATCCACTCGGCGTCGTTCGGACTACCGAACGCCGCTGAAATCTACAGCTGTCTTCTTTCCTCCCCGTCGGAACCAATCTACTCGAAAAAAAACCTCTCGGTGCCGTTTGGATTACCAAATGCCACTGAGATCTACTGTAAGCTCCTCTCCCCCGAGTCAAGCTCGACCCACTCGGAGGGATCCACGTCATCAAACTATGACTCGGACTGGAACGATCTAGATTTGAGCAACCCAGGCTCGAGGAAAGTCGCGGTCATCCTCCAACCGTTAGGGTCATGCTCATCCTCGGAGCTCGATGAATACCTCAGCTCTTCAGGCTTCCACGACCTCTACGACATCCCCTCAGACGAAGCCAACGACTCCGACTGCGACAAGGACTACGAGCCGAAGTGCTTCGACGTCCTCATGGCTGAGGTGGCCGAGACTGACTCAGCCATGGCCCGAAGGGTCGCAGAAGAAGAACAAGCCGGACTTGAGCAAGAGCGCAAGCGGCGGAAGAGGAGAAGAAGCGCAAGGAGGAAGCCGATAAAAGAAAGCGGGATCTGAGGGCAACCGGACGATCCGCTCGGGAGGCCATACTCCAAACGCAAATCCACAACACCAACATCTTCCAGACGCCTCAGCAGAATGCTATCACTGCCCTTACGCTCCTGGACACCGTGATTGAGACGGCGCCCCCCGACGTGACGCCAATCTTGGACAAGATCAAGACCATCGTCCCAGCTACATCCAATGGCTCTTCCTCCACCTCAGCCCGAAGACCGACCGAATCCGTGGCAGAAACGCCCGACAGAAGCCGACTCCCGCCGCTGAGGTCAAAGGATTACAGGAGGCCCGAGCCAGACCGGACGGCAACTAGGTCAAAAGACCTTCGCCACGAGACCACGCGCAAGCATCAAGAGCAATCGGCCGACTCCCGCGAGAAGCGGCATGGACGACCACCCGCCCACCACCGGGTCCGCCGCAGCAATAACTCCGACTACCGAAGCAGCTTGCCAAGGACCCCGCAGAGTGATCTGCGGGAGGTCCTCGACCGACGCTATCAAGAACGAGATCAACGTTCCCGGGAAGATCGAAGGGGATCGCCCAACAACAATGACGATGGAGTGCCCGCTTTCACTCGGGACCTTCACCGAGTGCATTGGCCGAATGGTTCAAGCCGATTGGAATCGAGAAGTACGACAGGAAGACCGACCCCGAGTTGTGGCTAACCGTGTACACCCTTGCCATCCGTGCGGCAGTAGGCGACAACAAGGCCATGGCTAATTACTTGCCAGTCGCCCTTGCTAACTTAGCCAGGAACTGGCTCACGAGCTTGCAAGAGGCTCGATCAGCTCATGGAGTGAGTTAAGGGACCACTTCATCGCCAACTTCCAGGGCACCTTCGAGAGACCTAGGACCCACTTCAACCTTTACAACGTCGTCCAGAAGCCGGATGAGCCTTTGAAGGACTACATCCGGTGCTTCTCCGAAAAGAGCAACAAGATCCCCAACATCACCGACGACATCATCATCACCGCCTTCCAAAAGGGAGTCCGTGATGAGCTGTTGATCGGAAAATTTGGGCGCAAGGCGTGATGAGCTTGATTGTTTGTAGCGTAAGGTGCAATAGTATAAGGAAATTAAAAACTCGCCCCCCTGGGTGATATGATAACCAAGCCGATGCCACAGCCATGAGTGCAAACTGATCCATCAAAAAACAATGTCCAAGGCACCATGTCGATCGAGCCGATTGAATCATCCTGGTGTTCAACAATGAAATCGGCTATAGCTTGACCCTTAACTGCCTTGGGTGCTTGATATCTTAGGTCAAATTCTGTCAAAGAAAAAATCCACTTCCCAACTCGCCCTTTCAAAACTGGAGCCGATAGCATGTATCTGACTACGTCGGCTTTGCAAATAATGGTGCACTTGTTGGATAATAAATAATGCCTCAACTTTGTACAAGAAAAATATAAGCACAAGCACAAATTTTTCACAGGAGAGTACCTTGTTTCTGCATCCAAAAGCCTTTTGCTGAGATAAAATAGTATTATTTCCTTGCCTTCAAACTCTTGGATATAAACTGAATTGACTGATTTTCATCGGCTGATAAATACAACTTAAAGGCACTCCCTTCTGTGGAGGGATCAAAACTGGATGGGAGTTTAAATAATCATTGATGTTGTCCAAAGCTTTCTGCTGCTCTGCCCCCAAGTAAACTCTTGATCGACTTTTAGCCTTAGCAAAGGCGTGAATGGCTCCATCTTCGTAGACAAATTAGCAATAAAACGCGTGATGAAATTTACCTTGCCGATCAGAGATTGCAGCTGCTTCTTGTCCTGTGGAGGTTGAATACTCTTGATTGCATCAATACTTCTCTGTGTCACCTCAATCCCCCTCTCATGAACAAGAAAACCCAGAAATTGCCCAGCCGATACGCCAAAAGCACATTTGGTGGGATTCATCTTCAAGCCATATTTCCTCGTTCTCTCCAATACTAATCTTAAGTCGGCTATATGGCCTTCAACTTCCTTGGATTTTACCACAACATCGTCAATGTAGATTTCCACTAACAAGCCGATCATGTCATGAAAAATATAATTCATGGCTCTCTGATAAGTAGCCCCAACATTTTTCAAACCGAATGTCATGACAACCCATTCATATAAGTCGATTGCACCAGGACACCTAAAAGCAGTCTTATGAATGTCTTGCTCAACCATAAAAATTTGATTATATCTAGTATTGTCATCCATAAAACTTATGATTTTATGCCCTGAAGCAGCATCGACCAATAAATCGGCAATCGGCATGGGGTACTCGTCCTTAGGGGTAGCTTTGTTTAAGTCACAAAAATCGATACATACCCTAAGCTTGTCGTTCTTCTTGATCACTGGGACTATGTTCGAAACCCACACAGCGTATCGGCACGGCCGAATAAAACCAGCATCATACGGTCGAGTAATTTCGGCCTTAATCGCATCGTACATATTAGCTTTAAATCTCCTGGGAGGCTCTTTGTATTGCCGATATCCTGGCTTAATAGGGAGCCGATGTTCCACAATCTATCGGCTAAGACTCGGCATCTCAAAATACTCTCAAGCAAAATAATCTTTATATTTCTTTAGTAAATCAATAAGCTTGGTTCTAAAATGAGAAGACAAATTTTTACTAATTAATGTCGGCCTAGGCCTATCTCCTGGACCTATATCAACCTCTTCAAGCTCGTTGGCCGACATAAAACCTTGTCCTACATTGCCATCGAGATCGTCCACGGTGTCCTTGGTGTAGACGCCCTAGCCCTCCACGACACTCTTAAAGTAATAATTGAGGTTATTCGTCTCCAATTGGTTGTATAGTAGAATCGGACACCTTTAGAAAATCAGCCTCCCAAACCGTGCCGGACAAGCAATCGATGTCATCGATTTCCCAAAGGGTTAAATCGGCATTTGCTACGTTTACTGACCTATCGGCTAGAACGATTTTGATCTTATCGCCTTGCCATTGGATCAAGCTCTGGTGCATGGTAGAAGGGATGCAGAAATTGGCGTGGATCCAGTCCCTCCCTAGCAGCAGGCTGTATGATCCCTTCCCATCGATGACAAAAAAGATGGTAGGCACTGTCTTACTATCGACGGTCAGCTCAACATTAAGAACCTCTTTTGTTTCAGATGGGTTCCCGCCGAAATCCTTAAGGACCATATTTGTTTTGATGAGGTCATCGGAGCCCTTGCCCAGCTTTCTAAAAGTAGCATACGGCATTAGATTGACAGCAGCTCCCCCATCAACTAGCATTTTTGACATTGGCTTCCCATTGACAAATCCTTTGACATAAAGAGGCTTAAGATGTTGAGGTCCTGTCCCTTATGGTTTTTCAAAGATTGCTTGCTCCGGGGAAAACACGAGTTTGGCCAGTGACTCCTCTACGGCGTCTGCATCGGCTTGGGCCACTTCAAATTCGGCTGGTAACACGAAAACCATGTTTAACCGATGCAGAGGCCACAACTTTTCCCTTAGCCAATATTTTTGCATTGTCGACTTGAGCTTCATCGGTTGGCACATTCTTGTTCTTTAAGTGCCACTATTTCTTTCGTTTCCGTAGCCGATGATCGATCTCTTGCTGGACTTCTTGCAGTCGACTCTCGCTCTTCATCCGCTGCATCCTCCTTTTCTGGGTCTTTGTGAAAGTGTCGGAGGGGCACCATTGTGGGTTGGCAGTTTCGTCCTCATCATCTTCAAAGTCCTCTTGAAAGAAATCTTCATGGATTGGGCCCAGCCTTTGGTGAGCAGGGAGTTTCCTCTGTTTCGGCCGATTCTCTCTGGGCGATAATCGGTTGGAGCTTTCAGCCTGCTCATCTCCATAACCACTGCACGCTGGACAGTCTTGGAGTGATGGTAGCCTCATCCCCTGATTTTAGCAAAACCTGAAGAATTCATAGCTCCAATGAGGTTCGCAATCGTGTTGCCGATAGTAAACCTCTTCCTGCCGATCATGTTTTCTTGGATGCACTCTATAGACTCTGCCCGTCTCTCTTTCTTCATGTCCCTTCATGAATTTGACCAAGCTATCCATCTCTCGGGGGTGATGATCGGCTAAACGACGACTAGCATAAACCATGTTAATGGGAAAAGGGTTCCCATCAACCTTCATCGGCTTCTTTGGGTCTTCAAATTTAATTTTCCCTGCCTCTATAGTTGACTGGATTTGCTAGAGAAACACCTTCTAGTCGTTCGTACTATGGGAACCAGTGTTGTGCCACTTGCAGTATTTTCTCTTTTTCAACTCCTCAAACGATGAGATGACGTGATTGACCGAAAGTTGGATCTGTTTCTCCCGAAGCAGCAGATCAAAGATTTTGTCGGCTTTAGTAATGTCAAAATCGTACTTCTCCTCTTTAGCCGAATTCTTCACCCATTGGCAGGTTATGATCTTTTTGTTCCTAGCTCATTCGACTGCTGCCACTTGGGTTTAACTATTTAGTTGAATTGGAGTCAAAAGCGTAGGCAACGTGGCTAACCTTCTTAAAGGCTTTCTTGGCTTCCTGGAAACGTTGCTCATGGATAGTGATCTTCTTGGCCAAGTGCGCCAAGCTTTCAAAATCCTGAGCCAAAAATCTCTCCTTGATGGGTGTTGACAAACCCTGGAAGACAAGATCGGCTAGCTGGGAATCGAATAGCACCAAACTGTAGAACCGATTTCTCATGTCTCTAAATCTTTCGATATAATCTTGGACTGATTCATCGTGCTTTTGCCTGATGGCCGTTAAGTCGGACAGCTTCATCCCATGGATGCCGGTGTAGAAGTGGCGATGAAATTGTTTTTCCAAATTGGCCCAACTCTAAACAGAATTGTATGGAAGCGAAGAAAACCAAGTAAATGCTTATCCAGAGAGGGAGAGAGGAAAAATCCTAACCCTCAGGGCATCTGTAGCCGATGCCTCTCCACACTGGGCTAAAAATCGGCTAACGTACTCATAGGTAGAAACATTGTCCTGCCCTGAGAATTTAGAAAAATCTGGTACTTTTGTATCAGTTGGGAAATGGAACCCTCTCAAAATATTCAGGATATGGGTACCGATACATGTTGCCAGTGTCCTCGGGCTTGAGACCGAACTGCTCTCTCATCACATCGGCAATCAGGTCCACCCAAGGATTGCTTTGTTGAGGTGCTTCTTGCGCTTGCTGCTGTATCGGCTCATATTGATCAAACTGGAGCGGTCCCTGTCGATACGGCATCTGAGGTGAGTGAGGAAGATATTACTGGTTGAAGTTGCCTCCTACGCGGTGCTGAGGAGATTGATGCATCATCTGAGGCTGGTGATCATGCAGAGGCTAAGAGCTGACAGGATGTTAAGGGAAACTTGATGGGTAGGATCCTATCGGCACCTTGGGCAGAACAGGTGGCCCATCTGTGCTGAACATGGCCCCAATCCGTTCTAGAGAAATCCGAGGAATCTCATAGCCCGTATGCTGAGGTTGTGGCTTCATCAGGACCCTGGGTTGAAACTCTGGTGGCTTTGATGCCGATGGTGGAACAAATGGCTTGAGGGGAACTGATCCTGGCACGAGGTTGTTCTGGAGGAACCCCTGAAGCAGTCGGCAACCCATCTGTTGCCAAGGCCTTGTACTGAGGAAATTTGCCCTCAGGGAGGAATACTGGGCCCCTGGCCTGATGTTCAGCTATCCTAGAGTCCACAACTGTACTAATCATATTGTTGAGGGTATTGACAAATATTTTAGACTAATTGATCAAAGCATGATGGACAACATAATCAGTCCTATCTTGCAGATTGTTTAGCTCTGGTCCTTCTTCCTGTTTGATTTCTTGTTCTTTGCCCTTGCTAGAGCTTGCTCTAGATTCATCCTGACCTAGGATCTTGACCTTGTATTTTTGGACGATTGTCCCTGATCTGATCAGAGCAAAAGATTGCAGATAATGACTCTGCAACAGGTCTATCATCTCCTTGTACTCAGCCTGCTGTTCAGAAGTTAGCTTATCCATGGTGATCGAAATGACGTTATCTTGGTCAACCTCGGAGGTCTTGATGTCAACCATAGTGTCTGTCTTGTGATCTGAGTCCCACCGTGCGTGCCAAAAGCGTGTCGATGAGAAAATTTCTCACGCACTAGCCTGAGAGATTTGCTTTACTCTAGTGCAGGTCCAAAGTATTGATTCGAGGTTCGTAGGCGTGCCAATTGGTTTATTCCTGCAACCAACAAGAAACTAAAAAGATAAAACAAAGTTAGATTGATATTCGATCGGCTGGTGGCCGATGATGTATCCCTTTAGTGTTGTACCGATGCAACTTGCACTGAATCGGCAACAACTAGATTCATCCGATCGTCTGTAGATGTTAACAGAATACAATTCAAATCTTAAAACATGTTTAAATCAAGTGAATGGGATAGATCAGTAGTATACCGAGATAGTATAAATCACTTAAATCTAAAAATGTCATAAGGCCATGATTATACATGTTTACAGCATAGCCGAAGAGATAAATCTAATATGTATCAGTTAATACTCCGATACTGCTATACACAAAGATATCATAACAGACTAAATACATTAAACAAGAAGCAATCAAATATTAAGACGCCTTAACAGATTGATAACAAGTTTAATATATTTAATGTAATGAGATCTTAATATAAAGGGCAGATTTAACATATCAAGCAAAACTAAAACCTGCAAGATGGTTAAATCAGATAAGATCGGCTGAAACCCCGATACTATCTCTAATAGCAATCATGAAGCGAATTAGATCTTTATGATTCTAAGGGTGACTTAATAGATCGAACCTAACCGATGCAGCATTGAGTACCAAAAGAAGCATAGGATCTAAAATAGCTAATGAGAGCCTTTCAAGATGGTAAATATACTATACAATCTAGATTAACGTTGAAATCTAAACCTATCGGCTATCGTCTAGCAATTGACGCTAACCGATTAGGGTTTAGACTGCAATATCGATCTAAATTGTATAGCATATATCATAACTGTGCAGATTATGATAACAAGATTAGAGTATCATGACGATGGAAGCACTAATCCCGAGAACGCAAGCCGCTTGTAAGAAGAGTTCCCTCTCGTCGGAGATCGAAGCCCGATGCAGCCCAACTTGAAGCAAGAACTTGTCGAGATTAAACTAAAAGGAAAAAGGTGGTCATGCGCCAAAATTGTCTTGATTTGATTGTTGATTCATTGATTACATGGTCTCGGGTCATATTTATACCCAATTACAAAATACAGTCCTTATCAGACATGACTCTTATCCTAACACTATTTAAAATATGACAATTATCTGGGACAAGTTCCCCACGACGTAATCTATAAGGAAACAATACAAAATATCCTAACTTAAAGATACAACTGCCTTTTCAGGACTTTATCCATAGATGGCAACATCTCAAAGCACTGGAAACAAATCCAATAATGATTTTCATGCCTTTCCACCGGGATCGGTCATATCTGTTACCCTAATCGGAATCGGCTATGTCAGATACCCTTATCCGATTCGGTCTCAGCCGATTGACCCTAGCTAATTCGGACTCACCGACGCGCACTCTGTTTTTGAGAATCACGCGCTCCTCTAATTCTACTTCGATTGTAGCTTCAAACCCGGGGATTGGCTTGCCAAATTTTGTCGTTAACAAAACCCCGATACTATCTCTAATAGTAATCATAAAACAAGATAGATATATGATTCTAAATATTACTTAGTAGGTCAGACTCAACCGATGCAGTACTAAGCATAAGAAGAAGCATAAGATCTAAACAAATCTATGAAAAACCTTTCGACATGGTGGATACACTATATAATCTAAGTCGACAATAATATCTAACCCTATCGGCTATTGTCTAGTAACAGATGCTAGCCGATTAGGGTTAGACAGCAATATTGATTTAGATTATATAGCGTATATGATAACTAAATGATTTATGTAAATAGGATTAGAGTGTCATAAAGATGGAAACACTAATCCTGAGAGCGCAAGCCACCATAACAAGCTTTACCTCTCATCAGAGATTGAACCCGATGCAGCCCAACTCGAAAGCAAGAACTCGTCAAAGTAATTGAAAGAAAAAAGGTGGCGATGCCTCGAAGTTGTATTGAACTGATTGTTGTTATTGTTACAAGGTCTTGGGTCATATTTATACCTAGATACATGATATATCCTTGTCGTACACGATTCCTATCTCTATTACAATTCAACTTACAGATAAGTCCCTTAGACGGACTCTTACCGACATAATCTATAAGGAAACTATTTAAAATAACATAATTAATAGATACAATTGCCTTTTTTGGACTCTATCCACGTATGGAAATCCTCATGAAGAACTCCAAACAAATCCAATGATGATTCCAATGTCACCTTACCGGAATCAACTACATCGGCTTATCTTGTCCGATTCGGTATCGGCCGACGAACATCTTAGCCAATTCGATCATCAGCCGACGAACTCCTTAGCCGATTCGGTCTACAGTTGGTGCGCAATCTATTTCTAAAAAACTTGATTCCCTCCAAACTGGCTTCGGCCTTATCTCCACATCCGATGCATGATTTACCAAATTTGGTTAACAGGCGGTTGCTCATCGGGTTGTATTGTACCCATCTTCATCGATGATATTCTTCATTCTAGCAATACTTCGCTTGCCTTAAAAAACAACATGACATGGCTTGGCATATTTTGTGAGTGATGGGTCTTTGACATAGAATACTTGTTAGACGGATTTCACGAGCACGAATGACTCATCTTCGTAGCCAACATCCTTGAGGTCAACGATGATCGTCCCATACTTGTCAACCTTCAATCCCGTTGACTTACCCACTTGCATCGGAATAGAGGGACTTTGAGGTCTCCATAATCTAGCTCCCAGATTGACTGTATGAAACCGTAATAAGTCTACTTGTTATCGCCATCATCGAAGATGTCTATGCATACGCCACTGTTTTGATTTGTACTCTTCTTGTCGTGGTCTTTGGTGTAAAAAGTATACTTTTTTATGTCACAGCCTTGGTACGTGTGGATTGTGTTGGATGGCCCTCGAGACAAACAAAACAGTTGGTCACTATCGATGTCAGTAGTTGTCAGGTACTCCATCAACCATTTCCCAAATTGAAGTTTATGCTTCTTTGCAAGCCATGCCTCCGATTTTCTAGGATTGTCATTGCGAATTTTATCCAAGTGCATGTCCACGTAAGGAGCCATCAAAGCTGATTGTCATAATACTACAAAATATGCTTGTCTTATCGTTTCTTGATCGAGGGGTGGGCTACTCTTATGGCCTAATGTTCCTTTTTCAAACATCATGCACTCATGACAGGGCACAACCACACCGATAGGTTTCAGTTGCATGTAATATATACAGAACTCTACCACCTCCTCTGTTGAATAATCCTCGACGATGTTGCCTTCGAGTCACGATCTGTTCCGGTCATAGTTCTTTACAATGCCCATAAACCTCTCGAAAGCCCATATGCTTTGCAGGTATATTGTACTTATGATCTTTACTTGTTCCACAAGATGAGCTATGAGATGCACCATGATATCAAAAAACAAGAGAGGAAACAACATCTTGAGCTGGCAAAGAGTTAGAATCGCGTCCTCCTGAAGGTTGTCCAACGAACTCGTATCGACAACCTTCTGATTCATCGCTTTGAAGAACTAGCACAACTTGATGATTGGGTCTTGGACCTTATCTTGAAGGATACCTCTGATTGTGACCAGTAGTAGTTGCACCATAAGCATGTTGCAATCATGTGACTTCATTCCAACCAACCTCTTAGCTTTCATGTTAATCAGTCTCTTAATGTTTGCACGGTAACCGAATGGGACTTTGAGACCCTGCAAACATTCCAACATACTCATTTTTTCTACAGCAATAAGACTGTGGCATGCTAGGGGGAGGTAGTAGCGGCCATTTCCTGTCCTGAGGATGCAGCTATTTCCTGATATTCATGTCTTCAAGGTCTCTCCGTGCTTACAAAGTGTCTTTTGTTTCACTGGGTGTGTTCAACAATATCCTGATCATACTTTCACACATATTCTTCTACACGTGCATCACATCGATTGCATGATGGATATCCAAGTCTTCTCAGTACAGTAGGTCCCAAAAGACGGATTCTTTTTTCAAAGAGGGGTCTCACCACTTGATGTGGTTACACGTATGCTTCCACTCCCTTTACCAAATATAACTTCGATATCCTTCACCTCCTTCCAGACGTCACTGTTGGTATTTGTTATGCACACAGATAAATTCGTAAGCGCACGAATACCGCTGTAGCATGTCCCTTATAGTATTCCAAGGGTATTGAACACAAGGGAGAGTGTGTAGATCTATCAACAAGATTCTACCCAAGGACAACAACAAAAGATAAGATTGGCAAGAGAGGATTCCTATGGATTCAACTAGTTATCTTAAGTTAAAGGTAAAATTCTATCGAATGCTTTGGGCACCGGCTCTCTCCTGGTTTGCCAAGGTGAGTTCATCCTTGACCTCTATGATGTACCCAAACATGAAGGGGATGCAAAGGACGGACAGGGCTGTCACCACCTGCCTGCCGTCTACCTCACTTTCCGTGGAGCACACAACAAACGAAGGTACCCGCTAACCTAGACACAACACCTAAGTTATTGATTACTACTCTAGCCTTGCGTAGGAACTTCCTTCTTTATCCAGATTCCTAGTACTAGGGCACTTAATTATAAACTAAGCGACGAACCTGCACTGATGAGAATATATCTCACTTAAGTAAACTAATTAAATAACATAAGAGATATCCAATACTCACTTTATAAAAGAAGCATCCGCCAAGGTACAAGCAAGAAGAAGGCCAACAACTCCAGCGCTTTTCCTGAACTCCGATGGAAGAATGCCGACAAACCCAACACTCCTTCGAAAATTCTCAGAGAGAACTCTGAAACTTTAGGGCACTTCTTACATAGCTTACCCTTGCTCTCTCACTAACCCCACATACTAAAGTAAATCCTAACAAGTGAGTTGTACTCTACTTGAGTTGATGTTGTATGTTGTGAAGTGTGTTGAGCTCCTACTTTTATAGTGTGCCATTGACGGTTGGAACGGCAGAGGTCTGTTCACCCATGACAGTCATTGGGGGCAATGGGGAGCTGCCACGTGCAAGGAGGGAGTTGGGGGCGGCAAGTCTGGTTCGCCCGAACCAGTACCACCGCCTGTGGCCACCGACTTTGTTCAGTGAACGACAGGTGGGCCCCTATGGCAGTGGAGATTGGTTTGTCCCTACTTTAGGTCGGTTTTGACTGTCATGTGGGCCCTCCAATCCTTGTACTCGTGTGTGATTGTCGAAAGTTCATTTTGTCACATGGCGGGTGCATTTTCATCTATAAATGACCTACATACATATATATACCAAGACTAGTGAAAATGTTTAGTAGTAAACTCTTACCAATGAGTTTTGATATGATATTTGATATCTTTTATGCGGGAGTTGACAGTTAAAGTTTGCACTTAACGATGGTCAACAGTCACCACCGGTTATGAACGTTGGACGTGCTCCCTCTTCCACCATCCCATCGTAATCTCTTGTATTTCAGCGGTATGGGTGGTTCTGCCTGAGGAACATTCGATGGCGCATGTACACGGTCTTCTGGCAGTGATTCAACCACTTGCCTCTTGTTTGGGCCATTCACCTTACACATGCTTTCATGCCCTTCACCATCTACCCTGACGTGTTACCAAGTGTTGGGTAGTCTTGTATTGTTGTCAACAAAATAGCTCAACATGTGAAGTACTCTCGTTTGTACGCATCCCACATATTTACACCATCCGTCCATAGTATCTCAAGATCCTTTACCAGCGGCTTGAAGTACACATCGATATCGTTGTCAGGTTGTTTAGGCCCTTAAATTAGAAGTGACATCATGATGTACTTACGCTTCAAACAGACCAAGACGGAAGGTTGTAGATAATAATAGCTACTAGCCATGTGCTATGATGACTGCTCATGTCACCAAAAGGATTCATACCGTCTGTGCTGAGTGCATTCCTCACATTTCTCATGTTGTACACAAAATGCTTTCTATGCTTCCTTATCATTCCATCTCTTTTACGCTCTTTGTGGTGCCAACGCATTACCTTATGATGTTTCTTCTTTGTGAACATATGTTCCAAATGAGGGATGATTGGAAAATACCGTACCACCTTCATCGGCACTCTTTTCTTCTTCACTGTACTATTACTTCCACCATCACCATCACCCTCCCCACACTTATATCAAGAAGCCTCGCCCACCGAACATTGGTCTAAATCTTAAGGACTGCAATCATTTCGACGAGCGTGAATTTTCTGTATCTGAAGGCCAAAGGGACATATAACTTTCTTCACTTGGTACGCTGTTTGCGGCAATACATTACCCGCAGGAAGAATTTCTATCAACAACCCTAGCAACTCAGTAAAGCTCTTATCTCACCATCGATTGCTTGCCTTCAGGTGAAGTAGAGATAGGACCACATGCAACTTGTTGTGCTCTGTCTTACATCCATTGTAAAGTAGAGTTTTTAAGTCCTCCATCATGGTTTTCAACTTGGAATATTCCTTATCATCAGTGGGCGTCCTCTCCCGTCGCACAACATCTAATCTAGATTAGCTTCACCATGATCAATGCATGTTTGGTCATCCTGCTCACAATCGAAATCCTCATTCGGCATGTCACTGTTGCCTGCACTTCGCTCGCCTTGCTCATCTTCTCCTAAAATCTCATGACATTTAAACTTTGGCATAAAATCCTTTATAAGAAGATGTGCATGGACCGGTTTGTGCTGCAAATTGCATGTCTTTCTTGCAATCAAAGCATGGATACCACAAATAATCCGATGCATTAACTGAGTTTGTGCTTGTCGCTACGACAACGAGAGACGTTACTCCCTCATATACTCCATAGAGTCACGATCCGCTTCATACAACCATTGTAGATCCATTACAACCGATGGGTATCTACGAATATTATTTAATGTTAATTACTCTGTCCGATACAAATTCTATTTCTTCCTATGAATAATCTTCCATAATTTCACTACTATAAAATGAAGTAATTAGGATTTTATAATTTACAAGCAAACTAAAATAATAAAAATAATAGATCTTTAATAATTTAATTATTATAACTTGTGTTACACCTCTCTATACTACTCTATAAATATTATTTATAGCATCTAATAATAAATATTATATACAAAGTCAACTATTGTCATGTCAATACTTAAATTCAAAATTATCATATGGTCATCCGAGGATGGATCTATTTAAATTAACACAAAAAAGAGAAAAAAATTACCCTAGAAAATAAATGCAAATAATTATTTCGGTTGCGCACTTTATATGTATATATGTAGCAAACGGTTCACATTCAACGAGCAAGAGCGAATGAAGTGAGAAATAATGAAAACTAACCTTGTAGACTTTAATCTCCAACAAAACCAAAAAAAATTAGAACAAAACCTCCCCTTCTCAAGCTAGTCGAACAAGATCAAGAGATGTCGCTCTGTTCTTCACTCGATCAGCTTGAGAGGAGAGAGACAAGCTATATATGTCCTGAGCTTATAGGTGTCAGTTCTTAAATAGAACCAACACCTATCTCTAACAACTAAATATGTGTCGGTTCTCAAAATGGGCCCTCTAACGATTACTTCACAAGCGGAGGGCATATAGGTGCCAGTTTTGGAAGGAATCAGCATGTTTATCTGACAGGACAAATAGATGCCGGTTAAAAGATCCAGCACCTTTCTTACCACAAAGGTGTCGGTTTCAGCTTGTGGCATCTTGTAGGTGTGTGTTTGAATGGAAAAGTATTATAGGTATCGGTTTTATCTGTTCTGATGTTTATAGGATCCTTTTTAATGTAGTAGTGTCTTCTTCCTCTGGCTTGGCATCTTATTTTTTTGATCGCTGACCAGATCGAGCAGCTCGGAAGAAAGCTAGGAGGTCAGTAGTCAACCTGGAGATGCATGGGTGCTAGCTTGACTCTCTCTGGAGTGAGTGATGGCAGTCTGTTAGCGTTGAAAATGGACGAAAACAGACGAAAAACCTTATTTCTATTTTTGTTTTTATATTTTTGGCGGAAACATGATCGAGTTCGAAAGAAACGGGTTCGAAAAGAAAATCAGAATATGCAGGTGTACGAAAACAAACCAATACGGTCAAAAATTTAACAAAAACGGTCGGAAACCGATAACCTATTCCGGAATCGGAAACCGATAACCTATTCCAGAATATGATATATCACCATGTACTCATGTAATTTTGATGGATTTTATTTTCAGTATAATAATAGCTGGAAGATGACAACTAAATTACATTATTCGATCGTTGCTGCTAGTCACACTAATTATCCTTGATGAACACCACAATAAGGTGTGGGATTTGCTGTCCATCCCTTCAGCACAAGAGATCGATCATGCAGCGCAACTAATCATGTCATATTTACTCTCAGTAGTGCATTTTCTTTAAAGTGCTGCATCATCCAGAAGAGAAAAAATATTACAAAAACAAAGGAAGGAAGCTAAGCAAAGGGATTATTACCAAGGCAGCGAGGGATGGGCATGCCTGTGCTGAGTTTTCGGAATAGGCTGTGCGGATGGATGGACTGGGGTGTGTCTTTTGAGCCTGTTGATTGTTGGGCTGTTTCTGAAAAAATATACATGAATATCCCGATTAAATACGGGATTCTGAAAATACAAATAAAAAAATACTTTTCCGTTTTCATCCCGTTTGCAAATAGGCTCATCTCGTATCCTGTTCTGTTCGGTTTCCAAATTTTTCTATAAATATGAAAATAGTCAGATCAAATATAAAATAATTGACGAACGGATTTTTCCGTCCGTTAACCCTAGTTCTGCATACAGCAGGCGCGTCAATATGCATGCATGGACACATAGGCTTCATGGCAGCCGGGTTTTACTCCTCCACGCTCTAGTCGATTATTATTCTAAATTCGATCCAAAATACAATACTTCGGCTGCTATTATTTAAAAAATTAAATAAAACTTAATTAATCATACATTAATTATTTACATTGTTTTACATATCATGAAAATTTCCTCTCAAGCGTTTTATCGAACTCAATAGATATATGAGGTATAAGCTCAGGCTATAATTTTATTGGTACAAGTCATATATTATATTTTATAAGTATTACATTGTTATATTTGAAACAGATAAACAATAGAAGTTATTATACTTTATTATTGAACGGAGCCGTAAGTAGAACTTTATTACTACAATGGCTCCATGGCTCCTCTAGATTAGTATAATAGTATCTCTCTGTACTGTCAACTTATTTTCTGAGAACCACTAGTTCGCTATTTATCCTGTGGCTTTCTAAATCTAGATTTGTAATTACACCCATCTATACAAAAACCATTATTCAAATCCAAATAACTACCTATTTATGCATGTGTATATATACATATACATATCAAATACCAAATACGTATGATTGTACTGAAAATTCGTCACATCTATTTGTTCAAATGATTTCTGTCCTCATTTGCACAAATCAACTCTGCTCGATCAAGTTCCTCAATCCCTACCCTAAAAATAAAGTCCCTCAATCCCCCCACCCCTCTTCTCTCCCCTTTCTCCTAACGTGCATCCTCCTGCTCAAGTCATTTTATTAAATTTCTGTAAAAAGTTTTAGAAATTTTTTAACATAAAGTTTTTTTGATATTAAAATTATTTTAGATTTAGTTAAAGCTTTATGTTGATATTATATAGAAAACTTTTTTATAGGAAACTTCCAACTTTGTACTATACACATTTATTTATTAGGACAGAAAGTCCAATCTGCGTCCCTTAACTATAGCCCGAGATTGATTTCAGGCTGATAGCTCGAGACTGATTTTAGGCTCTCAACCGAAAAGCATGTATAACATCTCTCTCAACTATCGATACCAGATCAATTGGCCTCCTTGAGTGTTTTTAATAGTGGTTTTATCCTATATGGCATTAATGTCAGCAAAAGAAATAAAACAAAAACTATATGACGCACATATCATTCTCATCTCTCTTCTCCCTCTTCTCCTCCTCCCTCTGTCTCCGCCTCTTCTCTCTCGATGACTCCATACCTACAACGTCAAGCATTCAAACAACATCTTTCTCTTCCGGCTTTTGCCTTCCCGTTGCCGCTCTCTATATAGGTACCACGTTAGTTGTAACCGTTGTCTAAACCACCGAGGGAATTTATTTGAACTGGTTTCCACAGTTGAGGGAGATGATATACCCAGTATTGTGATTGAGGGATGCGAATCAAACTCGGCTTATAATTGAGGGAGGTTAAATGGACTTTTTTCCTTTATTAGGAAGGCAGTGCAGGTCTCTCGCGGATGGTGGTTCTGGGCTTGTGGCTGGAAATGGACATATCTCTTGTAGCAGCAACTGTTAGCAGAAAAGGTCTACTTTGCATCCCATAATCATGGATCGAGTTTCATTGTTATAGTGTTTCCCAACTTCAACCGGTACAAAATCGAATCCATCGACGATATTGACAATGTTTTAACTGACGTGATGTCTACTTAACATTTTGATCTAATGTTTTAATAATGTGGCATCTATGTGGTGTTTACATGGTATTTCAGTCCGAGAAAATGAAAAATAAACGAAACCCATGTGTAAGAGATCATATGTCAGTGACCAGAATATTCTTCCTTCACTCTCCCCTCTCTCCTCTCTCTCCTGTCGAGCTCGCGCTCCAAGCGACGGTGCAACGACCAGTCAGACAAGCAGCTGCCTCTTGCCGGTGATGGCGTCGACCTTCTCTTCCTCCTCTTCGCATCCTGTGGAAGGCCAATCGCGACTCCCCCATGAACAGCGTGGGCTCGCGCGGCAAGCTCCGCAAGGACGGCTCACCGGTGCTGCAGGACTACGATGGCCACGTCGTGTGACAGTGGAGCATCAACAATAGTGGCACGCTGACCGTCCGCGCCCAGCACCTCGTCGTCGTGGCGATGCCGCCAGCAACCACCTGTGACAGAGCATCGACTGGTCCATCGGACACGCTTCTTGCCGAGCAGCCCGTCATAGGGAGCAGCTTGTGTCGGCATCAGCGAGGGGCTTGTCGTACTCCGGCTACTACAAGTTCTACTTCGACAGCAGCAACATCCTCATCTTGATGTACGACGGGCCGAACCCCTTCAACAAGTGGTGGGACAACAATCGGACGATGTTCAACAGCAGCTGGCATGGCAGCTTAGACAGTCGCAACGTCTTCACGCCGAGACCTTCTCTTTCCCACTTCTTTCCCTCCCTCCTCTTCCTCCTCTCTCTCTCTCTCCTTTCTTCTCGTCGGGATGCCAATACAAAGGCGCTACCAAACGGATGCGGCTGCAGCCTTGTCGAAACTCGGTTTCGACAATAGAGAATTGGAGGTGCAGTCAAGATCACCAAGCACAATAGGTTAGGTGGAAAACAAGGTTTAGACAGGTTCAGGCCCTCTCGTGAGGTAATACCCTACTCCTGTTTCGGGGATTCGATTCGCGAGTGTTTATTGATCTCAAGATCTATGGCTCTTGTGTTGCATATGAAATCTGATATCCCTCAAGGGACGTCCCTTATCCCCCTTATATAGTCTTGGGAGGCAGACTTACAAATCGGAAACCCTATCTTACTCTAAGTCGGTTTCCTCAATCTTACCAAACTGTGACTATGAGTCGTTGTCTTATCTAATCGGCAACGTAATACCCAAGTCATAGTTGGTTTACATATTTGGAAGGCGCAACCTATCCCTATCTCCAGTCGGATAAGCTTGCCATGTGGATATCCGATTGTCATAATCTCCACAGTAGCCCCCGAGTCCTTTGCAAGTCGACGAGATAACTCAGCCTCGAACCAAAATAGCACGCAGCCAAACAACTCTTTGGCCGAGTGCTTCTGGCGCCGAGTGATTACATCACCTCTGCCTGAATCTTCCGAGTGGCTCCAAAGACTATGAAGGGCTGGAAAATATCCAAAAAATAAATACCTAGGTGCATCTCTTGATGCACCTAATTAGGTGTAGCCCTCGACTGTGTGGTTAGTCAAAAACAGCTAAACATATAGTCAAGAACTATATAAAAAATCATTCTTATATAGATGCTTAGCTCAAGCTAAAGCAATCATAAAAAATCTCATCACTCCGCAAGCTCGTGGTCGTTCGAGTGAACTTGCCCGAATCATCTCAGAACAAGCAGTTTAATCAACCCTCGTGAGTGAAAAACACTCGGTAAGCTCATGTTTATCCGAGTGGATCTATCCGAGCTCATGGGTAAACAAGTTTTTCAGTCATCTGAAAAAAATATGACCAAAATATTAAATAGCTCCTGCCATAATATTGGTCTTTAATCTAAAAAGATCTTCACCAAGGTGGAAAGATAGCATTGATATAATTTAATCAAATGCTAAAGAACCAAATAGTCCCTGTCATCAAGGCAGCCATAAAAGCTTAATTGTTTGTCACCCTTCAAATTGCATCGTGCCAACTTCTCATGAAGTTGTGCAAACCGCGGTATGAAAGGATTTTAAAGGTATTGGGCTATGTGATACGTGCATATTGCCAGGGCAAATCTGCTTAAGTCTATCCACTTAAGTCCCTAAAGACACGTGTCAAGCCACACCTTAGCTGGGCCGCAAGTCTCTCATGGGATCAGCCCAATCGCGAGATGACTTAGCAAAAACCCTCAAGTCTTTTTACGAAGCCTCGAGGTCATCCCCGCCACTTCGTCTTCCTCAAAAATTTCCTCTTTCGTGTCACTGTTCACAAGCTCTCTGTGGAGAACCCTAAACTCGCGGACGCCCAAATCCATCGATCCAGGAGCTATCGTTCCACCACAAGCCATCTTTCGCATCCATCCTCTAAGACAGGAAACCCCTACTGGAAACCAGTCGGCTGAAGAAGACCTCCCGTCTGCCGCTCAAGGTGCCCCGACTAAAAGCCAGTCGGGCATGAACCAAGAAGAAAAAGGTAGCCAGGAAGTACCAGTCGAGGGTTCGGCCACTGATGATGGTAAGCTTTAAAGCACTCTTCTGACTTTAGTCTTCAATCTGTCTTTTCTTTGTCTTCATTTATCTTCTTTAAATTGATCAGCCAAAGAAGAGAAGATCCCCAGGTTGCAATCTTCAGAGACCTGGATCTCAATGACTTTGTGAATGTTGCTTGTAACCTCTGATGTGAACTTGTAGATATCTAGCTTATTTATGTTAATGCCTTGACGCGAGTTTTCATAGAAAATTCCTTAAGTAATTTACGTCCGACTGTCACCAAGCCTAAGCTTGATTAGGTCATCAAAAAATTCTCAGTCCTTATCTATTGAACTCGAATCAAAACACTAAACAATGATAAACCAAATATAAACAAGTTGTCAAAGAAAACCATGCTTTGTTGACACAAGTGTAGCCCCCGACTGTCAACTCAAGAAGTCATCTTTCTTGAGGTTGGCAGTCAAAAATAACATGAAACTTGAGGCAATTTAAGCATAGTACCGTCGAAGATGCTCGATGTTCCAGGAGTTCTCCACCATAGATCCGTCTTCATGCTTTAGTCGATACGCTCCCAGCCGAGTCACTTCAGCAATTATATACGGTCCTTCCCATAATGGGGATAATTTGTGACGGTCCTTGGTGGTTTGAATCTTGCGTAAAACCAAATCGCCAACGATAAAAGCTCGTGCTCGAATGTTACGACTGTGGTATCGTCTGAGTCCTTGAAGATATCTTGCCGGCTGGATCAGAGCTGCCTCTTGGGCTTCTTCCAGTCGGGTTAGATCGTCCACTCGGTCTTGATCGTTGCGCTCGTCGTTGAAGCTGCGGACCCGTAGGGATTCATACTCCATTTCGTTCGGCAACATGGCTTCTGCCCCGTAAACCAGGAAGAAAGGAGTTTGGCCGATAGCCCGACTGGGCGTAGTCCGTAGAGACCACAGAACCGAGGGGAGCTCTCGAACCCATTTGCCGGCATAAGGATTTAGCCGGTCAAACACTTGGGCCTTGATGCCTTGAAGGACCATGCCGTTGGCGCGCTCAACCTGTCCATTGCTTTTGGGGTGCGCGACTGATGCATAGCATATTTTTATGCCAAAATCTTCACAGAATTCCTTGAAAATGCCTCCAGTGAATTGAGTCCCGTTGTCGGTTATTATTCTGTTTGAGACGCCGAACCGATGCACGATGTTGAGGATGAAGTCTCGTGCTTTGTCAGCGGTGATTGTAGCAACCGGCTTAGCCTTGATCCACTTGAAAAATTTGTCAATTGCGACGAATAAGTGCGTGAATCCTCCTGGAGCCTTTTTGAAAGGACCAACCATGTCTAAGCCCCATACTGCAAATGGCCAGGATAATGGAATTGTTTGTAGCCCTTGGGCTGGGACATGGCTCTGCCGGGCGAAGAACTGGCAACCTTCACAAGTTCGTACCACTTTGTCAGCGTCGGAGACCGCCGTGAGCCAAAAGAAACCTTGTCTGTAGGCTTTGCCCACCAAGGTGCGTGCTGCTGCATGGCTTCCGCATATGCCCGAGTGGATATCTTGGAGTAGCTGTCGTCCTTCCTCAGGTGTGATGCATCTCATCAGGACCCCGGAGGGACTTCTCTTGTATAAACCGGAATCAACCATGACATAAGCCTGACAACGACGTCGGACACGTTCTGCCTCATCCCGGTCTTCCGACAGCTCTTGCTGAGTTAAAAATTTGATGAGTGGTGTCCTCCAGTCGGCGTCGATCATGGCGGCTTCATTTGCAGCTTGCTCGTTGGGAGTTGGTTTGGCTGCAACAGTTGGTTCGTAGAGATGCTCTACAAAAACGTTTGTTGGAGCGGCTTCTCGCTTGGACCCGAACTGCGCCGACTCGTCAGCCGCCTCGTTATTATGTCTTAGGACATGGGATAGTTCTAGTCCGTCAAACCTGTCTTCAAGTTTACGAACTTCTTGTCGGTAGGCCTCCATTGTGTCGTTTAGACAGGACCAGTCCTTCATCACTTGGTTCACAACCAGCTGAGAATCCCCTTTCACGATGAGCCGACGTATCCTGAGTGAAACTGCGAGACGCAGTCCATGTAACAGGGCTTCATACTCGACGACGTTGTGTGAGGCGGAGAAGTGGAGGTGGAGAACATATCTTAGCCTTTCCCCAGTCGGGGAGATCAGCACGACACCTGCTCCCAAGCTGGTGATCCTCTTGGATCCGTCGAAGTGCATGGTCCAGTATTGAAGGTCTTCCCGAGGTACGTCTTCTTGCTGTTCGGTCCACTCGGCCAAGAAATCCGTCAGGACTTGCGACTTCACAGACGTCCTCGCCTTGAAAGTTAAGTCTAGCGGCATCAGTTCCAGGGCCCACTTTGCGATGCGCCCAGTCGCCTCCCGGTTGTGGATGACATCGCCGAGTGGTAAGGAAGTGATGACGGTGACCGAGTGACCCTGAAAGTAGTGTGCCAATTTCATCGTGGTTATCAGAGCACCATATAGCAGTTTTTGTACCTGAGGGTAGCGGATTTTGGCTCCTGCCAACACTTCGCTAACGAAGTAAATTGGCCTTTGGATTCTCTAGACTCGTCCTTCTTCGCGCTCGACCACAAGAACCGTACTGACCACTTGGTGAGTGGCTGAGACGTATAGTAGCAGGGGCTCCTGTGGCTGAGGTGAGGCTAGGATGGGCGGCGTTGTGAGGAATTCTTTAGAATCTTCAAAGGCCTTATGGGCTTCCAGAGTCCACTGGAAGTCGTCCGTTTTCTTTAACAACCTAAAGAAAAGCATGCCTCTTTCGCCAAGTCGAGAGATGAATCGGCTTAGTGCCGCCATGTAGCCGGTAAGTTTTTGGACATCCTTCTGGTTACTCGGGGGCTTCATGTTCAGGATAGCATTGATTTTTTCTGGATTGGCTTCAATGCCGCGATGTGACACCATGAAGCCGAGCAGTTTGCCTGATGGCACGCCGAACGTGCACTTCTCCGGGTTCAACTTCATTCTGAAGGCCCGAATGTTCTCAAAGGTTTCTTCTAGGTCGGCAATCAGGTCTTCTTTCTGCTTGGTCTTGATGACGACATGGTTGACGTAAGCTTCCACGTTCTTCCCAATCTGCGTCTAAAAACATCTCTGGATCATGCGTTGGTATGTGGCTCCGGCGTTCTTTAGGCCGAAAGGCATCGTGATGTAGCAGTAGGCCCCAAACGACGTGATGAACGATGTTTTTAGGCAGTCGGATTCCTTCAAGCTGATTTGGTGGTAGCCCGAGTAACAGTCCAAAAAGCTCAAGAGTTGGCAGCCGGCTGTTGAGTCCATGACTTTGTCGATGCGAGGCAGCCCAAACGGATCTTTGGGGCAGGCTTTGTTGAGGTCGGTGTAGTCAACGCACATGCGCCATTGCCCCGTCTTCTTCCGGACCAGAACCAGGTTAGCCAACCAGTCGGGATGTAGGACTTCCTTGATAAAACCGGCAGCTAAGAGCTTTCTGAGTTCTTCCTTGATGGCATCTTTTCGATCCTGAGCGAACCTGCGCAATCGTTGTTTGATTGGTTTTGCGTCATCTTTGACGTGTAAAGAGTGCTCGATCACCTCCCTAGGAATTCCAGGCATATCAGATGATTTCCAAGCAAAAACATCTTTATTATTTTGGAGGAAGGTGACAAGCGCACTTTCCTATTTAGGATCTAGCTTAGCACCGATTACAGCGGTTTTGGAAGGATCCGATGGATCAAGGGAGATTTTCTTCGTTTCGGTGTCACCTTGTCCCGACTTGGTTATCTTCTTCGTAGGGATTTCACCCTCTTTAGATGTTGATGCAGCCAGTCGGATTTCTTCCTGGCCACGTGATCTCTCACGAGATTGGGCCATATCGCAGCTTTCTTTGTCGCAGGTGAAGGCTTGCTTTACGTCGCTGCGCAAGGTGATGACGCTGTTTGGAGCCGACATCTTCGTACAGAGGTAGGTGTAATGGGGTATCGCCGTGAACATGGCGAGTGCAGGCCTTCCGATGATTGCGTGATAGGCCATCTCGAAGTCGGCCACCTCGAAAGTGATGTTCTCCGTTCGGAAATTCTCTCGAACTCCGAAGGTGACTCGAAGGGCGATGTGCCCGAGTGGCGTGGATGACAGCCCCGGGATAACTCCATGGAAGGAGGCTGAGCTTGCCTTCAGTTCAGCTCTCGGGATCTGCATCTCGTCCAAGGTCTTAGCGAACAAAATATTGAGGGCGCTGCCCCCATCGGTGAGGACGCGCTTGAGCTTGATGTTGCGGACCACCGGGTCTAACACTAGTGGATAGCGCCCCGGGTAAACCACTCGGTCAGGATGATCCGAGCGGCCAAACGTGATGGCCACCTCCGACCATCGTAGGTACTGTGGGACCTCGGGTTGCGCCGCGTTGACCTCACGGTCAGTTAGCTTCTGTTTCCTCTTGGATTCATAGGCTTGCGGCCCCCCGAAGATGTGATTCAGCTCGTCCATGGGGTCTTGAAAAGGCTCCGCGTTTCCAGCCGGGTTGTTCTTCTTGGTGCCCAATGGACCGGCTTTATCAGTCGGCTTCTTGTTGAGCTGTGCCGCATATTGCTCGGTGAACTGTTTATAAATAAAGCAGTCCTTGGCCGTGTGCTTGTGGTTTGGATGATGTGTGCACTGAGCGTTCATGATAGCGTCATAGGCAGCGACTCGGGGACGACGTTGGGAGTTGGACGTCGCGGCAACTAGGTCTTCAGGTCGGCGCTTGCGGTCCTTATGGGCCTGGTTGTTATTGCCATTATCCTTCTTAGGATGCCGGCTTCCTCCCGATTGCTTGTCATCCCTCCTATCGGGCCTGTCTTGGCGTGCTGCTTTGATTGCGTCGCTGGACTTGGCATACGAGTTTGCCATCTCGAACATCTGCTTCACCGTCTTTGGTGGCTTGCGCCCAAATTTCCCGATCAACAGCTCATCACGGACTCCCTTCTGGAAGGCAGCGATGATGATGTCGTCGGTGATGTTGGGGATCTTGTTGTGCTTTTTGGAGAAGCGCCGGATGTAGTCCTTCAAAGGTTCATCCGGCTTCTGGACACGTTATAAAGGTCGAAGTGGGTTCCAGGTCTCTCGAAGGTACCCTGGAAGTTGGCGATGAAGTGGTCCCTTAACTCACTCCACGAGCTGATCGAGCCTCTTGGCAAGCTCGTGAGCCAGTTCCTGGCCGAGTTAGCAAGGGCAACATGTAGGTAATTGGCCATGGCCTTATTGTCGCCTCCTGCCACACGGATGGCGAGGGTGTACACGGTTAGCCATGACTCGGGGTCGGTCTTTCCGTCGTACTTCTCGATTCCAGTCGGCTTGAATCTGTTTGGCCAATGTACTCGGCGAAGATCCCGAGTGATGGCGAGTAATCCATCGTCATTGTTGTCGGGCGATCCCCTTCGATCTTCTCGGGAGCGTTGATCTCGTTCTTGATAACGTCGGTCAAGGACTTCCCGCAGATCACTTGGCGGAGTCCTTGGCAGGCTGCTTCGGTAGTCGGAGTCGTTGCTGCGGTGGACCCGGTGGTGGACGGGTGGACGTCCGTGCCGCTTTTTGCGGGAGTTGACCGATTGCTCCTGATTCTTGCGCGTTGTCTCGTGGCGAAGGTCTTTGGACCTAGTCGCCGTCCGGTCTGGCTCGGGCCTCTTGTAATCCCTTGACCTCAGCGGCAGGAGTCGACTTCTGTCGGGTGTTTCTGCCATGGATTCAGTCGGTCTTCGGGCTGAGGTGGAGGGAGGACCATTGGCCGTAGCCGCGACGATGGTCTTGATCTTGTCCAAGATTGGCGTTACGTCGGGGGGCGCTGTCTCGATCATGGTGTCCAGGAGTGTGAGGGCAGCGACAGCATTCTGCTGTGGCGTCTGAAAGATGTTGGTGTTGCGGACTCGCGTTAGGAGTATGACCTCTTGGGCGCATCGTTCGGCTGCCCTCAGATGCTGCTTTCTTCTGTCGGCTTCCTCCTTGCGCTTCTTCTCTTCTTCCGCCAGCTTGTGCTCTTGCTCAAGTCTGGCTCGTTCTTCTTCTGCGAGCCTACGGGCCATGGCTGAGTCGGTTTCGGCGACCTCAGCCATGAGGACGTCGAAGCACTTCGGCTCGTAGTCCTTGTCGCAGTCGGAGTCGTTGGCTTCGTCGGAGGGGATGCCATAGAGGTCGTCGAAGCCTGAAGAGCTGAGGTACTCGTCGAGCTCCAAGGATGAGCATGACCCGAACGGTTGGAGGATGACCGCGACTTCCCTTGAGCCTGGCTTGCTCGAATCTGGATCGTTCCAGTCCGAGTCGTTGCTTGATGACGTGGCTCCCTCCGAGTGGGTCGGCCTCGACTTGGGGGAGAGGAGCTTGCAGTAGATCTCAGCGGCGTTTGGTAATCCAAGCAGCGTCGAGAGGTTTTCTCCCGAGTAGATTGGTTCCGATGGGAAGGTGAGAAGACCGCTGTAGATCTTAGCGGCGTTCGGTAGCCCGAACGGCACTGAGCGGATTCCTCCGTTAGAGTGGATGGGCTGCATCTTGGACGTCAGAACTGTGTCACAGATCTCAGCGGCGTTTGGTAACCCGAACGGCGCCTAGCGGGTTCCCCCTCCCGACTGGTCCGAATCCGAGTCGGAGGAGGAAAGCTTGTTGAACTCGTTGACGGCGAATTCGCCGATGCCTGGAGAATATCCCATCGCGCTTGCTGGCGAGATTGTCGAAGAAGTCTTGACGCGCGGGCCCCTACCTGACGCGCCAACTGTCGAAACTTGGTTTCGGCAATAGAAAATTGCGGGTGCAGTCAAGATCGCCAAGCACAATAGGTTAGGTGGAAAACAAGGTTTAGACAGGTTCAGGCCCTCTCGTGAGGTAATACCCTACTCCTGTTTCGGGGATTCGATCCGCGAGTGTTTATTGATCTCAAGATCTATGGCTCTTATGTTGCATATGAAATCTGATATCCCTGAAGGGACGTCCCTTACCCCCCTTATATAGTCTTAGGAGGCGGGCTTACAAATCGGAAACCCTATCTTACTCTAAGTCGGTTTCCTCAATCTTACCAAACCGTAACTATGAGCCCTTGCCTTATCTAATCGGCAACGTAATACCCAAGTCATAGTTGGTTTACATATTTGGAAGGCGCAACCTATCCCTATCTCCAGTCGGATAAGCTTGTGTGGACCCCGTTTTTGGAACGGGAATCTTTCATGTTCTTAGTACCATTTCCCTGGATCAAGTAGTTGGTACCCACGAAATACAGTACTGAATAATCAGGTGCACATGCACGAATAGTCTTACAATGAAGTTATTACAAAGATAGGCCCGAAGGCAATGTTCACCACACAGGACCTCATGGTCCGGATACAACACAAAAGCAGAAATTAGATACGGCGCGGAACAAAGGCAGCGGCATGTCGGTTGCCACAGGCAACGACCGGGGCTAAGACCTAGTAAGCGCCATCAGCTTCTTCGCCTTCCTGGTAGTAAGCGTAAGGATCCTCTGATTCTTCGTTCCCACCATCTGGAGGTTTGTGTGTATAGCAAGGGTGAGTACCAACCATACTCAGCAAGTCAACACGGAAGTGATGCATATGATAGGGTTATTCAAGGAATGGCTGGAGCTCTTTTTGCATCAAGCTAATTTTCATAAATCTTTTCACAAGCCTAACAACTAGCCAGGTCAAGTTTTAGTTCCATGGTTCATTAATTCGGCGACGGATCTGTCTACCATCCATCGTGATTCCAAGGATGGCTTCCCACCTCCGATTCGTCATGGTTTTCCTGGGGAGTCCACCCCTTCTCGCGTCTCGAGAAGTTGATCCGCCAGCGAATGAAATCATCATGCAAACCCATCCCAGCATTTTTTAGTTTTGAAGTCTAGCCAAGCGAAAGTCTTGTCACGACGCTCAATATCCGCGAGCACGGCTATTCAAATAGATTGATTCATTCACATTGCAGTGGATGTACACTTTACCCGTACTCCGCGATAGCCGAACAAATGAGCCTACGTCCCAACACATGAGACGGTCACGGCAAAGCCTTTCGATAACCTCACTTTGGCAGTACCCGCTCCATGAACTTAAGCCCTCATGCACTCTAGCCGTCATTTTCTAGTAGTGAGAGGAGTTCCGGCGCACCCGGGGTAAGGGAAAACTTCCTCAATTTTTAAGTTCAATTAATATCGATTTATTTCCACCATCCACAACATAGGCCGCAGCCTCATCCTCATCACATAAATCACATCATAAAGAACCATCTATGCAAGGATACTGCCTCCGCTCGGCTATCTAGTCAGCTAGGTCTATACCCATTTGAGAGGTACAGTTGTACTGGCTCGTTTCTCGGCTATCTCATGGCTCGGTCCTTAATTGACCAGGGTCGGCACTTGCCTTTTCCGGAATCCACCCAAATCATCCGGCCGCCCCGGTCTGAAACATTTGTATAGTACTTTCAATTTTCATCAAACTTAGTTCATCATTCCCATGGCCATGTGGCGCTCATGTCTCCACGGCCGCATTTCAACTACCTTCCCTAAGGTAGTTGCCCAAGCGCAAAGCTTCTTTGTAAAATCATGAGTATGCAGGGATCTAGTATAAGCAGGGCTAAGCATTTTTACCGAAGTTAGCCTCCGGTCATATCACATCGAAGGTTACAAAGAATAACTCTAATGGTAATCAACATCAAAGTAGGGTATATCAATCATAGGTACACATCTGTGTATAGCATGCAATTTTGCAATTGAAATCAACATCATTGCGCAAAGTAGGATCAATATGTTCAAAGAGTGTGATGACTTGCCTTGCTCGCACGCTTGTGGAGTGGTGTCTTCAACGGGGTCGATGCCGGTCTCTTCGGGTGCTACCCGTACGTGCGAAAAACCAATCGACTCCGATTAGAATCCCATATAACACCAAAAGGTCGAAAAGATCCAAAAAAAGCCTCGAAAAACGATTCCAAGCACTAAGCCCAAATTCATACTTAAGTTTGTACTAAGATCGCCCGGAAAACTCCAAGTTTTGACGTCGGGTCGATGACTTAGGGTTTTCGCAAAGCGGCGATCGCGATTTGTTCGAGAAAATGGATTTGAAGATATCCGCGGAGAGATTGGTGCTCGAGGTTTTGAAGGTCCGAGCACCAAAAGAGAAACATATTTAAGTGGCGAGAAGATCTAAATGAAATTCGGATTCAAAAACGACGCAAAACAAAATTTCGAAAAGTCCGGTTTTGATTTTCAAATTTTCGCACCGAGAAAACATACAAAAATATACTTTAATTTTGCCCAAAATTTTACTCAAATTTTTCCAAAATATTTTTCCAAATTTTATAAAATTTTTCTAAATTTTTCCTATTTTATTTATTTATTTTCCCCGCGCCACTGTTCATTGCCCGATAGGTGCTCGGCCGTGGCGCGGCAAACAGAATGCGGCGGCGGCGCTAGTGCGCAAGGAAACAGGGGGCGGCGGCGGGGCTTACGCGACGGCGGCCCTCGGGGAGGTGCGGCGAGGCACGGGTGACTTCGGCGCACGGCGGCGCGACGTTTTGGGTGGTGTTGGGCTCGGGAAGGGAGAAGGGAGGGCGGCGGCGGTGCGGCAAGGGCGGGGACGCCAACCCTTTTATAGGCGCGACGGGAGAGAAGATGGAGGGAAGGGGGCCGGCGCAGGTTCGGATGCCACGCGGCGGTGCAAGGGGTCGGGCCGGCTCGGGCGCTTGCGACGTGGCGGAAGGGCGCGGCGCGGGCGCGGGGCCGCGTACGGCGTCGTGCGCGGCGGCGCGCGCGCGCGGGGTCGGCGCGGGTCGGCGACGCGCGGCGACGATGGCGCGAGGCGCGGGCAGGGCCGCGGGCGCAAGCGAGCGCGTGGCGCGAGGCGCGGCGGGGTCGGCGCGGGTGCGCGTGCGCGCAGCGCGTGGCGCGCGCGGGTAGGGCGGCCGCGCGCGCGGTGCAAGGCCGGGCCGAGTGCGGGCGAGCGCGGCGCGGCGCGTGTCGCACGCGCGGCGGGCGCGTGCGGCGCGGTACGGCGCGTCGAACACTTGGCGCAGCGTGAACATTGCGATTTTCTATTTTCCCGATTTTTGATTTTTAATTCCTATTTCTATATTTCTCTCTTCTAAAAATTCCAAATTAAATTCCTATATTCCAAAAATAATTTTTAATACTATATTTTCAACTTTTCTCCCCTTTTATCTTCCCACAATATTTTTCATATTTATTTATTTAAATTCCTTTTTCCAAATTTTTATACCTTACCTATTTATTTTCCAAAAATTTCCCAGTTCAGTAAGACTCCCAATTATTTTATTGTTTATTTCGTGTCCTAATTTATCTTCCCCCAACCACAATTACTATCCTATTTCTTCAAACTCGTATTTTCATAAATTCGCACTTCATTCTCCGATTTCTTTTAAAAATCTCTAGTACTTGAATTTCGAATTTTTCCCTCCGACAAACTCCAAATCATCCTCAAACACCAAAAGGGAATTGATCACAACTAGATTTATGCAACGAGTGGCAAATAAGAAGCAACAAACCCGAGAAAAAACAACAAGCGAAGGTTTTTGAAAGTTCCAATTTTTATGTTCCGATTTCGTTTCTTCGATTTTCGGGATGTTACAAACCTACCCCTAACAATAAATCTCGTCCCCGAGATTTCATACCGCTTGAGTAGGTGTGGGTATTCCGTCTTCAGGAAATCCTCGCTTTCCCAGTAGCCTCCTCTTCGGTGTGGTTGCTCCATTGTACTTTGTACATGCGCCATGACTTGGTCCGTGTCTTCTTTTCTGCCTCGTCCAGTATCTTTATTGGATGCTCCGGGTAGGTAAGATCACTGTTGATATGGATGGTTTCCAAAGGAGCTTGCTCTTCTGGCACCCGCAGGCATTTCTTCAACTGCGACACGTGGAATACTGGGTGGACATCGGAGATGTTCTCGGGCAGCTCTAGCTGGTAGGCCACTTCACCTCTTCTAGCGCTTATTAAGAATGGGCCCACGTATCTTGGTGCGAGTTTTCCTTTTACCTTGAACCTCTGAGTTCCCCGTAGTGGTGAGACCTTCAGATACACATAGTCACCTTCTTTAAATTCTAATTCTCTTCGACGGGTATCCGCGTAGCTCTTTTGTCGTGATTGGGCAGCTTGTAATCGGTCCCGGATCAGGCGAATCTTTTCCTCGGCCTCTTTGATTATGTCAGGCCCGAATACGGCTTGTTCACCGGTTTCTGACCACATCAATGGGGTTCGGCATCGGCGACCAAATAGGGCTTCGTTTGGTGACATCTTCAGACTGGCTTGGTAGCTGTTGTTGTAGGAGAATTCGGCGTACGGTAAACATTTCTCCCAATCCTTGGTGAAATCAAACGCATAGGCTCTCAGCATATCTTCTAACACTTGATTTGTCCTTTCAGTCTGCCCGTCGGCCTGTGGGTGGTAAGCGGTACTGAAGGCAAGGTGACTTCCGAGTGCCTCGTGAACTTTGCTCCAGAAATGAGACGTGAATTGGGTACCACGATCCGATATAATCCTTTTTGGTACACCATGGAGACATACAATCCTACTCATGTATAGTTCTGCTAGCTTAGCACTGTTGTAGTTAGTCTTTACGGGAATAAATCTGGCAGTCTTGGTGAGCCGATCTACTATTACCCAAATGGAATCATAACCAGTTGCAGTTTTGGGTAGTCCAACGATGAAATCCATGCCTATCTCGTCCTATTTCCATTCGGGAATCTTGAGTGACTGTAGTAAGCCTGCCGGTCGTTGATGCTCAGCTTTCACCCTTTGGCATACATCGCATACGGCTACGTATTTGGCTACGTCTCTCTTCATATTGGGCCACCAGTATGCTTCCTTCAAATCCTGGTACATTTTCGTGCTTCCTGGATGTAACGAATATGCTGATTTGTGTGCTTCTTTTAAGATCAACCCCCTCAAACCACCTTGTTCCGGCACGCAGATTCTTTTCTTGTACCACAGGGTTCCCTTGTCGTCTACCGAAAATTCCTTAGCACGTCCAGCGGCCATGCGCTCCTTTATTTCCTGGGATCCCTCATTTCCCTTTTGAGCCTCTTTTATTTGAGTCCTCAAAAGGGGTTGGATTTCTAGTGAGTTTACTTCTCCGTGAGGAATCAGGTGCAGATTAAGTCGAGCCATTTCCTCTTGGAGCTCACTGGCCATACCTTCCAATCCCATATGGTTGCATTGGGCTTTGCGGCTTAACGCATCGGCCACTACATTTGCCTTGCCGCGATGGTAATGGATTCCTAGATCGTAATCTTTGATCAATTCCAACCATCGTCTCTGTCGTAGGTTTATATCGGATTGAGTAAAGAAGTATTTCAAGCTCTTGTGATCAGTATATACATCACAGTGGTTCCCGATCAGGTAGTGTCTCCAGATCTTTAATACGTGAACAACCGCCGCTAATTCCAGGTCGTGTGTGGGATAGTTCTCCTCGTGGGGTCGTAATTGTCGCGAGGCATATGCTACGACCTTCCCATCCTGCATTAACACGCCTCCTAGTCCTTGCCGAGACGCATCACAGTACATCACGAAATCCTTTCGGTTGTCAGGTAAAGTTAAGATTGGGGCAGTGGTTAACTTTTCTTTTAGTTGGTCAAAGGCTTCTTGACACTTCTCGTTCCATTCAAACTTCTTTTCCTTCTTCAGAAGTTGAGTCATAGGTCGGGCTATGGTGGAAAACCCTTCGATGAACCTTCGGTAGTACCCGGCCAAGCCCAAGAAACTCCAAACTTCCGTTACTGACTTGGGTGTCTTCCATTCCGTGACAGCTTCGACCTTGGCGGGGTCTACCGCTACTCCTCCGGCTGAGACTACGTGGCCAAGAAAAGCGACTTCCTTGAGCCAGAACTCGCATTTGCTAAACTTTGCATACAGCGGTGCTCTCGCAGTTTTTCCAGTACCAGTCGTAGATGCTCCACATGCTCCTCATCGTTCTTGGAGTAGATAAGTATATCGTCGACAAATACCACTACGAATTTATCCAGGTATTCCATGAATACCTTGTTCATCAGATTCATGAAATATGCCGGGGCATTGGTCAATCCAAAGGACATTACTGTGAACTCATATAAGCCGTAACGTGTGGAGAACGCCGTTTTGGGAATATCTCGGCTCTAATCTTCAATCGATGATATCCCGACCGAAGATCAATCTTTGAGAACACTTGCGCACCCTTAAGTTGATCGAATAGGTCATCGATTCGAGGTAGTGGGTACTTGTTTTTGATAGTCACTTCATTCAACGATCGGTAGTCCACACACATCCTCATACTCCCATCCTTCTTGTTGACGAAGAGTACTGGAGCTCCCAGGGAGAAGAAGCTGGGCGTACAAATCCTTTCTCTTGTAGTTCTCGGATTTGCTTCTTGAGTTCTTCTAACTCGTTGGCCGGCATTCGGTAAGGTCTCTTGGATATGGGGGTAGTACCGGGCATTAGGTCGATGATAAACTCTATGTCGCGATCCGGGGCATTCCGGCAATTCCTCGGGAATACGTCCGGTATTCTTGTACTACTGTGTAACATCCTGAAAATCGGAGAATTTAAAACCGGGAATTAAAAATCAGAACTTACAAAAAAAACCTTTTGACTGTTGCTTCTTGATTGAGTTTTCGCTTCTTATTTGCCGCTTGGTTGCATAAATTTATACGCGAGCGATTCATTTCGATGTTTGTGAAAAACCAAAAGATTTGAATTTCATTGGGAGAAAATTTTCGGAGTTTAGAATCGGGAATTTTAATATAAAATAGAAAAAGTGTTATGGATTTATAAAAATATATAATTGGGAGCAAAACATTATTTAGGTGACTGAGTAATATTAATTAGTGAGCAAAATGAGTAATAAAATATTTTAGGGTATCTATATGAAATCTAGAAATTAATTTGAATCAAAATCGCATTTTCTCGAATTGAGGAAAAGAATTAAATTAGATATGTAAAATATATTTGTAAAATAATAAAAGTAGGTGAAAAGGTTGGACATATATTTTACAACTTATTTTTAGGTGTGTTATATTTTATTTTGAATTTTGGAGGTGAAAGGAAATAAAATTGGGAAATTAGAAAATTAATTCGGGAAAATATGAAAAGTCACTATTCATTGCGCGCCAAGTGTTCGACGCCGTACCCGGACCCCGGACCGCCTCGCCACCGCGCGCCGCGTCACTCGCCGTACCGGGGCCCCGTGCACGCACGTTCTCGCCGGCGTCACCTCCTACGCGCACGGGAGTCGCCGTACGTCGCGCGTCGCCCGCCCTCCGCGCCACGCGCCGTCGCAACCACGCGCTAACTGCCGTACCGAGCCCCCGCGCGCGCGCGCCACGCGCCACGCGCCCGCGCCCGTGCTGCGCATGGGCCCCGGCTTCACCTGCGCACCCCGCACCTCGGCCCCGCTCGCTCGCGCCGCGCATGCGCGCCATGCCGCGCCAGCTCGCCCATGCCGTTCGCCGTCGCGTCGTCCCTTTCCCTGTCGACTGCGTATAAAAGACCTCGATAGCTTGAGCTCCAAACACGAAACTTGACCGCCTCTTTTCCCTCTTCAAAACCCCCCAAAAATCCCCTGCTGCCATAGCCCATACACGAAGAATTTCGCAGAAGATTGAGGCCCGGTCGGAAGAACCCTAAACCGACCGCCCGGAGCCAAGTCCAAAATTCGTCGTCCCCAGTCCATTTCCTCCCAAATCGAAGGTACTTCCGCGATCTCCATTCTACAAGCTTCGTTTCCCCTAAGTTTCCCGGACCGATTAGCCGTCGGAGACCCGTCGCCGACGAGCCGCCGCATTTCCTCTGTTTTGGCCGCCGCCGTGCGCACGTCGCTAGCACACCACACTGCCTTCCTAGCCAGCACACCGTTGCCATTAGCGTCGCTAGGTCTTGTAGGTGCTCTGCGACCCCTTGATGTGGCCGTTCCATCGCCGGAGCACGCCGGCGACGAGCTTCATTGTCGCCGTGACATGGCTACCGTCGCCAGCACGTTCTACCACCCCAAAGCTTTGGCTATCCCTTGGAACGCAACCATCATAGCTCCTAGATGGTTAAAAGTAGCCTAGCACCCCCAGCCGGCCACCCTCGTCATTCGCTCGGGAGATTTGCGGCGCGAGGAAGAAGAAGAACCGTGCAAAAAGAAATAAAAATAGGGTAGGAGCGAGAGTGAACGACATTGGCTCGGTAGCGCAGCGGTGGAGCCGAGCCACGTGAGTCACCGGTCGCGGGTTCGAATCCCTCCCGTGCCATTTTATTTCCTTTTTCTCTTCTTTTGCCGCGAAGAGAGCTCGGGAAAGGGGAAAGAAAAGAAAAGAGGAAAGAGACGAGCGCGTAGCTCGGTGAGAGAGAGGCGAGGGAGCGAAGGACGAGGTCGCGGGTTCGAGCCCATCCCGCGCGAGTTTTACCATTTTATTTTTCTTTCTCGTTTTCCTTCCTTCAGCTTTCTCGTTTTCCTTCCTTCAGCCGGCCCATACGTCAGGGAGAGGGAGAGAGAGCCAAGAAGAATTGAGAGCAGAGAAAGGAGGGGAGTAAAGGAGGAATAAAAAAAATATAGGGGAATAAGATTTGAAAGAGTAGAGTAGGTATAAATATAAATTTATTTTGGAATAATTTTTACAAAGGTTGCTTAAGAAAATTAAAATCTATTATTTCACAATCCTTTCCAAAAACCCTGAATTTATTTGCTCAAATTAGTTTAATCACAACAAAATATAATTAATCAACCTAAAGTATTTTTACAACCATGGTGATAAAGTATGATTTTTAATTAAATTATTTAGGGGTAATTATGAGATTAATTTATGACCTAAGTACAACTTTTATCTAAACTCTGGATTATTAGAAAAATTCACCAATATTATTTAACATAGCTATAATTAAGATGTTATCATGACCTGTTATTTAACATTATCATAGGCTTCCCAAAAATCTAAAGTAACCAATATGGTTCCAAACATTGGGAATATAATTGTCACCTAAAATTGGTATTAAACACTAATTTTATCATATGGATTTTCTGAAATTAAAATCTAAAATTAATTCATGCAGTGTCAAGCTTTAGGGTTAACTAGTTATTTTCGGATTTAATTATTATAAACCCTAGGACTTCTCGACCCGAGAAATAATTTGATGAAATTGAAAGGTAATCACTTTCTTTTATTGATTGAATCATCAACTCTAGTATTTCTCAAACTTTAAGCATATTAAAATAAATATCGCTCCCTTCTTAACGAAAGCGGATTCAATACAAAACTTCGGGTCCTTATAACCCTTTCGCTCTAACCCGGATTTCGTCGAAACTCGAGCCTAGGTTCGCATAGAGTCATAGCCTAGTGTTAGGAGCCGCTATTGCGATTTACTTGGTTTTCTTTTGGATCTTACTTGATTCTATTTGAATTCTAATCAAATTCAAATTCGATTTCTCGCACGTATGATTAGCGTCCGAGGAAGGCGTTGAGTACGCAGAAGACCCCAACCAACAAGTGTGCGAGCAAGGCAAGTCAACACATCCCTTTGGACATATTGATCCTACTTTGTGAAATGATGTTGTTTTCAATTATAAATTGCATGCTATACACAAATGAGTGCCTATTCTTGATATATCCTGCCTTGATATTGAATACCCTTAGAAATATTCTTTGTAACCTTCGATGTGATACAACCGGAGGTTATCTTCGGTAAAATGCTTAGCCATGCTTATACTAGATTCTTGCATACTCATGATTTTACAAATAAGCCTCGTGCTTGGGCTACTATCTTGGGAAGATGGTTGAGACACGGCAAGTGGAGACATGAGCGCCACGTTGCCTTGATCATGTTGGAAATGGCTTTGATGAAAAATGAAAATACAAACCAATGTTTTTAGACTGGGGCGAATGGATGGATTTGGGTGGATTCCGGAAAAGGCTAGTATCGTCCCTGGTCAGTTAAGGACCGAGCCATGAGACTACAACTTAGAACGAGCCAGTACAACCGTACTTCTCGAATGGGTATAGACCTAGCTGATTAAATATCCGAGCGGAGGTAGTATCCTTGCATAGTAGGTTCAGGTGTTGGCGTTGAGGTAAGGGCTCGCCGGTGGGGGTGCACCACTAGTGGGTGCCTGGACGATAGTTAAGGGCCTTCCGGCAGGGGGTTTACCGCTGGTTGGTACCTGGGCAGAGATCGGGCATGCGATCCACATGAAGAAATGAAGACAATGGAGTGCAACAGGTCTTAGTCCCCAGTCGTTGCCTGTGGCAATCGGCATGCTGCTGCCTTCCGTCTGCTATCTTATCTAATTTCTGTTTTTGGGTGTATCCGGACTGGTAGGTCCTATATGTATTGGATATTGCCTTCGGGCCTATTATTGTAATAATTTCGTTGTAAGACTATTCGTGCACTTTGCACCTGATAATTCAGAACTGTATTCGTGGGTACCAAACTACTCGATCCAGGGATAAGGTACTATGAACACGAATGATTCCCGTCCTCAAAAATGGGGGTCTACATACTGGCATCCCGCTTAGAGGTAGCATGGTGAATACTCCCGCAGCTTGCTCGCATAGCTTCGGGTTTTGGTCCATAGTTATGCTCATTGGTGATCCCCATGGGGTGGATACCGTGACTTCCCTTCGACTGCAGTCTATGATCCCATTATTCTTGGTCAACCAATCCATCCCGAGTATGATATCAATGGTTTGGGGTGATAGCACCATGAGGTTTGAAAGGAATACCACGTCCCTAATCCGTATGGGCACATTGATGCAAGTATGGGGTACGGTTATGTTTCCCCCAGGCGAGTGTACCAACATGGGTCTCTTAAGTTCTACTTGGTGTAGGTGGTGTTGTTTGCTTACTTGGGAAGATATGAATGAATGCGAGGCTCCAGAATCAAATAAGACTTTAACTGGGGTAGAGTTGATATAGAACATACCCATCAGCACGTTCTGATCCTCCTGCGCTTCTTCAGCACGCACATGATTCACCTGGCCACGTCGAAATCCGGTGGCAGCCTCATGGGGTTGCGGGGTCCTAAACAGACCGCGTCCTGCAGCAGGGGTGGGGGTTCCTCAGACGGCCGTTGCATTGGCGCCGGTGCGCACGGGAGTGTTGCGTGGTTTGGGGCAGCTGTTGGAATAGTGCCCGAATTCCCCACAATTGAAGCAGTTCACATTCCTTCTTCCTGGAGCGGCTAGGGTGGGCGTCGGAGTACGGAACTGAGGTGTAGCTGGCCTGTTGACATGGTCGGGTGCGGGGGAACGACCGGTTGCCGAAACGTTTGGCTTCCATCCAGACGGGGTGGCTCCCTTGGGACATTGAGGCGCTCCCTGAAATGGGCGGGCCATAGCAAGCCTCCTTTTGCGGTTATTTTCTACCATCTTTTGGTCATGTTCAAGCCGTACGACCTTGTTGATGAGGCTTTGGAAGCTGGTGTGGTCTTGTCCGATCATTGGTCCTCTCAGCTCATCATTTAGTCCCTCGATAAATTTATCCATCTTCTCTTCTTCGTCCGCCAGGTCACTTGTGGCGTAACGGGCAAGCTAGGTAAACTTGTTCAGGTACTCTTGTACTGAGGTGTTTCCTTGGCGCAGCCTGCGGAACTAATTTTTCTTCATCCTCATAACCGCAGCTGGCACGAAATTTTCACGGAACGCCGCCGTGAATTCTTCCCATGTCGGTTCTCCGGCATCTTCAGCTCGCGTCTCCTTGTAGGTGTCCCACCAGTCACTTGCGGGACCCTCTAGCTGGCTAGTGGCAAAGATAACTCTATCTGCTTCTCGAACTCGGACGAGGGTTAGCTTTTTCTCTATCACTCTCAACCAATCTTCAGCATCCATGGGTTCTTCGGCCGTGGAGAAGGTTGGTGGCTTAGCTCGCATGAACTCTCCTAAGCATGATCCTCCTCGACTCCCCTGGTTGTTGGCGATTGCTTGGAATAGCTGGGTTTGTAAAGCCATAACCTCCGCTAGAGTGGAGGGGTTAGGCTCCGGTGGGTTCTCGTTGGTTGCTGCAGCTCTGCGGCGATGCGCCATCTGAAGAAGATAGATGAATTAAGAGACTGGACCCATTAAGGTCATGGTTCCTAGGTGATTTCTCTTCAAGTTGTTTTTAAATGATCTTCAACCAAACAAGCATGGTAGAATAGGCTCATTAATATGATACCATAAAGCGATACATAGGTCCATAATATTACATCAAAGGGGTACAACGGACTGTACATGCACAGTCCCACATGCCATGATACAACAGCTACATCGTACTATGGCCTTTAGCTATTAGGGGGGAAAGGGTGTGATCCTTGCTGCCAAACCGTCCAAAGCGAGATCAAGCTGGGGTGGTCCTCTCGCCTAATCATCCAACCATCCGCGGAGCCAGTGCGGAAGGGGTGATCCTCTGCCGAAGCAAATCGGAGTCCCCATGGCTCGAGGTGGTGGCCTCGGAGTCACGCCGGATCTTCCCGCTCGGTGGCCGTGTACTCTTACGAGCAGTCTTGCGGGTGAGGGGACCTCCGGTGTGAGTCAGGCGATGAGTGGGAGCTTCCTCCTCCATTGGATCAGTGTCGCTGGACTCCCATTTGATCTCCATAGGTTCCGTCTCAGAATCAGAGTCGGTGTGGATCTGGATGGGGTTCTCCTCTCCCGATCCAGGCTCGGATGGCACTGCTATGGAGTTCGCGGTGGGTCCCATGGAGGTGGCAGCAGTGGGGTCTATCAGGTACGGCGCCGGCTCTGTGCTCAACATGAAAGCTTGATCCATCATGGCTTGAAAGGTGTCCAAGCATGCTGGAGTCATAAGATAGTAGTGGTCGGGCACAGGAGCAGGAGGTGTTGGTACAACTCCGGTGGAAGTACCTGTAGCATGGACAGGGCCGGAGCGCAGCCGTTCCTTCAGCTGGTTGACTTTTTGCTTGCTCTTCGTGAGCTGCTCCTCCAGCTCCACCAGGGCTTCCCCACGGGCCATGTAACGGTCCGAGAGCTGCTCATATTGGGCACCGTTGGCCTGTAACTGAGTCTGCAGCACGTTGATCTGATCCCCACAGCTCTGGTGGTTCTCGATCAGATCATTGAGGCGTTGCTGCTGGTCGTTGATCTCGAGCAAAGCTTCTTCGTAGCAGTCATCTGCCGTCTCTGCCCAGCGTGATAGACGGGTGACCATAGGGTTGTAGCAGCAGGGGGTGGCTTCCACGGTGCAAACTGGGTTGCCTTCCTCGCGATAGGGGTGGTGCACAAACTCTGTCACTGTGAGTTCAGCACGGTGTATCGCATTAAGGCGAAGGAATGCTTCGCGGGCCGCGTCTTGAATGGCTGCCTCCACTAAATCTTGGTGGTAGCGGGTGTGAAAGCAAAAAGGTGTTTCACTCCCCATGCGGGCCTCCACGGAAACTGCTGCTTCCCATACTGGATATCCCTCGGAGCCATGCCTCTTGATCTGGTAAGTGGGTGGCTCTAGGTATCTTAAACACCACAGTAATGACTGAAGCTGCCACGAACCCCTCATCTCGTGGGATGGTGATTTCCCAGGCTCCGACATGGTCCGACATCTGCTTTTGAAAGCAACTTAGGGTTAGAGGGAGAGAGATATCATCAAAACCATTTGGTAAAGAAGGGAAATGAAGATATAGAAAAAGTATATTTCTATTTTCAGAAATAATAGTTTGCGAAATGGTCCTATGTAGGGATACTTCCCTTTAGCCAACTAGTCAGGGGTAGGGCGCCAATTGGTCTTATCCTACGGTCGCATGGCTCTGATACCAGCTCTGTGGACCCCGTTTTTGGAACGGGAATCTTTCGTGTTCTTAGTACCATTTCCCTGGATCAAGTAGTTGGTACCCACGAAATACAGTACTGAATAATCAGGTGCACATGCACGAATAGTCTTACAACGAAGTTATTACAATGATAGGCCCGAAGGCAATGTTCACCACACAGGACCTCATGGTCCGGATACAACACAAAAGCAGAAATTAGATACGGCAGCGGAACAAAGGCAGCGGCATGTCGGTTGCCACAAGTAACGACCGGGGCTAAGACCTAGTAAGCGCCATCAGCTTCTTCGCCTTCCTGGTAGTAAGCGTAAGGATCCTCTGATTCTTCGTTCCCACCATCTGGAGGTTTGTGCGTATAGCAAGGGTGAGTACCAACCGTACTCAGCAAGTCAACACGGAAGTGATGCATATGATAGGGTTATTCAAGGAATGGCTGGAGCTCTTTTTGCATAAAGCTAATTTTCATAAATCTTTTCACAAGCCTAACAACTAGCCAGGTCAAGTTTTAGTTCCATGGTTCATTAATTCGGCGACGGATCTGTCTACCATCCATCGTGATTCCAAGGATGGCTTCCCGCCTTCGATTCGTCATGGTTTTCCTGGGGAGTCCACCCCTTCTCATGTCTCGAGAAGTTGATCCGCCAGCGAATGAAATCATCATGCAAACCCATCCCAGCATTTTTAAGTTTTGAAGTCTAGCCAAGCGAAAGTCTTGTCACGACGCTCAATATCCGCGAGCACGGCTATTCGAATAGATTGATTCATTCACACTGCAGTGGATGTACACTTTACCCGTACTCCGTGACAGCCCAACAAATGAGCCTACGTCCCAACACATTAGACGGTCACGGCAAAGCCTTTCGATAACCTCACTTTGGCATACCCGCTCCATGAACTTAAGCCCTCATGCACTCTAGCCATCATTTTCTAGCAGTGAGAGGAGTTCTGGCGCACCCGGGGTAAGGGAAAACTTCCTCAATCTTTAAGTTCAATTAATATCGATTTATTTCCACCATCCACAACATAGGCCGCAGCCTCATCCTCATCACATAAATCACATCATAAAGAACCATCTATGCAAGGATACTGCCTCCGCTCGGCTATCTAGTCAGCTAGGTCTATACCCATTCGAGAAGTACGGTTGTACTGGCTCGTTTCTCGGCTATCTCATGGCTCGGTCCTTAATTGACCAGGGTCGGCACTTGCCTTTTCCGGAATCCACCCAAATCATCCGGCCGCCCCGGTCTGAAACATTTGTATAGTACTTTCAATTTTCATCAAACTTAGTTCATCATTCCCATGGCCATGTGGCGCTCATGTCTCCACAGGCCGCATTTCAACTACCTTCCCTAAGGTAGTTGCCCAAGCGCAAAGCTTCTTTGTAAAATCATGAGTATGCAGGGATCTAGTATAAGCAGGGCTAAGCATTTTTACCGAAGTTAGCCTCCGGTCATATCACATCGAAGGTTACAAAGAATAATTCTAATGGTAATCAACATCAAAGTAGGGTATATCAATCATAGGTACACATCTGTGTATAGCATGCACTTTTGCAATTGAAATCAACATCATTTCGCAAAGTAGGATCAATATGTTCAAAGAGTGTGATGACTTGCCTTGCTCGCACGCTTGTGGAGTGGTGTCTTCAACGGGGTCGATGCCGGTCTCTTCAGTGCTACCCGTACGTGCGAAAAACCAATCGACTCCGATTAGAATCCCATATAACACCAAAAGGTCGAAAAGATCCAAAAAAAAGCCTCAGAAACGATTCCAAGCGCTAAGCCCAAATTCCTACTTAAGTTTGTACTAAGATCGCCCGGGAAAACTCCAAGTTTTGACGTCGGGTCGATGACTTAGGGTTTTCGCAAAGCGGCGATCGCGATTTGTTCGAGAAAATGGATTTGAAGATATCCGCGGAGGGATTGGTGCTCGAGGTTTTGAAGGTCCGAGCACCAAAAGAGAAACATATTTAAGTGGTGAGAAGATCTAAACGAAATTCGGATTCAAAAACGACGCAAAACGAAATTTCAGAAAAGTCCGATTTTGATTTTCAAATTTTCGCACCGAGAAAACATACAAAAATATACTTTAATTTTGCCCAAAATTTTACTTTTTCCAAAATATTTTTCCAAATTTTCTAAAATTTTTCTAAATTTTTCCTATTTTATTTATTTATTTTTTTATTTATTTTCCCCACCACTGTTCATTGCCCGATAGGTGCTCGACCGTGGCACGGCAAAACAAAGGCGGCAGCGGCGCTAGTGCGCAAGGAAATAGGGGGCGGCGGCGGGGCTTACCGGCGACGGCGGCCCTCGGGAGGTGCGGCGAGGCACGGGTGACTTGGCGCACGGCGGCGGCGGCGTTTTGGGTGGTGTTGGGCTCGGGAAGGGAGAAGGGAGGGGCGGCGGCGGTGCGGCAAGGGGCGGGGACGCCGGCCCTTTTATAGGCGGCCGGGAGAAGATGGAGGGAAGGGGGCGGCGCAAGCTCGGATGCCACGCGGCGGCGCAAGGGGTCGGGCGGCTCGGGCGCTGCGACGTGGCGGAAGGCGCGGCGCGCGGGCGCGGGGCCGCGTACGGCGTCGTGCACGCGCGCGAGCGCGGGCGGGGTCTCGCGCGGGTCGGCGACGCGCGGCGACGATGGCGCGGCGCGGGCGGGGGCGGTGCGGGCGCAGGCGAGAGCGGGGCGCGAGGCGCGGCGGGGTCCGGCGCGGGTGCGCGTGCGCGCGCGCCCGTGGCGTGCGCGGGGTAGGGGTGGGGCGCGCGCGCGGCGAGGGCGGGACCAGGCGCGGTCGAGCGCGGCGCGGTACGGCGTCGAACACTTGGCTTAGCGTGAAAGTGTGATTTTCTATTTTCCCGATTTTTGATTTTTAATTCCTATTTCTATTTTTCTCCCTTCTAAAAATTCCTATATTCCAAAAATAATTTTTAATACTATATTTTCAACTTTTCTCCCTTTTATCTTCCCACAATATTTTTCATATTTATTTATTTAAATTCCTTTTTCCAAATTTTTATACCTTACCTATTTATTTTCCAAAAATTTCCCGATTCGAGTAAGACTCCCAATTATTTTATTGTTTATTTCGTGTCCTAATTTATCTTCCCCAACCATAATTACTATCCTATTTCTTCAAACTCGTATTTTCATAAATTCGCACTTCATTCTCCGATTTCTTTTAAAAATCTCTAGTACTGAATTTCAAATTTTTCCCTCCGACAAACTCCAAATCATCCTAAAACACCAAAAGGGAATTGATCACAACTAGATTTATGCAACTGAGCTGGCAAATAAGAAGCAACAAACCCGAGGAAAAACAACAAGCGAAGGTTTTTGAAAGTTTCAATTTTTACGTTCCGATTTCAGTTTCTTCGATTTTCAGGATGTTACAGCTTGCCATGTGGATATCCGATTGCCACAATTTCCACAAGCCTATACCCCACCAAGGGCAGAGGGGGAGCTGTCGGCGCGACGGAGAAAGAAGCCAGGGCGTGCGCGAACGGCGGGCCAGTGAGGGGAGGGCTATCGGGCAAGGACCATGTGGCTAGCGGCTTCACTATAACGGTCATCCTCATCTTAATCGAGCAACAATCCTCATCTGTATCGGGTATGGCATCCGTCACGACACAAAGGTCACTGTTGTGAGAAGTCATCTCTAGCGGGTAAACGTCCGTCACCAATGCACTTATCTTTGTTAGGCCTAAACTATGTTTGACCCAGAAGACCAGTCAAACAAGACCCCTCACCGATGAAACAATCTCAAATGGGCTCTAATTAATGCTCGTCACGGATGACTAACATCTCAATCGGGCTTTAACTTAAGCTAATCACTGATGACTTAACATCTCTATCGAGCTTAAGTTAAAGTCCGTCACCGATGAGTTTTTCCTAAAAAATTATTCTGTTTTTTGTCTAGCCTCAGGACTTCGCTAGCCATGCCCGCTGTAAAAATAAGAGAAACATAGATATTCTTTCTCACATACATCTGACATTTACATACATTCACATACATCTGATATTCTCATATATATTCATATACACATCCATTATTCACATATTTCACATTGCAAGTATAAAACACATTTGACAAAATTGTAATTTAATAATATCACACTAGTGCAGAATCAATTTTTGCGTGCGGATCAAAAGGCATCTTCCCGTGCAGAAGGCCTGCCCGCACGCCCGAGATGGTCTTGGAAAAGACCATTTTCTCGTGCGGGCGGCCCAACCCTACGGGAAGATTGATTATCCCATGCGGGCCACTTTACCCGATCGCATGGGATAATTGATCTTCGCGTGTGGTTAGTTAAGTTGACCGCACGGGAAGATCGCTCTTCCCATGCGCATTATTTTATGTGCACTGCATGTGTTAAGTCAATATTTTATTACTCCTCTCTCACCCTGTCTCTCTGTCCTCTCTCTCCTCTCCTCTCTCTCAGTAATATGATCGATCGATCGAGATGCATGTATATATATTTGCACAAGAATAAAAGACATTTAATTATTATTTCCTCATAAAAAAGATATAAATGTACATATCATGTATGTTCATATACATATCATGTTTCGTCTCGCAATCTACAATAGTTCAAAAGCATATAAAATAGACTTAATTAGAAATGATTACAGATGGTCTTTTTCCCACTCTCTAAGTTGTTTGAATTTATCGTCCATCGCAAGCTTGCTCTCCGGATCGTAGAAATTGCCCAAATGGTTGCAGACATCTCGGTGGATGAAACAGCAAATATCTGTAACCAAGTTGAGCATGGTTCGATTGTTGAACCGATTTGCTACAACTGGAACAACCTCAGTCTCTTTAAGAAGGAATACACATTAATATAGGTAGGAAAATTATTCAAGATTGATCTTAACGTGTAAAAAGAAATTTGCGTTGAACTTACTTCTTCAAACTTTGTAGTGTATCTCCCATAGATTTTAAGCATCTCGCACACGTAGTAGCCACATAGGTTGGTGCCTGGTGGTTGCTTATAACACTGTGTTGAATAAAATTGTATACGCATGTCAATATTTCAAATTAAACACAGTATAAAATTTCAGCATATAGCGAGCATGTAATTACTAGCCATTGTGTCTTCACGAGAAGCTTCTTCTTTTGTGGATTATTGACCGATCCACCGTGTCTTACGTAATGTGTGTGTGCTCTATGTAAACAAAATAATTGTTTGGGTCAATTGTTTCTTCGAGAGTAATAATAGACAATACTTATTAAATGGTGCATGACAGTACTTACAAATTTAACAAAACGAGAAACTCTTTGAACATATCCTCATTGTAGTGTGCCGGATCCAGCACTACGGCCAAGTGGTCCCGCGGATATACCCAAAAAGTATGTAGTGATCGCTGCGAAGAAGATATGTTAATTGTAGGTGATATCATAGTAAAATATTGGTTGTCCGGAAGTGTATTACATACCGCAGCGCATAAGGGACCATGAGGACATTTTTGTCTTTGTGCTCGAGCATCGATCTGCCCAAGTACAGTGCTACCGTGACCATCTTCTCCTTGTGCATTGTTTTTGATGATCGCGTCTTTTTGGGACTTCATTTTACCGTTGAGCTCAGCGGAATCTACATGAATATTAATGGTGTGTTTCGTCCAGCAAATCCTTGTTGGGTTAATGTATCCTATTGGATGGTTGCCCTTTTCCGCGTCGTGGAATTGCATCCTAAGTAATGCAATGGGTAATTTATTAGAAGTTAGTTTGCAAATGAATTCATTTATGACATTAAATGCGATTGACTTACAGGCAAAACACAACAACGAGATTTATATCCATTTTTTCCATCTTGAATAATGCGTGAAGGTCGTTGAAATCGATTACCAGTATCCCATTTGGTCCACTGATGAAAGCGTGATCCAGGACCTTCACAGTAATCATGCCGAGGCCCTTTTTGGTCGCCTTTAGGTACCAGTCATGCATCAGCCTCATTTCCCAGGGCATGTCTTCTATGATGTGCCATGGCAGGAATGGCTTCCTGTACTCATACTTTGTTGGCACTTCGTCAGAAGTCCAGTTTTGCAGGTCCTCCATTTGGTTTTTCACCTATTTTTGTGAATCCGACAACTTTGGAGTTTCATCCTGCTTCTTGTCAGTCGGCGCTCTCCCCCTGAAAGCCTGGAACACTAACTTTTCCTTGTATACGGCCATTTCTTTCTTATCATAGGTTGATCTAACCATTTTTGTGATAAGCCGATGAGGTTCAAGCTTGCTCGGACATGGAAGACTTGTGGTTTTCAGTACAGGCCTTTCAGGTAGCGCCAATGCTGACTATGGTGTCAGAGGAGATTGATGAATATCTTGTACATCAGTTGGAGGTTGTTCTGCGGCGACTTCAGGGGCTGATAGATGTGGCAAATCAGGACCTTTTGGTTTAGGGAAGGAGGGAGGTGGGAAAGCAGGCCGACTAGGTGGCGAATCTGGCCCTGGTGTAGAAGGCGGTGCAGGCGCAGCAACAATCTGAGGAACCGGCGGGATTGGGGATGCTGACTGTGGACCGACCAGCAGAATATCTCGTCGATGCCATAGTATAATCTGATTCACCGCATCCCCAAGCAATTCTATCCCTTCCGGTGCTGGAATATCTAGCTCTAAGCTATTATGCTCTGCATGCACCTTGGCCATTTGCACCCTTGTATATTCCTCAGGGATGGCATGTTGTGAAATTCACGCCCTGGTATAGCAAGTCCTGTACCCACCTCCTTTCTCTTCTCGGCCCTTCCTATCGGCACGAGCTGGCTGCACGGCGTCAGAGCAATTATGTTATCTACTGGATAAGGTGCACTGTCAACTGACCCGACACTGCTGGGTATCTGTACTGTTGGTTCTTCGGATTGCTGAAACACGTGTGGGAAGGCTTGGCAATTTTGTGCAACAAGAGAGTAAAATGTTCTTCAACTAGTTTTGCTATATTCTCTTCCAATTTCTGTTTGTACCTGTCCCATTTCTTGTAACTCATAGCTTCCTCAGGAAACCCTTCCTTCCAACTCGTCCTTGATGATAGATCCCTTACTCGTCCAGAATGTTGGGGGTTGCCAAATGCAACTGTCAACTGATCATTTTCCCTCTTGGCAATGAATTCCCTTGTCTTGTCTTTCTCCGTAATGTCCTTAAGACTAGTTGTCACACGCTCGATATCCGGATCCTCGAAAAGGATCTCTCCCTCGTCGGTGACTTGGCCCGTGCTCCGTGTCCAAACCCAATTTTTGCTTCTTTCCTTTAGTGCATCTAGAAGCAGGGGCTTGCCTTGGGCAGCAAACTTTTCTTCGGTTGCTCGCCACTTCTCTACGTCGCCATCGTAGCTGCTAGAGTCCAATCTGTGTGGGTATTTGTTCCTTTTCGCTAGTTCGGACATCCTTTTCCTCCACGCTAAGGCTTCAGGGCTTGTCATCTTCACCACGAACCTGTCCCATTCGGCGGGCATAATACCATCGTATTCTTCGAATGGAGACTTGTTCTTTTGCATGTAGGGAGTGTTCATGTCCGATTTCCACTACCTCCACCGATGCGCCATCATTTTCAAGGCAAACTCTTTCCCCAGAGCCTCTGAACCAGGCGGATATACAAGCCATTTCTGCAACTCATTCCACATAAAGTTTTTTAGGTTGTCATCCACCTGCTCCCAGGAATCTACATTTAAAGGTCCGTGGATTCTGGCCAGTACCCCGTAAGTGTTGCTAAATTTTGTCATTGCCACCTTCGGCTCCACTGGCTTCCCATCCTAATTCAGAGAGGTGATGTAATATGTCTCCTTGGGGGGTTGGTTCTTGTGGAGATTATGGCAATCGGGTATCTACATGGCAAGCTTATCCGACTGGAGGTAGGGATAGATTGCGCCTGTCATATCTGTAAACCGAACATGACTTGGGTATTACGATTGCCGATAGAGATAAGGCAATCGGCCTATAGTCACGGTTTGGTAAGATTGAGGAAACCAACTTAGGGTAAGATAGGGTTTTCGATCTGTAAGCCCTCCTCCCAAGACTATATAAGGGGGGTAAGGGGCGTTCCTTGAGGGATATCTGAATCATACGATTTCATAAGCAAGAGCTTTAGACACACGAGATCAATAAAGACTCTCGACGGATCGAATCCACCGAAACAGGAGTAGGGTATTACCTCACGAGAGGGCCTGAACTTGTCTAAATCTTCTTCTCCTTCTAACCCATTGTGCTTGGCGATCTTGACTGCGACCCCAGAAATTATATTGCCGAAACCAAGTTTCGATAGTTGGCGCGCCAGGTAGGGGACCGCGCATCGAGACTTCTTCAACAATTCTCGCTGACAAGCGTGATGGGATCTCCTTCAAGATTCGGCGACTTCACCGCCTATTTCGCCGACGATTCCTCCTTCGACTCGGATTCAGACCAGTCGGAAGGAGAAATCCACTCGACGCCGTTCGGGCTTCCGAACAGCGCCAGCATCTACAACGACATCTTGAAGACCAAGATGCAATCTACTTCCTCCGACGACGGACTTCACTCGGCACCATTCGGATTACCGAATACCGCCGAAATCTGCGCCAATCTTCTCACCTCCCCGACGGAGGCAATCTATTCGGACGAATACCTCTCGGTTCCGTTTGGCTTACCAAACGCCGCCGAGATCTACAGCAAACTTCTCTCCCCCGAGTCGGCGGCGACCCACTCGGAGGAGCCCACACCCCCAAGCTCTGACTCGACTGGAACGATCCAGATCCGGGTTACCCAGGATCAAGGGAGGTCGCCGTCATCCTCCCATCATTCGGCTCCTGCTCATCTTCGGAGCTCAATGGATACCTCAGCTCCGCCGGCTTCGACAACCTCTATGGCATCCCTTCTGACGAAGCCGACAACTCCGATTGCCGCATGGACTATGAGCCGAAGTGCTTTGATGTCCTCATGGCCGAGCCGGACGAGTCCGACTCAGCCATGGCCAGAAGGCTTGCTGAAGAAGAGCGAGCCAAGGTGGAGCTCGAGCGCAAGACAGCCGAAGAGGAGATACAACTCAAGGACGAGGCTGACAAGAGGAAGCAGGCCTACGTGCAGCCGGACGATCTGCCCAGGAGGCCATCCTCCAAACACGGGTCCGCAACACCAACATCTTCCAAACGCCACAGCAGAACGCTGTTGCCGCACTTACCCTCTTGGACACCGTCATGGAGACGGCACCTGCCAATGTGACTCCGATACTCGACAAGATCAAGACCATCGTCGCCGCCACAGCTAACGGCCACCCCACCACCTCAGCACGAAGGCCGACTGAATCAGTGGCCGAAACGCCAGACAAGAGCCCGCTTCCGCCTCTAAGGTCAGGAGACTATAAGAGGCCCGAGCCAGATCGGTCTACGACAAGGCCAAAAGGCCCACCCCACGAGTCTACGCTGAGGTACCAGGAGCAAAAGGTCGACTCTCGCGACAAACGACATGGACGTCCACCCGTCCACCACCGAGTCCGCCGCAACAGTTCCAGCTACCCAACCAGCCAACCGAAGACCCCGCCGAGTGATCTGCGGGAAGTCCTCGATCGCCGCTACCAGGAGCGGGACCGACGCACTCGGGAAGATCGGAGGGGATCACCCGATAGCGGCGACGACGGAGTACCGGCCTTCACTCGGGAGCTTCGCCAAGTACACTGGCTGAGTGGGTTCAAGCCCACCGGGATTGAAAGGTATGACGGCAAGACCGACCCTGAATCTTGGCTAACCGTATACACCCTCGCCATCCGTGCTGCAGGTGGCGACAACAAAGCTATGGCCAATTACCTGCCCGTAGCCCTCGCAAACTCAGCCAGAAACTGGCTCACGAGCCTGCCGAGAGGCTCAATCGGCTCGTGGAGCGAGCTGAGGGATCACTTCATCGCCAACTTCCAAGGCACCTTCGAGAGGCCTGGCACACATTTCGACCTATACAACGTCATGCAGAAGCCGGACAAACCCCTGAAGGATTACATCCGTCGTTTCTCCGAGAAGCGCAACAAGATCCCGAACATCACCGATGACATCATCATCGCCGCCTTCCAGAAGGGAGTCCGTGATGAGCTGCTAATCGGGAAGTTTGGGCGCAAACCACCGAAGACGGTGAAACAAATGTTCGAGACGGCGAATTCATACGCCAAATCCAACGACGCCATCAAGGCTGCCCGTCAAGACCGGCCCGATAGGAGGGAAGACAAGCAAGCGGGAAGGAGCCGTAATCCTAAGAAGGATGGCGACAACAACAGCAACCAGGCCCAGAAAGATCGCAAGCGCCGATCTGAGGACCTAGTGGCCGCAACCTCCAACACTCAACGTCGTCCCCGAGTCGCCGTCTACGATACCATCATGAACGCCCAGTGCACCCATCATCCGAATCATAAGCACGCGGCGATGGACTGTTTTATCTACAAGCAGTTCGCCGAACAGTACGCGGCGCAGCTCAACAAGAAGCCGACTGACGAGGCCGGACCGTCAGGCGCCAAGAAGAACAACGCGGCTGAAAATGCCGAACCTTTTCAAGACCCAGTGGGGGAGCTCAACCACATCTTCGGAGGACCGCTAGCCTATGAGTCCAAGAGAAAACAGAAGCTAACTGACCGAGAGGTCAACGCGGCTCAACCCGAAGTCCCTCAATATCTGCGATGGTCGGAAGTGGCCATCACTTTTGACCGCTCGGATCATCCCGACCGAGTGGTTCACCCGGGGCGCTATCCACTCGTCCTGGACCCCGTGGTCCGCAACATCAGGCTTAAGCGCGTCCTCATCGATGGGGGCAGCGCCCTCAACATCCTGTTTGCCAAGACCATGGATGAGATGCAGATCCCGAGGGCCGAACTAAAGGCAAGCTCAGCCCCCTTCCACGGAGTCATCCCAGGGATATCTTCTACACCACTCGGGCATATCTCCCTCCCAGTCACCTTCGGGGCCCGAGAGAACTTCCGAATAGAGAACATCACTTTTGAGGTGGCCGACTACGAAACAGCATATCACGCCATCATCGGAAGGCCCGCGCTTGCCAAGTTCATGGCAATCCCTCACTACACCTACCTCTGCATGAAGATGCCGGGTCCCAATGGCGTCATCACTCTTTGCAGCGACGTGAAGCAAGCCTTCACCTGCGATAAGGAGAGCTGCGACATGGCCCAATCTCGCGAGAGATTACGTGGCCAACAAGAAGTCCGATTGGCCGCATCAACTTCGGCAGAGGGCAAAGTCCCCGCGAAGAAGATAGCCAAATCAGGAACCGGCGACGCCAAGACCAAGAAGATCTCCCTTGATCCGTCGGATCCCTCAAAAACTGCTGTAATTGGCGCTGACCTAGATCCCAAATAGGAAAGCACGCTCGTCACCTTCCTCCAAAATAATAAAGATGTTTTTGCTTGGAAACCATCCGATATGCCTGGAATTCCTAGGGAGGTGATCGAGCACTCTTTGAACGTCAAAGATGACGCCAAACCGATAAAACAACGATTACGCGATTCGCGCGATCGAAAAGACGCTATCAAAGAAGAACTCGCAATGCTCTTGGTTGCCGGCTTCATTAAAGAAGTCCTTCATCCCGACTGGTTAGCCAACCCAGTCCTGGTCCGCAAGAAGACAGGGCAATGGCGCATGTGCGTCGATTATACTGACCTCAACAAAGCCTGCCCCAAAGATCCGTTCGGGCTGCCTCGCATCGACCAAGTCGTTGACTCAACAGCCGGCTGCCAACTCCTGAGTTTCCTAGACTGTTACTCAGGCTATCACCAGATCAGCTTAAAAGAATTCGACTGCCTGAAGACATCATTCATCACGCCGTTTGGGGCCTCGCTACATCACCATGCCTTTCGGCCTGAAGAACGCCGGCGCCACATACCAACGCATGATCCAAAGATGCTTCCAGACGCAGATCGGCAAGAACGTTGAAGCTTATGTCGACGACGTTGTCATCAAGACCAAGCAGAAAGAAGACCTGATCGCCGACCTAGAAGAAACCTTTGCAAACATCCGGGCCTTCGAATGAAGTTAAATCCGGAGAAGTGCACTTTGGCGTTCCATCGGGCAACCGCTCGGCTTCATGGTGTCACATCGCGGCATTGAAGCAAACCCGAGAAAGATCAACGCCATCTTAAGCATGAAACCCCGAGTAACCGAAAAGACGTCCGTAAGCTCACGGCATGGCGGCACTAAGCCGTTTCATATCCCGACTCGGCGAATGAGGCATGCCCTTCTTCAGATTGCTAAAGAAGACAGACGACTTCCAGTGGACCGCGGAAGCCAACAAGGCCTTTGAAGATTTCAAAGAGTTCCTCACAACGCCGCCCGTCCTGGCCTCGCCTCAACCCCAGGAACCTCTGCTGCTGTACGTTTCAGCCACTCACCAAGTGGTTAGTACGGTCCTTGTGGTCGAACGCGAAGAAGAAGGACGGGCCCAGAAGATTCAAAGGCCAATCTACTTTGTTAGCGAAGTATTGGCGGGAGCCAAAATTCGCTACCCTCAGATACAAAAATTACTCTATGGTGTTCTAATAACCGCGAGGAAATTGGCACACTATTTTCAGGGTCACTCGGTCACCGTCGTCACTTCTTTTCCACTCGGCGATGTCATCCACAACCGCGAGGCAACTGGACGCATCGCCAAGTGGGCTCTAGAGCTGATGCCGTTGGACTTAACTTTTAAGGCGAGGACGTCCATAAAGTCACAAGCCTTGGCGGACTTCTTGGCCGAGTGGACTGAACAACAAGAGAACGTGCCTCGGGAAGACCTCCAACACTGGACCATGCACTTCGACGGATCAAGGAGGATCACCGGCTTGGGAGCAGGAGTCGTGCTGATCTCCCCGACCGGGGAGAGGCTAAGATATGTCCTTCACCTCCACTTCTCCGCCTCACACAACGGTTCCGAGTACGAAGCTCTCCTACATGGACTGCGCCTCGCAGTTTCACTCGGGATACGTCGGCTTATCGTGAAAGGCGACTCCCAGCTGGTCGTCAATCAAGTAATGAAGGACTGGTCCTGCCTAAGCGACACTATGGAGGCCTACCGGCAAGAGGTCTGCAAGCTTGAGGACAAGTTTGACGGGCTCGAACTCTCACATGTCCTGAGGCATAACAACGAAGCTGCCGATGAGCTGGCACAGTTTGGATCTAAGCGCGAAGCTGCCCCAACAGACATCTTTGTCGAACATCTCTACGAACCAACCATCACAGCAAAGACAACTCCCAACGAACATTTCTTTTGGCTTACCACGGTCTCCGACGCGGATAAAGTCGTACGAACCTGCGAAGGCTACCAGTTTTTCGCCCGACAAAGCCATGTCCCAGCCCAGGAGCTTCAAACAATCCCACTTTCCTGGCCGTCCGCGGTATGGGGCCTGGACATGGTTAGCCCTTTCAAAAAAGCTCCAGGAGGATTCACACACCTCTTCGTCGCAATCGACAAGTTCTCCAAGTGGATTGAAGCCAAGCCGGTCGCCGCAATTACTGCTGACAAAGCATGGGATTTTTTCCTCAACATCGTGCACCGCTTCGGCATCCCAAACAGAATCATAACTGACAACGGGACTCAATTCACGGGAGGCATCTTCAAGGAATTCTGCGAGGACTTCGGAATCAAGATCTGCTACGCATCAGTTGCCCATCCCAAAAGCAACAGACAAGTCGAACGAGCCAACGGCATGGTCCTCCAAGGCATCAAGGCCCGCGTTTTCGATCGCCTAAATCCCTACGCGGGCAAGTGAGTCCAAGAACTTCCCTCGGTCTTATGGTCGCTGCGGACCACACCCAGTCGGGCTACCGGCCAAACTCCCTTCTTTTTGGTCTATGGCGCAAAAGCCATGTTGCCAAACGAGATGGAGTATGAATCCCTCCGGGTCTGCAGCTTCAACGATGAGCGCTACGACCCCGACCGAGTGGACGACCTCACCCGATTGGAAGAGGCCCGTGAGGCAGCCCTCATTCAGTCGGCCAAATACCTTCAAGGGCTCAGAAGATACCACAGTCGCAACGTTCGAGCACGAGCTTTCATCATTGGCGACCTGGTCCTACGCAAGATCCAGACCACCAAAGACCGTCACAAGTTATCCCCTTTATGGGAAGGACCATACATAATCGCTGAGGTGAGTCGGCCCGGTGCATACCGGCTAAAGCGTGAAGACGGGTCTATGGTGGAGAACTCCTGGAACATCGAGCATCTTCGACGATTTTATGCCTAATCTGGCTAAGGCTTCATTTTTTCCTTGACTGCCAACCTCAAGCAAGATGACTTCTTGAGTTAGCAGTCGGGGGCTGTACATATGTCAATAAAGCTTAAGTTTTCCTCATCAACTTCTGTGCATGATTTGGTTTATCATTGTTTAATGTCCTTCGATTCGAGTTCAGTGTCTAAGGACTGAGAGTTTTCCGATGACCTAATCGAGCCTAGGCTTGGTGACAGTCAGACGAAAACTACTTAAGAAATTTCACACAAAAGCTCGGATCAAGGCATTAACATAAATAAACTAAATATATCACAAGTTCTACATCAGAGCGTTATGATTACACGACATTTACAAGAAAATGTTGAAAGACAAATCAAATCTTGAAATTGTTCACTACATCAATGGAGATTTTCTTCGCTGCCTCCTGCGCCTCACTCAGCATGTCCAAGGCCTGCTCATCCGTGGTCCCATCGGCGAATCCCTCCCCGACCGAGTGGATGTCCACTCGGGGGTAAAGGAACTTGGTCTGCGCAAGAGCCAGACCAGCCCCCATGTTCGCAGCTTCGGTGATGTTGGCCGGATACGGTCGGGAGCCCCCGCAGCTTGTCGAATATTTCTACCGGCTCTAGCGAACGGCCCCAACTCCTTGATAGAATAAGGACAGCAAGATCGGCATGGCAGCATTGGCGTCTTCTTCCCGAATCTCGTCGGTTTGTTTGACCCGCCCAAGCAAGACGTCATATTGAGCTCGGGTCTTAACCTTGTAAGCTGCCAAAAGCATCTAATCGTGCAAAGCACTCGGAAATAAAGCGGCGCAAGGAATGTTACTTCAAAGAGGCTTACCTTCAAACTCGGCCTCCATCTCGGCTTTGTCAAGGCTGACTGCCTCCAGCTGGACTTGAAGCGAATGGACCTCCGAAGAATTTTCTACAAGAGAAGAAGATCGTCAACAACCGAGATTGACATGAGAATCATGAAGAAACTTGGAGAGACAGGCTTACTCCCTATTGATCCTCGGAGGTCGAGGTTCGTCTCCCGAAGCTCTGCGATCTCTCTCCTTAAAGCCGCCTCCCTCGACGCGGCCTCCTCCTGAGTGGCCTTCAGCTTTCGCTGAACGTCCTCCAAGGAGTTCAGGTGAGGAACCAACTTCTCCAGCACCTCGGACTTTGCCATGGAGCGGCAATACTCCTTTTGCGCGTGAAAATAGAAGAGTGACCGACTGAAAAATATTGATAATACAATTAAAGAGAAAGACAAAGGCTTACGTTGAGCAGGGTCGCCTCGTTCAAGCTTTCGACAAGGGCATCCCTTTCATCTCTCTCGGCTTGCCGGTCCAGATGATGCCCTGCCTTTCACCTTCCGAGTCCCGCCACTCGATCCTAATCGGGGAACCGGTTTCGAAGGACGCAACACGGGATTTCCTCCACCGTGGCCGGCGAATAAGAAGGACAAATGAAGACGTGAAAGATTCAAACTGAAAGAGCAAAAGAGTACTTTGATACAAATCTCACCAGCTTTGGTGGCTGCGCGCTTAGGTGCAGCGGCCCGGCTGGCCTCCTTCCTCTGGCTTTGCGCCGAGTGGCCCTCACTCGGGGCTGATCGAGCCGCGGCCTGAGGTTTCCCGGCCGTTGACTGGCTTCCAGTCGCGACATCCCGGCTGGCGGCCGGGGGCTCCTTCCTCGGAGCATCCTTCTTCGGAGGCGAAGGTTGTTTGCCCGGAGCACTCACGCTCGGTTGTGGGCTCCAGGGCTTTGGCTCTGCTGGCTTTGGCACCTCGGGAGCTGCGGCCCGGGGTCGGCCCTTCACCTCTCCCGGCAGGATCTATGTCCTGGGGCCTCCTGCGAAAATGAATGCAGCTGGGGTGAAGATAAAGAAAGCTTTCAACGGAAAAGTTCGAACTTCGGTTATAGAGCATACCTGGACGACCGGTGGATCTTCGACGCCGTCCGTGGCGATCGCCTTAGAAGTGGGGTCTTGACCGGAGGAGCCGGGACGTCATCATCCGAACCTTCGATGATCAGCCTCCTTTTGCTCGCACGCTTGTTTGAGTCTTCACTCGGCGCCGCCCGCTTCCCGACTGGATCGCTCTGGATCTTGATCCCGCCAGCCAGCTTCTTGGCGGGGCGATGCGACGCGTCATCGTGGGACACCTTGTATGGCTTGGAGGTGACAGAAGCATTTTCCTGCAGAAGAAAGAATGCACAACGCTAAGAGACAAGATATCAAGATTGAAAGACATTATGAAGCAGCCAGTCGGCTTACTGGAGGAGGAGGTCGGTGGATGCCGAAGGGAAGAACGCGAGAATGAGGGCGCGCTCAACGCAATCCCACTCGAGAAGATCTTGTACATCCGGATCTTCGGATTTCGTAGCCGAGTGGATCTGGATCTTCCCGATTGGGTCCTTCCCGCCTTCGTACTCGAAGGCTGGCTTCGACCGTTCCTTGATCGGCGCCAGTCGGCACCTGATGAAGTGCCGAGTGATTTGTTCGCCACGAAGACCCTTTTGTTTCATCGCCAGGATCTTCGCAAGCAGCTTGTTGGCTTCGTCCCAATCTTGGGCTACTGGAACAGTGCTCCAAGATGGCCTGGGGACAGGGGGAAGACCGACGAAGGCTGGCAGGCTGGGTTCGAGGTTGTTAATGCAGAACCAGCCCGCGTGCCATCCCTTATTGGAAGACTTTAAGGGAAGAGAGAAGTACTCCTTGCGGAGAGATCCGCGGAGTTGGAAACCTGCCCCGCCAACAACGCATGGGTGGTCCTTATTCGGATGCGGCTTGAGATAGAACATGCGGCGGAAGAGTTGGAAGTGGGGGAGGATGCCAAGGAAGGCTTCACATACATGAATGAAGAGGGCGATGTGAAGCATCGAGTTGGGGTTCAGATGGTAGAGTTGAAGCCCATAGTAATCCAGAAGCCCCCAGAAGAACTCGGAGGTGGGAAGGCTGAACCCGCAATAGAAGAAAGAAGTAAAAACGACGAGCTCACCGGTGTTCGGGGTTGGGAAGTCCTCCCCCGCCGTCGGGCGCCATCCCACGATCTCTTTTGGAGGAAGCACGCCGTGCTTCACCATCTCTTTGAGGGTGGATTCCCTCACATCCGATGCGGCCCATTGGTCGAACGGGATCCTTTTTTCCTCCGCCATGAGAGTGGTGTTGATGGGAAGTGGATCTGGACGAAAAAAGTGGGGGTTTGACAAAGGAACTTGGGAGATTTGGCTGCGGAAGCTAGTTGTTGCAAAGAGCGAGTTCCTAGATGGATGGATTTGGGAGCGCGCGAGTCTAGGGTTCTCCGCGGTGAACTGATGAACAGTACTGCGAAAAGGGGAAACTTTTGGAAGATGAAGAGGCGGGGACGATCTCGTGCCTTTATAGAAAGATTTGAGGGTTGCGCTAGGTTTTCTTGTGATTGGGCCGAGCCCATAACAAAATCTACGGCCCAGTTAAGGTGTGGCCCGACGCGTGTCCTTACGGACTTAAGCGGATGAGCTTAAGCAGATTTGCCCTGGCAATATGCACGTGTCCGAGTGCCCTGTACCTTTGAAAATCCTTCCATATCGCGGTTTGCTTGACTTCATGAGAAGCTGGCACGATGCAACTTGGAAGGTGACCAACAGCTAAGTTTTTATAGCTGCCTTGATGACAAGGGCTGTTTGGCTTTTTGGCATTTGATCGAGTAATCTTATCAATGCTATTTATTCTTCCACCTTGGTGAAGATCTTTATAGATTGAGACCAGTATTATGGCAAAAGCTATTTAATAACTGGTCATATTTTTCATATGATTGAAAGAATTCGTTTTCCCATGAGGGACGATTGAAAAATTTTTCCGGGATTACTCGGGCTGACCCACTCGGATAAGCATGAGCTTACCGAGTGCTTTTCACCCACGAGGGTTGATTGGGTTGTTTGTTCTGAGATGACTCGGGCAAGTTCACTCGGATAAGCACAAGCTTGCCGAGTAATGAGGTTGCTTTAGCTTGAGCTAAGCATCTACATGAGGATATTTTTTATAGTTCTTGACTATATGCTTAGTCTGTTTTTGACTAACCACATAGTCGGGGGCTACACCTAATTAGGTGCATCAGGAGATGCACCTAGATATTTATTTTTGAGAATTTTTTAGATATTTTCCAGCCCTTCACAGTCTTTGGAGCCACTCGGGAAGATTCAGGCAGAGATGATGGAATCACTTGGCGCCAAAAGCACTCGGTCAAAGAGATTTTTTGGCTGTATGCTGTTTTGGTTTGAAGTTGAGCTGTCTCGTCTACTGAAAAGGACTCGGGGGCTACTGTGGAGATTATGGCAATCGGGTATCTACATGGCAAGCTTATCCGACTGGAGGTAGGGATAGATTGCGCCTGTCATATCTGTAAACTGAACATGACTTGGGTATTACGATTGCCGATAGAGATAAGGCAATCGGTCTATAGTCACGGTTTGGTAAGATTGAGGAAACCAACTTAGAGTAAGATAGGGTTTCCGATCTGTAAGCCCTCCTCCCAAGACTATATAAGGGGGGTAAGGGGCGTTCCTTGAGGGATATCTGAATCATACGATTTCATAAGCAAGAGCTTTAGACACACGAGATCAATAAAGACACTCGGCGGATCGAATCCACCGAAACAGGAGTAGGGTATTACCTCACGAGAGGGCCTGAACCTGTCTAAATCTTCTTCTCCTTCTAACCCATTGTGCTTGGCGATCTTGACTGCGACCCCAGAAATTATATTGCCGAAACCAAGTTTCGACAGTTCTTAATTCTCTGACCATGACTTTTCTTTTGACGTCCTTCAGCGCTCGTGGACGTGTTAGTTTCTACCGGACCGGACGTTGTTGTGTCCGTCTCGACTTCGGCTATGACGGTAGACTTGGCGGGCTTTATTTTTGAGTGGCACCTTTTTTCCATCTGTACGTACATCAGAAAATGTTAAACGTGACAGAGAGGGAGACGGATTAGTTCATAGCACTACGGCTCGACTTACTGCTTGCTCGATAGGGATGTAGTCGGGGTCTTCTTCAAATGTGTGGTGCTGGCGTAACTTCGATCTCAAAAGGATCGCTTGGTGTCTTCCATGTGCCTTCGCTCGAAGCCTCTTGCGTTGGTTCGACATTGGGTGCCTCGGAGGGAGCTTTCTCATTCAACATTTGATCTACGGTTGTTCATAACACAATTTTGTGAGATTTGTGAATGAAGGGAGTGGATAGTTCCTCGAAAGGAATGGTTTAGTAAACTACTCTAAAGGTGAGATAGGGGCAGGGGAAGAGATGAGAGATGAGAGACCGAGGAGAGGGAGAGAAGAGAGGGAGATTAGATTTGTAGGTTCGGTAGGGAAATCCTAAAATCTAAAATTCATCAAAAAATATTCACATGAACTATTTCACATCAACTAATTCACATAAAAAAATTCATAGCAACTATTTCACATCAAAAAAATTCATCAACAAAATTCATCAAAAATAACAGTCCATTTTACATTTCCATCAAAATTAACTATAGTTCCATCAAATAAATAACAGTACATTTTACAGTTATATCAAAAATTCATCAAACATTAAATAAAATATCCAACACTATATCCATCACTTTTACTACTACTACTCTACTGCTACTAGTACTTAATTTTACAAATTTTTACAACCCTAGCCAATTCTAACCCTTGTGGCCATTTCGTCGAACACTTGGCGTGCAACAAAACATAAACTCGTAAATTTTCCATCAAACAATTTGCTACACAAAAGTTTCCTAAAATAATTCATCAAACAATATAGCCATCAGTTTTATTCACAAAAATATTCACAAAAATAAATAAAAATCATTCATTCATCCATTCATTCATTCATTCACAAATATTCACAAAAATCACTTTCATTCACTTTCATTCATTCATCCATCCATCCATCCATCCATTCATTCACAAATATTCACCGACAGGGCATGCATTGTACCTTAGTGAAGCGGTGGCGCAGCGGCTTAAGCGATCGGTGAGGAGGCGTTGGTGTGGACATGGGGCCGGCGATGAAGGGGTGGTGAAGGGGTAGTGAAGGGCCGCGGCCATGAGCCGGCGGCATGGGCGGCGGGCGGACGACGAAGGGGCGTCGGTGAAGGGGCGGTGAAGGGGCGTCACGAAGGGGCGTCGGTGAGCCGACGGCATGGGCCGGGGCGGTGAAGGGGTGTCGGTGAGCCGTCGGCGGCCGTGAGCGGTGAAGGGGCGTCGGTGAGCCGACGGGCGGATGGCAACAGCCATGCGTGAGGCTGCGGCGGCGACGGAGAGAGAGAGAGAGGATGGGGCGATGAAGGGGCGGCGGCGTGGGGATGGGCGGCGAGGCGCGGGGATGGGCGGTCGGTGATCGGCGGTCATCGGCGTGGGGAGTTAGAAATTTCGGGAGCCTGGTGGCACTATATCTGTTTTCACCGGGGACTTCGAAATTTTGGGAGCCCATGCGAGCCTTATATAGATGGGGCCTATCCCGTGCGGGTGGCTTAACGGCCCGCACGGGAAAATCATCTTTCCATGCGGGCCGCTAAACGCCCGCACGGGAAAATAATCTTTCCGTGCGGGCGGTTTAAGCGGCTCGCATGGAAAGATGATTTTCCGTGTGGACCGTTAAGCCACCCGCACGGATAATAGCCCTCCCATTTTATAAATTTATCACATATTAATTTTATTAATTAATGTAAATTCATCACAAATTAATTTTATTAGTGAATGTAAATTCATCACATATTAATTTTACTAATTAATGTATATTCTATTTTATGGAATACGATATTAATTATTCCATTTATTTATTATTCCATGTGAAACTATAAAACTAAAAAAATATCAATGCACATTGAAATATCAATTCATCACATAGAACCACACATTCAGTCATAACATCATAAGTTTGATATATTCGCTCGCAAAAACATATATTGTATACAAAACCAAACTAACGCTTCACAATTTTTGGATTAACATCCTTCTGCAAGGATGAAAACTTTGATTCTTCGAGGACACTGTCAATGCGTTTGATTCGCATAGGAAGATCTATGAATAACGAAATGGAGACGCATTCATTATAATCAGACACGTCTTCAATGTTGTCAATACCAATGTTGTGTTGTTTGCCCAATACAATAATGTCCATCTTTTCATCAGAAGGGTCCTTCACATAAAAAACTTATGCAACATGCTCGGCAAGGACCCATGGATCATCCTTGTGTCCAATTTTACTCCGTTCAGCACACGTAAATCCAAATTTATCTACCATGCTATCTTTCATCCATTGGCATCTGAGAATAGGGATCTGAATGTTTAAACCATAGTCAAGCTCCCAGATTTCTTGTATGATCCCGTAGTAAGATTTCTTCTGCCATGTTGCGTCCAACGCTTGGACATGAACCCCACTGTTCTGTGCTGAGCTTTTCTTGTCTTTGCTGTTTGTGTACAAAGAATATCCGCCGATGTCATACCCTTGCCATGAGGTCACAAGGCTTGTTGGGAAAGCTGCAAGTCCTTCTATCATTTTTTTTCTCGAGTGATTCACCAGACGATAGCTTTTGATCCTTCATCCATTAGGGAAAATTGTGCTTCTGTTCTTTCGAAACCCAATCATCGGATCGCCCAGGATTGCATGCTCTGATCTCGGAAATGTGTTGCTCAATGTAGGGCGCAACGATGGCGAGTTGTTGAAGAACACTACTGTGTGCATCTGATACCGCTTTGTAATCGTTGTCGTAGAAGTATTTTATTCCCACAGTACCCTTCCTGGATAACCTTCCATCATGTTGAGGCATCGATATCCCAATGGGGTTTGCATCTTTCATATAATCTTGGCAACACTCGACAACCTCCTCAGTTGTGTAACCCTCTATCATCGAGCCCTTTGGATGAGCATGATTACGGACATACCCTTTCAGAACAGCCATGTATCGCTCGTACGCCCACATTTGATGTAGGTATAGAGGATTAAGTTCAATAATTTGAGGGATAATGTGAACAATGAGATGTTCCATCATGTCAAAGTACGATGGAGGAAAAAACATCTCTAGCTGGCAAGCTGTCTCGACTGCGAATTTCTGAAGGGGTCCTAATTCTTCTGGATCAAAAACTTTCTATGAAACTTGATTAAAACAATAGCACAGTTTAGTTATCACTATCTTGGTGTGCATTGGCTTCACCGCCCTTATAGCGATAGGGAGGAATATCGTAATCATCTTATGACAGTCGTGAGTGTTGTATCCAAAAATCGACAAATCTTTCGTTGATACTAGTTTCTAGATATTCGATGAGAATCCAGTCGGCACTTTCAAACCACAAAGAAATTTACAGAAAGCTTTTTTCTCTTCTAGTGTCATTGAGTAGCATGCCGATGGAATCTCAATATTACCATTCGTTAGTTCTATCGGGTGGAGATCATTCCTTATGCCCAAATTGACAAGGTCATTACATGAGTTCAACCCATCCTTTACTTTACTAGGGATGTAAGGTAAAGTCCCGATTGTGCTGTCGAACACGTTTTTCTCGAGGTGCATGAAATCGATGGCATGACGAATCTCTAGGTCTTTCCAGTATGTCAGGTACTTGAAAAATATTGAATGTTTCTTGAAGGGCAGCGTGTTTTCTACCACTTCTTTCTTCCTCTTGCCTGAAGCTTTCTTTCCCTTGTCGAACATGACCTTTATGTTCTTTGTCAGCTTGAACACCGTGGAACCATCCTTTGCTTTGGGGGCAGTACCTTCCTCAACAGTTTTGTCAAAAAAGGTAGCCATCGCACGATACCTATGCTTCTGTGGTAAGAAACGACGATGACACATGTAAACTAACTTTTTTGATGAGGTCAGGTATATGTACGATGTGTTGTCCAGACATGTCAGACATCTGGTCTTTCATTTAATCTGTCCGGAGAGAGAAAAATTGGCTGGTAGATCATTTATAGTAACGAATATGATAGCACACAGAGTAAAATACTCCTGGCGGTACGCATCAAACAATCGTAGACCCTCTTCCCACATTTCTTTCATATCCTCAATCAAAGGTTCAAGAAACACATCAGGTCGATGCCAGGCTGTTTTGGCCCCTGTATAAGGTAGTCAACAATATGTACTTTTGCTTCTGACATAACCATGTAGGAAGGTTATACATGGTGAGCAGAACAGGTCAAGTGTTGTGCGAGCTGCTTAGGTCACCAAATGAATTCATTCCATCCGTGCTCAACGCAAACCTGACATTTCTCGGATCCTTTGCAATCAAAGTTTCTCTATTGTTGAGCATCGGTGGGATGTCGAATCATACCATCTGTTTTTCGACCCTCTTAATGCTATCTCATCAACTCGGCATCGGTGGGGTTTGAGAACAATCGTTTCATGCGATCTTTCACTGGCAAGTACCACATCACCTTGGCCGGAATCTTTTTTCCTGGCTCGACCAATGCATTTGGTTTGGCAACATCACTATCGGCGGCAGTGTTATCCTTTTTATACCTACTCGCCCCACAAGTTGGACACTTGTCCAAGTCAGCATATTCCTTGCGATAAAGTACACAGTGATTAATACATGCATGGATCTTTTCCACGCCAAGAGATAATGGACATATCAATTTCTTGGCTTGATAGGTGTTAGCTGGCAACAAGTTAGGCTTAGGAAGCATATCTCTCAGGAGACCCATCAAGTCGTTGAAACTAGTATCAGACCATCCGTGCATGGCCTTCAATCTAAGAAGTTCTAGCACCGACCACAACACTGTATAATCCATGTCACATCCCTTTGATTGATCATACAAAAGATCTTTTACTGATTTCTGCAACGCCTCCTAATTGTTTAAATCTCTTGCTTTCTCTGTTAGGACCTATGGTTCAGCGTGGCGTAACATATCCTCAAGATCAAGATCAATATCAACCTCTGCATCATCAAAACCAGAGCCGCCAAAATCACCCGTCATTTCACGGGACATGTCCTCAATTATAAAATTCTCTGCCTCATCGAACCAAATATCAGGAATCTCTTCAGGAGTGGTAACTTCCCCGTGATAAGTCCAAACCGTGTATTTCTCCACAAATCCACGTTGAATTATGTGTCCCAGAATTACATTCGAATCTTTTCACATCTTCTGATTCTTGCAATCCACGCATGGACAAAAAATATCCTTCCTAGTCTCCCTCAAAGCGTGTGCCTTAGCTTTATTAATAAATATTGATGTTTCTCTCTTGAACACCGGATGAGTTCTCCGCGTCTCATACATCCATGTTCGATCCATCTAAAAAAATTCACAGCAAAAAATAATATTATATTACAGGTGTTTTCTACATAAACAAATTAAACTTAAATTCTACTTTATAACTAAACCCTCATGCACAACAAAAAATAATACTAATACACTATTAATTACCAAAAAATAGGTCAATCAAAAAACAGTATATTTGACCTACAAATTATAAAAATATCTCAAAATGACCTATTCAAACAAGTTTAAATATCTTCACATTCAACCAATGAAATTTTACAAAAGCGAAGCAAATGAAAGAGATGATCGAGCATGTTACCTTTTATATTGATTTCAATCGAAGATTTCAAGTCTAAAACCTCCCCAAAGAAATTGCCTATTTTTGGAGAGAGAAACACTTAGTTGAAAAAATTTTAAATATCTTCATATTCAACCAATAAAAATTTTTAAAAATAAAAGCAAATGGAAGAGAAGATCAAGCATATTACCTTTTGTACTGATTGCAATTGAAGAATTCGAGTTGAAAACCTTCCCCCTATAATTGCCTTTTTCGGAGAGAGAAACACCATGTTAAATGTGGCACTGTCGGGTTGGGCAGATATTGTTGATGAGAAAATTCTCTCATGCGCTGGCCTGGGAGATCTGCTTAGCTCCAGTGCAGGTCCGTCCTTGGCTACCTGTGATGATTTAGGCGTGTTAATTGGTTTGATCTGCTAACCAATAAGCAAGAATAAACAGATACATGTGTTAAGGTTAGAGTTAGATCCTACCGAATCGGCTTAGGAAACCAACTGCATATAATTGCTTTCTCAAAGAATATTTAAACTAAGTGACTAGGATAGATCGGCTGTGCCAAGAAAGTATGAATCACTTAACCTAAATATACATCAAGATAATGAATATATGCGTTCATAACCTAGCCGATACCGCAGGTCTAACGTAAAATCGGCTCATACTCCGATATATCTTATAAAAAGATATTGATCTGACCTAAATGCATTAAACCTAGATCAATCGGCTATGGGCTAATGCCAATGGACTGATACTGGCTTAAGGCATTTAACTAGATCGAGATCTTAATATAAGAGGCGGCTCTAATAGATCTAATAACAAATAATACTAAAGAAATATTGGAACAGATAAAGCCGGCTGAAACCCCGGCACTGTCTCCACAAATTTACATCTGGTTGAATAGATCATAATACTTCTAAAAGCGACTTAATAGGTCACGGATGATGCAACATTAAGTACAAAAAGATAGCATTGGATCTAAATGAACCGACGTAAACCCTACAAGACGGTGGATACAACATATAATCCAAGCCAACATCTAGATCTAGCTCTATCGGCTGCTGCTTCCTGAGAAGAACAAGCTGATGGCAAGATAGATCTAGACATTATTCTAGATTATATGCCGTATATGATATTGCGCGGTTTATAACATTAAACCTAAAGTGTCATGATGATGGAAGCACTAGATTCGACGAAATAAACCACTAAATGACAAGCATTTACCTTAATCGGGGGTCGAAACGATGCAGCCCGAAGCCGGATCAAGAACTCGTCTAAAAGAAAATAGGAGGCGATGCGCCGAGATTGTATTGGTTGTGATTCCTTGTTTACAGGGGTCTTGGGTCCTATTTATACTCAAGAATAAAACTACCCGTGCAAGACACGGTTTCTATCTAATCTACTATACATGGTACGACAATATCCTGGGACATGGTCCCATGCCGCATTACAATAGGAAATCTAACTAAATCCCTAGTTTACAGATACAATTGTCCTTACAAGACTCTATCCATAGATGGGAATATCTTTTAACGCACAATTTGAGAACCGAATCCAACTCCTTATCTCTGCGCTTTCCATTGGGATTGGTCCCACTTCAACCCTGACTCAGAATCGGCTATCGGCTACCCTAGTCTGATTCGCTCTCAACCGACTGGCTCCGTAGCCGATTCGGACTCAGCCGATTATGTTTCCGTCTCTTCTCAGATCACATACCTTCTTTGATTCCGCTTCAATTTCTGCTTCAAACTCGAGGATTACGTTACCAAATTTGGTCGTTAACAGATATATATGGTGCATCATCGCGTGCGGTCCACTTAACGGCCCACATGGAAAATGCATTATTCTGTGCGGGCTATTAAGTGAGCAGCATGGGATAATGCGTAATTATCCCGTGCGGGTGCTTAAGAGGGCCACACGGGATAATGGCATTATCTCGTGCGGTCCACTTAAGCGACCGCATGGGATAATACCCCATGCGGTTCCTTAAGTGGACAACACTGGATAATGCATTTTCCCATGCGGTCCAACAACTGGCCCCCTGGGGGATCTGTTTTTCCAGGCGCGACCACTTATGGCCCGCTTGGAAACTATTGGGGGCCTCGTACAGAAAAACAAAATCTACAGTAGTGTCATAGTGTTACATATTTACATGTCTTTCACATTAATTTTGAAATGTTCAAAAAAGTTCATCATGTCCCGGACTTTTAACCTTGTATTCTACACATTCCTTTGGGTTGCACTATGTCGCGGACAATAAAGTCCGCTATCTCTTCTATAATCCCCTCTAAGCTAGTAGGCGTAGACTTGGATATATTTTCCTACATGTACATAGTTCGAAATTAGTCGATCGATATAATTCAAAGTAGTTAGTATATATCACAATTGAGATCGTAAGGCTCAAATTCGACCAAAGTCTTGAACTTTTTGTTGTACAGAATTCACATGTTGTGGCACACATGGAATCCACATTGGTCGCCTATTTGTTGTTTGATGGGGAAGTAAATTTTTTGGATTAGACTTTTTTATCCTTTGTTATGTCGGCCTCCTTTCTCCACATATGGTCCCCACGCTTCGTTGATTACTTCTTGATCAGGGTCGAGTCATACGCCTTAGTGATTTTGGAGTTTATGTACTGATATGTACTTCACTTTGGCGTAATGACTAGAAGGATCCAATGACACTACGTCATTAATATATTGAAAGTTAAATACTAAAGCAATACGTGTCATGCAATTGCATATATTTAGGGTACACACTTACTATTGATTATAGGCGCACGAAAACTACTCCTTGTCTTGGTGGGCCAACAAGGTCTCAAATATGTAGTCCACCATGCCCTTTCGGTCATTTTGAAGATTGGCGACCATGACTAATTGTGGATCCAGGAAGGCCACTTCCGGTGCATTTCTCTGACACCACTTCCAACTATACCTACACACAAGACAAACACTCTTATAAGCGTGTTATATGGATTGTTGTTACCAAAATTGAGAAATGCAAGAATACTTATATGGAGTAGCACTTAAGTAGACTTGTGTCCACCGCTCGTAGTCTGTAGAGGTCGAATAGATCCTTGAAGTCTATGACAATATAGTTTTATAGCCCAAAAAATGGTTGTCCACTGTGATGGCCTATGATGTCACTATCTCTGTTCGTCCTCCTGGCATTTGACTTCTCCATGTAGTAGTGGTGGAGCTCCCTGCAAGCATCGCCCATCGTTTGTAGGGCGTCGTCTCCAACCAACGACATGCCTAGTTGGAACAACGATGGAGGAACGCTCTTGCTCATCTCTAGCTTCTTTGGAGCTAGACGTGAGGGTTGCGCCTTGTCTTTCACTCTTCCTCTCCCCCTTGCCACATGTTTTTTGTTAGTTATCTGCGAAGAAGAGGAACACGCCTTCCTTGATTTCTTCAACGGTGGGGGATTAATGGCCATGCTGTCGGCCTCCAAGTCACCTTGTGGAACAGCGAGAGCTGGAGAGGCTGGAGGGATTGAAGGAGCAAGTGCCGGTCGGGCGGGGGCCAAGTGCTCGGTGTAGTGGCTGACCTCGGAGTCAACTTGATGTCAATGAGGTCCTTGGGCCGTTGGATAAAGTTTCCACGTGCAGCTCCTAGGGTTAGGATCTTGTCGTTTGGTGGATGCTGCAGTGACAATGGGCCCATTCGTTCTTCACCGTGTCAACTTGCACTTTCGCCTGGTCGGTCATCAGTTGTGCCCCATGCACTCTTCTGTCTGGGGTCGGCTTAAAGTCAAGTCCCTCGGCCACTGGAACCGTAAAGGTCGACATCACGTCAACTGTTAGCACACAATTAGTCGGTTCCTCCAATAGATTCATCCATATTTTTAGAATAATATGTTATAAGGATTTTTAAAGACTGTTACACATTGTGGCCGAGAGTTTTACCATTATGTGATCGACATCGGCTGGGACTGGTTGTGGATGTTCTGTCACCTCAGTTGACGCGCAACCACTCCGCCTTTGTGTTGGACTGTCTCGATGCGAAGCAGCGGCGAGCTTGGCGGCCTGCTCTGCTCGCATTTGTTCCCTGATCCGGGCCTCCACCTGGTGCAGCTTCTCCTGTAATAATTTAGAGCTTAGCTTGGCTCTGACCTGCTCCCGGATCTTCTCAACCAGACGTGCATCTTTCTTCGCCTTTGAGAGGGCCCGCTTCTTGTACTGTCCCGCGTATTCTGGAAATCCATATTTCCAGGGACGGTAGCGCCAACGCCCCTTGTCCGTCCATGATGTTTGTTGGTGCCCAACGCTTGAGTGAGGATGTCATCCTCGGGTCTAGAAGAGCAGGCCTCTTGGGAGGACTGTGTCACGGCAACCAACTCTTTCTGCAGTACAAGTGAGATCGGTATAAATCTAGAGTACAATCTGTGTAAAGAAAATAAACATATTAAGATGAGACACTTACAACATTTTTGTATACTTGCTGATCTTTGGCATTTGGCAAGATGATTGTTCCATCGCTATTCTTCATAATCCTTGCCCTTGCCCAGCTCCTTGCCCTTGGGTGTGGGATATCTGTGGGGTCTCCTCCGGAGAGGTCAACTCCACAATACCACATAACCACCCAGGAATCTGGTTATGCGTGAAATAGTACAGATACAGAAACTTCGTATATTTCTATAAATTAATAATGTACAAGTATAAGTTATACAATACAAAAAGACGCGACACCTTCACACGGATAGCCCGAGTGTAGAGTCGACCTAGAGTTCATGTTCTTCCTTGGCTTTGAGATTTCCTGAAGTTATTATGTGCAAGAGTAAGTACCAATGGTACTCAACAAGCCAAACTGAATACAATTCTATTTAAATATACGTGCTATATCGATAAGAGAAACAAATTATAAATATGTTTCTAGCATGAACATTTAAGGACATGAATTATAACCTTAACTTTAGCTTAATCCTATACTCTATCCTTTCTTATAAATATGCAAGATATTTTAAAAAGAATAATATAACCCTAGCCTTAGCATGATCTTATGCCATATAAATATGCATGATATGATATAAGTCTAATATTAATATGATTCCATATTATACATAAATAGATACACATGGTTTCCTAAAAGGAAACAAACTAAGCGTAATTTAAACATGAATCTAGGTCCTATCCTTTCTTTTAACTTTCTTATATATGAATATTAAATTTTAAGGATGGCATTTTAGAAAAGTTACTCATGCCATTAAACTGGATTTACCCATAGATACAACTCCATTGACCGGGAGTACGGCGTATTCGAATACAAATCGACTCTGCAGTGTCTGCCCAGCTTTACCCGAGGATTACCCTTAGTTAGCCAGACTAAAGGGTAACATGGCATTTATATAGTTCTAACCTTTTCTAATGTGTGAACGAGACCTGAGGGCTATCTTAATAGGGGCACCAATTCTAACCAGTAATTGGTGTCTCAACCCCTATTTAATAGCTATTCGTCACACACTTACTCCGGCTTGGTGGAACCTGGATTCTATCTTAACAGACGATACTGATCTGGTTAGTATCAACATTTTATCCGCTGTTTATATAGTTGTCCACCAATGAGACTTTATCAACACTACAATCTCCAATGTTGTTATGCACATTATAAATCTCATGAGTCCCCAAGGAGATCAGAGAGGAATATATAATTGCCATGCCGGTATAACCAGTCCATCGGATGGGCGAAACTATGTCCTTATTCTCACACAAGAATTTGTAATATTTTCTGGCATACAGCTAAAATCATTTAGGTCATATCAATTATATTTTCTAGCATATAGCGAGAATTATTCTCATATCACATGAGATCATAGGACTTATATTTGCCTATCTCATAAAATAATGAATCATTTTTCCATTCTATTGTATGAAATAGAATTTCATATGACCATTCTCTTATTACATGAAATGATAGGTTTTATATCTAGTTCAAGTTATCAAGGTGCTTTCTAAGGAGAAGGAGAATATATCTAGTTATTTGAAATAATAACCTCCTCCTTTTCTACACATAAAATGATAAAATGCCTCTACTGCATGAAATAATAACTTATACGTACTAAAGGATTCCTTGTGCTCACATGAAATATTGATATAAATAATCTAAAGAATATTTAAACTATATGAAATGATAATTTATAACTATCTAACTTAACTAACCCATCCCACAAAATATTTTTAACTAAATATTCTGGTGTGCTGCTTAAGTGTTTGGGAGCCGATCAAGCCAAAGTGGCTATCAGAGAGGTGCATGAAGGGTTTGTGGCACACATCAATCGGCCCATAAGATGAAGTGGTTGCTTCGGCGAGCAGGATATTTCTGGCCGACGATGCTGGAGGACTGTTTCAAGTATTATAAGGGTTGTCAGGATTGTCAGAAATTTGGTGCCATACAACGAACACCAGCATCGGCTATGAATCCGATCATCAAGCCTTGGCCCTTCAGAGGATGGGGCATTGACATGATCGGCCAGATCAATTCACCCTCAAGCAAAGGGCATAAGTTTATTCTGGTGGCAGTAGACTATTTTACGAAATGGGTAGAAGTAGTTCCCTTAAATAAAGTTGACTCTAAAGACGCAATCGAGTTTATTAAAGAACATATTATCTACCTATTTGGCGTCCCATAAACAATTACAACGGACCAGGGATTTATATTCATATCAGACGAGTTTGTTCAGTTCGTAGATGGCATGGGGGTCAAGCTACTCAATTCTTCGCGGTACTACACACAGGCAAACGGGCAAGCCGAAGCTTCGTACAAAAGTTTGATTAAATTGATTAAAAGAAAGATCTCTGAGTACCCCAAGCAATGGCACAGCCGATTAGCCGAATCACTATGGGCATATCGGATGGCATGCCATGGATCAATTCAAGTCCCTCCATACAAGCTAGTCTACGGACATGAGGCAGTGCTACCATGGGATAGCGTCATCGGCTCAAGGCGCATTCAACTATAGGATCAACTCACAGCTGATGATTATTATCACTTGATGGTGGACGAATCAGAAGACTTAGTTTTGTCCAGGATGAGGGCCTTGGAAAAGTTACAAGGGATAAAGAATGAGTAGCCAGACATTATAATAAAAAAGTTGTGCCTAAATCTTTTGAAGAGGGCGAACTCGTTTGGAAATCGATACTGCCGATTGGATCCAGAGAAAATAAATTCGGCAAGTGGTCGCCAAATTGGGAAAGGCCTTTCAAGATCCACAAATGCGTCTCTAAAGGAGCCTACATGTTAGAAGGGTTGGACGGAGAAGTATTTGGAAGGGCTCTAAATGGAAAGTATTTGAAAAAATATTACCCAAGTGTATGGATCAATTCATGATTCAGCTCTGTTTGTTCAGCCGATTTGTGTTAGCCGATGCGTTGTGACGCACGCATCGCCTTTAGGTGATTTTCAAGTCATGTTTTTCCCCTAATTACCCACGACCGACTGGCGGTGGCCGACGTTATGACAACAAGACGCAAGCATATTCAGTTCATAATTTCGATGACATCAAAGACATCAATGAAATTAGGGGGGCATATGCATATACAATACAATATGATATCAAGGAGAAAGAGTAACTTTTTCAAAGTTTTTCTTGACAATTGCAAGCAACCTTAACTTAATCGACAAGCATGTGTTAAGTGGAACTCAAGTAAAATCGGCCGATTACACAAGATAGTTTAATGTCAAGGAAGATTTTACAGAAGCCGATCACAAGATAGTTTCAGAAGGACGAAGCCGATTACAAAAGTTAGGATTTCTAGGTTATTACAATCGGCTCATTGCTTGACGAAATCTGCTATAGCCGACAACGCCTTGTGCCGGATTTCGTCAACTTCCTCGATCGCCTTGGCATCGGCTGCATCAGTCCCGGCCACCGGCTTCATCGCTTTTGTTAGGTCTGTGAGATAGGAGACGGTTGCTTTGATGCTTGACCGCTTGTCTTTGATCTCTTTGAGCAGGCTGGCCATGTATTCCTCTTGCACATGGATTTCGGTGGTGATTTGGACGAGGTCGGCTATCAGTTCGTCCCTTCGTGCGTGAAGCCGCTCAAGTTTGGCAGCCGGCTCCGTCTTCAAGGCATCAAATTCGGCTTTCTTTGCCTTGATCTCCTCTTGGTTGGACCTGATGGCAGCCGTCAGTGAATGGTTTGCTCGGCGATCGGCGATGTGTTGCTTGGCTCGTTCGTACTTCAACCGATGCGCTTCAAGAAAAGTTGCTGGCATAATTGCGTCGGCCAGGTCATCAGGGAGTCTAGTTGTATATCTTCAAACCGAGCTCGGATGGGACCGCAATCGGCCACCAGCGTGTCCAGGGAAGCTTCCAGCCGTTTGCCGATATCGGCCAGTGTAGATCTCAGGTCCTCGTCCAATAGCACTAAAGCTTGGTCAGCCCTGTCGTCTGGCTCCACGAACTCTGCAAGTCGAAGCCTAGTAGATCGGCCACGCTCTGCAAGAAGAGGAATAGGTGGAAAGTTAGCAGGGGTCATCAAGCCGATTACAAAGGATAATCAAAACTTACTAGGATGGCTGGAGCCGAAGCAACTTCCTCGTCGGCATGACCGCTGTCTACGGCCGATGGAGTGTGTTCACTTGACACTTGGGGGGCAGGCGTCGGAGCGCGAGGAGGCTGAAAGAAGGGGTTAATGCAAGAATCGGCTAACTAAAGGAAGGAATGTGAAGTCAAAACTTACTGAATGAGGGGGAGCCATCTTCTTCCTTATGGCTAGATTCTTTCTCTGCTGATGTAAGAAGAGAGAATAAATAGTGAGGGAATTACGAATAAAGATATTAGAAGATTAAGTGTTGAAAGTTGCTTACCGGTGTCGGACGAATGGGACGTCTTGGGCGTATCTTTCAGAGGAGCTCGACTCGGCTGTGGCTTCATTGATTGCATCTTCGATTTCCTCGTCCTCAACCTCTTCATCAAGCACCGCATTGACTGCTGGGTCGATTGGGGGTAGGTCGTCGGCTGCGCTCAGTTTTTGTTTCTTAGCCAGTTTTTTCTTCGGTGCAGCTGGGGCGGCGGTAACCGATGGTTTGCTCCGCTTCATCCGTCTGAGCGGCTCGCGAGTTTGGCCATGAAGGAGTGCCCCACTTTCGGCGCATTATAGCCGATGGACGATGGCACCAGTCTGCAACCTTTCAGCAATATGCCTGGGCTGTAGTTAACAGCCACTCCTGATCGGCTGATCCGAGGAGGGGAGGAGTCGTTTGTCTGCAAGAGTAAAGCATAAATAACAGGACGTATGACGCGCATCGCCGAGTTGTTATTTCTTCATCATCGCGATAAATTGGCTCAGCTCATGGGAAATCGGCGTTAAGCAAACTCGACCGATTGGCAATCTTGTGAGTATGCAAGTTGAGCCATATCTGTAACAGCCACCAAGGGCCTCCAGTGCTGATGGATTGCTTCAAAGCTAGTTTGGCTGGCATGTTGCTAAGTGTCTGGTACAGATAGCAGAGTAGACATTTCCCTAAAGGGATTTGCTTCTTTTCCACTAACGCCTTGGCTATGTGTTGCCAATTGGTGGTCGGTCGGCAACTTAATCCGCAAAACAGAAACTTCTCCAACCACATCATTAGAAAAGCTGTGTCTTCCCTGTTGGAGACCGGGTCGTCCCTCATGTTCATTGAAATATAGCCGCTCCAGCCGCCTATGCTCTTAGTCTTGAAGACATGTTGGCATTCGATATTCAGGTCGGAAGGATCGGCGGCTGAGGTTATATCCAGACCAGTTAGCATCACTATGTCCATTAGAGTCGGCGTCATCGGCCTGTGCTTGAATAGGAAAGCATTCATCGTATCTGACCAAAAATAGCTGGCAACCGATAGAAGAGGTTCGTCCTTAGGCATATCGGCTAGGGTTAATGCTATGCATTGGTCGATGCCTATCTCATTCCAGAACGATTGTTTGCTGGCGGCCATCCTAGCAACCAAGATGGCCAGGACTTATCCATGGATGGCCAGGACTAAAGGCTCCCATCCAATAAGCTAGGTCTGGAGACGAAAACCTAAATGGGATCCGATTGGTTTCAGCGTTAATGAACTCAATGGGGTCTGGGTTGCCGACTGGCCCTAGCAGCAGTTGGTCGGGGTGAAGAAGGCTGGGAATTGCGATTTGGTCGGTAAGGTGCTATATGTTGTAAAGAAGAAATGATGAAATCAGAAAAAGGGGAAAAAGAACCTGATTGCGATAAAAGAGTAGTTTTGAGACGATGAAGACTTACCTCGGGGTATTCGGTGGAGGACGTATCAGACGGAGCGCTTGAAGATGCCATCGCTGCTGGGAAGATGTCACGGCGGGGCGTGCGCCGACGGGATGTGGAGCAGTTCTAACGAGGTCGCTGTGAGGTCGCCGGAGAATGAGGAAGAAGAAGGGTTTGTTAGCTAAGACTTGAGTACGGAAAAGTGACAGCGTGGCTTGTTTTGGCACCGGACGGACGGTATTTGAAGAGATTTTTGGGAAGCCGAAATGGTTTCGATCAGGAAAAGTGGGAATTTGGAAAAGCAGCAAATCTGTGATATTATCTTATCATGGACTTAGGGGGCATGTGTTAACGACCAAATTTGGTAACCAAGTCCCTAAGTCCAAGGACGGATTTGAAGCAGAATTGGATTGGGAGAATAATCTGCGGAGAAACAGAGGCCGCATCGGCTACGATTAAATCGGCTGAGTAAAGATCGGCTACGAGGTCAATCGGCTGAGGCTGGTTTGGACAAAGACAACCGATAGCCGATGTTGGGTCAGAGGAGAGGATAAAACCGTCTCCGGTGAAAGTGGTTGAAGATAAATAGAAGATTCGGTTTCCAAATTGCGCGTTAAAAGATATTGCCATCTATGTATAAAGTCCTCTAACGGCAATTGTATCTGTAAATTAGGAATTTGTTTAGACTGTTTATTGTAATGCGGCATGGGTCCTTCCCGGATATTGTCGTATTTTAAATAGTAGTTTAGATAGAGTCCGTGGTCTGTACGGATAATGTTATTCTTGGGTATAAATAGGACCCGAGATCCCGTAATTATTCATTCAATCACAGTCAATACAACCTTCGGCGCATCGCCTCCTTTTTCTTCAGACGAACAACTGATCCGGCTTCGGGCTGCATCGTTTCGATCCCCAAGTTCAGGTAAATGTTTGTCATTAGTGGTGTATCTCATCGAATTTAGTGCTTCCATCGTTATGACACTCTAAATTCGATGATTTATGCTGCGCTAGTTATCATATATTGCATATAATCTAAGATAATGTTTAGATCTGTCTCGTCATCAGCTCACTTCTGTCAGGAATCGGCAGCCGATAGAGCTAGATCTAAAGGTTGACATAGATTATATGTGATATCCATCGTCTCGAGGTATTTACATCAGCTACAGTAGATCAGACTGTTCTTTTTATACTTAATGTTGCATCAGTGTGTTGGCACCTTTTTTGACAAAGGCACGAACACGATCGATTCACCTAAAGATTTGCGGTGGTTCTTGGTACGGAGTCGGCAACCACTTCAATCTAGCCAAAAACTAGAACAAAGTGGGTTTTGTAGATCAAATCGGCTAGCGGAACCGATTTAGATGGATAGATTGATAACTACTCGTCTCGTGAGCAAACGGAAAGTTTTCAAGACAAACTTACAAAGAATTGTCGCACTCTCGCAGCGGCGGCGGACGATTTACGGCGCAAATCGACAAAGATGGACTAAACTAGGGCAAAGTAGAAAATATGGCTGAAAAGTAAAGAATATTGAAAAAAACGATTCTAGATTGTATCGTATGTTGTGTATTGGTTGTGTTTTTACAATTGAACCGGCCTTGACCCTTAAATAGGGGTTGGTCTTGTCCTCTACAGACCCTTCTCCACGTCCTATTAGGGATAAACATGTTTGGAAACCCGAAATACAACCGTATGAAGAAAGAAAACCCAAAAACCGATGAAGTCGTCTAGGTTTCGAACTCTGCCGGTCAGACCGGCCATATGCCTTCGGTCTGACCGGCCCCACTACCCGGTCTGACCGGCCTATACACGGCGGTCAGACCGGCCTCTCCAAAGAAACCGGCAAATTTCTAAATATTGGCAATCTTTCCTATTTTAATTCCTAAGTGCCAATTTTGGGTGTAAACACATGCCCCCTTGCCTTTTATGATGAACACCGTGAATCTAAAATCATAAGACATGTTTTAACTTGGGACGATAACTCATTTATCGGCCACACAACTCCCTAGGCATCTTGCCAAATACTCGGGAAGTATTTCTTTAGATATTTACCGTTGATAGCCCGCTGAAACCGTTCTCCTTGAAGTGTCTCCAAGAAATATGCATTGCCTCGAACGATTCCATATATCTGATAAGGTCCCTCCCAACTTGGCGACCACTTACCGAATTCTTTAGATCAGGAACCCAAAGGCAAAATAGTCTTCCACACTAGATCTCCCACTTGGAACGTCTTTGCCTTCACCCTTTTGTTGTATGCTTTGGCCACTCTCTTCTTTTCTTTCTCTATCTCTTCCAAAGCTTTCAAACGTTTGTCGACCACTTCATCAAGATTATCACTCATCAAGGACTTGTAGTCTTCGGCTAACAAATCGTCTTGCTTTATATATCGAAGAGAACCAAGATTTACCTCAACCGGTAAAACGGCTTCTTGCCCATAAACAAGCTCAAAAGGGGTCACGTTGGTAGCACCATGCTTGGATATTCTATGCGCCCATAAAGCTTCAGAAAGCACTTCATGCCACCTTCTCGGATGTTCCTCGACCTTCTTCTTGATTAGCTTCAACAACGTCTTATTACTAGACTCGGCTTGTCCATTAGCCTGAGCGTGGTAAGGAGACGAACTCAACAGGTTAATTCCATAAGATTCGGCAACACTTTTCACTTCTTTAGACATAAAAGAAGCTCCTTGATCTGTAGTTAATGTTTGAGGAATGCCGAATCTATGAATAATATGCTTCAGAATAAAATCAATTACCTCCTTATGCGTCATATTCCCGAGCGGCACGGCTTCGGCCCACTTAGTGAAGTAATCTGTCGCAACTAGCACGAACCGATGCCCCTTTGAAGACGGAGGATAAATTTGACCAACAAAATCTAAAGCCCATCCCCGGAACGGCCATGGCTTAATTATAGGATTCAACACCGAAGCCGGTGCCAATTGAACATTCCCGAACCGTTGACAAGCTTCACATCCCTTATAGTACCTGAAGCAATCATCAATCATCCTCGGCCAATAAAACCCTGCTCTTCTGAGTAGCCAATTCATCTTATGGGCCGATTGATGAGTCCCGCAAATTCCCTCGTGAACTTCACCCATAGCAACCTTAGATTGATCGGCATCTAAACATTTTAATAGCACACCATCTATATTTCAGCGATATAACTTTTCATCAAGCAAAATATACTTATATGCTTGCCGCCGAATTTTCCGATCAACTCTAAGGCTAGGATCCTTCAAATAGCTAATCAAAGGAATTCGCCAATCATTTACTATTCCCAGGGCACACATGTCCGAATTACCACTTAATTCGGCCCCTGTATTGAGAAGACTGTGCCCCCCAGCACCTTCTATGAAGTCGGTCTGACCGGCCAAGCAACTCCGGTCAGACCGGCAACCACCCACGGTCAGACCGGCCACAGAACGCCGGTCAGACCGAATACCATCCATGGTCAGACCGGCGATAGTGCGCCGGTCAGACCGCATACGGTCTGCCTCTTTGCCAATTTCGCTCAAAAAATTATAATCAAGCACCGGTTGGTCTAATATGAAAAATAAACCTCTTTTGATGCTATAACCAGATGCTTGTTGAGCTAAGTCATTTGCTCTAGAATTTTCATTCCTAGCAATATGCTTGATAGTAAATTCATCAAAACTGGCAATAATATCTAGGCATTGATCTAAATACCTGTTCAATGATACGTCGAAGCATTTGTAGACCCCGGCAACTTGTTGCACCACCAATTCTGAATCACCGAACGCTTCTACATGTGTGGCTCCAACGATCTCCATCACTTGTAAACCGAATAACAAAGCATTGTATTTGGCTTGATTATTTGTACAATAATATTCTAAACGAACCGATGCTTCAAAGCATTGACCATTGGGCGAAATTAAAACTACACCTATGCCTTGTCCCTCCTTACACGAAGAGCCATCAAAATAAACTTTCCAAGGTGTAACGCTAACTAAACAGACTTCATCTCCACAATCAACATCTACATGATGATCTACTATAAAGTCTGCTACAATCTGGCCCTTCATAGATTTCAATGATTCATAGGCCAAATCATATTCAATTAATGTATACGCCCATTTGTCGATCCTACCACTTAGAATTGGCCTTTGCAACATGTGCTTAATGACATCGGTCTGACAAGCAACTATGCATGTACTAGATAACAAGTAATGACGCAACTTGGTACAAGCATAGTATAAGCAAAGACAAAGCCTCTCTACAAATACATACCTCGTTTCGGCATCCAGAAGACGGCGACTTAATATGTAAATATGTACTCCTTGCCGTCTTCCTCTTGCGTCAAAACGGCTCCAATAACTTTGTCTTCAGCAGCAATATACAACCGAAACGGAATTCCGGCTTTAGGAGCTCGCACTACGGGCGGAGTAGATAAATATTTTTTCAAACCTTCAAACGCCTCCTGTTGTGCTGCCCCCCAAGTAAAATTGGCTTCTCTCTTCAAACATAGAATAGGCACAAAAGCATCGATTTTACCTGCTAGGTTAGATATGAATCTTCTCAAATAGTTCACTTTACCTAACAGCCTCTGAACCTCCCTCTTGCATGCCGGCGCTTTGAAATCTTGAATTTTCTCAACTTTCTTAGGGTCAATCTCAATCCCTCTCTCATGCACCATGAATCCTAAGAATTTTCCCGCCGACACACCGAAGGCACACTTGAGTGGGTTCATCTTCAAACCATACCGACGCATTCTCTCAAAAGCTAACCTCAAATCGGCCATATGTCCATCCATATCATCCGATTTGACTACAATATCATCAATGTAGATTTCTAAGATAAAACCTAATAAATCATGGAAAATTAGGTTCATCGCCCTTTGATACGTTGCGCCGGCATTCTTCAACCCGAATGTCATAACTACCCACTCAAACAACCCAACAAATCCTGGACATCTAAAGGCTGTCTTATACATATCCTCCTCTGCCATGAAGATTTGGTTGTAGCCGGCATTGCCATCTAAAAAACTAATGACTCGATGACCCGAGGCATCATTTATTAGCATGTTGGCTATAGGCATAGGATACTCATCTTTAGGAGTGGCTTTATTTAAATCTCTAAAATCTATGCAAACCCTGATTTTGCCACTCCCCTTCTTCTCTACCGGTACTATATTGGACACCCACTCTGCATACCGGCATGGCCTAATAAACCCCACTTTCAATAATCGGTCTATCTCTTCTTTGACACGATCATATATAAGTGGGTTAAACCGACGAGGAGGTTGTTTATAAGGCCTAAACCCTGACTTTATCGGAAGCCGATGCTCAACAAGATCACGGCTAAGTCCGGGCATTTCATGGTACTCCCATGGAAAGCAGTCATTATATTCTCTAAGCAACTCGATCATCTTAACCTTATGATCGGCTCTCATGTTTTTATTTATGAAGGTCGGTCTTGGTACGCTCCCATCCCCTATATCTATTTCTTCTAATGGGTTGGCTGATGTGAACCCTTGACCGATCTTTTCTACCTCGTCAAAATCCTCTATAGTTTCCCCAATATCGTTCTTTGTTGACCGATATTCTTGAACTCTCTTTTGTAACCATTCCAAATTGGCTTCTTTATTCATCATACAAAGTAATGTCACCAAGCCGTGCTAAACTAGCCTGCTTTACAGAAATGGGTATAAAGCCTTCTTTGGAAACACTAATAAAATCAAAACTAGAAAGATCTAGCCCTGACAAGCACTGCATGTCTCCATGTTTCCATCCCACAGAAACATCGGCCATGGCAACCTCAGCCGATGTATCCGCCTTAATTACCTCAACTTCATCACCATCCCATTGTACTAGGCACTGATGTAAAGTAGATGGGACGCAGCAGTTGGCATGGATCCAACACCGCGCCAAGATGACACTATAGTTACCTTGTACATCGACGATGAAGAAGGCGGTAGGCAACGTCTTATTCCCCACCGTAAGCTCGACGGACAAGATCCCCTTTGCCTCCGTTGATTCGCCGGTGAAGCCGTTGAGAAGCATATTGGTCTTCTTTAGCTCTGCCTCTTTGCGACCCAACTTCTTGAAGAGAGAGTAAGGCATCAGGTTCTCCGCCGCGCCTCCGTCCACTAGCATCCTCGAGACCGGCTTCCCATCAATGTGGCCCTTCAAATAGAGAGGCTTCATGTAACGGTTGGACTCGTCGGGCTTCTCGAAGACCGCATCCTTTGGACCTAGTGACATCTGAGCAACCTCGGCTTCGTCCATGGTGCAAAACTCCATAGGCAACATGCAAACCATGTTGATCTCCATGTTCTCGCCGGACGATGCCTCCACAGCCGGTTGTTCATCCTTTTGAACAACCACCGGCTTACCAGCAGTTGATGACTTACGCTTCCACTCCTTCGCGGGCGGTGGTCGCAACTCATCGAACTCCCTGTCTCTCCTCTCTTCGGCTTCCTTCTCTCTTAACTCAGAAGCACGAAGATGCTGCAACCTTCTCTTCTGAGTAGCCGTTAAATTCACAGGCATCCACCTAGGATTTGGCTCTGTTCCAAGAGGCAAATAATGTCCCCCGTTGGCTTTACCCGAAGAGGGAGTCACTCCAGTATCCTTCCGACCAGGACGTCGGTCAGACCGGCCCTGCTGGCCGGTCAGACCGGTACTATGCCCGCGGTCAGACCGACGACCAGGTCCGGTCAGACCAGAGCGAACATCAGACCGGCCAGATGGCGCGGTCTGACCAGCCAGAAAGCTCGGGCTGACCGGCTATTGAACTGTGGTCAGAGCGGCCAGGACGTCCGGTCTGACTGTCTTCCTGCGCGACATCTCTTGCGACTTCGGTTCGAGGGCCAAATATCAACTTAGCCTCCTTACCAAATGGCACTGGCACGTCATACGATCATATCTTGATCGTGATCGCCTCCGAAGCCCTCTCCTCAGGCTTGACGTGCTTGTGTGCTCTTTTCTCGCCATCAAGCCGGTCCTTAGTGGGGAACCGGCCTCCACTAGAAGTAGATGCCTGCCTTCGCGGCGATCTTCTGCCCTCTCCCCATCCTTGGTGATCCTGCATTGGAGGCATGTTGTACATAGGCGGGGGTGCCCCCCAAGGCATGAAGTAAGGGAACGGATAACCTGGAGGCGGCATCGGGCATGGTCCCCATGGCATAACCTGAGGGAGATGGGGAAACGGGGGCTCCAAAACCTTTGACGAAGGACCAAATCGCTCCTTAGGGGGCGATCTTGGCCTCTTTCCTTTGGCGCGCTCCTTCTCAGCACTCTTCTTATTGTACTTGTCAAGGAGCATGTCGAAGGTCACCTTGGGCTTGTGGGGCTTCCTTGACGTAGATGTCTTGGCCTTGTTCTCTTACCACGTCCCAACCTCTGGGCCTTTTGGCACAAGCATCTTGGGCCTAGGCTCCCCGATGACAACTTCCTTCCCCTTAGCGGATTCGGCTTTCTCTGGCCGAATCAACACCTTCTTGCCATCAAGATCGACGGTATTCACCGGGAAAGGATCGCTGTCAAGCTTCATCTTCAGGCCCTCGGTGAACTTCAATCGTCCTTCATCTATGGCCGATTGAACCTGTCGACGAAAAACATTACACTCATTAGTAGAATGTGAATAGGAATCATGCCATTTACAATAAGAACGGCGCTTTAATTCTTCTAATGAGGGTATGACATGGCCTTTAGGTAATTTGATCTGTTTCTCCTGCAAAAGATAGTCAAAAATCCTATCGCATTTGGCCATATCAAAGCTGTATTTGATCTCGCTCGCGATCCTTGCGAGAGTCGGCGTCAAACTAGAACAAACAAAGGGTTTGTTCTTGTTTGTCCAAGACCACTCGGTGCCATACATGTCATGATCGCCTTCATCAGACTCAGAATCACTAGTAGGACAGTCGATCATGCTAACATGAGGTTTCTTATCACTGGGCCTCACAACCTTTTAGCATCCCTGACCCGGCTTTCCTGAGCCAGAGCCTTCTGCATTACCTGACTAACATCGAGAAATTGTTGGCCATCCAACCTTTCTTTAATGGGAGTAAGCAACCCATTGAAAGCGAGGTCGGCCAAGTCTCTCTCGGTTATGCTCAAACTAAAACACCGGTTTCTAGCATCTCTAAACCTCTTAATGTAATCTGTAACAGATTCATTATGTTTTTGCCTTACCGATGTCAAGTCGCAAAGTCTAAGCTCAGTTTCACCAGTATAAAAGTAATCATGAAATTTCTATTCTAACTGAGCCCAAGTATGAATAGAGTTAGCCGGTAAATATGTAAACCAAGTAAAAGCAAGTACGGATAAAGATAACAAAAATAAGCGCAATTTAAAAGCATCTGAAGTGCTAGCCTCCCCGCATTGCGCTAAGAATTGGCCGATATGTTCCCATGTGGTCCTATTATCATCTCCACTGAATTTGGTGAATTCAGGGACTCTATAACCACGAGGATATGGGATGTTATCGAAATAGTCCGGATACGACTTTTGGTAAACCTTAGCACGATTCTGGGCTCAATTCCGAATGACTCTCTAATAATGTTTCTAATTTGTTCTTCCATATTTTCAGGCCTAGGCGGGTCGGCTACGACCGGCGGCCTGAAAGGTGGCTGTTGCGGCGCAATATTGTCATATTGGCCATCTCTCGTGTCGCGCGGATACCCCCTATTAGGATCATTGTATTGATTGGGGACATGCGGGGGAATTGGTGCATGGACAGTAGCCACAGGGGAGTCGTGTGCGGGAACATGGTATAGAACCGAGTTGCCCGTGATAGGATCTATCTCCCGTCTCGGCAGCCAGCGCGCCGGCCCGACCGCCATGGGCCCGGCCCGACCGGCCAAGGCGCGGTCGACCGGCAAGATAGCCGCCGGTCGACCGGTGTAGTATGGTGCGGGCGGCCGACGGCCGGCCCGACCGATGTAGGGTGAACCGGTCAGACCGACGTAAGGCGCCCCGGTCAGACCGGCCATAGGGCCGGTGAGACCACCGTACTGTGCTCCGGTCAGACCGGCCGTCGGGCCGGTCAGACCGAGATATGATGGGCCGGTCGGACCAGCCATAGGGCCGGTTGGACCGACGTAGTGAGGGCCGGTCAGATCGGCCGTAGGGCCGGTCAGGCCGACAGAGGCGGCAGAACTACTTTCGCCGGGGCCTTGGGCAATCGCCCCGTCGGTTTTACTAAATATGTGGTTCACAGGGGTTTGGTTCCCCCCTAAAACCGAGGTAGGCGGCAAATCGGTCGCGGGAAGACCGGATTTACCACTCATGTGCGCTTTAAACAACCTATTAAAACAAGCCTCCATAGCGGATTCAACCTTATTGTTCACGGCGGCAGTAACGGACTCATCCACCGTACTAGCAACAAGTTTTTGAATAGGCATAGAGATGTGATCAGCGCTTACCTCGCCGCGAGTTACCTTGCACGAGCTCCCGGGCTTGATGATGACGCCCTGTCGCGTTTTGGTGCAAGATTGATCTAGCACCTCCTGCGTGATTGCTCGTATGCGCTCCTCCATTATTTGGCGAGCTTCCCCATCCAGGTCGTCCAACGAGATGTGGACGACGTTGGATGGCTCCATGTCTTGCGCCGCTTGCTTGGACATGGCGGCGTCGAATCCGAGTTGGCGTCGTGTCTTCCCCAGCGGAGTCGCCAAAAATCGTGTTGGCACCTTTTTTGACAAAGGCACGAACACGATCGATTCACCTAAAGATTTGTGGTGGTTCTTGGTACGGAGTCGCCAACCACTTCAATCTAGCCAAAAACTAGAACAAAGTGGGTTTTGTAGATCAAATCGGCTGAAGAAAGGAAACCCGAAAACCAATGAAGTCGTCTAGGTTTCGGACTCTGCCGGTCAGACCGACCATATGCCTTCGGTCTGACCGGCCCCACTGCCCGGTCAGACCGGCCTATACACGGCGGTCAGACCGGCCTCTCCGAAGAAACCGGCAAATTTCCAAATATTGGCAATCTTTCCTATTTTAATTCCTAAGTGCCAATTTTGGATGTAAACACAGTGTTGAACTATTAAGTCATTTTTAGAGCTTTTATGATCTGTTCGGCTAGATATATTTTGCTTAGAGACAGTGCCGGGGTTTCAGCCGGCCTTATCTGTTTTAATGTTCTTTTGATATATTTGTTATCAGGATTATTAAAACCGCCTCTTATATTAAGATCTCGCTCTGGTTAAATGCCCTAAGCCAGAATCAGTTTATCGGCTACAGCCGATAGCCGACTGATCTAGGTTTAGTGCATTTAGCTTAGATCAATATCTTTTCATAAGATAGATCGGAGTATTAGCCGATTCACAGTTGGACTTATGACATCGGCTAAGTTTGTTAAAGCATATATCTATTATTCCGTGGAATATTTGGGTTAAGTGGCTAATACTGTCTCGGTGTAGCCGATCTATTCTAGTCACTTAGTTTAAATACACCTCGAAATAGCATATATATGTAAATTGACTCCTGTAGCCGATCCAGTAGGATCTAACTTAATACTTAACGCATATATCTCTGTTTTTCTTGTTGGTTAACAGATCAAACCAACTGGCACGCCTTGCACAGCATAGGTAGCTGAGAAGGACCTGCACTGGAGTTAAGCATATCTCCCAGGCCAGCGCGTGAGAGAAATTTCTCGTCAACACATACTAATTGACCAGCTTGGAGTTAAAGTTCTTTGAAGCATGTCCAATCATCTTGAAGGCCATCTGCTTTAGCTTGTCCTTATCGACTGCAGGATAGTCGAAGCTCTTCTTGAACTTCAGCCGAGCAGTTTCCTTCTATACGTCCGACACGTCCTTGATGTGATCAACCAAGATGCTGAAGGTCTGCCTCCCTATTATCCCGCATATCGACCTAAACTTCTTGCACATATTATTGGGTGTGGACGGCTTTCCTAGGAGGTCCACCTCTGTTATGGTATACCTCTCCCTTGGGATTTTATATCCGCTCCTAGGGGTTGATGTCCTTGTGGACCCACTAGATGTCGCCGTGCTAAGACATCATCTAAATAGCTTACAAAATCACAAAATGAAAAAAATAATTAAATCAAGAAGAAGAGGGATTGGAAAGAAATGAAAAATATAATTAAATCAAAATTCTCAAACTTTTTGAATTTATTTTTGAAAGGGAGGAGAAAGGGAAGAGAATAAATCTTTGAATATGATAAATCTGTGAATTTATTTTTGAATAATTATATTTTCAAAGACTTGAATAAATATCTTTTTTGTCATTGTTCACATGAAAAACAAACTACAGATAATACATTTTATTTTAAATTTATTTTTTATAGGCGTGTGCATCTATACACTAATATAACAGTTCCACCAATCTATACACTAGTCTGTACACCATAACATCAATACAACTAACAGATAATAGGCCGGTCACCAACTAACATCAATACAACTTCATCTCTCCATGTGCATCCATATACAGAACCAATATACACAAACCAATATAACTTCATCTCTGCATGTGCATCTATACACCAGTATCATCATGTCTAAAACCCTAGCTCTAAGCCAAAACCTACATAATAGTGCGGTGCTCGGTGGACTTACCTAGGCACGGCGGTGAGGGGGGCGGCGGCGACGATGGTGATGCCTTAGACGACAGCATCGCTCGGGCTCAGGATGACGAGACGCGGGCTTGGGACAACGATGCTCGGGTTTGGGCAGAGGGACGACGACGGGCGCAAGGGACGACAACGGTGGTGACGCCTCAGACGACGGCGGCGCTTGTGCTCGGGGACGATGGCACGCTGGCTCAGGGACGATGATGCTTGGGCTCGGGCACAAGTGACGGCGACGGTCACGAGGGACGGCGACCAGCGCGAGGGACGGGCGTTAGGGTTCTGCTCAAGAGACTTCAAGTGAGGACTTAGAAAAAATTCAAATCGGCATGCTCTGTTTAAGATTTCTAAGCATATCCATGACGGGCTTAAGTTTAAGCCCGATACAGACGCAATCCTCTCAATCGGGCTTAAACTAACGCCCATCACAGATGATGCCTGAATTGGTGCCCTAGGAAAAACTCTATCTGTCACTGGCATAATTAAGGCCTATCACCGATGAGGTCATCCATGATGGGCTTAAAGATCATGTCCGATTAGTATTGACAACATCTCTATCGAGATGTAATTAAGGCCCATCACCGGCGAGATCATCTGTGACTGGCTTAAAGATCAAGCCCGATCGGTACTGACATTCGTTACGGGCTTGACTTAAGGCCCGTTGTTAGCAACCAAATTTGGAAACCAAGTCCTTAAGCCCAAGTCAAGATTGGAACGGGATCTAGTCGGGGAAGAGATCTGCGAAGAAACTGAGACCGTGTCAGCTACGATTCAATCGGCTGGGAAATCAGTTAGCTAAGGCCAAATCGGCTGGGAACAGCCGATAGCCGATTCAGATCCAGAAAGGAAGATGGGACTGTTTCCGATGGAAAGCTTGAAGATAAATAGTAGATTCGGTTCCATATTGTGTGTTGAAGATATTGCCATCTACGGATAAAGTCCTGTAACGGCAATTGTATCTGTAAATTAGGGATTTGTTTAGATATTCCTATTGTAATGCAGCATGGGACCACGTCCCGGGATATTGTCATATTTTGAATAGTAGATTAGATAGAAACCATGGTTCGTATGGATAATGTTATTCTTGGGTATAAATTGGACCCGAGACTCTTGTAAAGACACACACAATCAAATACAACTTTTGGCGCATCGCCTCCTATTTTCTTCAAACGAACACTTGATCCGGCTTCGGGCTGCATCGTTTCGATCCCCGATTAAGGTAAATGTTTGTCATTAGTGGTGTATCTCATCGAATTTAGTGCTTCCATCGCTATGATACTCTAAATTCAATGATTTATGCTACGCTTGTTATCATATATCACATATAATCTAGAACGATGTTTAGATCTGTCTTGACATCGGCCTGTTTCTATCAAGAATCTGTAGCCGACAGAGCTAGATCTAAGGGTTGGCCTAGATTATATGCGATATCCACCGTCTCGAGGGGTTTTACATCAGCTATAGTAGATCTGATTGTTCTTTTTATACTTAATGTTGCATCAATCTGACCTATTAAGTCGTTTTTAGAGCTTTTATGATCTATTCGGCTAGATGTATATGTTTAGAGACAGTGCTGGGGCTTCAGCCAGCTTTATCTATTTTAATATCCTTTTGGTATATTTATTACCAGGTTTATTAAAGCCGCCTTTTATATTAAGATCTTGATCTAGTTAAATGCCCTAAGCCAAAATCAGCCTGTCAGCCACAGCCAACAGCCGACAGCCGACTGATCTAGGTTTAGCGCATTTAGCTTAGATCAATATCTTTTCATAAGATGAGTCGGAGTACTAGCCGATTCACAGTTAGACTTACATTATCGGCTAGGCTGTTAAGGCATATATTTATTATTCCATTGTATATTTGGATTGAGTGGTTAATATTGTCTCGGTGCAGCTGATCTATTCTAGTCACTTAGTTTAAATGCACTTCGGGATAGCATATATATGTAAATTGACTCTCACAGCCGATCCAGTAGGATCTAACTTAACCCTTAACGCATATGTCTTTATTTTTCTTGTTGGTTAACGAGATCAAACCAACGGCACGCCCGTACTGCACGGTAGCCGAGAAGGACACCTGCACCGGAGCTAAGCGGATCTCCTGAGCCAGCGCGTGAGAGAAATTTCTCATCAACACACTTCTTGGCACGCCCGGTCGGACTATCTCTGTCAACTCAGCTAGGACGCATCGACGCAGCTGACAAGATGGTCGACATCAAGAGCCCTAGCGTTTCTCAGGAAAACATCATGCCTGTCAAGATGGAACAACTGTCGGCTGAACAACAAGCCGACTACAAAAGGATGGTAGAAGAGCTCCAAGCCATCTACCTACGGTCGTTCACCCGGACAAGGTCAGGGCTGTGCACCGAAGTACAAATTCAGCATGGACGAACTCAAGGCGTGCTCCTCCAGCGGGTCAAAGGACAAACAGAAGGCGGAGGAGCCGACTCAAGAGCAAGATGATTCGGGTTTGCATACTTTGCAGGACCAAATTGATTCGGCCGTGCACCATGCGCTGGTCAACCAGAGTGGCATTCTTGTCAACACCCTTAACAATATGATTGCCACTGTGGTCGACGCCAATATAGCCGACCAACTGCAGCGGGGGCCGACTTACTTCACGAGACGGCCGGTTTCACGGTTACGGGGCGTTGGCCGCCCGAATCGGCGATTCCACCACCCGGCACAAGCGGGGCCGCCGGGAGGGTCCTCAACCCGGCCGAATCCGTCCGAATCGGCTGCGAGACCGGTGGTCACCATGCTGAACTGACAACAACCACTTCCCCAGGACCAGATCGCCAACATGTTCAACAACAATCGGCAATTAGAGCCGGTTGCCCGGATCAGCCCTGGAAGGACAGTACAACGCCGGTGGCCGATAGCTGCTTCCCGGTCCGCGGCGCGCCACGGCAAATCGGCCGCCTCCCGCTGATCATCCGTTCCAGTATCAGTATCAAGGAGGCCACCAAGATCATCACTACAGGCTCCAGACACCGCCACCACTGTATCGGCAAGCACTCGCACCGTATGATCAATATGAGCCGATACAACAGGACAACAGGACATGAGCCGATTTGATTGCGGATGTCATTCGCGATCAATTCAGCCTCAAGCCAAAGGACTCGGAAAACATGTATCGGTACCCTTATCCGGAGCATTTCGAGCGGATTCCATTGCCCAACCGATACAAAGTTCCAGACTTTTCAAAATTCTCGGGGCAGGACAAGGTGTCAACCTACGAGCATGTCAGCCGATTCTTGGCGCAGTGCGGCGAAGCATCGGCTACAGATGCCTTGAGAGTTCGATTGTTCCCCTTGTCTCTTTCGGGATCGGCCTTCACATGGTTCTCTTCATTGCCTTACAACTCAATTCAGAGCTGGGCCGATCTCGAAAAACAATTCCATTGCTACTTCTACACCAGCAACCATGAAATGAAGTTGTCGGACCTTACCAATATCAGGCTGAAGCACAACGAGTCGGTTCAGGACTACATTCAACACTTCAGAGAGATGAGGAACCGATGCTACAGCCTGGTGCTATCGGACGCCCAACTAGTTGATTTTGCCTTTCACGGCCTGATCGCGTCGATCCGCGAACACTTCTCCGCTCAAGACTTCGACAGCTTGGCGCATCTTGCGCAGAAGGTGACGGCCCATGAGCAGAGGTTTCAAGACACAAGGAAGGACGTCAAGAACATAACCCAAGTCATTGTCGAATCCGATTCGGATTCCTGCGATGATGACGCAGAGGTGGCGGCAGCTGAATGGGCCAAGAATAAAAAGGCCATCGTCTGTCAATGGCTGCTGAAGACGGCTAAGGAGGAGAAATACGATTTCGACATCACCAATGCCGATAGGATATTTGACTTATTACTCAAGGAGAAGCAGATCCAGCTTCTCGAGAACCATGTGATCCCATCGGCTGATGAACTAAAGAAGAAGAAGTACTGCAAGTGGCATAACTCTACATCCCATGCCACTAACGATTGTAAAGTTTTCTGACAGCAGATCCAGTCGGCTATAGAGGCCAAGAAACTTAAGTTTGCCTATTCCAGTCGGCTGATGAAGGTAGACAGCAACCCCTTCCCGATCAATATAGTTCTAGCCGGCCCTAGACAAGCTGATCGGCAGCCCACAATGACGTACAGCTTAGCCGAGACATTGAAAAGGGGTCAAAGTAGAGGGCAGGCCGACTGGAGATCAAGCCGCGCCAATTAACATGGTGCGTCCCGTTGCCCGATCGGACGATCAACACGAACAACCGACGCCGCTTCCGACAACAATCTTGGCGGGAAGAAGAGGCTTAGTGAGAAAGATTTCATCGGCAAGTGCCAGAAACGTGAGGCCGCCGGTACGACGGGAATCACAGTGGTGCTGATCCTCATTGGCATTGTGAATTTTTCAGGCACTACTGGGAAACCGGGATGAGGCTGCCGACGCTAGATAATTGCCCGGCCTGCAGCGAGTACCGCGAGGACGAACATAGAAGCCAGCAAATCACCAGCCCAACTTAGTTCGTCCCGAGGACCATACAGCTCAACCGGCATCGGCGGTCCGTCCACGATCGGTTAGGGCCGATCCATTAGGACTTCTTCGACGAAGACGAGAATGATGACTACTACGACGAAGGAGAAGCCGATGATGAAGAATCGGCCAACCCCCAATGGTGCCCCTTCTGACCTCTTCACCAAAACGCAGAAACAAAGAATTCAAAAGCTAAAGCGTGAAGGAAGGGAAGAAGAAGTTCGGCAGATGATCGAAGAACAACGCCGTCGGCTGGGTAAAATCAAAAGGTGATGGATCCCTAAAAAGAAAATCGCCACGGCCGACGAGGAACAAACCAGAGAGAGTTCAGCCGATAGAGCCAGAAGGGCAGCCAAAGGGAAAGGCAAAGTCTCTGCATTGGTCAATATGGTATTCATATTGCCAGCCGAATTCGGTGCTCCTGAGGCCAATGCATACAATATCGAGGACGCCTTGGTCAAACTAGCACTGTCCCCGGATCAAGCAATTTTCGAAAAGCCAGAGGGGACCAAAAATCAGCATCTCAAGCCGCTGTATGTAAAAGGTTTCGTCAACGGCAAGCCGATGTCAAAGATGCTAGTGGATGGGGGAGCTGCAGTAAACCTTATGCCCTGTACAACATTCAGGAAATTGGGAAAGGGAGCCGAAGACCTGATGAAGACTAACATGGCACTAAAGGACTTCGGCGGCAACCCATCAGAGACCAAGGGTGTGTTGAATGTCGAGCTGACCGTCGGCAACAAGACCGTGCCCACAACCTTTCTTGTCATCGACGGGTGTCCCTTCCACCATGCACCAGTGTCTGCTCCAATGGGACGGCGACAAGATAGAGATTGTACCAGCCGACAGGTCACTAAGTGTCGCCAATGCCTATTTGCCACTCTGGGAAATCGATGGCATTGATTGTTTGTCCGGGAAAATCTGGCAACCCGATTTCCTAAAAGTGTCTGATTCTGCCATACAGCCGGTTGGAGATGACGAGCCGCAGCTGCTGCTTTGAGCAAGATGTCGTGGAGGGCTCGAAAGTCTACGGCATGGACACCGCGGACGAAAACGATGGCAAGCTTGCGCAAGGTTTTACGTCGGCCGAAGAAATAGACATAGGCTTTGGAGACAAGCCTAGGCCGACGTATATCAGCAAAAAGTTGTCCTCTCATTGTAGATCCCAGCTTATTAATTTGTTAAAAGAATATAAAGATTGTTTTGCTTGGGAGTACTTCGAGATGCCTAGTCTTAGCCAATCTGGTCGTTGTTCATCAACTGCCAATCAAGGCAAGCTATTGGCCGTTCAAACAACCTCCCAGGAGGCTCAAAGCCGATATGTATGATGCGATCAAAGCCGAAATAACTTGGCTATATGATGCTGGATTCATTCGGCCTTGCCGATACGCCGAGTGGGTCTCAAACATCATCCCAGTATTGAAAAAGAATGGCAAACTTAGGGTGTGCATTGATTTCAGAGACTTAAATAAGGCTACCCCCAAAGATAAATACCCGATGCCTATAGCCAATTTGCTCGTAGACGCTGCATCAGGCCACAAAATCATCAGTTTTATGGATGGCAATGCAGGTTACAATCAATCTTCATGGCCGAAGAGGACATTCACAAAACTGCTTTTCGATGTCCTGGGGCAATCGACTTATATGAATGGGTCGTTATGAAGTTTGGGCTGAAAAATGCTGGGGCAACATATCAACGGGCCATGAATTATATCTTTCACGACATGATGGGCTCCCTGGTAGAGACCTATATTGACGATGTTGTTGTCAAATCTAGGGAGATGGAGAACCACATAGCTGATCTGAAGCTGGTCTTGGAGCGGACACGAAAATATGGCCTAAAAATGAATCCGTTGAAGTGCGCGTTCGGCATATCGGCCGGGCAATTTCTGGGGTCCCTCGTTCATGAAAGGGGAACTGAGGTCACACCAAGAAGCATCAACTCTATCAAGACGATACAGCCTCCGAGGGACAAGAAGCAGCTTCAATCATTGATCGGCAAAATCAACTTCATCAGGCGGTTCATAGCTAATCTTTCAAAGAAGATGGAGCCGTTCACACCACTGCTTCGGCTTAAAGCCGATCAAGCATTCACATGGGGGGCAGAGCAGCAGAAGGCCTTGCGCCTCCAGTTTTAATGTCTCCACGAAAAGGAATACCGTTCAAGCTGTACCTGTCAGCCGACGACAAGTCAATCAGCTCAGTCCTAATCCAAGAGATTGAGGGCAAAGAAAAAGTTATCTTCTATCTCAGCCGACGACTGTTGGACGCAGAAACAAGATATTTACCAGTGGAGAAGCTATGTATGTGCCTATATTTTTCATGTACGAAGTTAAGGCATTATCTGCTATCCAATGAGTGCACAATAATATGTAAAGCCTGTGGAGATTGTGGCAATCGGGTATATACATGGCAAGCTTATCCGACTGGAGGTAGGGATAGATTGCGCCTGCTATATCTGTAAACCAAACTTGACTTGGGTGTTACGATTGCCGATAGAGATAAGGCAATCGGCCTATAGTCACGGTTTGGTAAGATTGAGGAAACCAAGTTAGAATAAGATAGGGTTTCCGATCTGTAAGCCCTCCTCCCAAGACTATATAAGGGAGGTGAGGGGCGTCCCTTGAGGGATATGTGATTTCACAAGCGAGAGATTTAGATACACGAGATCAATAAAGACACTCGGCGGATCGAATCCACCGAAACAGGAGTAGGGTATTACCTCACGAGAGGGCCTGAACCTGTCTAAATCTTCTTCTTCTTCTAACCCATTGTGCTTGGCGATCTCGACTGCGACCCCAGAAATTATATTGCCGAAACCAAGTTTCGACAGTTGGCGCGCCAGGTAGGGGTCCGCGCGTCGAGACTTCTTCAACAATTTCGCCGACAAGCGTGATGGGATCTCCCTCAGGATTCGGCGACTTCGCCGCCAACTTCTTCGACGACTCCTCCTTCGACTCGGATCCAAACCAGTCAGAAGGAAAGACCCACTCGGCTCGGGCTCCCCAATAGCTCCGAAATCTTCGACGACATCTTGAAGACCAAGATGCAATCTACCTTCTTCGACGACGGACTTCACTCGGCACCATTCGGATTACCGAATACCGCCGAAATCTGCGCCAAACTTCTCACCTCCCCGACGGAGATGATCTACTTAGACGAAGACCTCTCGGTGCCGTTTGGGCTACCAAACGCCGCCGAGATCTACAGCAAACTCCTCTCCCCCGAGTCGGCGGCGACCCACTCGGAGGAACCCACATCCCCAAGCTCTGACTCGGACTGGAACGATCCAGATCCGGGTTACCCAGGATTAAAGGAGGTCGCTGTCATCCTCCCATCATTCGGCTCCTGCTTGTCTTCGGAGCTCAATGGATACCTCGCTCCGCCGGCCGACAACCTCTACGGCATCCCTTCGACAAAGCCGACAACTCCGACCGCCGCATGGTGTGAGCCGAAGTGCTTTGACGTCCTCATGGCCGAACCGGACGAGTCCGACTCAGCCATGGCCAGAAGGCTTGCCGAAGAAGAGCGAGCCAGAGTGGAGCTCGAGCGCAAGACAGCCGAGGAGGAGAAACAACGCAAGGACGAGGCCGACAAAAGGAAGCAGGATCTACGTGCGGCGGACGATCGCCCAGAGGCCATACTCCAAACGCGGGTTCGCAACACCAACATCTTCCAAACGCCACGGCGAACGGCGCCGCGCGCTCACCCTCTTGGACACCGTCATGGAGACGGCTCCTGCCAACGTGACTCCGATACTCGACAAGATCAAGACCATCGCCCCGCCTGGTTAGCACGACTCCCGCGACAAACGACACGAACGTCCACCCGTCCACCACCGAGTCCGCCGCAACAGTTCCAGCTATCCAACCAGCCAACCGAAGACCCCGCCGAGTGATCTGCGGGAGGTCCTCGATCGCCGCTACTGGGAGCGCGACCGACGCACTTGGGAAGATCGGAGGGGATCACCCGATAGCGGCGACGACGGGGTACCAGCCTTCACTCGGGATCTTCGCCGAGTGCACTGGCCGAGTGGCTTTAAGCCTACAGGGATTGAAAGGTACGATGGCAAGACCGACCCTGAATCTTGGCTAACCGTATACACCCTTGCCATCCGAGCGCAGTGGTGACAACAAAGCCATGGCCAATTACGCCCGTGGCCCTCGCAAACTCAGCCGAAATTGGCTCACGAGCTGCCAAGAGGCTCAATCGGCTCGTGGAGCGAGCCGAGGATCACTTCATCGCCAACTTCCAAGGTACCTTCGAGAGGCCCGGCACACACTTTGACCTTTACAACGTCATCCGAAGCCGGACGAGCCCCCGAAGGATTATATTCGTCGTTTCTCTGAGAAACGCAACAAGATCCCGAATATCACCGATGACATCATCATCGCCGCCTTCCAGAAGGGAGTCCGTGACGAGCTGCTCATCGGGAAGTTCGGGCGCAAACCACCGAAGACGGTGAAGCAAATCTTCGAGACGGCGAACTCGTACGCCAAATCCAATGACGCCATTAAGGCCGCCCGTCAAGACCGGCCCGATAGAAGGGAAGACAAGCAAGCGGGAGGAAGCCGCAATCCTAAGAAGGATGGCGGCAACAACGGTAAGCAGGCCCAGAAAGATCGCAAGCGCTGATCTGAGGACCTAGTCGCCGCAACCTCCAACACTCCACGCCGTCCCCGAGTCGCCGCCTACGACGCAATCATGAACGCCCAGTGCACCCATCATCCAAATCATAAGCACGCGGCGAAGGACTGCTTTATCTACAAGCAGTTCACCGAACAATACGCGGCGCAGCTCAACAAGAAGCCGACTGACGAGGCTGGCCCGTCTGGCGCCAAAAAGAACAACGCGGCTGAAAATGCCGAACCTTTTCAAGACCCAGTGGGGAGCTCAACCACATCTTCGGGGTCCGCTAGCCTATGAGTCCAAGAGGAAACAAAAACTAACCGACCGGGAGGTCAACGCGGCTCAACCCGAAGTCCCTCAATATCTCGCGATGGTCGGAAGTGGCCATCACCTTTGACCGCTCGGATCATCCCGACCGAGTGGTTCACCCGGGACGCTATCCACTCGCCCCGGACCCCGTGGTCCGCAACATCGGCTTAAGCGCGTCCTCATCGATGGGGGCAGCGCCCTCAACATCCTATTTGCCAAGACCATGGATGAGATGCAGATCCGAGGGCCGAACGAAGGCAAGCTCAGCCCCCTTCCACGGAGTTATCCTGGGCTATCTTCAACACCACTCGGGCATATCTCCCTCCCAGTCACCTTCGGAGCCCGAGAGAACTTCCGAACGGAGAACGTCACCTTTGAGGTGGCCGACTTCGAAACAGCATATCACGCCATCATCGGAAGGCCTGCGCTTGCCAAGTTCATGGCGATCCCTCACTACACCTACCTTTGCATGAAGATGCCGGGTCCCAACGACGTCATCACTCTTCGCAGCGACGTGAAGCAAGCCTTCACCTGCGATAAGGAGAGCTGCGACATGGCCCAATCTCGCGAGAGATTACGTGGCCAACAAGAAGTCCGATTGGCTGCATCAACTTCGGTAGAGGGCGAAGTCCCCACGAAGAAGATAGCCAAATCAGGATCCGGTGACGCCAAGACCAAGAAGATCTTCCCTGATCCGTCGGATCCCTCGAAAATTGCTGTAATCGGCGCTGACCTAGATCCCAAATAGGAAAGCGCGGTCGTCACCTTCCTCCAAAATAATAAAGATGTCTTTGCTTGGAAACCATCTGATATGCCTGGAATTCCTAGGGAGGTGATCGAGCACTCTTTGAACGTCAAAGATGACGCCAAACCAATAAAACAACGATTACGCAGATTCACGCAGGATCGAAAAGACGCTATCAAGGAAGAACTCGCAAAGCTCTTGGCTGCCGGCTTCATTAAAGAAGTCCTTCATCCCGACCGGTTAGCCAACCCGCCCGGTCCGCAAGAAGACGGGGCAATGGCGCATGTGCGTTGACTATACCGACCTCAACAAAGCCTGCCCCAAAGATCCGTTCGGGCTACCTCGCATCGACCAAGTCGTCGACTCAACACCGGCTACCAACTCCCGAGCTTCCTAGACTTTACTCGGGCTATCATCGATCAGCTTAAAAGAATCCGACGCTGAAGACATCGTTCATCACACCGTTCGGGGCCTCTGCTACATCACCATGCCTTTCGGCCTGAAGAACGCTGGAGCCACATACCAACGCATGATCCAAAGATGTTTCCAGATGCAGATCGGCAAGAATGTTGAAGCTTACGTCGACGATGTTGTCATCAAGACCAAGCAGAAAGAAGACCTGATCGCCGACTTAGAAGAAACCTTTGCAAACATCCGGGCCTTCAGAATGAAGTTAAACCCGAAGAAGAGCACTTTCGGTGTTCCATCAGGCAAACTGCTCGGCTTCATGGTGTCACATCGCGGCATTGAAGCAAATCCAGAGAAGATCAACGCCATCTTAAGCATGAAACCCCCGAGTAACCAGAAAGACGTCCAGAAGCTCACTGGCTGCATGGCGGCACTAAGCCGTTTCATATCCCGACTCGGTGAACGAGGCATGCCCTTTTTCAAATTGCTAAAGAAGACAGACGACTTCCAGTTGACCGCGGAAGCCAACCAAGCCTTTGAAGATTTCAAAGTGTTCCTTACCACGCCACCCGTCCTGGCCTCGCCTCAGCCCTAGGAACCTCTGCTGCTGTACGTCTCAGCCACTCACCAAGTGGTCAGCACGGTCCTTGTGGTCGAACGCGAAGAGAAAGGACGGACTCAGAAGATTCAAAGGCCAATCTACTTTGTTAGCGAAGTATTGGCAGGAGCCAAAATTCGCTACCCCCAGGTACAAAAGCTGCTCTATGGTGTTCTAATAACCACGAGGAAATTAGCACACTATTTTCAGGGTCACTCGGTCACCTTCGTCACCTCTTTCCCACTTGGCGACGTCATCCACAACCGCGAGGCAACCGGACGCATCGCCAAGTGGGCCCTAGAGCTAATGCCGCTGGACTTGACTTTTAAGGCAAGAACGTCCATAAAGTCACAAGCCTTGGCGGACTTCCTGGCCAAGTGGACTGAACAGCAAGAGAACATGCCTCGGGAAGACCTCCAACACTGGACCATGCACTTCGACGGATCCAAGAGGATCACCGGCTTGGGAGCGGGAGTTGTGCTGATTTCCCGACCGGGAAAGGCTAAGATATGTCCTTCACCTCCACTTCTCCGCCTCACACAACGTTGCCGAGTACGAAGCTCTTCTACATGGACTGCGCCTCGCAGTCTCACTCGGATACGACGGCTTATTGTGAAAGGCGACTCCCGGCGGTCGTCAATCAAGTCATGAAAGACGGTCTTGCCTAAACGACACTATGGAGGCCTACCGACAAGAGGTCCGCAAGCTTGAGGACAAGTTTGATGGACTCGAACTCTCTCATGTCCTGAGACATAACAACGAAGCCGCCGACGAGCTGGCACAATTCGGATCTAAGTGCGAAGCTGCCCCAACAGACGTCTTTGTCGAACATCTCTACGAACCAACCATCACGGCAAAGACAACTCTCACCGAGCAAACCACGAACGAAGTCGCCATGACCGATACCGACTGGAGGACGCCGCTCATCAAATTCTTAACCCAGCAAGAGCTGCCGGATGACCGGGATGAAGCAGAACGCGTCCGGCGTCGTTGCCAAGCATACGTCATGGTTGACTCCGATCTATACAAGAGAAGCCCCTCCGGAATTCTAATGAGGTGCATCACACCCGAAGAAGGGAAGCAGTTACTCCAAGACATCCACTCGGGCATATGCGGAAGCCACGCGGCAGCACGCACTCTAGTCGGCAAAGCCTACAGGCAAGGTTTCTTCTGGCTTACCGCGGTCTCCGACGCGGATAAAGTCGTACGAACCTGCGAAGGCTGCCAGTTTTTCGCCCGACAAAGCCATGTCCCGGCCCAGGAGCTTCAAACAATCCCACTTTCCTGGCCGTTCGCGGTATGGGGGCTGGACATGGTTGGCCCTTTCAAAAAAGCTCCAGGAGGATTCACACACCTCTTCGTCGCAATCGACAAGTTCTCCAAGTGGATTGAAGCCAAGCCGGTCGCCACAATTACTGCTGACAAGGCACGAGACTTCTTCCTCAACATCGTGCACCGCTTCGGCGTCCCAAACAGAATCATAACTGACAACGGGACCCAATTCACGGGAGGCATCTTCAAGGAATTCTGCGAAGACTTCGGAATCAAGATCTGCTACGCATCAGTAGCTCACCCCAAAAGCAACGGACAAGTCGAGCGAGCCAACGGCATGGTCCTCCAAGGCATCAAGGCCCGCGTTTTCGACCGCCTAAACCCTTATGCTGGCAAGTGGGTCCAAGAACTGCCCTCGGTTTTATGGTCGCTGCGAACCACACCCAGTCGGGCTACCGGCCAAACTCCTTTCTTTTTGGTCTATGGCGCAGAAGCCATGTTGCCAAACGAGATGGAATATGAGTCCCTCCGGGTTCGCAGCTTCAACGATGAACGCTACGACCCTGACCGAGTGGATGACCTCACCCGATTGGAAGAGGCCCGTGAGGCAGCCCTCATCCAGTCGGCCAAATACCTTCAAGGGCTTAGAAGATACCACAGTCGCAACGTGCGAGCACGAGCTTTCATTGTTGGCGACCTGGTCCTACGCAAGATCCAGACCACCAAAGATCGACACAAGTTATATCCCTTATGGGAAGGACCATACATAATCGCTGAAGTAACTCGGCCCGGTGCATACCGGCTAAAGCGTGAAGACGGGTCTATGGTGGAAAACTCCTGGAACATCGAGCATCTTCGATGATTTTATGCTTAATTTGGCTGAGGCCTCATGTTTCCCTTGACTGCCAACATCAAGCAAGATGACTTCTTGAGTTAGCAGTCGGGGGCTGCACACATGTCAATAAAGCTCAAGTTTTCCTCATCAACTTTTGTGCATAATTTGGTTTATCATTGTTTAATGTCCTTCGACTCGAGCTCAGTATCTAAGGACTGAGAGTTTTCCGATGACCTAATCGAGCCTAGGCTTGGTGACAGCCAGACGAAAACTACTTAAGAAATTTCATGCAAAAGCTCGAATCAAGGCATTAACATAAATAAACTAAAAATATCACAAGTTCTACATTAGAATGTTACGGATATGCAACATTTACAAGACGAAGTCAGAAAGACAAATTAAATCTTGAAGTTGTTTACTACATCAAGGGATATCTTCTTCGCCGCTTCCTGCGCCTCACTTAGCATGTCCAAGGCCTGCTCGTCCGTCGTTCCATCAACAAAGCCTTCTCCAACCGAGTGGATGTCCACTCGGGGTAAAGGACTTGGTCTGCAAGAGCCGAGCCAGCCCCATGCGGCTGCTTCGGTGATATTGGCCGGGTATCGGTCGGGAGCCAGCCGCAGCTTGTCGAATATTTCGATCGGCTCCAGCGAGCTGGTCCCAACTCCTTGATCGAACAAGGACAGCAAGATCGGCATGGCGGCGTTGGCGACCTCTTCCCGCATCTCGTCGCTTCGTTTGATCCGCCCAAGCAAGACGTCGTATTGGGCTCGGGTTTTTACCTTGTAAGCTGCCAAAAGTCCCGGATCATTCAAAGCACTCGGAAATAAAGCAGCACAAGAAGTTTCACTTCAAAGAAGATTACCTTCAAACTCGGCCTCCATCTCGGCCTTGTCGAGGCTGATCGCTTCTAGCTGGACTTGAAGCGAATGGACCTCCGAAGAATTTTCTACAACAAAAGAAGATCGTCAACAACTGAAATCAACATAAGAATCATGAAGAAGATGGAGAGACGGGCTCACTCCCGATTGATCCTCGGAGGTCGAGATTCGCCTCCCGAAGCTCTGCGATCTCCCTCCTTAAAGCCGCCTCCCTTGACGCGGCCTCCTCCCGAGTGGCCTTCAGCTGTCGCTGAACGTCCTCTAAGGAGTTCAGGTGGGGAACCAACTTCTCCAGCACCTCAGATTTTGCCATAGAGCGGCAATACTCCTTCTGCGCGCAATGACAGAAGAGTGACCGATTGAAAGACAATGATGATACAATTTAAGAGAAAGACAAAGGCTTACGTTGAGCAGCCGGGTCGCCTCGTTCAGGCTCTTGACGAGGGCATCCCTTTCATCTTTTTCGGCTTACCGGTCTAGGATGATGCCCTGCCTCTCGCCTTCCGAGTCCCGCCACTCGATCCGAATGGGGAACCTGTGTTTCGCAGGACTCGCAACCTGGGGATCTCCTCCACCGTGGTCGGCAAGCAAGAAGGACAAATGAAGACATGAAAGATTCAAATTGAAAGAGTAAATGAGAACTTCGAAACAAATCTCACCAGTTTCGGCGGCCGCTTGCTTAGGCGGAGTGGCCCGGCTGGCCTCCTTCTTCCGACTCTGCGCCGAGTGACCCTCAGTCGGGGGAGCTTGAGCCGCGGCCTCAGGCTTCCCGGCCGCTGATTGGTTTCCAGTCGGGATATCCCGGCTGGGGGCTCCTTCCTCGGGGCATCCTTCTTTTGGGGTGAAGGTTGTTTCCCCGGAGCGCTCGCACTTGGTTGTGGGCTCCGGGGCTTTGGCTCTGCTGGCCTTGGCACCTCGGGAACGGCGGCTGGAGTCGGTCCTTCACTCCCTCCGGCAGGATCTATGTCCTGGGGCCTCCTGCGAAAGCGAACACAGCAGGAGTAAATATAAAGGGAAGTTTTCAACAAAAGAGTTCAGACTTCGGTTTTGGAGCATACCTGGATGATCGGTGGATCTTCGGCGCTGTCCGCGGTGATCGTCTCAAAGGTGGGGTCTCGGTGGGAGGAGCCGGGACGTCGTCATCCGAGTCCTCTATAATTAGTCTCCTCTTGCTTACACGCTTGTTCGAGTCTTCACTCGGCGCCGCTCGCTTCCCGACTGGGTCGCCTTGGATCTTGATCCCACCAGCCGGCTTCTTGGCGGGGCGATGCGGCGCGTCGTCGTGGGACACCTTGTATGGCTTGGAGGTGATAGAGGCGTTTTCCTACAGAAGAAAGAAAGTACAATGTTAAGAGACAAGATGTCAAGATTGAAAGATACTATAAAGCAACCAGTCGGCTTACCGGAGGAGGAGGTCGGTGGATGCTGAAGGGAAGAACCGGCAGAATGAGGGCCCGCTCAACTGCAATCCCAGACGAGAAGAGTTTGTACATCCGGATCTTCAGGATCTCGTACTTGAGTGGATCTGGAACTTCCCGATTGGGGTCTGTTCCGCCTTCATACTCGAAGGCCGGCTTGACTGTTCCTTTATCGGTGCCAGTCGGCACCTGATGAAGTGCCGAGTGATCTGTTCCCCGCGAAGACCTCTCTGTTTCATCGCCAGGATCTTCGCAAGCAGCTCGTTGGCCTTGTCCCAATCTTGGGCTACTGGAACAGTGCTCCAAGATGGCCTGGGGACAGGGGGAAGACCGACGAAGGCCGGCAGGCTGGGTTCGAGATTGTTAATGTAGAACCAGCCCGCGTGCCATCCCTTGTTGGAGGACTTTAGAGGGAGAGAAAAGTAATCTTTGCGGAGGGATCCGCGGAGCTGGAAACCTGCCCCGCCAACGATGCAAGGCTGGTCCTTGTTTGGGTGTGGTTTGAGATAGAACATGCACCGGAAAAGTTGGAAGTGGGGGAGAATGCCAAGGAAGGCTTCACACACATGAATGAAGAGAGCTATGTGAAGCATTGAGTTGGGGTTCAGATGGTAGAGATGAAGCCCATAGTAATCCAGAAGCCCCTGGAAGAACTCGGAGTTGGGAAGGCTGAACCCGCAATAGAAAAAGGAAGTGAAAACGACGAGCTCACCGGTGTTTGGGGTCGGGAAGTCCTCCCCCGCCGCTGGGCGCCATCCCACGAGTTCCTTTGGCGGAAGCACGCCGTGCTTCACCATTTCCTTGAGGGTGGATTCCCTCACATCCGAAGCGGCCCATTGGTCAAACGGAATCTTCTTTTCCTCCGCCATGAGATCGGGGTTGATGGGAAGTGGATCTGACTGGAAAAGGTCGGATTTTTGACAAGGGAACGTGAGAGATTTGGCTGCGAAGGCTGGATGTTGCGAGAGCGAGTTCCTAGATGGATGGATTTGGGAGCGCGCGAGTCTAGGGTTCTCCGCGATGGACTGGTGAACAGCTTTGCGAAAAGGGGAATCTTTTGGAAGATGAAGAGGCGGGGACGACCTCGCATCTTTATAGAAAGATTTGAGGGTTGCGTTAGGTTTTCTGGTAATTGGGCCGAGCCCATAAGAAAATCTACGGCCCAGCTAAGGTGTGGTCCGATGCGTGTCCTTAGGGACTTAAGCGGATGTGCTTAAGCAGATTTGCTCGGCAATATGCGCGTGTCCGAGTGCCCTATACCTTTAAAAATCCTTCCATACCGCGGTTTGCTTGACTTCATGAGAAGGCGGCACGATGCAACTTGGGAGGTGACCAACAGCTAAGTTTTTATAGCTGCCTTGATGACAAGGGCTGTTTGGTTTTTTGGCATTTGATCAGGTAATCTTATCAATGCTATCTATTTTTCCCACCTTGGTGAAGATCTTTATAGATTGAGACCAGTGTTATGGCATAAGCTATTTAATAATTTGGTCATATTTTTCATATGATTGAAAAAACTTGTTTTCCCGTGAGGGACGATTAAAATATTTGTTCCGGGATTACTCGGGCAGATCCACTCGGATAAGCATGAGCTTACCGAGTGTTTTTCACTCATGAGGGTTGATTGAATTATTTGTTCTGAGATGACTCGGGCAAATTTACTCGGATGAGTATGAACTTGCCGAGCAATGAGATTTCTATGATTGCTTTAGCATGAGCTAGGCATCTACATGAGAATGATCTTTTATAGTTCTTGACTATATGCTTAGCCTATTTTTGACTAACCACATAGTCGGGGGCTACACCTAATTAGGTGCATCAGGAGATGCACCTAGATATTTATTTTTGAGAAATTTTTATATATTTTTCCAGCCCTTCACAGTCTTTGGAGTCACTCGGGAAGATTCAGGCAGAGATGATGGAATCACTCGGTGCTAAGAGCACTCGGTCATAGAGATTTTTTGGCTGAAGTGCTACTTTGGTTTGAAGCTGAGTTGTCTCGTCGACTGAAAAGGACTCGGGGGCTACTGTGGAGATTGTGGCAATCGGGTATATACATGGCAAGCTTATCCGACTGGAGGTAGGGATAGATTGCGCCTGCTATATCTATAAACCAAACTTGACTTGGGTGTTACGATTGTCGATAGAGATAAGGCAATCGGCCTATAGTCACGGTTTGGTAAGATTGAGGAAACCAACTTAGAATAAGATAGGGTTTCCGATCTGTAAGCCCTCCTCCCAAGACTATATAAGGGAGGTGAGGGGCGTCTCTTGAGGGATATGTGATTTCACAAGCGAGAGCTTTAGATACACGAGATCAATAAAGACACTCGGCGGATCGAATCCACCGAAACAGGAGTAGGGTATTACCTCACGAGAGGGCCTGAACCTGTCTAAATCTTCTTCTTCTTCTAACCCATTGTGCTTGGCAATCTCGACTGTGACCCCAGAAATTATATTGCCGAAACCAAGTTTCGACAAAGCCGATATCATCAAACACATGCTATCGGCTCCGGTTTTAAAAGGGCGGATTGGAAAGTGGATTTTTGCCTTGACAGAATTTGATCTGAGGTATCAAGCACCCAGGGGAGTTAAAGGACAAGCTATAGCCGATTTTATCGTGGAGCATAGAGATGACTCAATCGGCTCAATCGAAATTATGCCTTGGACATTGAAATTTGATGGCTCAGTGTGCACCAACGGCTGCAGTATCGGATTGGTCATTATTTCGCTTAGGGGGGCAAGCTTTGAATTTGCTTTTTCTATCGACCCCCATGCTACAAACAATCAAGCCGAATACGAAGCAGTGCTTAAGGGAATCCATCTTCTCAAAGAAGTCGAGGCCGATGCCATAGAAATATTAAGGATTCACTATTGGTCATCAGCCAGTTGTCAGGGGAGTATGAATGTAGGAATGACGCACTGATAGTCTACTATCAACAATGCCAAGAATTGATGGATAGCTTTTGGCTAGTTACACTGGAACACATCCCTAGAGAGCAGAATACAGAAGCCAATGATTTAGCTCAAGGGGCATCAGGCTACAGGCCAATGATAAAAGAGGTTGAGATAGAAGTCGCTGCCATGACATCCGATGATTGGAGGTTTTAGGTCTACAGCTATTTACAGAACCCCTCTCAATCGGCTTCAAGGAAATTGCGATACAAGGCTTTAAGGAAATTGTGATACCATGGCCCTCCTATGCCGATGGCTTGCTTAGTGGCCAGCCGAGCCGATGCCATACTTAATACTTGATTAGATAGACGAACAGGTATTTGCCCAGGGAATCTTCTTTTTTGCTACCAAGGCTTCGGCTATATGCTGCCAGTTGCTGGTTGGGCCACAGCTCGATCCACAAAATACGAATTTCTCTAACCACATTAGAAGGAAGGCTGTGTGTTCCCTGTCGGAGATCGGCCCATCACTCATGTTCATAGATATAAAGTCATTCCAGCCGCCGATGCTCTTTGTTTTGAAGGTATGCTGGCATTTTATTTGGAGGTCATTGGGACTGGCAGTCGAGGTGATATCCAAACCAGTGATCATGGCCACATCAAAAAGGGTTGGTGTCATCAGCCCTTGCCTGAATAGAAAGGAGTTGAGGGTATCGTACCAGAAGTAGCTTGCGGCCGATAGAAGGGATTCATGCTTAGGGATATCAGCTATTGTTAGTCCTAAACATTGATCTATCCTAAGTTCAGTCCAATGAGCTTGTTTCCTAGCCGACATCCTAAGGTACCAAGCTGGCCAAGATTTATCGGTTGACGGCCAAGATTTGAAAGCACCGGTCCATATGATAGATCGGGGCCGGGAATCAGGGGATCCGATTGGTTTCGGCATTGATAAGTTCACTAGGATCCAAATTGCTGATCGGCCCTAAGAAATACTGGTTTGGGTGGTTGAGGTCTAGGATTTAGATTTGATGAGATAAGTGCTACAAGTTGCAGAAAAATGATGAAATTACGAGAAGGCGCGATAATTAAACCGTTAGAAGAAAAGGAGCAGAGTCGATTAGGACTTACCTCAGGGAAAAGTTGTTGCGGTGCGTCGGCAGGGATGCTTGAAGATGCCATTGGAGGGGGATCACCACCTTGCGGGGTTTGCCGGGAGGATTTATGCTCCGGATCACCGGAATCGTCGAGGAGTCGCCAGGGAAGAAGAAGGGTTTTTGTTGGCTAAAGCTTGGGTGCGCAAAGTGACAGCGCGGCTCGTTTCGGTGCCGGGCGGGTAATATATAAATAGTTTTCTCTAGTAGCTGAAATGAACTTGGACGAAAAATGCGCGGGAATTTGGAAAAAGGTGGCAAATCCATGATATTATCTTATCACGGACACTGGGGCATGTGTTAACAACCAAATTTGGTAACCAAGTCCTTAAGCCCAAGTCAAGATTGGAACGGGATCTGATCGGGGAAGAGATCTACGGAGAAACTGAGACCGCATCGGCTACGATTTAATCGGCTGGGAAATCAGTTGGCTAAGGCCAAATCGGCTGGGAACAGCCGATAGCCGATTCAGATCCAAAGGAAGATGGGACTGTTTCCGATGGAAAGCTTGAAGATAAATAGTAGATTCGGTTCCATATTGTGCTTTGAAGATATTTTCATCTACGGATAAAGTCCTATAACGACAATTGTATCTGTTTATTAGGGATTTGTTTAGATATTCCTATTGTAATGCAGCATGGGACCACGTCCCGGGATATTGTCGTATTTTGAATAGTAGATTAGATAGAAATCGTGGTTCGTATGGATAATGTTATTCTTGGGTATAAATTGTTAGTGATATGCCCTAGAGGCAACATGGAGATGTTGGATATCACGTCAATGTTTATGTATAAATGAATAAAGTGTTATTCAGTTCCATGAAATAGACATCTTGTATTGATCAATAAGTACGTGACTTATTTATGAGACTCTTTATGTATGAATCTATTTCTAAACGATCCTCGATCATATATCATATTGTTGGAACAAATATGATTCTAAGATCGGCATGTTTATTGATTGATGATCATGTCTCATAGATCATGGGTATGGAGATACCAAATCAATAAACATGGACACATGTGTTGGAGAACACATTGTTGGATAGACCCACCATGAGACACTACAGAATTAATGTGTCATTAGTTGGTCTCGGTAGTGTTGGTATAAAGTCCTTAGACCTGAGATCACCATGGATTCCAACATGTGCGTAGCCTACTTTGGGACTACCAAACGCTATTCCGTATCGGGTAGTTATAAAGGTAGTTTTCGGGTTTGCTATTAAACATGGAGTGGGATGTGAGTGATCAAGATGGAATTTGCCCCTCCTTTGGAGAGATATCTCTGGGCCCCTCGTGGTAATGGATTATGGAAATGCATGGCCATGCTAAGTTGATTGAGGAGTCAATCAACGGACGGATAATCCAATACGGTTCGAGTGAATGGTTAAGCAATTGAAGGGATGGCACACATCTTGCCTATAGCTTAACGGTATCGTGAGGCAAAGGGATTTGTGTACACATTACAGGTTCGAGCCAATATTATTCTTGTATACTATGGTGTCAATATGTGCTGCTAGGCGCCGTGTGCAGTCGGCTGAGTTAGACTCGAGCCGACGATCGGCTAAGTTAGACTATCGCCGAAACCGAGTATACCTGAACCTACAGGGTCGCACGCTTAAGGGGATAAGAACAGCATTCGAGTTGGACTCGGATACGGCTCGATCGGATAGGGATCCGATCGGATAGAGTCCTATGGGCTTACGACGTGTGGGCGGCCAACTCTATGAGATACGGATGAGATCCGATTCAAAATAGAGTCCTAATCGGCCACTAGTCCCGCGGCCAACTCTATATAAAGGAGGGGCGGGTGGAGAGCTGCGGCACGTCAATTGCATCGCGTGCAACGAAGTCGTCGAGATCAATCTCCACGGAAACCCTCCCCACTTTCGAGCCAAACCCTAGCCTTGCATCGCGTGCTAGCACACGGGTGTACGGCGTTCGTCCCCGGACGTGTGGATACCGTGGAGGCGCCGCTACGTTGCGCGCCGTTGATCGGCTTCGGATCGGCCGCAATCGGAGCGATCGGGCGTGGTGAAATCGGGCTGCGGTCGGGCGCATCGGAGCGAGGCGTGAGAACGCGGCCGGACGACTCGAATCGGCCGATTGGCGAATCGGCGTCCGGAATCGGCTCACCGTTCCGGATCGGATTGCCCCGATTGGCTATTCCGCTACACTCTACTCCAATCGGTAACGATCTATCGGCCCTTACTTGCAAGTGTTCCTGGTTTGCGCGGTAAAAGTTTTTGTTTTCGGCTAGCGTAGCCTCCGCGTAACCCTTCGGGTATCGAGCTAATCTTGCTTAGTTCGGGTTTTAGATTGGATCTGGAACAAGTCTTGCACACGGGTTGATTAGATCAATCGGTTTTACGGGATCGTTGAGGAGAGTTAATGGTAATTGCGTTCCTTGATAGTGTATCGGAACGGCGTAATGTGATTACGTCGAAGCAATTTCCATATAACTCGGTTTGAGTTGGGTTCGAGATAGCGTTCCTTGATAGTGTATCGGAACGGTATAATGTGATTATGCCGAAGCTATCTCGTAGTCCGATCTTGTTAGCTGCCTCGCGCCTACGCAAACCATCTCCCTTGATAGTGTATCGGGACGGCATAATATGATTATGCCGACATGGTTTCGTAAGCGAATTCATAGATTGGATCTATGAATTTCGTGTGGTGTTCCGGCGGCTTCCCCTCGACCCCCGCCCGCTAACCGGCTAGCGGGACCGCCGTGTGCGTACCCCCTTATAGGTCGTCTCGGTGCCGTATCTCTGCGATAAGTAGAAAACGTTTCTACGCCTAACTTGTTTTTGCAGAGAATGCTTTGAGATGGTATGGCCCTATTGTATGTATGAGATGTATGAGATGCATGTGATGCATGTAATATTCCTTCATATGTGCAATCCTGTAATATTCCTTCATATGTGCAATGCTTGTAATATTCTTTCACGACCTGCGAGTCGATGTAATCTTCAATTAGAGCTTCTATAGTAGTAGCTTAGTTTGAAGAAATCAAGCATTCGGCACTCGAAAGAACGGTGATGAAGATGGAGATCCTGTACACCGGCATGGAGATGGAGATCACCATGTGAAGGGGGCCATACTATTTCACTATATGCTATTCTTCTTGCTTTCATATGTGATATGTTTGTTTGATAGGATAGCATCCCTCGCAAAATTAAGTAGTAATGATGCCCTTCCAAATGTTGCACCCGTCACCGTTATGCTCGTCAATGGTGGGTCTGCCAAAGCAGAGTGCCATTCTCTATCATAACACGAGGGGGTATATGTCAGACATATACATGCAGGAGCATTTGGTTTACTTAACAAGGCTATCAAAACAGTTTTGGGCCTTGGGGCATAGGTTGGCGCCGGGGCATGGAGATGCCACACCAACAACAAGAGTCACATAGAGATGTGATTAGCAAGGAGTTGCTTACCGATGTTATTAATCTTCTAGCGGTGATGGCAAAGCTCACTAGAAAATCGCTTAACATGTGGATCTTGACCCAATACGTAACCTAGAGGGAAGGTGGAAAATACGTAATGGGAGTCTAATGTTAAATTGTTTAACAATAGACATAGCATAAACATTGTGCTAAACTTTGTTTTTTCTGTTGTAGAATAAATGGCGGCTAATACTACACCCAGTACCTTTAATTTGCGATCTATTCTCGAAAAGGAAAAATTAAATGGAACAAACTTTATGGATTGGTATCGCAACTTGAGAATTGTTCTCAAGCAAGAGCGTAAGGAGTACGTTCTTGAAGTACCTTATCCGGAGGATTTGCCTAATAATGCCACCGCAACGCACGGAGAGCTTACGAGAAGCACACTAATGATGCCCTAGACATAAGCTGTCTCATGCTAGCTACAATGTCCCCCGAGCTTGAAGCAATATGAGAGCAGCGATGCTCACACTATTATTCGGGGACTGCGTGGCATGTTTGAGAACCAAGCTCGGGCCGAGAGGTTTAACACCTCAAAGTCCTTGTTTGCGTGCGTGCTTGTTGAGGGGAATCCCGTCATCCGCATGTGATAAAGATGATTGGCTATATCGAGAGTCCGGAAAAACAAGGTTTTCCCCTTAGCCAAGAGTTGGCTACGATGTGATTCTCCACTCGCTCCCTCCGAGCTTCGAGCCATTCATATTAAACTATCACATGAACAATATGGATAGAACCTTGGCTGAATTGCATGGGATGCTAAAGACAATGAGGAAAGTATCCAAAAACGGTCATCATGTGATGATGATGCGAAGGCAAAGCGCAAACCACTGTCAAGAAACTTTGCACCAAGAGGAAGTTAACTCCCGATGAGATCGCGAGTGCCTCCAATGCAAAGAAGGGCAAGAAGGGGTCGGCGGCATCGATGCCGTTTGCTTCTATTGCAAGGAGACAGGCCATTGGAAGAGGAACTGCAAGAAGTACATGGAGGATCTCAAAAAGAAGCAAAGTACGACTTCGCTTTAGGTATTAATGTTATAGACATTAATCTTGCTACTTCACCTACGACTCTTGGGTATTTGATACCGGATCGGTAGCTCATATTTGCAAATCGTTGCGGGGGAATGAGAAGAAGTAGAGGATTGAGAAGGGGCGAGGTGAACTGCGCGTCGGCAATGGAGCAAGCGTTGCTACGCTTGCTTGTCGGCACGAGACCACTTTATCTACCTTCGGGATTAGTTTTGGAATTGAATAATTGTTATTGTGTTCCAACACTATGTCAAAACGTTATTTTCGCTTCATGTTTGCAAGCGGAAGGATATGATTTTAGATCAATGGACAATGGTTGTTCAATATATCTCGAGATATGTTCTATTTTCATGCTCCATTGGTGAATGGATTATACGTTTTGAATCTTGAAGCGTCTCCCATCTATAACATTAATACGAAAGGCAACTCTCTAATGATATAAACCCCACGTTTATCCGGCATTGTCGCTTAGGCCATATAAATAAGAAACGCATGGAGAAGCTCCATAAGGATGGATTGCTTCACTCTTTTGATTTTGAATCACTTGAGACATGTGAGTCTTGTTTACTTGGTAAGATGACAAAGGCACCTTTCACGGGCACAGTGAAAGAGCAAGTGACTTGTTGGCACTCATACATACGATGTATATGGACCAATGAGCTCAACGGCCGAGGTGGTTATCGGTACTTCATTACCTTTACCGATGACTTTAGTAGATATGGTTATATCTACTTAATGAGGCATAAGTCCGAATCCTTTGAAAAGTTCAAAGAATTCCGAATGAAGTACTGAGAATCATTTAGGGAAAACAATCAAGTTTCTACGATCGATCATGGAGGGGAATACTTGAGCCAAGAGTTTGGTAATCATCGAAAGATTGTGGAATTGTTCCACGCTTGACTCCGCCAGAACTCCGCAATAGAACGGAGTGTCCGAACGGAGAAATCGCACCTTGTTGGACATGGTGCGGTCGATGATGAGCCAAAGTGATCTTCCGTTATCCTTCGGGTATATGCTCTTGAAACAATGCGCTCACACTAAATAGAGTTCCATCTAAGTCGGTTGAAAAGACACCATATGAGATATGGACAGGCAACCTCCTAGTTTGTCTTTTCTCAAAATTTGGGGATGCGAAGCTTATGTAAAACGTTTACGATCGACAAGCTCACACCCAAATCGACAAGTGCTTCTTTGTGGGATATCCTAAGGAAACTAAGGGATATTACTTTTATAATCGGGAACAAGGCAAAGTGTTTGTCGCCCGATACGGTGTCTTCTTGGAGAAAGAGTTTCTTTCAAGAAGGGTTAGTGGGAGCAGGGTGCATCTTGAAGAAGTTCAAGAAACACCGAAAATGTTTCGGCGACCACGTAACCACAACAGGAGGTGCAAAGTGTTGCGCCACCGGTTGATAGATACACCGGCCCACGGAGGTCGAAAGATCACGTCGTGCACCGACAGTACACAGTGCGGAACAACGTGATATATTGTTGTTGGACAACGATGAACCTAAGACCTATGAGGAAGCGATGGTGGGACCCGATTCCAACAAGTGGCTTGGAGCCATGAAATCCGAAATAGAATCCATGTACGACAATCAAGTTTGGAACTTGGTTGATCCACTGATGGTGTCAAAACCATTGAGTGTAAATGGGTTTTTAAGAAAAGGCCGATATGGATGGAAATGTTCACATTTATAAGGCGCGATTGGTGGCGAAAGGTTTTAAACAGATTCAAGGAGTTGATTATGATGAAACCTTCTCGCCCGTCGCAATGCTTAAATCTATTCGGATTATCCTAGCGATTGCTGCATATTTCGATTATGAGATATGGCGATGGATGTCAAAACGGCTTTCCTAAATGGAAACCTAAGCGAGGATGTATACATGATACAACCTCGGGGTTTTGTCGATCCGAGAATCACTGAAAGATATGCAAGCTACGAAATCCATTTATGGATTGAAGCAAGCATCTCGGAGTTGGAATATTCGTTTTGATGAAGTAATCAAAGGGTTTGGTTTCATCAAAAACGAAGAAGAGGCCTGTGTTTACAAAAGGGTCAGTGGGAGCGCAATTGTATTTCTAATCTTATATGTGGATGACATATTACGATTGGAAATGATATCCCTATGCTTGAATCCGTCAAGTCTTCATTGAAAAATAGTTTTTCCATGAAAGACTTAGGGGAGGCAGCATATATATTGGGCATTCGGATCTATAGAGATAGATCCAAGAGGCTAATTGGATTAAGCCAAAGTACATACATTGACAAGGTGTTGAAAAGGTTCAACATGCATGATTCCAAGAAAGGTTTCATGCCCATGTCACATGGCATTAATCTTAGCAAGAATCGGTGTCCTCGGACACATGATGAGCGGAATAAGATGGGTATGGTTCCATATGCTTCGGCAATTGGATCCATCATGTATGCCATGCTTTGTACACGCCCAGATGTCTCGTACGCTTTGAGTGCTACGAGCAGATACCAGTCAGATCCAGGTGAAGGTCACTGGACTGCCGTAAAGAATATCCTTAAGTACTTGAGAAGAACTAGGATATGTTCCTAGTCTATGGAGGTGAAGAAGAGCTCGTTGTAAGTGGTTACACCGATGCTAGCTTCCAAACAGACAAGGATGATTATAGATCGCAATCTGAGTTCGTGTTTTGCCCGAACGGAGGCGCGATCACTGGAAGAGTTCCAAGCGGGATACGTTGCTGATTCTACAACGGAGGCCGAGTACATTGCTGCTTCGGAAGCTGCAAAGGAGGCTGTTTGGATCAAGAAATTCGTTTCGAGCTTGGTGTGATGACTAGTGCGACTGGTCCAATGTGTCTCTATTGTGATAATAGTGGAGCCATTGCGCAAGCCAAGGAGCCAAGGTCACATCGAAGTCCAAACACATACTTCGGCGATATCATCTCATCCGCGAGATAGTGGACAGAGGTGATGTCAAGATATGCAAAGTGCACACGGATCTCAACATAGCCGATCCGCCGACAAAACCTCTCCCTCGGCCGAAGCATGAGGCGCACACAAGAGCAATGGGTATTAGATACTTACATGATTGACTCTAGTGCAAGTGGGAGATTGTTAGTGATATGCCCTAGAGGCAACATGGAGATGTTGGATATCACGTCAATGTTTATGTATAAATGAATAAAGTGTTATTCAGTTCCATGAAATAGACATCTTGTATTGATCAATAAGTACGTGACTTATTTATGAGACTCTTTATGTATGAATCTATTTCTAAACGATCCCGATCATATATCATATTGTTGGAACAAAAATGATTCTAAGATCGGCATGTTTATTGATTGATGATCATGTCTCATAGATCATGGGTATGGAGATACCAAATCAATAAACATGGACACATGTGTTGGAGAACACATTGTTGGATAGACCCACCATGAGACACTACAGGAATTAATGTGCCATTAGTTGGTCTTAGGTAGTGTTGGTATAAAGTCCTTAGACCTGAGATCACCATGGATTCCAACATGTGCAGTAGCCTACTTTGGGACTACCAAACGCTATTCCGTAATCGGGTAGTTATAAAGGTAGTTTTCGGGTTTGCTATTAAACATGGAGTGGGATGTGAGTGATCAAGATGGAATTTGCCCCTTCTTTGGAGAGATATCTCTGGGCCCCTCGCGGTAATGGATTATTGAAATGCATGGCCATGCTAAGTTGATTGAGGAGTCAATCAACGGACGATAATCCAATACGGTTCGAGTGAATGGTTAAGCTATTGAAGGGATGGCACACATCTTGCCTATAGCTTAACTGGTATCGTGAGGCAAAGGGATTTGTGTACACATTACAGGTTCAGAGCCGATATTATTCTTGTATACTATGGTGTCAATATGTGCTGCTAGGCGCCGCTGTTGATAGGTCGGCTGAGTTAGACTCGAGCCGACGATCGGCTAAGTTAGACTATCGCCGAAACCGAGTATACCCGAACCTACGTGGTCGCACGCTTAAGGGGATAAGAACAGCACTCGAGTTGGACTCGGATACGGCTCGATCGGATAGGGATCCGATCGGATAGAGTCCTATGGGCTTACGACGTGTGGGCGGCCAACTCTATGAGATACGGATGAGATCCGATTCAAAATAGAGTCCTAATCGGCCACTAGTCCCGCGGCCAACTCTATATAAAGGAGGGAGGGGTGGAGAGCTGCGGTACGTCAATTGCATCGCGTGCAACAGAAGTCGCCGAGATCAATCTCCACGGAAACCCTCCCCACTTTCGAGCCAAACCCTAGCCTTGCATCGCGTGCTAGCACACGGGTGTACGGCGTTCGTCCCCGGACGTGTGGATACCGGTAGAGGCGCGCTACGTTGCGCGCGTTGATCGGCTTCGGATCGGCCGCAATCGGAGCGATCGGCGTGGTGAAATCGGCGCGGTCGGGCGCATCGGAGCGAGGCGTGAGAACGCGGCCGGACGACTCGAATCGGCTGATTGGCAAATCGGCTGTCTCCGGGAATCGGCTACACTGTTCCGGATTGGATTGCACTGATTGGCTATTCCGCTACACTCTACTCCAATCGGTAACGATCTATCGGCCCTTACTTGCAAGTGTTCCTGGTTTGCGCGGTAAAAGTTTTTGTTTTCGGCTAGCGTAGCCTCCGCGTAACCCTTCATAAATAGGACCCGAGACCCTTGTAAAGACACACACAATCAATACAACTTTCGGCGCATCGTCTCCTATTTTCTTCAGAGGAACACTTGATCCGGCTTCGGGCTGCATCTTTTCAATCCCCGATTAAGGTAAATGTTTGTCATTAGTGGTGTATCTCATCGAATTTAGTGCTTCCATCGCTATGATACTCTAAATTCAATGATTTATGCTACGCTTGTTATCATATATCACATATAATCTAGAACGATGTTTAGATCTGTCTTGACATCGGCCTGTTTCTATCAAGAATCAGTAGCCGACAGAGCTAGATCTAAGGGTTGGCCTAGATTTTATGCGATATCCACCGTCTCGAGGGGTTTTACATCAGCTATAGTAGATCTGATTATTCTTTTTATACTTAATGCTGCATCAATCTGACCTATTAAGTTGTTTTTAGAGCTTTTATGATCTATTCGGCTAGACGTATATGTTTAGAGACAGTGCCGGGGTTTCAGCCGGCCTTATCTGTTTTAATATCCTTTTGGCATATTTATTATCAGGTTTATTAAAGCCGCCTCTTATATTAAGATCTTGCCTAGTTAAATGCCCTAAGCGAATCGCCGTCATCGCCCACAGTGCACGGATCTAGGTTTAGCGCATTTAGCTTAGATCAATATTTTTCATAAGATGAGTCGGAGTACTAGCCGATTCACATTTAGAGTTACGGTATCGGCTAGGCTGTTAAGGCATATATTTATTATCCCATTGTATATTTGGATTAAGTGGTTACTCTTTGTCTGCGCATCATCTATTCTAGTCACTTAGTTTAAATGCACTTCGGGATAGCATATATATGTAAATTGACTCTCACACCGATCCGTAGGATCTAACTTAACCCTTAATGCATATGTCTTTATTTTTCTTATTGGTTAACAATCAAACCAACTGGCACGCCCTGTACTGCACAGGTAGCTGAGAAGGACCTGCACTGGAGCTAAGCAGATCTCCTAGGCCAGCGCGTGAGAGAAATTTCTCATCAACACCCGTCACCGTTATAATTTTTCCATTTAATTTTTATAAATTTATTTTTATATGTGTATGCTATTTCTTATTTTAGCATTGTTGAGCTCTAGCGTAAATAATTCAGTAAATTTCAATAATTCACTACATTTATTTATTTCACTAAATAATTCACTAAATTTCAATAATTTGTTTAATTCATTAAATAATTCTTCAAATTAACTAAATTCAATATATATAAACTATTATTAAGCAAATTTACACAAAAGAGTTCCTAATACAAAATAGTTCATTCATTACAAGAAATAGCAAAACAAATAAGTATAAAGGCATCAATCACAAAGTTATGCCTTCCGTATGATCTAAACGAGCATATGTCACATCCTCTTGGGGATCATCGTCAAGGTCGATGTGAGGTCTTACATGAAGATTTTGATTGTATTCTTCTTCGTTGACGATGTTGTCAACCCCGACAATTCGGCGCTTGCCATCCCTGATGATGTGCATCTTCTTGAGGCATAGTGATCGGTTGTCTTGAGGACGATCCAGAAGGATTAGGCTGACTGGGGACTCCTCCTGATAGCCCTGGCTGCACTGGTGGTGGGATCGGCCGATTTTGGGTGACCAAAGTCCTGTAGCCGGGAAACTGGTCGTCTGTAAAGTAGGTTGGCCCCCTCTATAGCTGATCAGCAATCTTTGAATCAACCACAGTGGCAATCATGTTGTTCAAGGTGTTGACCAAAATGTCGCTCTGGTTGACGAGTGCATGATGCACAGCCGAATCGATCCGATCCTGCAAAGTATGCAGCTCCGAATCGTTTTGCTCCTGTTTCGACTCCTCCATCTTGTGTTTGCCTTTCGTATCGCTTGAGGAGGATGCCTTGAAATCGTCCATGCTAAATTTGTATTTCTGGAGAACGGACCCAGATCGGGTCTAGGCGAACGATTCTAGGTAATTGGCCTACAGTTCTTCTACCATTTTCTTGTAGTCGGCCTGATGTTCAGCCGATAGTTGTTCCATCCTGATTGGAGCCACGTTCTCTTCAGTGATCTCTGAGTTCTTGATGTTAACCATCACGTCCGATACTTAGTGATCTACTGATGGTCCCACCAGGCGTGCCAAGAAGCGTGTTGATGAGAAAATTCTCTCACGTGCTGGCCTGGGAGATCTGCTTAACTCCAGTGCAGGTCCTTTTCTCGGTTGTTTGATGTAAACAGGCGTGCCTGTTGGTTTGATCTGTCAACCAACAAGAAACAAATAGATATGCGTTAAGGTTAGGGTTAGATCCTACCGGATCGGCTAAGGAAAAAATTTACATATAATTGCTATCCCAAAGAATATTTAAACTAAGTGATTGGGATAGATCGGCTATGCCGAGACAGTATAAATCACTCAATCTAAATATACACTACGATTATAAATATATGCATTCATGGCCTAGCCGATACTGTAGACCTAACTGTAGATCGGCTAGTACTCCGATACTTCTTATGAAAAGATATTAATCTAACCTAAATGAGTTAAACCTAGATCAATCGACTATCGGCTGATGCTGACAGATTGATACCGGCTTAAAGCATTTAACTAGATTAAGATCTTAAGATAAGAGGCAGCTCTAATAAATCTAATAGCAAATAATACTAAAAGATATACTAAAACAGGTAAGGCCGGCTGAAACCCCAGCACTGTCTCTACAAGTTTATATCTAGCCGAATAGATCATAATACTTCTAAAAGCGACTTAACAGATCATAGATGATGCAACATTAAATATAAAAAGATAGCATTATATAGACTGATGTAAACCCCTCAAGACGGTGGATACAGCATATAACCTAGGCCAACATCTGGATCTAACTCTATCGGCTGCTGCCTCCTGAGTAGAACAAGCCGATGGCAAGATAGATCTAGACATTGTTCTAGATTATATGCCGTATATGATAACTTGCGCAGTCTAAAGCATCAAACCTAGAGTATCATGATGATGGAAGAACTAGATTCGATGAAATAAACCACTATCAACAAGAATTTACCTTAATCGGGGATCAAAACGATGCAGCCCGAAGCCCGATGCGCCGAGATTGTATTGATTGTGTATCTTTACAGGGGGTTTCGGGTCCTGTTTATACCCAAGTACAACAAAGCCTGTGTCGAACACGGTTTCTAATCTATCTACTATACATGGTACAACAATATCCCGGGACGTGGTCCCTTCCCTCATTACAATAGGAATATCTAAACAAATCCCTCATTTACAGATACAATTGCCGTTACAGGACTCTATCCATAGATGAAAATATCTTTAACACGCAATTTGGGAACCGAATCTACCATTTATCTTCAAGATTTCCATCGGAAGCGATCCCATCTTCTTCTCTGAATCGGGATCGGCTATCGGCTGTCCTAGTCCGATTCGCGCCTTGCCGACTGGCTCCATAGCTGATTCAGACTCAGCCGATTTTGTTTCTGCCTCTTCACAGATCACGCATCTTTCCCGATTCCGCTCCAATCTCTGCTTCAAACCCGGGGATTTGGTTACCAAATTTGGTCGTTAACAGTAGTTCAGCTCCCAGATTTGTTCAATGCAGCCATAGTATGTGTTGGACCCAACTTGATCCTAGAATGCATCTATATGGATTCCGTTGTTTTCACTGTGCTTTTGTCACCTTGTTGTACGGTGTAAAACATGTAACCATTAATATTGTATCCTTGACATGTGTCTATCTCCCAACACGGTCTCATTGCCAACAATCCTACTGTCTCATTTGAATCATTCGGCGACATTGTAATACGCTTCTTGAACCATTCGTTGAATCGGGAGTTATGTTCTCTGTTAATCCACATGTCGCCCCAAGTTCTCATGTTGGATTTCACTAAATGCTCCTCAAAGTATGGGGCAACTTCTGTCATATGTTGGAGCACTGCGAAATTGGCCTGCAAATAGGAAGCTCGATAACACACAACTCTATTCCTGTCTATTATGCCAGTGCCTGACAACCTTCCTTTGTGACGAGACGCTCGTACTCCGATAGGATCGGCCTCGGCCACATAATCAACGCAAAACTCAATAACCTCCTCGGTCGTGTAACCTTCAATGATGCTCTCCTCTGGTTTTGCTCTGTTTCTCACGTAAGACTTTAGAACTCCCTTGTACCTCTCGAACGAATACATTTCTCTTAGAAATGCTGGGCCACATAGTTTTGTTTGCTTCATGAGATGAACAGGGAGATGAGTCATGATATCAAAGAAAGACAGAAAGAAACATCTCCATGTGACAGAGGGTATTGCCAATATCGGTCTGCCATCCATCTTGGTCTTCGGGATCTATAACCTTCTGACCGATTGCATTAGAGAAGACACACAGACGTTGGATCGTATGGTGGACTTTCGGTGGTAGAATGCCTCTGATAGCAATTGGCAAGATCTGTGTGATGAGCATGTGACAATCGTGATACTTCATTCCAACCAGTTTTATGTCGTCCAATTTGACATACTTACTTAAAACCTTGCTGAATAGCTTGATGGAACTTTGATATCTCTGAGGCATGATAACATTGTGATCTTCTCATCCTTCGACAATGTGTGGCAAGCTGGAGGGAGGTACACTCTGTCTGTCTCTGCATTTGTTACAGACAGAAGTTCACTGCGAATATTCATCTCTTGTAGATCAAGACACACATTCGACCCGTCCTTTGTCTTCCCAAGAATATTCAGTAGTAGCCCTACCAAACTCTCACACACATTCTTTTCTACGTGCATAAGATCAATGCAATGACGGACCGATATCTTTACAGTAAGGAAGTCGCCAAAATATGTATTTTTTTCTTCCACAAACCCTTGTCCGTTGCCTTACTTCGTTCTTTTCTTCCCAAACTCAGTAGTTAGGTCCTTGACCATGTTGTGGACCTCATCTCTGGATAGATACTTGGGTGCAGTCTGAAGTTCCCTCTTACCATTGAAAAGTTTATTTTTTCTTATAAATGTGTGTTGGAGAGGGAGCCATCTCCTATGATTGATGTAAACCATCTTTCTAGATTTCTTCAGCCACCTATTGCGTGTATGTTCCATACAGTCGGAGCATGCCTTATTTCCTTTCACGGTTTGTCCAGAAAGATTGCCAAGTGCAGGATAGTCATTAATGGTGCAGAAGAATAGAACGCGTAGGTTGAAGTTCTCCTCGCCGTACGCATCCCAAGTTTCCACACCTTCTTTCCAGAGAGTCTTAAGGTCATCGATAACAAGCTCCAAGAACACATCAATGTCATTGTCGGGTTGTTTCGGTCCTTGGATTAACATGCACAGCATAATGTATTTTCTTTTGAAGCACAACCATGGCGGTAGGTTATAGTTTGCAATCAAAACTGGCCAAGTGCTATGAGAACTGCTCATGTCTTCGAAAGGATTCATGCCATCTGTACACAAACATACTCTCATGTTTCTAGGGTCGGCTATGAATTCTCGGTATCTTCGGTCGATATTCCTCCATTGAATCGAATCTGCGGGGTGTCTTAGCATACCATCGTTCCTTCTCTCTGTGGCATGCCAGCGTACTAACTCTGCTTCCTTGGGGTTGACAAAGATTCTATTGAAATGATCAATTGTAGGTAGGTACCACATAACCTTTGCCGGACCACCCCGCTTTGACTTCTTTCCTTCGTTAGCACTTTTCGTTCTCTTGTATCGAGAAGCCTTGTAGATAGGACAAACATCTAAGTCTGCATATTGCTTCTGGTACAATATGTAGTCGTTTGGACAAGCGTGAATTCTACGGACCTCTAACCCTAGGGTACACAAAACCTGCTTTGCTTCATATATCGTCTCGGGCAATGTGTTCTTGTCAGGAAGCATGGTCTTCAAAATTCTCAAAAGTTGTGTAAAACTCTTGTTTGTTCATCCACTACTTGCCTTCAGCTTCATTAGCTCCAAGGTAGCTGACAATTTGGTGTGTTTTGTCTTGCATCCGGCGTATATAGGCTTCTTTGAGTCACTGACAAACCTGCTAAACTTCATAGAATCTCTCTTATTGTAGGTTGGGTCCTCAATGTCACGTAACATGTCATGCAGCAGATCATGATCCACATCAACCATTTCACTGCCCAATGGATAAGGTACAAACACGTCATGTTCATCTTCATTTTCTTAATTTTGTGCATCACTTCTGTTTGCAGCTGCACCACTGCCTGATTCTTGCTCATCATGTTTCACCCAACATGTGTAACCCTCCATGAATCCTCGTTGTATCACATGAGCATGTACATCCACTCTGCTACCAAACATATTCTAATTTTTGCAATCTGCACATGGACGACACATGCAATCGCTCTTTCTTCTTTTCATATCCTTCTTTGCAACGTTTATAAAATTTAACACGCTATTTTGATGCTCTTCGCTATAACGTCACACAGTTTTCCCATACATCCAACTTCGATCCATCGCTGAGCTATAAAAAAGTGGAAAAAATATTAGATAAACATTTTGCAGGTAAGTATTTACTAGATTTATGAGAAATGTCTATTATTTTTCAATTACTTTTGCACTTTCTTATTTCCTAGGGAAAAAAGACAAAAATTTGCCCCCTTCTTCCTTTCACCAAAACAGTGAATAGTGGGATAACCACTCCACTAGGTGGTTGAAGTATTTATAGCGTGCAATTACTATCTGTAACGGCCAATGTACTAGCAGCTCTGATGGGTATTGCAGTTATCTTTATTAGGCCTATGTACAAGCCTGTCACTGACGGCACTCATCGGTGATGGGCTTAATTGTTATCTCAATCGGGTCGTAACTTTGAGCCCATCGCCGATGATATACATCAGTGACGGGCTTCTATTGGAGCCCGTCAAAGACAACATTGGTTATCTTTGTCGGGCCTTTAATTGAGCCCGTCACCGATAAGTATCATCCGTGACGGGCTCTAGATTTATGCACATCCGACATGTCTGTGTGAGTATATCTTTGTCAGCCTCTTTTTCGGCCCGTTGGAGATGACTTAGTTGTGACGGCCCGTAAGTATGAGTCATGTGATGGGCCGTCACAGAGAAGAGGATCTGTACTAGTGATCCATAAGAATGTCACCTTCTCCTCCTCATCTTCCCGCTACTCCACTCCTTTCTCACTGTCGTCGCCATTGCACCCTCGGTCGCAGGTGGCAGTGACAGGGAACATGGAGATGGACGCGCTCATGAATCTGGCATTGGACCCATCAAGCCACTTGCTACCATCGTGGGCACGAGGCGCCGAGGCGGCGACCCATGAGGCCACGACGACTATGTTGAATAGTATAGGGATAGGGATATACTGCAAATATTTCTCATGGGGCCAATATATATATAGGAGTGTCAGTGTTATCAATAAGGCATACCCAATATTTCTGTGTTTAGCTTGGCATGGCTCATCATATACCAAGTCTTATATGGAATCATACCTTGTATATGGAAGATATTTCAGATAAGGAAGAAGAAAAAGAGTTATACTCATACGCCACAAGGATTACTCGGATCATATCCATATTTGGTTTCCTAGTTTTATTTGGACAAGGAGACAACCAAAGATATAAATATAAGACCCCCAAAAGAAGAGAGGATAGACAAGACAGATCAACACAAATCAATACACTCCTAGACAAATCCAATACGGAGCCATAAAGACCGACATAAGGGATCTAGAGCTACCTCTAATCTTGTCGAGTTCATATTTGAGAAAGAAAACTATACTACCCATCGATTATGTGTGAGAGCTACATGCCACCAAGCCGACAGAGACAAAATTAGGTCTTCCTAACTATTGTACTCGTGTGATACTGATATATAACAACATCGTCTTAGACCAACAGAAGTAGGGTTATTACTTGTCAATTAAGAGGCCCGAACCTATGTAAAAACACGCCTCCTATCTATTTTACCTCAATTTCGCGTATACCATGGTTCCAGTGATCCCTATACCCTCCAAATATTGTTTTCAGGTACAACCTGTCAACAAGGAGATATATGGGGTGGAGATAAGGAAGAATTATAAATAAGGAAGGAGTCCACACAAATCAATCCTTTCCTAATACATCTCTAACTACCATATACTCTAACATCCCCCGTATTCCAAGTGTGAGCAACACGGACGCTTATACTGGAGAAGAAACCGGTGAGAAAGCTCAACATGAATGATAGCCCTTTGTGCTGTAGTCAATGTAGCCAAAGCGAAGGAGCCTTGGTCAATGAAGTCGTGCGTAGAGTAGCAATCCTCGCACTACCTCTACGAGTGGTCAAGGTACGACTACACCTGGTCCTCGACCAGCGTGGTAGCGATCTCATCACCTCTACGAGTGGTCGAGGTATGACTACAGCTGGTCCTCGACCAGCGTGGTAGCGATCCCATCACCTTTATGAGTGGTCGAGGTACGACTACACCTGGTCCTCAACCAGCGTGGTAGCGATCTCATCACCTCTACGAGTGGTCGAGATATGACTACATCTGGTCCTCGACTAGCGTGGTAGCGATCCCATCACCTTTATGAGTGGTCAAGGTACGACTACACCTGGTCCTCGACCAACGTGGTAGTGATCCCACCACCTTTACGAGTGGTTGAGATACGATTACACCTAGTCCTCGACCAACGTGATTGCAATCCTCCCATCATCTCTATGAGTAATCGAGGTATGACTACACTTGATCCTCGACCAACGTGGCAGCGATCCTTCCACCACATCTATGAGTGGTCGAGGCATGACTACACCTGGTCCTCGACCAGCGTGGTAGTGATTCCATCACCTCTACAGGTGGTCGAGGTACGACTACACTTGATCCTGGACCAACATAGTAGCGATCCTCTCACCACCTCTACGAGTGATCGAGGTATGACTATGCGCCGGGTCCCCGCTGGACTAGTGTGTGTAGCGATCCTACCATACCCGTGCATTAACCTATATAAGTTTTTATACATATCAAATGTGCAATATTTTTCTGTTGATCTCATTTTCTCATATCACTATTGGTTGAAGTCGTTTCCTATCGTCCTATTATGTTAAGTCGGACGATTCACCGGGTCTCAGAACCTTTGCCGAGGACGTCTAGTTCTATTGTATTAGTCTGGTACTGAGGGTCGAACGGCTATGTCAGAATTGGTCATGTCAGCATTCACATTATATTAATCCTAAGCGTTCTCTTGGGAGCTTTCTATCAAACAATTTGGTTTGAGAATTGGTTTTAGGAAAATCAGATATCAGAGCAATTGATTTTCTTGAGTAAAATAGACTAGTTGGGGGCTTTATAATAGTCGGCATCTTGTCTTGACTAAATAAAGCTCAAACCGACAATTCTTGTACTCGACTAAAAGACATGTCGATTGTGGAAATTGCCAATGAGAAAAGGGGGTAGCGTACGAGAGTGTTGATGAGAAATTTTCCCACGCACTGGCCTGAGAGATATGCTTAACTCTAGTGCAGGTCCAAATTGGATTGCCTTCGGTGTGTAGGGCGTGCAAGTTGGTTTGATCCTGTAACCAACAAGAAAACAAAGAATAGGCAATTAAACTATGATTAGATCCTACTCGATCGGTTATAGATATTCATAATGCATAATTGCTTTTCCAAAGCACATTTAGACTAAGTGATGGGATAGATCGGTAGTATACCAAGATAGTATAAATCACTTATATCTAAAAGCACATTAGAATAATAATTATACATATTTATAGCCTAGCCAATGTCGTAGATCTGATGTGAATCGGCTAGTACTACGATACAATTTTATACTAAGATATTAATCTGAGCTAAATACACTAAACAAGGATTAATCAACTGTTAATATGACTTAACAGATTGATGCCGAGCTTATCATAATTAAATAGACTAAGATCTTGATATAAAAGGCGGTTCTAACACATCTAGCAGTAATAAAACATATAAGATGGCTAAAACAGGTAAGATCGGCTGAAACCCCGATACTATCCCTAATAGAAATCATTAAGCCGAATAGATCTGTATGATTCTAAGAGCGACCTAATTGATCAAATTGATGCAGCATTAAGTATAAAAGAAGCACGAGATCTATATAAGCTAATGAAGACCTTTCGAGATGGTGGATACACCATATAACCTAAATCAATCCCAAGATCTAGCTCTGTCGGCTGTTATCTTCGAGGAGATGCTAGTCGATCGCGAGATAGATCTAGACATTGATATAGATTATATGTCGTATATGATAAATTAAGCAATTTGCAACAACGGGATCATAGTATCATGATGATGGAAGCACTAACCCCGGTAGCACAAACCGCTTGTAACATGAAATTTCCTTGCTTGGAGATCGAAACCCGATGCAGCCCAAAAGCGAGGCAAGAACTCATCGAGATTGCAAGTAAAATAAAAGGGTGGCGATGCGTCGAGACTGTATTGAGTTGATTATTGATTTCATGGTCTCGGGTCATATTTATACCCGAATACACAATGAGTCCGTAACGGACACGATTCCTATCCTTATTACAGATTGAATTATTGATATTCCTAAAACAAACCAACATTATCTATAAGGAAACTATACAAAATATCCTAATTTGAAGATACAATTGCCATTTTAGGACGTTATCTGTAGATGGAAATATCTTCGAAGCACTTGGAAACCGAATCCAATGATTATCTTCACGCCTCCTTCCGGGATTGGTCTCATCTGCTCACCCAATCGAAATCGGTTGTATCGGCTGCCTTGTCTGACTTGGACTCAGCCGACTGGCTCCTTAGCCGATTCAGACTCAGCCGACGCAGACTCTATTTAAGGGAATCATGCGCTCCTTCGATTCTGCTTTAATCCTTGCGTCAAACTCAAGGATTTGCTTACCAAATTTGGTCGTTAACACATGCCCCCAAGTCCATGATATTGATAATGTTGCAGATTTTTTGCAATCCTAGGGCAAATCTAATTCGGTCGTTATAAACAACTCCTTAAATAATGTCTCGTATGCACCAAAACAACTCACGCCGTCACTTTCTTTCACCGCTTTTAGCCCAACAACCCCTAAAAGCTCCAGCGACTCCTTCGGCGCTCCTGACGATCCATGGCAACCCTCGATCTCGGCGACGATCTCCTCTCCATTAATGGCATCCTCCTCTACCCCTGCTGACACTCCAACAGCCGACTATGCCGAGATATGTTTCCATCGGCTAAATCTCTTTTCTTCCCTACTCACGGCCGTAGATTTGCATCCTTTGCTCTGAATTGCGTTTCTATTCCCCTTTTTATTGTAGCATGTTGCTCATCAAATCATTGTACCAAGCCTGCTCAATCCTGACAGACATTTCCTAGGGCCCATCGGCAACATGGATCCCACAGACATCATTAATGCCGAAACAAACAGAATGCCCTATAGGATTCAAAACCCTAGTTTGCCGCCCTGGAACGGAACCTTTATGTCCTGGCCTTCCACCGATAAATCCTGGCCGACTTGGTACAAGAGAATAGAAGCTAGCAAACAAAGTCACTGGGAAGAAGTGGGAATAGCCCAATGCCTGGCACTCTCAATAGCTAACCAGCCCAAAGATTAACTGCTCATGTCGGCTGCATGCTACTTCTGGAACAACACATTCAACGCTTTTTTCTTCCAACAAGGACCTATGACCCACACGTTAGCCAATGTCTTCATAATAACTGGTTTGGACATCCTGTCATCAGCTAACCCAAATCGGGTAGACAGCAAAGGCCAGTGCTCCTTCAAAACAAAAGCCATCGGAGGCTGGAACGGATATATCAGCATGAACATGGGCACTGGATCGGTTAGCCCCAGGGAACACATAGCCTTCCTGATGATGTGGTTGGAAAAATTTCTCTTCTGCGGATCTAGCTACGGCCCTACAGCCAACTAGCAGTTGTAGCCGAAGCCTTGGTATCAAAGACCCAAATCCCCATGGGCAAATTCTTACTGGGCTATCTCTGTCAAACTCTCAACCAAGCATCGGCCAAGATAGCAGCTGATTCGGTTATAGGCATTGGAGGCCCTTGGTAGTTTTTGCAACTCTGGCTAGTGCTCCTCACGCAGAAAATTTCTGGATGAGGATGCTGAATTCCCATTAGTAGAGATGATTGAGGATGATGGCGGAGAATAAGTGACTACACGCAGGTGTATGTCTTTTGGAGAAGTTGCCGCCGTTCACCCCGGGTCTAAGTTATCAAGTGAACTCTTAGCCGATTGGTTCACACTTTTCTATGATGGATTTGCCAAGAACATTCGGACATGGTTTTTCTACGAAAACTGCCCAGAGTTTTAGCTCCCCATCGAATTAAATTTTGATGAGCTCAACTCAGAAGAATATCCAAAACCAAGGGAAATCTTCACTGCAGCCATCAACCCTTGTATCCTCCCAATCGGCATCCACCAGGGCTGAAATATCGTCAAGTCTTACGAGTTTTAATACCCTGTATCGGCCGCCAGACAATTCGGACTCGGACAATTGCTGATCGGACTCTACTATGCCTACAAGATCCAAACTAGAGGGGAAATAACTTCAAGGATAATGATGGATCGACTGATGAATATTGAGGGCCCCCCACTTGGCAGCATAGGCACTCTGGAGTTAGCCTTAAAGAGGAGTTCAGCTTTTGACAGATGGTCAATCGAACTGAAAAAGCACATTTTCCACCAACCATCTTCCATCTACCTAACCACACTCCTTCCAGAGTCAATCTCTAATGTGAGTACTTTTCTCCTTTGTCAATTTCTCAAAGTTATCGGCTATTATCTGCTTAATACCTAACCAATGCTTTCTTTCTTTACAGACAACCGATTCTTCTCCCCCCCCATGAGAGCAACTCAGGTGTTAAGATCCAATACGTCGCAGAGCGGATCCCAAATGGAGGCCTTGCTCCATCTATCATCAGCTTTAACGCGCCGAAAGTAACAATACTTCTGCACGACCAAACCCACGAGGCGCTGTCCAGGAAAAGGGCCAAGCCATCGGTTGCTGGTCCATCGGCTGCACAGAAGAAAAAACAGAAGAAATAAAAGACAACCCCAGCCGACAGTTTGCCATCTTTGGATCCAAGCGTGGATGAGGCCCTTAATCAAGAAATCATGGAAGAAGAAATTGGTCAAGCTATTGAAGAGGCTACAGCTGGATCCAGCCACTCAAGCAAGTATGCACGAACACCGTCGGCTCATGATCAAGCTCAGCAAACACCATCTCCTCCCCAGCGTCCTGCTCACCCTCAACCAGTACACATCTTTCCTTACTTGAAGTTTTTAGCAATTTAAATTTTCTTGAAATCTCTTTGTTCTTAACCAAAACCATTTGATTGCAGCGCAAAAGACTAGCCCATCGATAACCACGCCCTGCTTCACCAGTAAGCCCAAAACCCTGTCCTTCTTCTTCATGTTGATTGGCCGATTTCAACTAACAGTTGTCTATGTAGCCCCCTCATTCTCCATCGACTGCCCCTCACGCATCAAGCGAGCACACTCCATCGGCTAGGGGCAACCATCACATTGAAGAAGAAGAATCAGCACCAGCTCCCATAGCTAAGGTAAAAATAATCCCTTCAAAGACAAATCAGCTATTTAATCCCCTTGATACTTAAACAATCACAAATAAGGTCTTGCAGGCTTTAGCCGATATGTTCTCCTTCAACATCAGAGAATTCATCAGTGAAGAAGAAGAGATTACCAGCCAGGCCCAAGCTCCTATAGCCGACGAATTAAAAGAGAGACTCTTGGATATTGCTCGTCGGCTGGATAGCTCGCTGGACTACCTGGTTACCAACTGCGGGCCAATCAAAGCTAGGTTTGAAGAAATCGAAAGCCAACTTCCAGACAACATTGTTGATGCGATCTCCCAAGCTGCCCACATTTATCAGTATCGGTACAAGCTGGAAAGGGCAATGCAATGGATGATCGACAGAAAAGCCAGAGCCGGTCTTGAAACAATGATCGAGAACAACCGTCGGAGCGTCATCACTGAAAAAGCCAAGTTAGATGAGCTAACTGCGGGGCCATCGACTACTCAATCCAATATTGAACGGTTGAAGAAAAAGGAAGCTGAACTCATGGCCAAACTGGATCAATGCAGAGCTAAACTGCTTTTGAAGAGAAGAAACTAGACGATCTCCCAACGGCCATCGAGGAGCAACGAAATAAGCTAAAATCTTCCATTCAGTACTTGGAAGATTTGAGAAAATCTTTGAAACCGATTCTAGGTACTGACGCAGCTGACGTCGAGACGATCACCCAGTTGAGAACATAAAGCAAAAGGCGATATCGGCCATCAATGACTTCATCGGCAATTGAATCAATTCTTGTAATAGGGCTGGTTTTAGCAACTTTAAACACTCTTTGTAACATACAATTTTTGTAATCGGCGAGCTACTGTGCCTTGAATGCTGTAATATATTCCTCTTCTGCTGATTCCCTCAGTTTCCATGTCTTGACTGTCTCGAAAGTTTTCAAAGTCCCAAAATTTTTGAAGTCCTCTGATTTTGCATGATATGTGCCCCCCTAATTTTTCAATGTTGCCTGCAGCATTGATATAATTATAGACTAACACCAACTAACATGCATCGGCTAGGCTCAGCCGATTTGGAAAATGAAGGGGGAGAAAAACTTGTGATCAAATGTTCCTAAAGGTGATGTGTGTATTCTCAAAACACATCGGCTAGCATGCATCGGCAAGTACTTAGCCGAATCATGAGTTGATCCAAACACTGGGATAGTATTTCTTCAGATATTTGTCGTTAAGAGCCCTTCCCAGTACTTCTCCATCCAGTCCTTCTGGCATGTAGGCTCCCTTAGAGACGCATTTGTGGATCTTGAAAGGCCCCTCCCAATTAGGTGACCACTTGCCGAATTTGTTATCCCTTGTACCAATCGGCAGTATCAATTTCTAGACCAACTCGCCTTCTTCAAAAGAATTAGGCACAACTTTCTTGTTATAATGACGAGCCACTCTCTCTTTATCCCTGGTCACCTTTTCCAAGGCACGCATCCTTGATAAGACCAAGTCCTCTGATTCGTCTACCATCAGATTGTGATAATCATCGGCTGTTAACTCATCTTGCAGTTGAATCCTTCATGAGACGATGACATTCTCCCATGGCAAAACAACTTCATGTCCATAGACTAACTTGTAAGGAGGCACTTGGATTGATCCATGACAGGCCATCCGATAAGCCCCCAATGATTCGGCCAATCGGCTATGCCATTGCTTTGGATACTCAGAGATCTTCCTCTTTATCAACTTAATCAAACTCTTTGGAGGCTTCTGCCTGTCCATTAGACTGAGCATTATATGGTGAAGAATTTAATAACTTGATTTCCATGCAATCGGCAAACTAAACAAATTCGTCTGAGACAAAGATAGATCCCTGATCGGTTGTGATGGTTTGAGGGACGCCGAACCTATAAATGATATGCTATTTGACAAACTCGATTGCATCCCCATAGTCAACCTTCCTCAAAGGAATCGCTTTCACCCACTTGGTAAAATAATCAGTTGCCACCAATATAAACTTGTGTCCTTTTCTCTAGGATGGATTAATCTGGTCGATCATGTCGATTCCCCATCCTCTGAACGGCCAAGGCTTGATAATTGGATTCGTAGCCGATGCTGATGCTCTCTGGATAGCCCCAAACTTTTGACAGTCTTGACAACCCTTATAATATTTAAAGCAATCCTCCAGCATAGTCGGCCAAAAACACCCAGCTCTCCGTAGCAACCACTTCATTTTATGAGCCGATTGATGAGTGCCGCAGATACCTTCATGCACTTCTCCCATAACTGCCTTGGCTTGATCAACACTTAGACATTTGAGTAGCACACCATCAATCGTCTGATTATATAAGTTAGCATCGAGCAAGACATATCATAAAGCCTTATAGCGTAATTTTCTTGAAGCCGACTGGGAAGGATTTTGTAAATAACTGTGAACCCCGTTTCTCCAATCGTTAGCCCTGATTGTTGCAGTTTCCACTTCGACATCTTTTATCATCGGCTTGTAGCCCGATGCCCCTTGAGCCAAATCATTCGCCTCTGAATTCTGCTCCCTAGGGATATTTTTTAATGTAAGTAGCCGAAAACTGTCCATCCACTCTCGGCATTTTTGATAATAGACCATCAGCGTGTCGTTTTTGCATTCGTATTCTCCTGACAACTGGCTGATGACCAACAGTGAATCGCCCATAATTTCCATGGCATCAGCTTCAACTTCCTTCAACAGCTGTAAACCCTTGAGGACAGCCTCATACTTAGCTTGATTATTTGTAACATGAGGTGTGATTGTAAAAGCAAATTCAAAACTTGCCCCCTGGGTGAGATGATTACCAAGCCGATGCCGCATCCTTGTGTGCAAACTGATCCATCGAAAGTTAGAGTCTAGGGCATGATGTCGACTGAGCCGATTGAGTCATCTCTATGCTCAACGCTTTAGGTGCTTGATACCTTAAGTCAAACTCCGTCAAGGCAAAGATCCACCTTCCCAACTCGTCCCTTTAGAACTGGAGTCGATAGCATATACTTAACTACGTCGGCTTTGCAAACTACAGTGCACTCGTTGGATAATAAATAATGCCTCAACTTCGTACAGGAAAAATATAGACATAAGCATAACTTTTCCACTAGAGAGTACCTTGTTTCTGCATCCAAAAGTCTTCTACTGACATAGAATATTGTTTTCTCCTTCCCTTTGAATTCCTGGATTAAAACTGAGCCAATAAACTTCTCGTCGGCTGATAGATATAACTTGAAAGGCACTCCCTTTTGTGGAGGGATTAATACTAGAGGGGAACTTAGGTAATCCTTGATGTTGTCCAAAGCCTTTTGCTCCTCTGCCCCCCAAGTAAACGCTTGATCGGCTTTCAACCTTAACAAAGGTGTAAATGGCTCCATCTTCTTCGACAGATTGGCTATGAAGCGTCTGATGAAATTAACTTTGCCGATCAAAGACTGCAACTGCTTCTTGTCCGGTGGAGGCTGAATACTCTTGATAGCGTTGATGCTCCTTTGTGTTACCTCAATTCCCCTCTCGTGAACAAGAAAACCCAAGAACTGACCAGCCGATACGCCAAAAGCACACTTTGTGGGGTTCATTTTTAGGCCATATTTTCTGGTTCTCTCTAAGATTTTTGTCAAATCGGCTATGTGGTCTTCGACCTCCTTGGATTTGACAACAACATCATCAATGTAGATTTCAACCAAGAAGCCGATTAAGTCATGAAAAATATAATTCATGGCCCTCTGATAGGTAGCTTCAGCATTCTTCAAACCGAAAGTCATGACAACCCATTCATACAAGCCGATTGCACCTGGACACCTAAAGCAGTCTTATGAATATCTTCCTCGGCCATAAAAATTTGATTATATCCAGCATTGCCATCCATAAAACTTATGATTTTGTGTCTCGAGGCTGCATCAATGAGCAAATCGACTATTGGCATAGGGTATTCGTCCTTAGGAGTAGTCTTGTTTAAATCTCTGAAGTCGATGCACACCCTAAGTTTATCATTTTTCTTGATTACTGGGACTATGTTCGAAACCCACTCGGCATATTGGCATGGTCGAATAAAACCAGCGTCATATAGCTGAGTGATTTCGGCCTTAATTGCATCATACATATCGGCTTTAAACCTCCTAGGAGGCTGTTTGTATTGCTGATACCCTGGCTTAATAGGGAGCCAATGCTCAACAATCGATCGGCTAAGACCAGGCATCTCAAAATACTCCCAAGCAAAACAATCTTTATATTCATTTAACAAATCAATATGGTTGGTTAAAAAATGAGAAGACAGATTTTTACTAGTGTATGTCGGCCTAGGCCTATCTCCTGGACCTATATCAACCTCTTCAAGCTCATCGGCCGACATAAAACTTTGCCCGAGTTTGCCATCCAGATCGTCCACGGTGTCCTTGGTGTAGACGCTCGAACCCTCCACGATGCCCTCAAAGTAATAATTGAGACTCTTCGTCTCCGATTGGCTGTATATCATAATCAGACACCTTTAGAAAATCGGCCACCCAAACTTTGCCAGACAGGCAATCAATACCATCGATTTCCCATAAGGTCAGATCGACATTGGCTACGTTTACTGACCTGTCGGCTGGCACGATTTCGATCTTGTCGCCTTGCCACTGGATTAAACTCTGATGCATTGTTGAAGGGATGCAACAGTTGGCGTGAATTCAGTCCCTTCCTAGCAGCAGGCTATACGATCCCTTCCCGTCGATGACAAAGAATGTGGTGGGCACGGTTTTGCCGCCGACGGTTAGCTCGATATTAAGGATGCCCTTGGCTTCCGATGTGTTCCCGCCAAAATCCTTGAGCACCATATTTGTCTTTATCAGGTCATCGACTTCTTTGCCCAGCTTCCTGAAGGTGGCATAGGGCATTAAATTGACAGCGGCTCCTCCATCGACCAGCATTTTAGACATCGGCCTTCCATTGATGAATCCTTTAACGTATAGTGGCTTAAGGTGCCGATGCTCAGTCCCCTCAGGTCTTTCGAACATTGCTTGCTCCGAGGACAACATAAGTGTAGCCGATGACTCTTCTACTACGTCTGTGCTGGCTTGGGCTGCTTCAAATTCGTCTGGTAGCACAAAAACAATATTAACCGACGCAGTGGCCATGGCCTTTCCCTTGGCCTTTCTTTTTGCTTGGTCGGCTGGGTCCTCATCGGCTGCGACAGCGTTGTCCTTCATGCGCCATTGCCTCCTTGGACGGTTTTGTTCATTTTTCATTTTCAGCCGATAGTCAATTTTGGCCTGGACCTCTTTCAGCCGACCCTCGCTCTTTACCCGCTGTACCTTCCGCTTTTGTGTTTTTGTAAAAATGTTGAAAGGACACCATTGAGGGTTGGCAGCTTGTTCTCCGTCGTCCCCTGAATCCTCCTGAAAGAAATCTTCATGGATGGGACCCAGCCTTTGATGAACAGGCAGTTTCCTCTGATTGAGCCGAATCACCCTGGGTATAAATCGGCTGGAGCTCTCAGCTGGTTCATCCTCGCGTCCACTGCATGCCGGGCAGTCTTGAAGTGATGGCAGCCTCATCCCCTGATCCCAGCATAACCTGAAGAAATCGCAGCTCCAATAGGGATCGAAGCCGTCACGCTGTCGATGATGAACCCCTTCCTGCCGATCGTATCTTCTTGGATGTACTTTGTAAGCTCTGCCTGTCTCCCTTTCTTCATGTTTCTTCATGAATCTGACTAGGCTATCCATCTTTCGAGGACGATGGTCAGCTGACCAGCGACTGGCACTGACCATGTTAACAGGAAAAAGGATTCCCATCAACCTTCATCGGCTTCTTAGGATCTTCGAATTTGATCTTCCCGACCTCTATAGCCGATTGTATTTGCTGGCAAAACACTTTGCAATCGTTGGTGCTGTGGGAGTCGATGTTGTTGTTGGAAACTTTTTTGGCAAGAAGACAAACATGATCAAAACACCTAAACGCATTGCGGTGATATGGAGTCGCCAACCACCCTAATCTAGCCAAAGAGCCAAATCAAGATGGGTTTTGTAGATTAAACCAGCTAGCGAAGCCGGTTTGAATAGAACGATGGATAGATACCCGTCTCGTGGGCAAACGGAAGGTTTTCAGTGCAAATCGACAAAGATGGACTAAACTAGAGTAAAGTAGAAAACATGGCTGAAAAGTAAAAGTAAAAGAATGATTCAATTGTAGAGATTGGGAGATTGATTGTGTGTTGTTTCTCCAATTGAACCGGCCTTGGCCCTTAAATAGGGGTTGGACTTGCCTCCCACAGGTCCTCCTCCATGTCGAATTCGTGGTAGATACCTTAGGAAACCCGAGACATACCTTATGGACCAAGGAAACCCTAGTACCAATGAAAATGGACTAGGTTTCGGACTTTGCCAGTCAGACCGGCCACATGCCGCCGTCTGACCGGCCCTTAGGCCTGGTCTGACCGGCCCATACATGGCGGTCAGACCGGCCCTCTGGAGAAAACTGGCAGATATTCCAAATATTGGCAATTCTCCCTATTTTAACCCTAGGTGCCAATTTTGGGTGTAAACACATGCCCCCCTGCCTTTTATGATGAACATCGTGAATCTAAAACATAGAACATGTTTGTCTCAGGGCGATAATCTAGTTACCGGCCATAGAACTTTCTAAGCATCTTGCCAAATGCTCGGGAAGTATTTCTTCAAGTATCTTCTTGAAATGATCCTGCTTTCACCCTTTTGTTGTAAGCCTTAGCCACCCTCTTTTTTTCTTTCTCTATTTCTTCCAAAGCCTTCAAATGCTTGTCGATCACCTCATCAAGATTGTCTCTCATCAAGGTCTTGTAGTCTTCAACTGACAAATCATCTTGCTTTATATATCGAAGAGAGCCAAGATTCACCTCTACCGGCAAAACGGCTTCTTGTGCATAGACCAACTCAAAAGGAATAACCTTGCAGCACCATGTTAGATATCTTGTGAGCCCATAACACTTCGGAAAACACCTCATGCCACCACTTCGGATGTTCTTCGATCTTTTACTTGACTAAATTCAACAATGATTTATTGTTCGACTCGGCTTGTCCATTAGCCCGAGCAAAGTAAGGAGAAGAACTCAACCATTTAATACCATAAGATTCGGCAAAACTTCTCACCTCCTTGGACATAAAAGAAGCTCCTTGATCCGTAGTCAAAGTTTGAGGAATACCGAATCTATGACCAATATGCTCCAAGATAAAGCCAATTACCTCCGTGCATATCATATTCTTGAGCAGCATGGCTTCGGCCCACTTAGTGAGGTACTCCATCGTAACTAGCACAAACCGATGCCCTTTCGATGATGAAGGATAAATTTGACCTATAAAATCTAAAGCCCAACCTTGGAATTACCCCAAGACTAGGATCTTTTCAAATACTCGATCAAAGGAATTCCCTGGTCTTCTTCTGTCTCCTGAGCACAAAAGTCCGATCTTACAATCAATTCGGCCTCTGAATCAAGTGTATTGCGCCCCCCAGCTTCCTGTTCAAACCTGGTCTGACTGGCCATGCATTGCCGGTCAGCCCTCTACCTTTCACCGGTCAGATCGGCCACGCAAAGCCGGTCAGACCGCCGGCTACCTGCGGTCAGATTGGCAGTGATGCGCCAGTCAGACCACCCGCAGTCTGTGACTTCACCAATTTTGCGCAAAAAATTAAAATCAAGCATCGGCTTTTCCAGTATTAAAAATACTCCTTTTTGATATTATAGCCAGATGCTTGGTATATTAAACTACTGGACCAAAATTCCTTCTTTCTAGACATATGAAAATTATAACATGCAATTAATATGCCTAGATGAATACTAATTCAAGCGGCTTTTGAAACAATAATCATCAAGGCATCAAAACACTTAGCCACTTGAAGTAAGATCAATAATGAATCATCAAAGTCATATGTCTCACATGCATGAATTCCAATAAACTACAAGTGTAAGTAATCGGCTTAAACATGTAATGCAAAATATTATAACAATGCCAATGTTCCTAGAGAAAACAACTCTAGAACAAATCATCACATTGACCATTGGCATTAGCCGGATTACTAAGAAGCAAAATTTCATGATGCAATAATTATGAAATCTATATTTTCAATGGTGATTCATCAAAACATGCATGATTTGGGTTTTAATAAATATCAAAGACCAACAAGCCAAATCATACTTTAAATAAATTATATGCCAACTTGCCAATTTCACCACTCAGAATTGGCATTTGCAACATGTGTGCACAATATCAATTTGATAAGAAAAACACACATGTGCTAGATAGCAAGCAATGTTCTAACATGACATAGACATACTATAATGATGAGCACAATAAACCCATACCTTGCCTTAGCATCCAACAAACGGCAACTCAAAGATGTGATGTTGTATCCATCGCCGTTCATCTTTCTTGATTCCTTCATGAGCATATTAATGTCTTGGCCCCCAAGCAAAATCGGCTTTCTTGATTGCATAATTTCGAAGGCAAGATAAACACCATAGTAACATCCATAGCAACATGCGGAGGAGAGTTATCTCTAATGACCGAAGATTCTTCTCTCTTGGACTTACTATTACTCTGGGAAGTCACCGGTCTCTTAGCTTTTACTTTCTTGGGTCTCCACACTCGCTTATGTTTTATTTGAGGCTTCAAATCATCACACGTCTTGTTCTCCACATCTTTGGCCTTCTTTTCTTTTTTACCTATGGCTCGAAGACGTTGAAGCCTCCTCTTTTTAGAGCAAGATAAGCCGGAAGGCATCCACTTCGGTTGTGGTTGTTTTCTAGGAGCCAAGCAATGATTTTTTGATATTTGTGATCGAAATGGAAGCTCTTGTGTTGCCCTCAATTATCTTCCCACTCATCTCATATGCCCCCCGATCAGACCGGCCTCTGGGCCCGGTCAGACCGGCGCCACACTGTCGGCTAGATCGGCCTAATGGTCCGGTCAGACCGATAGTAGGCTGGCGGTTGGACCGCTCAACTGCCTCGGTCAGACCATCATTGTTGGCAGTCCGATGTCGACTTCAGTTTTCTTTGCTTGTAGCTCCTTTGTCGTATCTCCAGTTGGTACTTGAACATCTTGAGACTCCTCCTTGATAGTATCAACCTTCGGAGCTTTGACTTCTTTTCTCACCCACACCTTCTTCACCTTGTTCGCCTTTGATCCACCGAACTAATTCTTTTGTGAGAAATAGTCTTGTCTTGAGTTATATGAATGTTTTGGTACTGTCCTAGGCGATTCTTTCCATTCTTGATGAAATGGCATAGGTGGTTGAAGCATCCATGGCATATAATACATAACAGGATAACCGATACCATGGCACCGCAACCGGAGGTTTGTATGGAGTTGATATTGTTGATGGTTCCGACTGCTTTGGCGTTTGACCAAATCTCTTTCTAGGAAGCGATCTTGGTCTTTTTATATCACTAGTACGATTATCAAATCATTGACCAGCTAATACCTTCTTGTATTTAGCCATAAGCATCTCTAAAGTGAGCTTCGGCTTTTTAGTCTTTATAGAACTAGATGACTCATCTTTTGTAACTTCACGATCTTCGGCCTTAGCATTATTGATCCTAATTATCTCAGGCTGAGGATTCCTAATAATAACATTTTTCTCTTTTGTAGATTCGGCTTGGCTAGACCGAATCAATACTTTCTTGTCGTCAAAATCAATAGGAACAATAGGAAGAGAATCACGAATAATTCCAGTCTTAGCAATAGGTGTAACCGAAACAATATCATAATTGGCCGATGAATTATCAATCGGTCTTTGCTCCATCAAGCTCGCACCTTTAAAATAATCATGAAACTTATGCTCCATTTGTGACCATGTAGAAATTGAATTTGGAGCAAGTAAACTAAACCATGTACATGCAAAGTTTGACAAAGAAAGAGGAAACAACTTTAACTTAAGTAAATCATTATTACCGGCCTTACCACATTGATCAATAAAATGGTCGATATGCTCCATTTTGTGAAGTTGGGCACCTCAAATCCTTGCGGGTATGGGACCAAATCTATACGGCCTTTCACATGTATGCAATGTTGCTTTAAACTCTATTTCATCACTACCCTGCAAGACATTGTCGCTATCTTTTCCAACATTCACATGACAAATCTGTGACTCGGTCTTAGGTGACAATACTATTTCACTATCGCCTGTGATACAATCCGAACCGTCATTTAGTTCGGCTATGTTTTCAATGATACTATTATCTAAGCTAGCTACATAATCCGAACCAATACTTGGTTCAGCTATATATGCATCATTGTCCAAACTAGTAACACAATCTGAACCATCACTTGGTTCGGCCATGCATGTTATTCTATCATTGTTCAAAGTAGTAACACAATCCGAACCAACGCTTGGTTCGGTTATACTAGTTATTGCATTATCATCCAAACTAGCACTTAAGCTATTATTATCCACTCGGCTTTCTTGAGCCAGAGCTTCATGCAACACATGATCAATATCAAGAAACATCTGGCCATTCAATCTGTCTTTAATAGAATCAAGCAATCCATTATATGCAATGTTGGCCAAATCTTTTTGAGATGTGTTCAAACTAAAACATCGGTTTTTAGCATCTCTAAACCTTTTGATATAATCAATGACAATTCATCATGTTCTTGCCTAACCGATGTTAAATTAGACAATCTAAGCTCAGTTTCACCAGTATAAAAGCAAACATGAAATTGTTGTTCTAATTGAGCCCAAGTATGAATAGAATTTGCCGGCAAAGAAGTAAACTATGTAAAAGCAGTACCAAACAAAGACAAAGAAAACAAACGCAATTTGAGAACATCATTGGTACTAGCTTCACTACATGTGTTCCCATGTAGTCCTATTATCCTCACCACTAAATTTAGTGAACTCTGGAACTCTATAACCATGAGGATATGAGACATTATCAAAATAATCAGGATACGGCTTTTGGTAAACCTTAGCACTGTTCCTTGGCTCAATTCCAAATGATTCCCTAATGATGTTTCTAATTTTCTCTTCCATATTCTCAGGCCTTGGTTGTGGATTTGATGGCCTAGGAATAGGTGGTTGTGGCGGCACAATATTATAATAATGGCTATAATGCGTGTTTTGTGCCAATCCATCTACTTTATGATTTTGTACCGGCTCATAGCAACTATTGGCACAAATAGCATGGGTATGTGGAATAACATGGCTAACAGTATTAACAGGTGATGAATAACAATTAAAATCAGTACTGCTAGTCGTGGTATGAAAACCTGGCAAAATTTCTAGGGAACCGGTCTGACCGGCTATAGATAGCCCAGTTTGATCGGCCAAGCACCCGGTCTGACCGGCCCATGACCCGGTCTGACCGGTGGTCAATGGTGCGGTCAGATCGACCATAGGAGGCTTGATCTGGCTAAGATAGGGCACGGTCTGACCGGCATAGCACACGGTGTGACCGACATATGGTGCGGTCAGACTGGCGTAATGTGCAATCTGACCATTGGCTAAATTTTTTGGATAACCGATTCCTGGGTAATCGGGTGTGTAAATGCCCATTGATCCATCCATAGCATTATAGGTACGTTGTATAGATGCAAAACTAGAAGTAGCATTGTATTGTTGATAACTGGCTATTTTAGAACCATTTTTCTTAACAGCCTTATCAAAATTAGTTTTGAAAGCATTTTCTATCATATCATGATTTTTATCAATACAAGCGCTAAAAGATGCATCTACACACTGATCAATATGTTTCCGAATAGCAATAGATGGATCCGGCGGATTGGAGGTTACCTTGAATTTAGGAGGAGGTCCAGGCTTGAGAACCACACCTTGATGAGTCCTCCAATGTAATCTCTTTGACCTCGTTGCTGCTCGTCATGGTTGATGCGAGTGTAAATCGGTTTCGGCTGTAATAGCCGAACGCCGAAACTTTGTAGCGAAAGCAAAGACGACACTCGGCGTAGATTGAGGCAGAAACGATAGTAGTAGCTGAAATATAGATTGATTTCGGTCGTATGGCAAAAAATCAAAACTTTTGATTTGATGAAACAAGATCGAATATTTAAACAAAATTCGGCCGTAATATAGCCGAATAAATCGATCCCCAGCGGAGTCGCCAAAATCGTGTTGGCAACTTTTTTGGCAAGAAGACAAACACGATCGAAACACCTAAACGCCTTGCGGTGATATGGTGTCGCCAACCACCCCGATCTAGCCAAAGAGCCAAATCAAGATGGGTTTTGTAGATTAAACCGGCTAGCGAAGTCGGTTTGAATTGAACAATGGATAGATACCCGTCTCGTGGGCAAACGGAAGGTTTTCAGGACAAATCTACAAAGAGGTGTCGCACTCTCGCAGCGGCGGCAAATGATTTTCAGCGCAAATCGACAAAGATGGACTAAACTAGAGTAAACTAGAAAACATGGCTGAAAAGTAAAAGTAAAAGAATGATTCAATTGTAGAGATTGGGGGATTGATTGTGTGTTGTGTCTCCAATTGAACCGGCCTTGGCCCTTAAATAGGGGTTGGACTTGCCTCCTACAGGTCCTCCTCCACGTCCAATTCCGGATAGGTACCTTAGGAAACACGAGACATTCCTTATGGAGCAAGGAAACCCGAGTACCGATGAAAATCGACTAGGTCTCAGACTCTGCCCGTCTAACCGGCCCTTAGGCCCGGTCAGACCGGCCCATACATGGCGGTCAGACCGGCCCTCTAGAGGAAACTGACAGATATTCCAAATATTGGCAATTCTCCCTATTTTAACCCTAGGTGCCAATTTTGGGTGTAAACAGTTGTGCCATTTGCACTATTTCCTTCTCTTCAACTCTTCGGCCGATTGGATGACATGATTGGCCGGAAGTTGGATTTGCTTCTCCCGAAGTAGTAGGTCAAAAATCTTGTCGGCTTTTGTAATGTCAAAGTCGTATTCCTCCTCTTTAGCCGATTTTTTGACCCATTGACAAGTGATGGTCTTTTTGCCCTTGGCCCACTCGGCTGCTGCCACTTCGGCATCGCTGTCGCTTGAATCAGACTCTGAGGCATAGGCGACGTGGCTTATTTTCTTTAAAGCCTTCTTGGCCTCCTCGAATCGTTGTTCGTGCGTCGTAATCTTCTGAGCCAAGTGGGCTAAGCTCTCAAAATCCTGTGCCGAAAACCTCTCCCTAATGGGTGCCAGAAGACCCTAGAAGGCTAAATCGGCCAATTGTGAATCGGACAGCACCAGGCTGTAGCATCAGTTTCTCATATCCCTAAATCTTTGGATGTAGTCTTGAAACGATTCGTCGTGTTTCTGCCTAATGCCTATGAGGTCTGACAGCTTCATCTCGTGGGTGCCGGAATAGAAGTAGGGATGAAATTGCTTCTCAAGATCGGCCCAGCTTTTGTACTGAGTTGTAGGGAAGAGAAAAGAACCATGTGAAAGTTGATCCTGATAGCGAGAGTGGAAATAACCTCACTCTGAGCGCGTTCATAGCCGATGCCTCTCCACATAGGGCCAAAAATCAGCTGACATGTTCATATGTCGAAATGTTGTCTTGCCTTGAGAATTTTGAAAAATCTGGCACCTTGTACCGGTTCGGCAAAGGAACCTTTTCAAACTACTCTGGATAGGGGTACCGGTACATGTTGCCAGTCCTTTGGCTTGAGGCCAAACTGATCTCGCATTATGTCGGCTATCAGATTGGCCCAAGGCTTGTTTTGCTGCTACGCCTCTTGAGCTTGTTGGTACTGTATCGGCTTGTACTGATCATACTGAATTTGAGCTTGCCGATACTGCATCTAGGGTGAATGAGGCTGATAATATTGGCCGAAGTTGCCCCCTGGATATTGGTGTGGGGAACTGACGCATGGTAGGAGGCGGCTGAGGCATCACTGGATGTTGTTGTTCAGGGGAAAGTTATGTACCAACCGGGTTTTGAGGGGAACCTGGTGTATGGTTGCCAATCGGCGCTTTGTTGATGAGGGGCTGCCTATTGGCATTGAACATGGTCTCCACTTGCTCCTGGGACACCGTCGGGACTTCGTGGCCTGAATACTGAGGTTGCTACCTGATCAAAACTTTGGGTGGCAGCCTTGTAGCCGATGATTGGACATTCGGCTGGATGGGGACGGACCCTGGGGCAATCGGTTGTCCTGGAGGAGGAATCGACATTCCTTGTGTTGACAGGGTCTTGTAACCAGGGAATCGGCCATCAGGGAGGAAAACTGGGCCTCTTGGTAGTTGCTCGGCTATTCTAGTGTCCACCACTGTGCTGATCATGTTATTCAAAGTCTTGACCAGTATCCCCGACTGGTTGATAAGAGCATGGTGGACGGCCGAGTAGTTTCTGTCCTGCAGTGTGTGGAGTTCTGAGCCTTCTTCTTCATGCTTGATCTTCTCCATCTTTTGTTTCCCTTTGTCCTTGCTGGGACTCGGCTCGGGCTCGCCTTCTCTTGGGAATTTTATCTTGTATCTCTGGACGACAGTACCCAACCGAGTCTAGACAAAGGAGTGCAGATATTGATTCTGCAACTTATTCATCATCTCCTCAATTTCAGCCTTTTGTTCCGGAGTCAACTTATCCAGTGTGACCAGGATAATGTTATCCTGATCAATATCCGAAGTTTTGATGTCAATCATTGTCCCTAATCTGAGTGTTGCAAGAGTCCCACCGGGCGTGCCAAAAGCGTGTTGATGAGAAATTTTGCCATGCACTGGCCTAAGAGATCTGCTTAACTCTAGTGCAGGTCTAAATTGGATTGCTTTCGGTGTGTAGGGCGTGCCCAGTTGGTTTGACCCTGTAACCAACAAGAAAACAAAGAATAGGCAATTAAACTATGATTAGATCCTACTCGATCGGCTATAGATATTCGTAATGCATAATTGTTTTTCCAAAGCACATTTAGACTAAGTGATTGGGATAGATCGATAGTATACCGAGATAGTATAAATCACTTATATCTAAAAGCACATTAGAATAAGAATTATACATATTTATAGCCTAGCCGATGTCGTAGATCTAATGTGAATCGGCTAATACTCCGATACAGTTTTATACTAAGATATTAATCTGAGCTAAATACACTAAACAAGGATCAATCGACTGTTAATATGACTTAACAGATTGATGCCGAGCTTAACATGTTTAAATAGACTAAGATCTTGATATAAAAGGCGGTTCTAACACATCTAGCAGTAATAAAACATATAAGATGGCTAAAACAGGTAAGATCGGCTGAAACCCCGATACTAACCCTAATAGAAATCATTGAGCCGAATAGATCTATATGATTCTAAGAGCGACTTAATGGATCAAATTGATGCAGCATTAAGTACAAAAAGAAGCACGAGATCTATATAAGCTAATGAAGACCTTTCGAGATGGTGGATACGCCATATAACCTAAATCAATCCCAAGATCTAGCTCTGTTGGCTGTTATCTTCGAGGATATGCTAGCCGATCGCGAGATAGATCTAGACATTGATCTAGATTATATGTCGTATATGATAAATTAAGCAATTTGTAACAACAGGATCAGAGTATCATGATGATGGAAACACTAACCTCGATAGCACAAACCACTTGTAACAAGGAATTACTGTAACACCCTGAAAATCGAAACTTAAAAATCGCGACCTAAAAACTGGAACCCACAAGAAAACTTTTGAGTTATTGCATCTTGTCGAATTCATTTGCCTCTTATTCGCAAGTCTTTGATGCCGAGTTAAATAAATGAATACTTATTTTGATAGGGAAAGTCCATAGGGTTTTAAAATCCTAAAAGAAAGAAAACTACAAATACTAGGAATAAAATTTTAGAAATAAAGATTTAAGGAAAAATTAAGATTTAATAAAAATTTACTTTTGAACAAAAGGATATTGAATTTTTGGGTACAATACAAAAATTTACTAAGTTATAAATAAGAAGAAAAAGTATAAATATAATAAATATATAATTAAAATAGTATATATATATATGTATATAATAAAGTGGGCAAAAACTTAAAATCTAATTAAATTCCAATTGGGCCAAAAATTCTATTTATTTTATATGTGAAATACAAAAGGAATTGATAGTAATAAATAAATAAAATAAATAAAAAGAAAAAAAGAAAAAAATCAGAAAAATAAAAAAATGCACGGTTCATTATGCGCCAACGCTCGATCCGGTCCCGAGTCCCGCACGCCGCGCGCCGTCCCGTCCTCGTGCCCCGTGCGCGCCGCGTGCGTCACCTCCACCCCCGCCACGCGTCACCATCGCCACCTCGCGCCCTGTGCGCCCCGCCGCACGTCCCGTCGCCGCTAGCGTCCTCGCGCCCCGCGCCACCCCTGTGCACGCGCCGCGTCGCACGTCGCGTCGCCACATGGCTCAACCGCCCGTCCCATCGCCACCGAGCCCCGTGCCACCGCGCCTCCTCCCATCCCCGCGTCGAGCCGCGCGCTCCCTCGCTGCGCGCCGTTGGCCGTCGCCGTCGCCGCACCTTGCCGCCGTCGCCGCGCCGCTCCGAGCCCCACGTCGTCCGCCGCTGCCGTCGCCGTCGCCCTCTCTTCCCGAGCGCCTATAAAGCCCTCCCCACCCCCTTCCTTCCTCCCCACAATCCCAACCCTCTCCCCTCTTCTCTCCCGTGCATCGGAGCTCGTGCCGCCACTCTCCTCGCTGCGTCGTGCCGCGTCGCCCCCTCCTAGCCGCCGGTTATGCCCCCTTGTTCCCCCTTTTTCCTTCACTACCGCCGCCGACTTCGTGCGCGCCTCGGCCGGGCAAGAGAGGAAGAGAGGGAAGAGAGGAAACAGAGAAGAAGAGAGGCAGAACAGAGGAGAAGAAGAAGCAGAAGGGAGGAAGAAGAAAGAAAAGAAAAGGAGAAGAAAAAAGAGAATAAAAGAAAAATAAAGAAAAATAGGAAATGTTTTTGAAAAAGATTTAAAGTGAAAATCTAATTCCTCTCCTAAAATAAAAATTTATTTGGAGGCAATATAAAATAGCGATAATTATAAATTAGGAGTTTTAATTATGACTTAGTTTGTTATTAAACCCCAATTTTATCATATGAATTTATGTTGAGTTCAATTCTTAAATTATTAAATACAATCTTAAGTTTAGAATGAATCATTTAGGAATTTAAATATAATTTAGTTTGTTAAGTAAAACCTATAACCTTGTCATATAAAATTTCTAGAATTTAAATTCTAAACCATTTAGCATAGTGTCACGCTTTAGAGTAAATTAATTTAGGATTTGAATTAATGGTAACCCTAGGACTTGTCGGCCCAACAAAATTTGGATAAAAAAGCTGGAAGTTAACAATTTCTTTTCGGTATGATATTTTGTGTCATCGATCATAATGTTTCTCAAATTTAAAATGTGTTAACTTGAAATAATGCCACGTCATAGTTAATTAAATTGGTTCAAAGCGAAACTTCAAATTATCATAACCCGCTCGTTCTAACTCGAATTCTATCGAAACTCGAACCTAAATTCACCCAAAATCGTAGCCTAGTGTTAGGAGCCGCTTTTTCGATTTATTTGGCTTTCGGTGTTTTTTTTTGAGTTCTAATCGAATTCAATTGGATTTCTTGCACGTATAATAGAGCCCGAGGGAACCGTTGAGAACGCCGAGGACTCAAGCCAACAAGGTCACGAGCAAGGCAAGTCATCACTCCCTTTGAACATATTGATCCTATTTGCGAACTTGTGTTGATTCTAAAACTAAATATGCATGCTATACACAAAAAGAATACCTATTCTTGTTATTCCATGCCTTGATGTTGATTACCTTTAGTTATGTTCTTTGTAACCCTCAACATGATGTAACCGAAGGAAATCTTCCGTAAAATGCTTAGCCATGCTATTATTAGATTCATGCATACTCATGTTTTTGCAAAGAGCTATATGCTTGGGCAGCTACCTTTGGGAAAGGTAGTTGAGATACGGCATGTGGAGACATGAGCGCCACATTGCCATGAGAATGATCAAATGAGTTTTGATGAAAACTAAAAATACCAAACAAATGTTTTAGACTCGGGCGGCTGGATGATTTGGGTGGATTCCGAAAAAGGCAAGTGCCGACTCTGGTCAATTAAGGACCGAGCCATGAGATAGCCGGGAAACGAGCCAGTACAACCGTACTTCTCGAATGGGTATAGACCTAGCAGAGTAAATAGCCGAGCGGAGGCAGTACCCCTGCATAGTGGTTCTTATGTATGAGCTGAGGCTGAGAATGGATGATTGAAAATCGAAACTAATTACAACTTGAAGAATGAAGTTTTCCCTTACCCCGGGAGCGCCATAACTCCTCACACTTCTAGGAAATGACGGCTAGAGTGCAAGAGGATTTAAGTTCATGGAGCGGGTACTGCCAAAGTGAGGTTATTGAAAGGCTTTGCCATGACACGTCTCATGTGTTGGGACGTAGGCTCATTTGTTGGGCAGTCGCGGTGTACGAGTAAAGTGTACATCCACTGCAGTGTGAATAAATCAATCTATTCGAATAGCCGTGCTCGTGGATATAGAGCAACGTGACAAGACTTTCGCTTGGCTAGACTCTAAATATTAAAATGATGGGATGGGTTTGCATGATGATTTTTATGCACTTGTGGATCAACTCCTCAAAAGGCGAGAAGAGATAGACTCCCCAGAATACCATGACGATCCGGAGGCGGGAAGCCATCCTTGGAATCACTATGGATGGTAGACAGAACCGTCGCCGACTTAATAAACTATGAAACTAAAACTTGACTTGGCTACATGTTAGGTTTGTGAAAAGATTTGCAAAGTTGGCTTTGTGCAAATAAACCACGGCCATTCCTTGAGAATCCCCTCTCATGTGCATCTTTTCGTGTTGGCTTGCTGGGTACGGTTGGTACTCACCCTTGCTATACACACAAACCTTCAGATGGTGGGAATGAAGACTTGGAGGATCCATATGCCTACTGCCAGGAGGGCGAAGAAGACGATGGCGCCTGCTAGGTCTTAGTCTCCGGTCGTTGTCTGTGGCAATCGACAAGCCGCTGCCTTCCATTCCGCTGCCTTACCTAATTTCTGCTTTTGGTGGTATCTGGACCATGAGGTCCTATATGTTAGATATTGCCTTCGAGCCTAAATGATAATACTTTTGGTGTAAGACTATTCGTGCATTTGCACCTGATAATCTAGTACTGTATTTCGTGGGTACCAAACTACTCGATCCAGGGAAATGGTACTATGAACACGAAAGATTCCCGTTCCGAAAACGGGGGTCCACAATTACCCTACTTGGAGATCAGAACCCGATGCAGCCCAAAAGCGAGGCAAGAACTCGTCGAGATTGCAAGTAAAATAAAAGGGTGCCAATGCACCGATAATGTATTGAGTTGATTATTGATTTCATGGTCTGGGGTCATATTTATATCCGGATACACAATGAGTCCGTAACGGACACGATTCTTATCCTTATTACAGATTGAATTATAGATATTCCTAAAACAAGCCAATATTATCTATAAGAAAACTATACAAAATATCCTAATTTGAAGATACAATTACCGTTGTAGGACGTTATCCGTAGATGACAATATCTTCGAAGCACTTGGAAACCGAATCCATTGATTATCTTCATGCTTTTCTTTCAGGATTGGTCTCATATGCTTACCCAATCGGAATTGGCTGTATCAGCTACCCTGTCCGACTCGGACTCAATCGACTGGCTCCTTAGCCGATTCAGACTCAGCCGACACAGACTCTGTTTCCGAGAATCATGCGCTCCTTCGATTCCGCTTCAATCCTTGCGTTAAACTTGAGGATTTTCTTACCAAATTTGGTCGTTAACAGAGAACTAAAATAGATGGGTTATGAGAAAACAGTTTAGATAGGTTTAGACCCTCATGATGGGATAAAACTGTGTACAAAATATCCCAAGTGTTCTTCAGGAACAAAAACTTGATGAAATGTATATGTGACAACCATGTTCATAAGGCATCTTGAATCCTCCAATTATCTTCTGTTCTGTGATGGCATCATCAAAATAATACATCCTAGTAACTTGATACAGTACTGAAAGGATACATGCATAGTACTATTTGTGAAATAGAATAAAGTATACTGAAAAACGGATTATCTAGGAAGATTAGTAAAACAAAACATTTACTCGATACAGTACAACAAATTACTGCTACATATTATGACAGCTATGTATTCAATATATATGTAATTTTCATAGTAAACATTGTTAATACTTACTTTTTTATGGTTGTCAATCAAAACGTTTAATGCAGCTGCATCCGTTGTAATGGACTAATGGAGAGCAAACTGTCTCTTTCATCCTATTTCAAGAGTATATGATCGCAAAAGGATGGACAGTATAAAATCGGACATCGATCGTATTTGCATCTAAAAACCATTCATTTGATAAAATTAGGACTACTTGTAGTAAAAGTTTCAGAGAAATAACATATGCACACGATACAAATATAGTACTATTACTTAAAAAAATAGTAAGCAATAAATGAAAACACTCCACCCTGGACAAGTATTAAGAAGATGATCTTTGTGTCAGCATAGACCAATGTACGATGGGAGACTGTTAGTGACAAAAGGAGAAAAAGCACTGCCATTGTCGATTCTAGAAACCGAAATAAGAAAAAAGCTAGTGTACGAGAGCTAAAGTAGATGGGTTATGAGACAAGGATTTAGATACATTTATGTCCTCTCAACGAGAGATAATACCCGACTCCTGTTTGGGAATTTGAATCCGCCGGGTGTTGTATTGTCTGATGATCGAGTTGTGAATTTATGTCCTTGGAGGGCCTCTTGCCCCTTATATAGGTTAGGGACAGGATTACAAGAATAAAAACCTAACCAAATAAGATATCGGTTTCCTAAATCTAGTGTACAATATTGTCAAATGAGGACTTTGGACCGTTCCTTAATACACAATGAAACGTAATACCCAAGTCATAATCCGTTACATATTCCTTATACATAATATATCCTTCATATCCAGTCGAATAGTCCAGCCTTGTCAGTATATGGTACTCATAATCTTTTTTCGAATCAAATTAATCCAAAGCTGAGTGCTTCAATTACCTTCGTCATAGCCTCTCGAGTGCATTTACCAAATCATAAGGCTGTGAAGGGCTAAAAAAATTAAAAAATAATAACAACAACAATAATAATAATACATACCCAGGTGCATTGACTAGATGCACCTAATTATGTGTAGCCCCCGTCTATGTGGTTAGTTGAACAAATATAGTCAAGGAATAAATAATCTAACCAACCGAGTGGTTTATGATAATTATAGTCAACCAAGTGACTTAATATTAACATACAACACATACGGTGTGAATCCTTGAATAACATAATACGATGAATAACATAATACGAGTGATATAGTGACTACTTTAAGAGATGTAATGCACATAGCTTAAGGCCAACTACAATTCAAAAAATAATCATGTAGCGCTAAGTCAACCGTGTATAGAATACACATAGTACAAGCCAACCGCGTCCTTAAAATGATACCAAATAGCAACTGACTCCTATAAAAAAGAAGTCGGATTATAAAAGCCACAAAAGCATGCTATTGGTCACTTTTTAAAATCACATGACAAATGACTTTAATAAAAAGTCTTTATGTAGCGAGTAAAGGAATTTTTAAGGTATTGGGTTCGCATCGAGCACATATTGCAAAAACGAATATGCTTAAGTCCCTATAAGACACAGACTTCACCACACCAAAAAAATATATGATACATGTGGTGTCGAGTAAAATAACATTTATAAATGGATCCACCATCCACTTGAAATAACCAAAATATATAATTAGCAAAAAAACATAATATTGGTCCAAGAATAAAATGCACACATATGTGGCCTAAAGCAATGATATAGTATCCAACCAATTACCTTATGAAATCCAAACAGTGCCTTAACTTATATAAAAAAGTTATAAGGGTAGCTATATATAAAGCTTCACTGTTTGCCACTTTAAATTGCATTGTACCAACTCCTAAAAAGTTGAGTAACAGTGGTATAAAAGGATTTTAAGGTATTGGACACTTGAACACACGCATATTGTCAAGAGTAAATATACTTAAGTCCCTAAAGGCACATGTCAGGTCACACCTATAAAATATGGGCTGTGAATTCTTAAGAGGCCTCGGCCCAAAACAAAATTTTGCCGATACCCTTAAAAATAAAAACACCACGGTCACTATAAATCATCGTCTTCGCCGCTTCATACCAAACATCTCCTTTTGTGCTCGTATTTACAGCCGTCGACGCCGGAGCTAGGGCTAGGATTCCCCACACATCCAGTGTCACATACCCAAATCAAGGGTCAATAAAATGTTGTTAAAACAAAATCAAAGTAAAGTTCTTCAATTTTGTGAACAAAAAAAATTATTTCTAACCTAGGTGAAGTATTTCGACCCAATGCATGATTAAAAATTTGAGAACAAAATAAAACTTTTTCATTTTTAATCTTGAGCATTGGTACATTTATACATGTGAGAATGCATATGCATAAAACATGTTTTGACCAAGTGTCCTTTGTGCATCCCGATTTTGGATTCGCATTTTCATTTTAGGTCTCATGAGCTTAACCCAAAGGATTTAAAATTCATCAAACAAGCCTACAGCTAACTTAGGGTAAAATATGTGGATATAAAAATTTAATCCAAGGTTCACCTCCTCAGCCCAAAAGGAAATTTAATATGAACCCAAATAACTATAATAGATGCATGTACATAGAGTGAACAACTAAACCTAGGGATGTTACCCTAATTTTATAGGATAATCCATACTAGATAAAATCATAGAAATATTAAATATTCCTGTGGGTGTTAAACATTAAATTCAACTCAGTATAATTTTGGTATAATTTAATAACTAGGTTTGATGCCCCAAACAAAATAGACAAAACAAGTCAAATAGAAGGATAATTAATATCCTTATCGGCTAAAATGCAATCTTACCTAAAAGATAATTAAAATGCACATAAGTGTATATAGGAAATAATTTATTCAAATATTAGGTTAAATGCCATGAATAAACATAATTTTTCTAGAATTTTTCGTCACTGTTTAGGCCCTCTAAAAATTCAAACAAGCCTCCAAATACCCTGTCTTTGTTTAAATTCTGAGAGCAAACCATAAAACATATTTGAATGAAACCAAAGAAAATGGAAATAGACAAACTCCTTTACCTCCAGTTAAAATTTCACTAATTTACCATATCCACAACTTAAATTATGAAGCTACAAAGTTAGGGGAGAGAAATAATTCCAAAAATTCAACAAAAACCAAATGTACTAAAGTTCTTACCCATCCCTTACTCACCCACCTAGTGTACCACGGCCCTGGACCCACTGGACAGCCCCTCTGGCTGGCCTTCACCTCTGTACACCATTTCCCCACCGCTCAAGAAGGAGAGAGAGAGAGAGAGAGCGAGGGCAACGCGTCGCCGGCATTGCTCGACGCGTGGAGATGACGTGCCGGCGTCATGTGCTGCCTCTAACTCCCCCAGCCACGTCGCCCCTCTTAACTCTTCACTCCAATGCCGACCAAACCTAGAGAGCGCTCCAGGCCTCCAGTTCCGTCTCATCCTCACCGCCGGCCATCGGGAAGAAGAAGTCTGCCGATCACTATCGAGCCGTCATCAACCCTATCTCATCTGTGTTCCACACCACCGCACAATGCCGAAACCTTTCCTTTTGACCCCATCGCTTTTCATGCAGCCAATTAACAGGAACGCCGCCATGCCATCGCTGGTCTGGAGCGCGCTCCGAAGCACCGCCACCTGGAGGCATCGCCGTCGTGCAAGAGGAATGGAGGCACCCAGAGCCGAGCCACTGCGCCATCATGTTCGCCTCAACCCCCCATTGTTTCCCCTCAAGAACCCCAAAGAACGATGCACCGGAGAGCGAGATCGCCGTCATCTTCCCCGACTCGGGCCGACGAGCTCCAACCTCGGTTCCAATGCCTTGAGTGAGCCTCAAGTCAATTCCTTGCACCCACACTATCTCCTAGTAGTTCCTAACCTCGTGCATGGTTTGATTTGGCAGTCCCTTGGCCGGATTGAGCTATCGTCGTCTTCCCGGTGAGAAGCGCCGCTGCCAAGGAGTTTCACAAGCCGCCGACAACAACCAAGTCTCACCAACCTTCACCAGCCGTTCGGTGAGTCTCCTAGTGTTGATGAGAAAATTTCCCACGCGCTGGCCCGAGAGATCTGCTTAACTCTAGTGCAGGTCCAAATTATTGCTTCAAGGTTCGTAGGCGTGCCACTTGATTTGATCCTGCAGTCAACAAGAAACAATACAAAGAACTAGCTTGCAAACGATAGCCGATCGGCTGGTGACCGATGACGTATCGTCTAGGGTTAAGCCGATGCAATGCATATTGAATCGGCAGCCATTAGACTTGTCCGATCGGCTGCAGATGTCAACAGAATACAATCCAAGTCTTAAAGCATATTTAAACCAAGTGATTGGGATAGATCGATAGTATACTGAGACAGTATAAAATACCATAAGGCAAGGATTATACTTGTTCACAGCATAGCCGAAGAGATTAATCTAACATGTATCGGCTAGTACTCCGATACTGCTTTATACTAAGATATCGTTACTAATCAAAAATATTAAAAAGGGACCGATCATATGCTAAGATGACTTAACAAATCGATTACAAGCTTAATATATTTAATTATAAAAAGATCTTAATATAAAGGGCAGCTTTAACATATCAAGTAAATATAAAACATACAAGACAGTTAAAACAGATAAGATCGGCTGAAACTCCAATACTATCTCTAGTAATGGTCATAAAGCAAGATAGATCTGTTATGATTCTAAAGGCGACTTAATAGATCGAACCTAACCGATGCAAAATTAAGTACCAAAAGAAGCATAGAATCTGCACGTGTCTATGAACATCTTTCAAGATGGTAGATATACTATATAATCCAGATTAACATTGGAATCTAAACTCACCAGTTATCATCCAGCAATTAATGCTAGCCGATTAGGGTTCAGACCACAATGGCGATCTAAATTATATAGCATATATGATAACTATACAAATTACGAAGACAAAATTAGAGTATCGTGACGATGGAAGCACTAATCCCGATAACGCAAACTGTTGTGACAAGAATTACCTTTTCGCTGGAGATCAAACGATGCAGCCCAACTAGAAGCAAGAACTCATTGAAACTATTAAAGGAAAAAAGGTGGCGATGCGCCAAGATTGTATTGATTGATTAATTCTAAATTACATAGTGTCGGGTCATATTTATACCCAATTACAAACAGAGTCCTTGTTGGAGACGACTCTTATCTCTAACTACTATTTAAAATATGACAAATATATGGGACATAGCCCCGTGTCGTGATTCTCAAGGAAACTATACAAAATATTCTAAATTAAAGATACAATTGCCTTTTCAGGAATTTATCCGTAGATGGCAATATCTCTGAAGCACTTGAAAACCGAATCTATTGATGATCTTCATATCTTCCTTCCGAGATTGGTCATATCTGTTATCCCAATCGAAATCGGCTATGTCGGATATCCTCATCCGACTCGGTCTGAGCTGACTGACCTCTTAGCCGATTCAAACTGAGCCGACGCGCACTCTGTTCCCGAGAATCACACACTCCAATTCCGCTTCGATTGTAACTTCAAACCCGAGGATTTGGCTTGCCAAATTTGGTCGTTAACACATGCCCCCTAAGTCCGTGATATTGATAATGTTGCGGATTTTGCGCGATCCTATCCTCTTAGAAAACCTAGAATATTTCCATTTCGGCCATTACCGCGCCTCTTTAAATAACGCCTAAGTGCACCGAAAAACTTACACTGTTACTTGCGCACTCAACAGCCTCAGCCATAAAATCCCCAAAATCTCTCCGGCGATCTCCTTGGAGCTCTCAACAAGCTTGCAGTGATTTCCCTTTCCAGCGACGAGCTCCTCTCCTTCAATGGCATCCTCATCCGCTCCTTCCGACGCCCCATCGGCTGAGTTCACCGAGGTAAGTCCTATCGGCTGAATCCCTTTCCTTTTTTGCTCATAGCCGTAGATTTATGTTCTCGACTTCTAAAACTTTCTTTTCTTCCCCCTTCTCATTGTAGCATCTTGCTCACCAAATTGTTGTTCCCAGTTTGCTTAACAACGAGAGGTACTTTCTAGGGCCTATCGGCAACATAGATCCCACCGAAATTATCAATGCCGAAACCAATAGGATGCCCTACAGGATTTCAAACCCTAACACAGTACATTGGAACAGAACTTTCAAGTCTTGGCCCTCAACGGACAAATCATGGCCGACTTGGTACCAAAGGATGGTTGCCAGCAAACAATCTCATTGGGAAGAAGTAGTAATAGCTCAGTGCTTGGCTCTCACAATAGCCGACCAGCCTAAGAATGAACCCCTCATATCGGCTGTAGCCTATTTCTGGAACAACACCTTTAATGCTTTCTTCTTCCAGTAAGGACCCATGACTCCCACCTTGGCTGATGTGTTTATGATAACTGGCCTAGATATAATGTCATCGGCTCACCCCAATCGATTTGATGCCAAGTGCCAGTACTCTTTCAAGACCAACGCCATTGGAGGTTGGAATGGTTTTATAAACCAGAACATTGGCACTGAATTAGTAAGCCCCAGAGAACATGTTGCCTTCTTAATGATGTGGCTCGAGAAATTCATCTTCTGTGGTTCTAGCTGTGGCCCCACAGCTAAATGGCAACACATAGCTGAAGCCTTCGTATCGAAGGAGAAAATCCCTATAGGGAAATTTTTGCTAGGCTATTGTGGACCCCCGTTTTTGGAACGGGAATCTTTCGTGTTCATAGTACCATTTCCCTAGATCAAGTAGTTTGGTATCCACGAAATACAGTACTGAATAATCAGGTGCACATGCACGAATAGTCTTACATCAAAATTATTACAATAATAAGCCCGAAGGCAATATCCAACACATAGGACCTCATGGTCCAGATACAACCCAAAAGTAGAAATTAGGTAAGGCAGCGGAATGAAGGCAGCGGCTTGTCAATTGCCACAGGCAACGACCGGAGACTAAGACCTAGCAAGCGCCATCAGCTTCTTCGCCCTCCTGGTAGTAGGCATATGGATCCTCCAAGTCTTCATTTCCACCATCTGAAGGTTTGTGCGTATAGCAAGGGTGAGTACCAACCGTACTCAGCAAGCCAACACGGAAGTGATGCATATGATAAGGTTATTCAAAGAATGGCTGATGTTCTTTTGCATAAAGCCAATTTTCACAACTCTTTTCACAAGCGTAACAACTAGCCAAGTCAAGTTTTAGTTCCACAGTTCATTAATTCGGCGACGGTTCTGTCTACCATCCATCGTGATTCCAAGGATGGCTTTCCGCCTCCGGTTCGTCATGGTTTTCTAGGGAGTCCACCCCTTCTCGCATCTCGAGAAGTTGATCCACCAGTGAATAAAAATCATCATGCAAACCCATCCCATCAATTCAAATTTTAAAGTCTAGCCAAGCGAAAGTCTTGTCACGATACTCAATATCCGCGAGCATGGCTATTCAAATAGATTGATTCATTCACACTGCAGTGGATGTACACTTTACCCGTACTCCGCGACTGCCCAACAAATGAGCCTACGTCCCAACACATGAGACGGTAATGGCAAAGCCTTTCGATAACCTCACTTTGGCAGTACCCGCTCCATGAACTTAAGCCCTCATGCACTCTAGCCGTCATTTTCTAGCACTGAGAGCAGTTCTGGCGCACCCGGGGTAAGCGGAGACTTCATTCATCAAGTTATAATAAATTCCAATTTCCCATCATCCCTTTCAAATCTCATCTCATACATAAGAACCACTATGCAAGGGTACCGCCTCCGCTTGGCTATCTACTCCGCTAGGTCTATACCCATTCGAGAAGTACGGTTGTACTGGCTCGTTTCCCAGCTATCTCATGGCTCGGTCCTTAATTGACCAGGGTCGGCACTTGCCTTTTCCGGAATCCACCCAAATCATCCAGCCGCCCCAGTCTAAAACATTTGTTTAATACTTTCAATTTTCATCAAAGCTCATTTCATCATTCTCGTGGCAATGTGGCACTCATGTCTCCACATGCCGTATCTCAACTACCTTCCCTAAGGTAGCTGCCCAAGCATAAAGCTCTTCATAAAATCATGAGTATGCATGAATCTAAATATAGCATGGCTAAGCATTTTACCGAAGATATTCTCCGGTTGTATGTATCACATCGAGGGTTACAAGGAATAACTCTAAAGGTAATCAATAGCAAGGCATGGCATGACAAGTATAGGTAATTCTTTGTGTATAGCATGCATGTTTAAAGTTTAAAACAACATCATTTCGCAATTGGGATCAATATGTTCAAAGAGTGTGATGACTTGCCTTGCTCGCACGCTTGTTGAGCGGGGTCTTCAACGGAGTCGGTGCCTGCTTCTTCAGGTGCTATCCATACGTGCGAAAGATCAATTGAATTCAATTAGAATTCAATAAAATACCGAGAGATCGAAAAGAACCATAAAAACCACGAAAACAACTCCAAATGTTTGGCCTAGAATTCTACTTGAGTTCGGGTGAGTATTGCTAGGGAAAAATCCGAGTTTGAACTCGAGTCAATGCCCTAGGGTTTTCGCAAAACGACGATTGTAATTATTTGAGAAAATAGATTTGGAAATATCAGAGGAGGGATTTGTACTGAGGTTACGGAGGTTCGAGCACAAAAGAGAAACATATTTAAATGGCGAGGAAGAATTAAACGAAATACGGATTTAAAAACGACACGAAACGAGATTTCGGAAAAGTCCGATTTCGATTTTCAAATTTCGCTCCGAGAAAATATACAAGAAAATAATTTATTTTTGCCCAAAAATTCACTCAAATTAACCCAAAACATTTTTCCTAATTTTCTAAAAATTTTTCCTTTTTTCTCTATTTTTCTTTTTCCCTTTTTCTTTTTCTTTTCTTTTTCCTTTGTCCACTATTCATTGGCCCACAAGGTGTTCGACCGAACCCCCTTCCATCTCTGCTTCGGCCGGTGGCCGGCGCTAGCGCGAGGGGGGCGGCGGCTCGGGGCTTACCGGCGATGGCGACGGCAAGGGGAGGGTGACGGAGCTCCGGCTCACGGCGATGGCGCGGCAACACGGCGGCGCCCGGCAACGACGGCACTTGGCGGATTGCGGCACTTCGGCGACGGCGACGCTCGGCGCTAGGGTTGCGGCATAGGAGAAACAGCGAGGGAAAGGGGAGGTGGAGGACGGCGGCGAGGTGGGGAAAAGAGATGGGTTTCGGCCTATTTATAGGCGCGGCCGGAGAGGAACGGGAGAAAAGGGGACGGCGCGGCGGTACGGCGACGGGCATGCGGCGCGCGGATTGGCAAGGCCGGCGCGGTGAACGCGGGCGACACGCGGGGCCGGGGCGCGGGGCGTCGACACGCGGCGTGAGCGCGCGGGGTCCGGGCGCGGCGGTCGGCGTGCGCGCGTGCGTGCGGCGGGGCGTGGACGCGCAGCGAGAGCACGGGCAGGGCCGGCACGGCGGCTTGGCGCGTGGCGGCGAGGGCGCGGGCGCGGGCGGGGCCGAGGCACGGGGTGCGCGGGTAGCCGGGGCCAGCGCGGGCGCGGTACGGCCGAGCAACGCGTGGCGGGCGCGCGGCCGGGGCCGGTACGGCGCCGAGGAGTTGGTGAGCAATGAACAGTGTCGATTTTTAATTTTCCCGATTTTCAATTCCATTTTCAATTTCCAATTTTTCCTTCACACTAAAAATTCCAAAAAAAATACATAGTATTCCCAAAATTAATTAAAAATATATTTTCAACTTTTCACCAACTTTATTTATTTTTAAATATACATTTCCCATTTTTAATTTTATTCCTTTTTCCTAAATCCATAAATCACCACTTTTAATTCCAAATAAATTTCCTAGATTTCATATAAATCCCTTAAAATAGTTTATTGTCTATTTTATTCCCTAATTAATTTTCCATAATCACCATTTAATATTTTATTTCTCAAATATATATCTTCATAAATCCGCATCCCTTTTCCGATCTTTTTTTTAAAAATTCCTAACCTTATATTTCGAGATTTTCTTCCCAACGAAAATCCACATCGTTTGGTTTTCACAAACACCGAGAGGAATTGTCCACAACTAAATTCATGTAACTGAGCTGGCAAATAAGAAGCAACAAACACGAGCAAAAGGCAACAAGCAAAAGTTTTTGCAAGTTCCGATTTTTATATTCCGATTTTAATTTCTTCGATTTTCGGGATGTTACAGCTATCTATACCAAACCCTCAACCATGCATCAGCTAAGATCGCCTCCAATTCAGTCATAGGAATTGGGGGTCCCTGGTGGTTTCTGCAATTGTGGCTGGTCCTCTTGACACAATAAATCGCTGGCAGACCTGCTCTGGCCGGTGCCGAATTTCCAAGAGTAGAGCCGATTGAAGACAAAGACGGCGAAGAATTAACCACACGAAGGTGTATGTCTTTTGGAGAAGCCGTCGCTGTCCATTCCGGCTCCAAGTTATCAAGCCAACTCTTAGCCGATTGGTTCACCGGCTTTTACGATGGTTTTCCAAGAACAATCGGACATGGTTCTTTTATTCCAACTACCCAGAGTTTGAACTCCCCCTAGATCTCAACTTCGATAAACCCAACTCTGAGGAATTTGAAAAACCAAGAGAGATCTTCACCACAGCCATTACCCCTTGTATCTTACCAATCGGCATCCACCAAGGTAGAAACGTCTCCAAGTCCTATGAATTCTATTACCCATCATCGGCTGCTAGGTAAATGGGACTAGGACAACTGCCGATTGGATTATATTTCTCAAACAAAATCTAGACAAGAGGAGAGATTACTTCAAGGATAATGATGAATCGAGTGATGAATATGGAGGGCCCCCCTCTTGGCAATACAGGGGTTTTGGAGCTAGCACTGAAAAGGAGCTCAGCTTTTGACAGATGGTGGGCAGAAATCAAAAAAACATATCTTCCATTAGCCATCTTCGATGTATCTGACCACACTCCTTCCGGAATTGATCCCTGATGTAAGCATCTTCTTCTCTTTCAATTTTTTAAAGTCATCGGCTAACGTCCACTTAATGCTTAATCATTGTTCTCCCCTCTTTGCAGACAACCGATTCCTCTCCCCCTCACGAAAGCAACTCAGGGATTGAGATCCACTATGCCTCAGGGCGGATTCCAAGCGGAGGACTTGCTCCATCAATCATCGGCTTCAACGCGCCGAACGTGACAACATTGCTGCATGGCTAAAACCCAAGAGGCTTTATCAAGGAAGAAGAGGTCGAAACCATCGGCTGCTGGCCCGTCTGCTGCGCATGAAAGAAAGCGAAGAAACAAAAGACTACACCAGCCGATGACTTGCCTTCACTTGACTCAAGCGTGGAAAAAGCCCTCGAGCAAGCAGTCATGGAGGAGGAAATTGATCAAGCCATTGAAGAAGCTACAGCTGAATCCAGCCACTCAAGCAAGTATGCACAAACACCATCGGCTCATGATCAAGCTCAACAAACACCATCTCCTCCCCAGCGTCCTGCTCGCCCTCAACCAGTACACATATTTCCTTTCTTGATGTTTTGGCAATTTTAAACTTGCTTGAAGTCTCTTTGTTCTTAACCAAAACCCTTTGCCTGTAGTGCAAAAGACTAGCTAATCAGCAACCATGCACTACTTCACCAGTAAACTCGAAACTCTATCTCTTCTCTTTTTGTCAACTTGTCGATTTCAACTAACACTTGCTTATGTAGTCCCCTCATTCTCCATCGGCTGCCCCCCATGTATCAAGCGAGCACACTCCATCAGCTAGGGGTAGCCATCACATCAAAGAAGAAGAACCGGCACCGGCTCCCATAGTCAAGGTAAAAAATCTCCTTAAGAGTGAATCGGCTATTTAATTCTCTTGATACTTAAACAATTTCAAATAATGTCCTACAGGCTTTAGCCGATATGCTCTCCTTTGACATAAGGGAGTTCATTGGTGAGGAAGAAGAGACCACTAGCCAGGCCTAGGCTCCACTAGCCAGGCCTAGGCTCCACTAGCAGATGAACTCAAAGAAAAGCTTGTGGATATTGCCTGTCGGCTGGACAGCTCAATAGATTACTTGGTCACTGACTATGGATCGATCAAAGCTAGATTTGAAGAGATTGAGAACCAGCTGCCATACGACATAGCCGATATTATCTCCCAAGCGGCCCACTTGACCTACATTGGCACAAACTAGAAAGGGCATGGCAAAGGATGGTCGCTAGACAGGAGAAAGCTGGTCTGGAAGCCATGATCGAGACCAATCGGTAGTGCGTCATTGCCGAAAAAGCCAAGCTAGATGAGCTGATTGCCGGGCCGTCTGTTACCGAGTCTAACATCAATCGGCTAAAGAAACGAGAAGCCGATCTCATCACCGAGTTAGATAAGTGCAAAGCTGAACTGGCATCTGAAGAATGAAAGCTAACCGATCTCCCAAAGGCCACTGAGGAGCAAAGGAGCAAATTAAAAACTTCCATACAATATCTGGGAGATCTGAGGAAATCGCTGAAAACAGTCCCAGGAAGTGATGTAGTCAATGCCCGAACGATAGACGAGATTGAGCAAATCAAACAAAGGGCGATATCGGCTATCAACCATTTAACTGGCAGCTGAGCCAATTCTGCAATGATGCTAGCACTTGTAAAATTTTGCAATACTTGTAACCTATTCTCTTGAGTGTATCACAAACTTGTAGACTCCAGTCCTTTCGCCTTGTAATATAATCTCTGCCGATTTCTACACTCTCTCTTGTCTTGAAAAAATTTCGAAGTCCGCAAAAATCTTGAAGTTAAGTCCACTTGATTCTGACTTTGGATATGTATATATATGCCCCCTTAATTTTACCATGTCAACCGATCATTGGTAAAATTATAGCTCAAAGACAACACAGGAAATCGGCCACCATGTATACGTTAAATCATAACCGATTATTATAAGAATGAAATGACTAATGGCGATATACTTTATATTGGCCAACCAATATCGGCAGAGCACAACTGATTATGGTAAAATTGAAGAGAGTAAGGGCGATATGTATTATATGAGCCATCTAAAGGCAATATAAACACATCGGCTACCAATGTATCGGCTCAATACAGCCGAATCATGAGTTGATCCATATACTGGGATAATACTTCTTCAAATATTTTCCATTTAAAGCCCTCCAAACACCTCTCCATCCAATCCTTCTAGCATGTAAGCTTCCTTGGAAACGCATTTGTGGATCTTAAAGGGCTCTTCCTAGTTAGGTGACCACTTGTCGAATTTATTATCTCTTGTACCAATTGGCAAGATTAGTTTCCAAACTAGCTCGCCTTCTAAAAATGATTTAGGCACAACCTTCTTGTTATAATGACGAGCAATCCTCTCTTTATCCTTATTCACCTTTTCCAAACATGCATCCTGGACAAAACCAAGTCCTCCAAATCATCCACCATTAGGTTGTGGTAATCATCGGCCATCAACTCGTCTTGCAGTTGAATCCTCCTTGAGCCGATGACACTTTCCCATGGCAGGACAACTTCATGCTCGTATACCAATTTATAAGGAGGCACTTGGATTGATCCATGACAAGCCATCCAACAAGACCACAATGATTCGGCCAATCGGTTGTGCCATTGCTTTGGATATTCAGAGATCTTTCTCTTTATCAGTTTGATCAAACTTTTGTTGGATGCTTTTGCCTGTCCATTAGCCTGCGCATAATATGGTGAAGAATTTAACAACTTAATCCCCATGCTTTCTGCAAACCGGACAAACTCATCTGAGACAAAGATAGATCCATGATCGGTTATAATTATCTGAGGTACGCCAAATCGGTAAATAATGTGTTCTTTGACAAACTCGATTGTGTCTCCAAAGTCAACTTTTTTCAAGGGAATTGCTTCCACCCACTTTGTAAAATAATCGGTTGCCACCAAAATGAACTTGTGTCCTTTACTCAAGGGTGGATTAATCTGGCCGATCATATCAATTTCCCATCCTCTGAACGGCCAAGGCTTGATAATGGGGTTCATAGCCGACGTTGGTGCTCATTGGATCGCTCCAAATCTCTAACAATCTTGGCATCCCTTGTAGTATTGAAACAATCTTCCAACATCGTCGATCAAAAATACCCGGCTCGAAGTAACCATTTCATCTTGTGAGCCGATTGATGAGTACCGCAAATGCCTTCATGCACTTCTCCCATTACCACTTTTGCCTAATCGGCACTCAAACACTTGAGTAGCACTCCATCAATCGTCCGATAGTAGAGATCATCGTCGAGCAGAACATATCTCAAGCCTTGTAACGCAACTTCCTCGAAACCAATTGGGAAGGATTCTGCAAATAATTAGAAACATCATACCTCCAATCATCGACAGTGATTGCTGCGGCTTCAACTCCCACATCTTTGGTCATTGGCTTGTAGCCTGACGCCCCTTGAGCCAAATCGTTTGCCTCAGCATTCTACTCCTGAGGAATGTGTTTGAACGTTACTAACCAAAAACCATCCATCAATTCTCAGCACTTTTGATTGTAGACCATCAACGTGTCATTCTTGCATTCGTATACTCCTGCTAACTGGCTGATGACCAATAAGGAATCACCCATGATCTTCATAGCATCGGTTTTGACCTCCTTCAAAAGTTATAAACCTTTGAGGACTGCTTCGTATTCGACTTGATTGTTTGTAGCATAAGGTGCAATAGTATAAGAAAATTCAAAACTTGCCCCCCTAGGCGATATGATAACCAAGCCGATGCCGCATCCATGGGTGCAAACTGATCCATCAAAAAATAACGTCCAAGGCACTATGCTGACTGAGCCGATCGAAACATCTCGGTGTTCAACGATGAAATCGACTATAGCCTGTCGACTGCCTTGGGTGCTTGATACCTAAGGTCAAATTCTATCAAGGCAAAAATCCACTTCCCAACTCGCCCTTTCAGAACTGGAGCTGATAGCATGTATTTGACTACGTCGGCTTAGCAAATGATGGTGCACTCGTTGGATAATAAATAATGCCTCAACTTTGTACAAGAGAAATATAAGCACAAGCACAACTTTTCCACAGGAGAGTACCTTGTTTCTACGTCCAAAAGTCTTCTGTTGAGATAAAATATTGCTCTTTCCTTGCGTTCAAACTCCTGGATCAAAACTGAGCTGATTGATTTTTCGTCGGCTGACAAATACAACTTAAAAGGCACTCCCTTCTATGGAGGGATCAAAATTGGAGGGGAGCTTAAATAATCCTTGATGTTGTCCAAAGCTTTCTGCTGCTCTGCCCCCCAAGTAAACTCTTGATCAGCTTTTAGTCTTAGCAAAGGTGTGAAAGGCTCCATCTTTTGAGATAAGTTAGCAATGAAAAGTCTGGTGAAATTTATCTTGCCGATCAGAGATTATAGCTGCTTCTTGTCCTGTGGAGGTTGAATACTTTTGATTGCATTAACGCTTCTTTGTGTCACTTCAATCCCCCTTTCATGAACAAGAAAACCAAGAAATTGCCTAGCCGACACACCGAAGGCACATTTGGTAGGATTCATCTTCAAGCCATATTTCCTCGTTCTTTCCAATACTTTCCTTAAATCGGTTATGTGGTCTTCAACTTCTTTTGATTTGACAACCACATCATCAATGTAGATTTCCACTAAGAAGCCGATTAAATCATGAAAAATATAGTTCATGGCTCTCTGATAAGTAGCTCCAGCATTTTTCAAGCCGAATGTCATGACAACCCATTCATATAAGCCGATTGCCCCAGGACACCTAAAGGCAGTCTTATGAATGTCTTCTTCGGCCATGAAGATTTGGTTATAACCAGCATTGCGATCCATAAAACTTATGATTTTATGTCCTAAAGCTGCATCGACCAACAAGTCGGCAATCGGCATGGGGTACTCATCCTTGGAGATGGCTTTGTTCAAGTCACGAAAATCAATGCACACCTTGAGCTTGCCATTCTTCTTGATTACTGGGACTATGTTCGAGACCCACTCGGCATATTGGCACGGCCAAATAAAATCAGCATCGTACAGCCGAGCAATTTTGGCCTAATCGCATCATACATATCGGCTTTAAACCTCCTGGGACATTGTTTGTATTGCCGATATCTCGGCTTAAGGGGGAGTCGATGTTCCATAATCGATCGGCTAAGTCCTGGCATCTCAAAATACTCCCAAGCAAAATAATCTTTATATTCTTTTAATAAATCAATCAGCTTGGTCCTAAAATGAGAAGACAAATTTTTATTGATGTATGTCGGCCTAGGCCTATCTCCTGGACCTATATCAACTTCTTCAAGCTCATCGGCCGACATAAAACCTTGTCCAAGCTTGCCATCGAGATCGTCCACGGTGTGCTTGGTGTAGACACTTGAGCCCTCCACGACGTCCTCAAAGTAATAATTGAGGCTCTTCGTCTCCAATTGGTTGTATAGTAGAATTGGACACCTTTAGAAAATTGGCTTCCCAAACTTTGTCAGGCAAGCATTCGATGCCATTGATTTCCCAAAGTGCTAAATCGGTATCGGCTACATCTATTGACCTGTCGGCTGGCATGATTTTGATCTTGTCACCTTGCCATTGGATCAAGTTATGGTGCATGGTGGAAGGGATGCAACAATTGGCGTTGATCTAGTCCCTCCCTAGCAGCAGGCTATATGACCCCTTCCCGTCGATGACAAAAAAGGTGATAGGTACTGTCTTACTGCCGACGGTCAACTCAATGTTAAGAACCCCTTTGGTCTCATATGGGTTCCCGCCAAAATCCTTGAGAACCATGTTTGTCTTTATAAGATCATCGGCGCCCTTGCCTAGCTTTCTAAAAGTAGCATAGGGCATCAAATTTACGGCGGCTCCCCCGTCAACTAGCATCTTTGACATCGGCCTCCCATTGACGAATCCTTTGACGTAAAGAGGCTTGAGATGCTGATGTTCTGTCCCTTCTGGCTTTTCAAAAATCGCTTGCTTTGGGGATAACACAAGTTTAGTCGATTACTCCTCTACGATGTCTGCATCGGCTTGGGCCGCTTCAAATTTGGCTGGTAATACAAAAACCATATTAACCGATGCGGAGGCCACGGCCTTTCCCTTGGCCTTTCTTTTGCCTGGTCGGTTGGGTCTTCATCGCTTGCAACGACATTGTTCTTTACGTGCCATTGCTTCCTTGGATGCTCTTGTTCCTTCTTCTTTTTTAGCCGATAGTCGATTTTGGCTTGGACCTCTTTCAGCCGACCCTCGCTCTTTAGCTGCTGCACCTTCCGCTTCTGGATCTTCGTGAAAGTGTCAGAGGGACACCATTGCGGGTTGGCAGCCTGTTCTTCGTCATCCTCGAAGTCCTCCTAAAAGAAATCTTCATGGATAGGGCCCAGCCTCTGATGTACATGACGTTTCTTTTGATTCAGCCAATCCTTTCTAGGCGGCAATCGGCTGGAGCTCTCAACATGCCCATCTCTGTAACCACTACAGGCTGGACAGTCTTAGAGTGATGGCAGTCTCATCCCCTGATTCTAGCAAAACCTAAAGAATTCACAGCTCCAATGGGAATCAAAGCCATCATGTTTCCGATGGTAAGCCTCTTCCTGCCGATCATGTTTTCTTGGGTGGACTTTGTATACTTTGCCCGTCTCCCTCTCTTCATGTTCCTTCATGAATTTGACTAAGCTATCCATTTTTTGGGGATGATGACCGGCTGATCGGCGGCTGGCGTAAACCATGTTAACGGGAAAAGGATTCCCATCAACTTTGATCAGTTTTTTCGGATCTTCAAATTTGGTTTTCCCAGCCTTTATAGCCGACTGAATTTGCTGGCAAAACACCTTACAGTCGTTTGTGCTATGGGAGCCGATGTTGTGCCACTTGCAGTATTTTTCTTCTTCAACTCCTCAGCCGATGGGATGACGTGATTGGCCGGGACTTGGATTTGTTTTTCCCGAAGCAGTAGATCGAATATTTTATCAGCTTTGGTTATGTCGAAATTGTATTTCTCCTCTTTAGCCAAATTCTTTACCCGTTGGAAAGTTATGATCTTCTTGTTTCTAGCCCATTCAGTCGCTTCTACTTCGGTCTCGCTATCGTTTGAATCGGAGTCAAAAGCGTAGGCAACATGGCTAACCTTTTTAAAGGCTTTCTTGGCTTCCTGGAAACGTTTTTGGGCGGTGATCTTCGGGCCAAGTGTGCCAAGCTTTCAAAATCTTGGGCGGAAAATCTCTCCCTGATGGGTGTTAGCAAACCCTGGAAGGCAAGATCAGCTAGCTGGGAATCGGATAGCACCAGGCTCTAGCATCGGTCCCTCATGTCTTTAAATCTCTGGATGTAGTCCTGGACTGATTCGTCATGCTTCTGCCTGATGGCTATCAAATCGGGTAGCTTCATCTCATGGATGCCGAAGTAGAAGAACCGATGAAACTGCTTGTCCAAATCGGCCCAACTCTGTACAGAATTGTATGGGAGCGAAGAAAACCAGGTAAAAGTCGATCCAGAGAATGAGAGGGGAAAAAGCCTAACCCTCAGGGCGTCTGTAGCCGATGCCTCTCCGCACTGGGCAAAAAATCGGCTAACATGCTCATAGGTAGAAACATTGTCCTGCCCTGAGAACTTGGAAAAATCTGGCACCTTGTATCGGTTAGGCAATGGAACCTTTTCAAAGTACTCAGGATAAGGATACCGATACATGTTGCCTGTGTCCTTAGGTTTGAGGCCGAATTGTTCTCTCATCACATTGGCTATCAAGTGCACCCAAGGCTTGTTCTGTTGAGGCACCTCCTGTGCTTGTTGTTGCATCGGCTCGTACTGATCAAACAGGAGTGGTCCTTGCCGATACTGCATCCGAGGCGAATGAGGTTGATAATCCTCATTAAAGTTACCTCCTGGATAATGCTGGGGAGATTGGTGCACCATGGGAGGTTGTTCCGGAAGAGGTTGTGAGCCAATAGGATGTTGTGGGAAGCTTGATGGATAGGATCCTATCGGCACCTTGGGCAGAACAGGTGGCCGATCTGCACTGAACATGGCTGCAATCTGTTCTAAGGACATCTGAGGGATCTCATGGCCTGCATGGTGGTCCTGTGGCCTTATCAGGACCCTGGGTTGGAAGTTTGTCGGGTTTGATGCCGATGGTGGCACGAACGGCTTGAGGGGAGCCGATCCTGGCGCGATCGGCTATTCCGGAGGAACTCCTAAAGTAGTCGGCAACCCATCTGTTGCCAAGGCCCTGTACCGAGGAAATTTACCCTCAGGGAGGAATACTGGTCCCTTGGCTTGGTGTTCGGCTATCCTGGAGTCGACCACTATACTGATCATGTTGTTGAGGGTGTTGACCAGTATCCCAGATTGGTTGATCAAGGCATGATGAACCGCATAATCAATCCTGTCTTGGAGGTTGTTCAGCTCTTGCCCATCTTCCTGCTTGATTTCTTGAGGCTTTTTGCCCTTGCGAGAGCTAGGTTCAGGCTTGTCATCGGCTGTCAGCTTCACTTTGTACCTCTGGACGACGGTGTCGGACCGAGTTTGTGTAAAAGAGTGCAGATACTAACTCTGGAGCTTGTTCATTATCTCCTCAAGCTCGGCCTTTTGCTCTGGCCTTAACTTATCCATGGTGATCATAATGATATTCTCCGGATCAACATCGGAGGTTTTGATGTCTACCATGGCGTCTGTCTTGTGATTTGGGTCCCATCGGGCATGCCAAAAGCGTGTTGATGAGAAAATTTCCCATGCACTGGCCTGAGAGATCTGCTTAACTCTAGTGCAGGTCCAAATTATTGCTTCAAGGTTTGTAGGCGTGCCACTTGATTTGATCCTGCAATCCACAAGAAACAATAGAAAGAATTAGCTTGCAAACGTTAGCCGATCGGCTGGTGGCCGATGACGTATCTTCTGGGGTTAAGCCGATGCAATGCATACTGAATCGGCAGCCATTAGACTTGTCCGATCGGCCGCAAATGTCAACAGAATACAATCCAAGTCTTAAAGCATATTTAAACCAAGTGACTGGGATAGATCGGTAGTATACTGAGACAGTATAAATCACTTAGATCCAAAAATACCATAAGGCAAGGATTATACTTGTTCATAGCATAGCCGAAGAGATTAATCTAACATGTATCGGCTAGTACTCCGACACTGCTTTATACTAAGATATCGTTACTAACCAAATATATTAAACAGGGACCGATCATATGCTAAGATGACTTAACAAATCGATTACAAGCTTAATATATTTAATTATAAAAAGATCTTAATATAAAGGGCAGCTTTAACATATCAAGTAAATATAAAACATACAAGACAGTTAAAACAGATAAGATCGGCTGAAACTCCGATACTATCTCTAGTAATGGTCATAAAGCAAGATAGATCTGTTATGATTCTATGGACAACTTAATAGATCGAACCTAACCGATGCAGCATTAAGTACCAAAAGAAGCATAGAATCTATACGAGTCTATGAACATCTTTCAAGATGGTAGATATACTATATAATCTAGATTAACATTGAAATCTAAACTCACCGGCTATCATCTAGCAATTAATGCTAGCCGATTAGGGTTCAGACCATAATGTTGATCTAAATTATATAGCATATATGATAACTATACAGATTACGAAGACAAAATTAGAGTATCGTGACGATGGAAGCACTAATCCCGACAACGCAAACCGCTGTGACAAGAATTACCTTTTCGCTGGAGATCAAAGATGCAGCCCAAGTAGAAGCAAGAACTCGTCGAAACTATTAAAGGAAAAAAGGTGGCGATGCGTCGAGATTGTATTGACTGTGTATTGATTGAGTGATTCTAAATTACATAGTCTTAGGTCATATTTATACCCAATTACAAACAGTCCTTGTAGGGCACGACTCTTATCTCTAACTCTATTTAAAATACAACAAATATCTGGGACAGAGCCCCCTGTCGTGATTTTCAAGGAAACTATACAAAATATTCTAAATTAAAGATACAGTTGCCTTTTAAGGACTTTATCCATAGATGGCAATATCTCTGAAGCACTTGGAAACCGAATCTAATGATGATCTTCATATCTTCCTTCCAAGATTGGTCATATTTGTTATCCCAATCGGAATCGGCTATGCCAGATATCCTCATCCGACTGACCTCTCAGCCGATTCAAACTCAGCCAACGCGCACTCTGTTGCCGGGAATCATGCACTCCAATTTCGCTTCGATTTTAACTTCAAACCTAAGGATTTGGCTTACCAAATTTGGTCATTAACACCTAGGTACCTAAGAACTCACATGCATGCATCCTTTGGGGCAGCACCGACCTCTAACTTGATATGCAACCGTAGCTCGAGCCTAGCTGCCGCTTGCACCACTGCCACCATCAATTCCGGCCATCACCGGCGACAAGACCACCACCTTTCGGTGCACAAGAATAAGGCGCATCTTTTCTATTTTGTCCGCGACGCCTACCTCGCCGTCGTTCGCCGCCGAGGCCAACGACGACCTCGTCGGACCGCCTTTGCCCTGCTCTCCTCGCATCTTCACACTGACAGGTGGGCCCGCTTCATTAGCACGTATAACTTTTGATTTGAGAAAGTTTAAATCTTGTAAGGTTCTTTCTGTAAAGATCATCAGTATGACATATGGACCCATGGATTCACATGTAAATATACTAAAACTCAGGGACTCTTAATGGATTTTGTTTTTAACACGTGCGGGACCACGGGTTCTATTTCTGAGACTCCAGGGGCTTATGTGCCAAATGACCAAGTCACTGACCTGTGGACCCCATGTATTTGCAATTCAAAAATAAAAAGGAATACAATCAAAACAAATATCTTTCCAAACAGAAAATGAACAAACTTGTAATATATATATAAAATAAACTATAACTCATTTTGGGGTGAGACAAATTTCTGTGAATTCACCAAGTTATGAACTTTATTTTTTAGAAGCATAAAACCTAGCACTCACTATACAAACTTTGTCTCAAAAATTTTAATAAGGAACATCACACATACAACTTGCACAAGCTTATAAAAATGCATAGAAAATTCAAATTAACTTATTTTTGGATAAACTCAAATTCTATAGATGCACCAATTTACACCCTCTGTTCAGGAAAAATAAAAGTATATAGTTACCTTGTACCAAATACCTTTAAAATTATTGGCATTAAAATGATAAATTATAGGTAGACTGAACTTTAGGGATTTATATAAAATTCATTTTAATTCCTTTTTGAGTAAACACAAGCTCTGTAGAACCACCAATATACATACTTTCAAAGTATAAAATAAAAATATATGCCCACTATATAATAATATCACTTAAATATTTATTTAAGAAATAGACACCCTAGTGCACACTTCCACTTGAAAATTTTCTAGGAAATTTATTTTTGATCCATTCTAAATGAACCAAGTTTTTATTAAACCAGCAAGTAATGAACTCCAATTAGGTAAAATAAAATATAACAACACATACACTAAATATGTAGGAAAACATTAAACCAGATAACATAGGTGCTAAACACAATAATTGAGCTAAACACCATGTTTATATATATAGATGTATATATATATATATTATATCCTAGCTCTAAGTAGATCAAAATAAAACATGTTGGACCAGAGAAACCATAGTTCCATCCTCCTTCATTAATATTTAGAGCATCTAGCTCATATTTCAAATATCTAGGTTAGTATGTCAAAACTATAATATAAAACACGTTATAACTTGTAAAATACATGAGGAATTCTTAGAAATACTAAAAATTGTGAAGCCATGTGTTTTGGTCTTAGAAAACATATCACTACACCTCAGTGAAGTCAAAGCTAATAAAAATCAAGATATAGGCACATTTTAAAACAGTACTTAATTGTACCAACACATACCGATAAAACTTCAAAAATTTATAACTCATAAATGAAATGAGATAAAATAAAAATTCTTTCACCTAAATTCATCTTAGGACAGAACCTAACCACAGTGCACTAATAATGCATTTTAGAGCATTTTGGATTTTTGTATATTTTGGTGTTTAATTGCATGACGTGTATTTTTCCTAGATTACTGCACAAACGACGGAGGAGTGGATTGTGTGATAACATTTCTCCAGACCAAGGCAAGTTCATGCCCTTTCTTTTATCACATTGAAACCCATGTTTTTGGGCTAAATGTTTTGTTTGTAAAGTTGCAAGCGTACTTTACTCTATTGAGAATTTAAAACTATGATCTGTAGCTATGTCCTGAAAATGCATGAATCCCTTTCTGTTTTGAACCTTAGGATTATTAGAGTGCTTTAATTGTGCTCATATGAATATACTAAGTTTTTATAAATTGCAAATGCTTAGCCTTGCGTAGTGACAACTAAAAACATGGCTATGGATCACTTACTGTATTTTATGAAAACCTTTTTGGACATTTTGGACAGAGGTGAACCTCTGATTATTTGTGAAATAAAATGAGATAAAATGTGATTTTAGACTTGGGCGGCAAGTGATATGCAATTGATGTATTTGTATATCGATAGGGGGAGTGTTCGCCTGAGTCGATTAATGACCGAACTACATGTCATTCATTATGTTTACAGTACATCCACACGTGCTAGTATGGGATAGCCTTAGCGATTAATCTAATTAGCACCTAGCCTTGCATTATGGTAGGTTGAAGTGTATGGGTTCGGATAACCCAGAGGAACTTCCTATTTACCTTGTTGTGGTAGTTTAGGCGACTAAGTCTGTCCAATACAACGATATTGTGCCACGTGGGTGGGTTCCTGTCGCGTCCGTCACCACGGCGTTAAGTTAAGGCATGGGCCCGCCACTTAACGGTTCTAGGTCATATTCCAGTATGCCTAGGATGGAGGAAACACGTATCGTGTTGGTGCAAGGCTAGGGGATAAGTAGTGTAAAGTCTTCGTTATGACCTCTAGATCGCACTCAACATGAAGAGTGTGATAGAGTCTTGCAAACTAAAAATAAAATAGAGTGTTCATATCATGTGGGTAAAGCTGTACAAACTTTGCAGAGTTAATAAAACTAATCGATTAGCCGTGCTCATGGTCATGAGCGACATGAGGATATGCTATGGGTATAATTTTGTGTTTCCTAAATCTTTCGAAATTAAATGCTTTGTGTTGAACATGATATCGATTTATGCAATGAAATTGCCTTACTCCCCGACTTGGGTACCATGCCATGTTTAGAGAAGATTTGCACTTTGTTAAAAATACCTTGCTTAAATTACGTTATAAATGGCTTGTGAACTAAAACTTGCTTTATGCTAAAAATTGAGACCACAAATAGCTTTCCTTTGAATTAGAGCCTTCATGTATGTAGGTTTGATTGTGTGCTTGCCAGTACATTATCCATATAATGTACTGACTCTTGCCACTGGAATATCCACTTTGCTTGCAGGTTTAGAGTTAGTTCTTGAATGATGTGGGTTATCGGTTTGTTTCTTCTAGGATTGAACTTAACGGGGTAAACCCCTAGTCGGTGTGCTTGTGATTGGGTAGCCAAGCTTCCGCAGTTCTCTGAGTTATATATATACTTATTTGGCCAGTCGGCCTATGTAATAATTAAGTAGATGTAAGTATTTAAGTTACTTTCATCTTAATTGTGTTTGCTATGTATATCCACGCTTGAGATGAAAGTGTGAATCTAGTGCACATCCTGGGAACTAGATTCACATGAGTATGAGTTAAGAATATTTATGATGTTGTAGATCTTTAGCCATTTTTGTCAAGTCTCCTGAATGTGTAACACATCTGGTCACCGCCTTCAAGTGGTTTGACGAGCACATCTTAGGCTGAAGGTTACTGGCAGGCTAAAGGCCCAGCAATATCTCCAATATTCTTCTCTCGGGACGTCGGACGTCTTGTTATGTCTGTTAGATGATTTGAAGTGTTTCTCTTCATCTTGCAAACATAATGAGAGATCTGGGTCATCTCCGACATCCAGCCACCCAAAAGAGAAATCAATCCAACCTCCGAACAGATCCGCTCCACCTCAACAACATTTCCCCCAAAATCTCCCCTAAAAAATCCTTATCCAAAGCTTCTCGAGCTCATCCATGGTGGGAGAGAGAGAAATTCCATTTGATCAATGGGCGACGTGCGATGTGAAGGAGTCAACCCTGAAGGAGATGGGGAAAGAGAGAGTACTACCGACGAAGGAAATCATCGGGTGGTGATCAGCATGTGGTAAGGAATTCCCGACACCAAACACTGGAAAAATTGTGGTATTTACCCCTTTCTTCTATAGTGGCGTTAATCTTCCAACCTCTGATTTCTTCCATGGCCTGTTGGACTTCTATGGGATTAAGATATACCACCTAAACCTTAATTTCATCCTCCATGTTGCCATATTCATTCATATGTGCGAAGCCTTTCTAGGCATTTGTCCCATTTTAATTTGTTCCAACACATGTTTTATTTAAAGGTCACCCAAAAAGAAAATACATGCATAGTTGGTGGTTCTGGCTTCGAACTACACAGCAAACTTTAGCAACATTACTTTGCGCTTCCCTTGAAATCATCTAACAAAGGTCAGCATTCCAGTTGGTTTTATATCTGGAATCATGCTCCTTGTCTTCCCGCCTTTGTCGGTCTTCCTCCTATCCATAACCCCAATTGAAATTCCCAATCAGAAGGGGCTGATCTTGCCAAGGCTAACGCCCTACTAGCAAAAATAGTAAAAAATCAAGGAAGCTAGTCTACTCAGGGAACATGTCACTCGGCATTTTATCAAATGCTGACTAGCCTCTATCAATGAGAGGTCAAAACTAGCCTTTGAGTATGAATGCCAGACCGACCCCAACCGAGCAAACCCAGATTTGATTGAGTTCAAAATCATGTGCTCTCAGATATACAAGGTTTTCTCATCTGGGATAGTAGTCGACTATGGCCACAAACTCTCAGTCACTCCATACAGCTTGATGTGGCCACCACCTTCGGTAAGCAACTATGATCTCTTTTTTGTAAATCTTTTGGTCTTGAACAAACAAATAATTACGTCATCACTGACATCTTATTTTTGCAGGAAAATTCCTCAATAATCTCAAACCCTCCTGCATCAGCTTGGCAATCTCCTCGAATGAGCCCGACCAATAAGCCATCAATTGGAGGACCCTCGATCAGAACCCCTCAAAAGGGAAAGAGGTCGGCCGATCAACTAGCATCTATAAGGGCTAAGAAGAGAACAAGAAAATTTTGGATTGATGAATCTGACGAAGTTGACGATCCGGCTCCAGGCGCAGGTGTAGCTCAGAAATCAAACGCTGACATGCCATAAGCCCCGAGCTCCACTCAAACTACACCCAGACCAAAAAAGGGCAATCCCCAAATTTAGGACATCATCCAAGTAACCAAACAATGCTTGACTTCATAGTATATCAAATCATCGAAATGCCTGTGTTGAATGCCTATTAGGAATATTGTAGGTAGATAACTGTGTCCATGCAATATTTTTGCAGGAAGCCGCAAGACATAGATCCCTCTATTAAATCAGAGACTAACAATGATGACTAGTCGAACACTACCAAGAGGTCGTACAGTGATCAAGAGCCCCCGATTGCAGACCAGTCGGGGCCAAATGATGGGCCAGCTACCAATGACGAGCCTCCGACTGGCGATCAAACTAAACCATTTAGAGAACAAGAAACCAGCCAGGAAACCTCAACTACAAAGCACTCAAAAACAGGTGGGACTAATCCCGAGAGCCAAGAGCCCCCGAGTAACAAAAATCCTACTGGTGCTGCTGAATAAACAAGGGAAGACCCCTCCTCAAGTGTTGGTCATTCGAAAGATCAAGCAGAAAAAACACAAGGGCTTCCTTAAAAAAGGCGTGGTGCAATAATAGGTAAAACCTCTCATACCTTGTTTTGATTAGGTATGTCTTTCTTAACTGGTTAATCATATCATGGCACTGATCGTTGATGATGAAGAAGAAATCTTGCAGATAAACTATGCCGAAGACTCTTTGCCTCCGTTGAAGATTTCATGGCGTGATGTTGATGGGATTGCACACAGCGTCATCCTCAATAAGTAGAAAGAAGAAGAAGAGCACCAAATGCTGGTGAAAAGTTTACATGAATCCACCAAGATGTTGAACGTAAGTCTCAAACTTCATCATTTTCCAAATTTGTTCTCGTATGATAACTCATAGATACTTATGCCATAATGAAAAGAATATGGTGTCAATCTCAAGCCAAATCTGAAACCCTGGAAAAGCTGGTGGCGCACTTGGATACACTTAAAGGAGTCGAACAACAACTTAAAGATTCTCAAGATGCGGCTAAAGACAGAGAAGCCCAGTTGATGACCGGGATCAAAAGCTTGAGAGATGCCAACCCAGAGCTCCGAGGAACACTTGGAGGTAATATCCAGTCTTGAATCATATAATAATAATTAGTCACCTTTACTGTTTCTCACTGAATCTTGTCTTCTGTAACTAAAAATACTAAAATAGCTTCCTTGTAGCGCAAGGTGGACAAAAATAAAGAGACCATCGAGGAGCTGAAGAAGGAAAAGGCAAAGGCTAAATCTAATCTAGAAGGTAACTTCCACAATCATTGTTAGCTTCCACAAACCAACATCTTTTATGTTCATGAATCCCAGCTCACGAGGTGAAGACTCAAGCTCAGTTTGAAACTTTTGCTTGTAGAGTGAAAAGGGTTGAATTTCTTAGGGACGACATCACCAACCCTGTTGCACCAATAATAAACACTATCTTTCAGAATGGCCTTGGGTCAAGCTCAGAAGATGCCATAGAAATATTTGATAAATTGCAAATAGATCCAAAGAAAAACTTGAAGAACATCACCGAGGCCGTGACCATGGGGGCTAGCCAAGCTTTGGCTATGACAAACTCTCTCTACTCCTGAGTAGATATCAATGCAGTCGGTGATGGCTTCGTAGATGGTACCTCTGACGAGCAAGACGTAGAGCTGATTAATGAGGCCCAAAAAGCTGCCAAGAAGATAATAAAAGACATAGCGGACTATTTTAGTAATTGAATCCTATATACAAAGTTTAACTTGTAAGAAATGATCTTCTGTGAATGCATATAATCTTATCTCTCTTATAACTCTATTTCGACTGCCATGATCAACTTAAGGAGAGAATGGCAACTTTACCTAGAAGAATAGAGCCTAAAACTCAATCAAGTAGCTAAAAAGTTTATGCTTGATGATATCACTTAGTCAAAACAACCATAAGCAAAAGCAATGAAAAAATATTGAAGAAATGGAACTAAGCTCCATGATTATTATTGATAGCCCCCGACTGGCAACTCAAGAAGGTAACTTGACGTCGGAAGTCGAGAAAAAGTAATATACATGATAATGATGATGATGATGATGATGATGATGATGATGATGATGAGATGATAATACCCTAAGAGTAAAAATGACGTAGATGCTCCATGTTCCAAGAATTTTCTACATCCGACCCATCTTCGTGCTTCAGTCGATAAGCCCCGGGCGAGTAACTTTTGAGATAATGAAAGGTCCTTCCCATAGGGAAGACAACTTGTTCTTGTTCTTGGTTGTCTGAATCTTCCTAAGAACAAAATCCCAAATAATGAATGCCCTCGAATGGACGTTGCGATTGTGTAACGCCAAAGGCCTTGAAGGTATCCGCCGATGGATACAAGCATGTGTCACACCTTAAAAATATTTTAAATACAAATTGTTGTGAAAAAAATTTCTACAATTTATTAAATAATTAAAGAAAGTGTTTGAATAAAAATTTATGAAAATTTTAACATCAAATTGAGCTAGATAAAATTTTATTAAGTACTTTGACTGTCCATGTATTTTTAGGATTTTTCTTGAAATTATTTGTGCCTCGAAAGTATTTTTAATAAATGAAAGATAATTTTAGCAATTATTTAAATTAGAAAAATAAAATTAAAAATCCCTTCCTGATCTTTGGGTCAAATCTGGTCCATCCCCATCTCTCTCTCCGGCCCGCCTCTTCTTCGAAAAGTCCGTTTTTCCTCCCTTTGGTCCGGCCCTTTCTCTTCCGAAGTCTGGTTTGCATCCCTCTCGTAAACGCCAAAATTTGGTAAGCCTTGGAGTCTCCATCAGCTAAGTTTTCATATCGGCTCAAAGTAGAATCGGCTGAGAGTTCTGCGTCAGCCGATGGAGGATCAATATCTTCAGTAGTTGGATTCTGGTTAGATTCGGTTTGGAAAGATCTTATCCAGAAGACACCGAGTTCAAGAAGGATACGGCTTGTATCTATTAATTGGGATAAGTTTGTTAACTTTTTATTTTATCTTTAGGAAAGTGTGTTAGTATCCAGTAAGGATTCAGTTTGTTTCGTTTTATCTTTAGAAAAGTCTGAATTGTAATCTGTTAGGATCTCTGTTAGCCTGCGGGTATAAATATGTAAGCCCAGGGTCCATGTAAATCAATTCTTATGATCAATACAATTCGGTGCATCGCCACCTTTTACCTTTTCCACTTTGTTCATCATTCGGTGAGACTTGGCACCCGACGCAGGGCTGCATCGGCTTCGATCTTTGGCGAAGGGGTATGTCCAAGGTCTGGCTGGTCCAGGTATATCGTATCTATCTTTAGTCTCATTACCGCTCATAGATACATCGACTTAGTTAGGAATTTCTCGGTTAGGTCTGATATTCTGATCAAGTCAATGTTTCTGTAAACGTAATGTTGCTTTAGGTAGGTTTGTTATATCCATCATGTTAGAGAGATCTATCGGCTCCTTGAGTATTAGATTATCATATACAATCTCGTGTTGCATCGGTTAGGTCCGACCTACTAGATTGTTATCGATAATCTAAGTCTTGTTAAGCCGATAGGTTCATGCTAATGTTTCACCGGAGGGTTAGCCGGTCTTATCATATGTCTATATTAATCTAGTCCTAGTATCTCAATTTAGCTCTATCGGCTGTCTCTCGCTTTAGGGTCTCTGCCGATACTGGCTCAACTGTTTACTAGATTAGATTAATTTAGACATCTACCACCCTCAAAATTAGTCAAGGGTTTGATTGTCTAGATATTGTGTTTCTTTTCATACTTAGTGTTGCATCAATTCAGTTTGACCTACTAGGTCGTGATTAGAACCGTAGTCTCTAGCCTGCCTGGCTACCAATAAGGGTTTCATTGGGGTTTCAGCCGACAAGTTATCTGGACATTGGCATCGGTTGGAATCACACTATCGGCTTATCAGTCGATCCACTGTCAATAGAACGGTTGTTTTGATTATCGGCCTATCGGTCGATATGTGTTATATTCTGTTGTTCTGCATATCTTGTCAGTGGCAGGATCAAACTGTCTGGCACGCCCGCATTTCAATAATTTTAGGACCTGCACTGGAGCTAAGCAGATCTCCTAGGCCAGCACGTGGGAAAATTTCTCATCAACACCCTCATTCCTCTCACCCAACAGCAGCCGGCCAGAACACCATTTTACCTTCCTATCGCTATAGTGCCTTCTTCAATCTCTGGACAAAGCATCCCGTGTTCTATCCGACGCTCCTCCCCTTCCAAAATTTGGTGCATCCCTTCTTCTGTTTCCAAAATTGGTTGAGGGGATTTGTTGCCTCAACCTCCTATTTCTTTCCCCTCAAGCAAACGATGAAATACCAAAGGAAAACTTGCAAATTTCAGCCTCGTTCTTATCCCGATGAACTCGGGATGAACCCTAGCTTTTTCCCGACGAACTCGAATCCATCCGTTCCCAGCCCAGACTCCCTTTCCTCTGCCTATAAATAGCATGCCCCAGACCTCCTCTCCCTTTTGCACCTTTTTTCCCTAGTTTTTCCCGTGCCCTAGCCTTCTCCCCGCGCTTCTCATCTCTTTCCGCCATCGGCCGTCGCTCTAGCCACACTTTCCCGTCATTTTGGTTGCCTCTGCTCCGTGTTGTTGCCACCTTCAGCACCACGATGTCGAGAAGAAGCCTGCCAGCTGGTACCCATCCGTTGAAGATCACCAGAAGGACCTCGTCACCATGCACCCATGGCCATCTTCCTCCGCTGCGTCTCCACCCAAGCCTCGTCGCTGTCCCCGTCATCGTCGGTCCTCGCCGCAACCACTCTCAGCATCACAGGAGTAAGATGAAGACCATCCACCCCTTCGTTCTCGCTGCAAGTTGCCAGAACGTAGTCGTTATTGACCCAAAGGTCTCCGCCACCCAAAGCTCATCGTCATCCATCTTCCATCATTGCTCATTGTCGTCTTTGTGTTGGTAAGGACCGTCTTGATCTCCTCTCACCTTCCATAACCACACCATCGACGTCGTCTTCTAAATCCGCCAGCGTGGTGCCGACATGGCCGTCCGCGTGGTCGCCTAGTCAGCCACCACCTCACCCTCCACGCTTGCGTGGTGCCTGCGTATCCTGTCCAGGTGGCATCCATCAAAGACCCTAAATCAGGAAAGATCTCAGCCGTCCTATCTTTCCAGATTATATCTCAGCCATCCAATCTATATATCCCGTGGACTCTCTCTGTGCACCGAGTCTACCGTGGACCGATCCAAGGAGATAAATCATTTAGTTGTTTTTATTTAATTGATTAAAACTTCATTAATTCATAACCAATTCATACAACCTCGGAGTGAGGTCGTTCAAGTCCCATAATTCATTTCAAGCTCTACTAATCTATGAACTTTATTTATACTATTTATTTGGGTTTTATTAATGTTTTTCTCATTTTGTGTTCTAGCTTTAGTATTCCATCGTTTTGTAGGTTCATTCGCTTTCATTGGAGAAGTTCAAGAAGACGAATTGAAGATTGATTATTGCAAGGCAAGTCACACAGATCCTTAACACAATCCTTTGAGCATGTTGATCCTATATTTAAATTCTCTATTTATTTCAAAAGTGCATCTATTTTTGAATGTCATCCGGTGGTCTGAACCTATTCCTTTGTTATTGCCAATTTGCATTGATTATCCTATTCCTTGATACCTTGGGTTATAATTTGACTAGTTGGACTTTATATATTGGTTCAACTAGATATTAGTGTAATTGCTTAGCCATGCTTAGAAACATTAGCACACTATTGGGATAACTAATGCTTCACTGTTACTTAATGATGGTTAATTATTGGTAGCTCACGAGGGATAGTCATGATTGATTAATTAACTTCATAACTAAAACTTTATACATAGTGGGCTGTGAGCACATGGTTTTGATGGTCGTTCTCATGACAATTAAGGACCAGTTCATGAGCTATTGTTGTGAAGAATTTATCGTACTAACCACAAGCCAACATAGGCAACGAGAATTTACCGTACTAACCACAAGCCAACATAGGCAACGGCTTGATCTGTAGTGTAGCATGTCCCAGTAGGAGGCAGCATGGTATGTAGTTGATAGGTGGTAGTGTCAATAAATTGACATTATTCTTGCAATGTCAATAAGTCTCGATTTGGAGCCAAGGGAACTAGCCTAGAGGTTTGGCCACCTCTACTGGGGACTTGGTGGGTGACCATTCTGTTGGACGTGTTATGTGAAGGGTCTTGTAACAATCTCTATTCGGGTACTTTCTGATATCACGACGCATGGTTGACATGATGTTGAGATTGTGTCTTGTGGGTAAATTTGTGCACCTCTCGCCACAGTAAAACTATTCGAATAGTCGTGTTCGTGGTTATGGGTGGGCCTAGCAATGTTTTTTGTGATTAGTCCTACACTACTCATTAGTGATAAGTAAATTGGTGTTGATAATATGTTAGCTCATATTATGGAGTTTGGATCTGTGCAACTGGGATTGATTGTTCAGATATGGTTTTGCCTATGCAGCATTGGCGTGTTGTTCAGTGATTGGTTAATATTGCTATTTAATTACTCAACTGTTTTACTACTCTCAAATATTTGCTAAATGCTGCCTTTGCAAATGAAACCCTATTATTGCCATTCTTTGTTATTCCCGTGCACTTGCATATTTGTTGTGTGGCTTGCAGAGTATTCCATATACTCACCTTGCAATAATCATCAACCTCAATTGAAGAATGATTTCGAAGGAGAAGATCTTTTGGCTTAGATTCCAGTTGAGCTTCCTGTGGGAGTGGAGCTGAAGTTTCGCTAGATTTTCTTTTCCACTGCAGTTTTCTTTGTGGTGAGGACTAAGTGTCTCTTTTATAAGTATTTTTCGCATTAGTTTATTTGGTATTGTATATTCAAATTGTCGATTTGTGTACCTTGTATGATTCCTGGACGAGGGTTTAATGCATAAATTAGTTTGGAAATTACTTGTGAATTTTCGGGCATGACAAGTTGATATCAGAGCTATCTTGACTTTAGGTCAAGCCAAACGGTTAAGCCCATAAGGACATGTCATTGCTAAAAAAATCTATTTGCAAAAGTCTGTTCTCCTCATCCCATTGCCCCTTTACGAATGTTTTACTCGTCCTTCCTTTTTCGGCCTTCAACTTGTTCTAGATGGATCCCTATAAGGAGAAGCTGGATAAGGTGATGGCTCGCTATGATGAAATCTGGGGATATCTACCCGAGGAGATCGAGTTTAATGAAAGTATGGCAGCACAAGAACGTAAGGAACTATTTGAAAAGGAAGTTGAGCTGCATGGAAACTATGGTTTTACAAGTGAGCTCTGTCGTATGGTGTATGATCTTGGATGTGAGGTTCCACCAAAGTACACTAAAGTATCTACCCGTGTTTGAAATCAATCTCACTACAAGGCAACTATTACTTGTCTCTGACAAGGAAGATCTTCCCCAACTCTTTGTTCAGTAGCGAGGCTGACTGTTTTCTCTATGCTCATGAAGAAGTCACGTATGAAGCTTTGTGTTGTCTCCGTCATCATTTCAAGGACCGTCTAGAGAATACTATGTACCACTACCATTCGGAACATAGTGACAACTTTTGGATGAATGGTAGTGCGCACACTCGGGATGAAGAGAATAAGACAGTTGTGCATATGAGGACAATGTTGGATGCTCTCGACAGCCTTTATTCGGATTACAAGACCAAGCCACTATTCAAGAGCATGCCAAACAGGAGAAGATTGCCAGGTTACAGAAGATGGTTGAACAGATGAGGAACAAGTCTCAGTCTAAAGACACTGACACCGCCAAGATTCTAGACTATACTAAAGTTCGTTTTGCCTAGTTTCGGAAGGATACCAATCATAAGCTTGTTCTTCGTCAAAAAAGGATCTTTGAGTTAGAAGATGACTTAAGTTAAAAGGAGAACCTTCTTCAGATTAAGATGAAGATGAAGATGTGAAGCCTACTCGAGTTGTCAAGCGTCTCTGCACGGGAATTATTTCTCTCAAGATCAATTGCGGTGAAGATGAGTCAGATGAGAAGCCTTCAAGTCCAAACAAAGATTGAAGAAGTTTTCAAGAACCTATGGCAAAACCTAAGCGTTACCATCAAGAGTAGTAGTCTGTTAGTGATTGTTGTGTTAGCTTGTTTGCTTAAGTTTTATTTATGCTTGTGTGAGTTTTAGTGTATGGGTACATCAAGGGGTTGTGATATAACCATACTAGCTTAAGAGTTTATTTAGTGTTATAGAACGACATATTTCACACTAATAAAAGTTAAAGATTAGTAAGAAATCTGATCTATTCTGAGTTCCACTGTCTCCTTTCTTGTCTCTTTCGGTCTCTCTCTTACCTTGCACCCAAGATAATGAGTTGAAGGAAAGGAAAGTTTTGTGCTCAACAGTGCTAGTGGTTTCAAACAACAAGTCAACAGTCAATATACCCACAACCAAGTTCTTTCAGCTAAGGATCAAGGAGTCATAATGGTGTTTCAACTGCCAATCTCAAGAAAACTACCCTTTTCTTTAGTTCAGTCCAAGCAGAAATGACTGGTCACAACATACAAATCACCTTACCAAGATCAGAATCTAGTTTTGAACAAAGCAGTTACCATCCAAGCCTAAAGCTTAAGATGAAAGATTCTTAGTTGAATGAAGTTCTCAACTTCAATCAATATGGTATGAGTCCAAATACCTTGTCAAGTCAGAATTCAACTCTTAAGTCGAAACCAAGTTAGTCCAATGAAACTATCTACCACCCATGCTAGGCCAGGACAGTTCATTACATAGTCATGATGGATAAAATGTTATTTTGGAGATCCAAGTATTTAGGAGACAAGTGTCCTAAGGAAGGTTAAAGGTCAAAGGCTGAATGGGCACCATTGTTGAATTCAAGAAAACTATTCGCTGTTGGTCTTTCACATAGATTAAGGTTCAAAGTTTGGTGAAAGTAAGAGTCATAAAAGAATGAGAAGGCCGAAAGTTTATATCTATGACATCAGTATGATTATTATCATTATAATATGGTTTATAAGGAATGAGTATATTCAGATGTCTGAAAGGACAATTCTTTTGCACTACACATCAGATGCCAGCAAGACCAAGATATTCAACAATGAGGAATCTAAATAGGTGTTGTTTTAAAAATAGAATTAGTGGAAAGAAGAGATTTTTAAGTTTTCAATGTGAAGTAAATGGTATGTGGAGATTGCATTGTTCTGGAAAAGTGAAGCACATTAAACAGACCCATTATTCCTATTACTATGGCGAAGATATATATCAAGTGAGTACCCCGTTCATAAAGTATTTGCTTCTTGGTTAAAGGAATGGATCATGTATTTAGTGGGTACTAGCTCAATTCAGTAATAGTCAAGGTTATAGAGGATGAACAGGAGTTCTAGCAGATCGCCTAACGGCCAGGGTGATGGTAGTAACCATGGCTACATTTCTATTAATTGGGACAAACAAGTACTATCGAAAGTGACCAGTGGAAGTATTGTTAACTAAAGTTTGAGTTTTGTGTCTATTTTAATCTGTGCAAGAAGATTGCTAATTAAGAAGAATGCACCCCATGCTTGTTGGGGAGTGGTATATGTTAATTGTTTTGAGTCAAGACGTTATGATAGTTTTTGTGTGAGTGTCACATAAAGAATGATCAGTTCTAGTTGGAAGATATTGAGAAGACATGTTTATACCCGGTCTATACAATATGAGACATTTTCTAAGAGAATGCCATAACTGAAAAGTTTTAACATCAGTAGACAATCAAGTAAGATGGATACTAGCAATAGATTGTTGCACATATGATTCTACCCTTGAAGTCTTTAGTCAATGCCGGGAGAACTGAAATAAGTTCAAAGAGTAATAGTACTAGATGCAAAACTACAGTCACAACAATATTATCTATTGCATCTCGGTCAGGTTATGACAAAGAGGACAAGCTAACTGCGTTGTTATCACCCGAGTGAATAAAATGTCAGACAATGTTTATGTTGCAAAGGATCAACATTAGTTCAACAAGTTATAAATAATTTGTGTCTTCCCTAAAGATAGAAGTTATATGGCAAAAGTGAAATAGAAGAGAAGTTATGTGGTAATTATGGAATGGGAAAGATGTTCGGATTAAGGAATGACTTTGACAAGTTTAGTAATGGTTAGTTGCAAGATAAGGATATCGGTGAAGCGATATGATTGCCAAGGATACATGAGATCTCAAGGTTCTTTTCAAGGGATATCAGTATTTTTAGAAGTTATGGAATCACTTAAATAGAACCATCGCTATGTTGAATGGATATATACCCAAGGAAAGTGAGACTATGGATTAGACTACGATGTTGTTTTGGAATCCGATAACTGATACATGGATTTTAATATTCATATAAGGTCAGTATAATACCCATGTCAAACAATGTTTATGGCAACTTAGGAAAATGAGAACAATGACAAAGTGATGAATAAGCAAGGATATAAAAAGTCGTGATGGAAGTTTTCTATTCCAAAGGTTATTTGAAAACATTAAAGCAAGTTTGCTACTCTAGTAATCCGGCACAAGGTCAAGAATGGTTTGCTCCTTGACACATCATTGCACAAGTCTTGAGGAATTACTATAAAGTTTTTGTGAGATAGAAAATGAGTTGTTCTACCAGTGACACGTACACCATGGTACAAAGATGAGTGTGGATGTTACTACTAGGTTAATCTGAAATCTGAAGATTGACTATGAATGTCACCACTACGTTAATCTAAAGTATGAAGAGGATAAGTCAGGAAAGCGATAGGCAAAAAGTTGATTGATAAAAAGCCATTTGAAGTGGATCGTTATTGACCAGATTGGTTTGAGAAACTATTAGGATCAAGTCAAGTTTGGGGTTCTCTATCATATCTTGAAATTGTAAAGGTCGTAACAAAGCGGATATGATTACTAAGTAATTAATATCTATAATTGGGAGCATTAATTTGATAGTTTGGTTGACTGATGGTCAAGCTGTATAGGAAGTACGGGAGCCTGAATAGTTAAAAGTCCTCGTTGCAAGAAACAACTTTAGAAGGTGGGATTAGAAAGAATGTCAGATATCATTTCTTCTCAGAGATGTGACAACATGGGAAGTAATTTGACTCTAGTGTTAAGTGGCACTTCTATGGATTTGTGTGAATTAAGGGTGTTCAAAGGATAATCCAGAGCAAAGATCATATCAGATACCACAGTAATTAGAAACCTTAGAAACAAAATCCTATCAAGATTTGAGTCATGTCAATTTCAGAAAGGCAAAACAAGAAAGCATCTAAAGGTGGATTAAGTTTGAGAATAAATTCTTTTTGGAAGAAGCACAAAAAAAGTCAGATAAAGGTGTGTCAGATTACTAGTCAGTTTTAAGGAAGTGGTCAGTGAAGGATTACCCAAATTAATTTCTTGCTAGCCGTTCCAAATCTCGGCATGAGATTTATGTAGGGGTGGATTTGTCACACCCTAAAAATCGCTTAAATATAAATTGTTGTGAAAATAGAATTTCTAGAATTTATTTAATAATTGAATAAAGTGTTTGAATAAAAATCTATGAAAATTTGAACATCAAATTGAGCTAGACAAAATTTTATTAAGTACTTTGAGTGTCCAAGTAGTTTCAGCATTTTCTAGAAATTATTTGTTCCTCAAAAGTATTTTTAATAAATGAAAGATCATTTCAGAAATTATTAAAATTAGAAAAATCAAATTTAAATCCCTTCCTGATCTTTGGCCAAATCTGGTCCATTCTCCCCTCTCTCCAGTTCGGCCAGCCTCTTCTTCAGGAAGTTAGTTTTTCTTCCGTTTCGTTCCGGCCCTTTTCTTCGAAATCGCTTTTCGTCCCTCCTTCCTCGGCCCAACAAGCAGCCGACCAAAAGTCCACTTTACCTCTCTACCACTGTAGTGCCTTCTTCAACCTCTGTACAGAGCCTCTCGTGTCAGATCTGCACCCCTTCCCTTCCCAAATTTGGCACATCCGTTCTTCCATTTCCAAAATTGGTTGAGGGGATTTGTTGCCCTCAATCTCCTCTTTCTTTCCCCTCAAGAAAACGATGAAATACCAAAGGAAATCCCATAAATTTTAGTCTCATTCTTATGCCGATGAACTTGGGATGAACTCTAGCTTTTTTCGCCGCCGAATCCATCTGTTCTCGGCCCAGACTCCCTTTCCTTTGCCTACAAATAGCATGCCCCAAACCTCCTCTCCCTTTTCTACCTTTTTCCCGAGTTATTCCCATGCCCTAGCCTTCTCCCCGCACTTCCTATCTCTCTCCGCCGCCGGCCGCCGCTCTAGCCACACTTGTCCATCGCCTCGGTCGTCTCCGCTTTGCCCCGTTGCCACCACCGACACCGCATCATTGAGAAGAAGCCCATTAGCTAGTTCCCATCGATCAAAGATCGCCGGAAGGACCACGTCACCGTGCATCTGTGGTCGTCTTCCTCCGCAGCGTCTCTAGCCAAGCCTCATCGCCGACACCGTCGTCTGGTCCTCGCCGCAACCACCCTCAGCATCGCAGGAGCAAGGTGAAGCCCGTCCACCCCTCCGTTCTCACTGCAAGTCACCGAAACACAGCCATTGTCTACCCAAAGGTCTCCGCCACCCAAAGCTCATCGACGGCTGTCTCCCGTTGTTGCTCGTTGTTGTCTTCGTGTTGGTAAGGACCGTCTCGATCTCCTCTCGCCTTCCGTTGTCGTGCCACCATTCGCCATCGGCATCATCTTCCAAAGTCGTCGGCGTCGTGCCGATGTGGCTGTCCACGTGGTCGCCTAGTCAGCCGCCACCTCACCCTTCTCTCTTGCATGGCGCCTGCATGTCCTGTCCATGTGGCATCCATTTAAGACCCTAGATCGGGAAAAATATAAGCCATCCAATCTTTCTGGAACCAATCTCGGCCTTCCAATCTTGTGATCTCGTGGACTCTCTCTGTGCACCGAGTCTACTATGGACCGATCGAGGGCTAACGTTGTAATCATTCTTTTCCTTTAGTAAAATAATTCAATATGACACGATAAATCATTTAGTTGTTTTTATTTAATTGATTAAAACTTCATTAATTCATAACCAATTCATACGAACTTGGAATTAGGTTGTTCAAGTGCCATAATTCATTTAACTTCAAGCTCTACCAATTTATGAATTTTTTACTATTTATTCGGTTTTTATTAGTGTTTTTCTTATTTTACGTTCTAGATTTAGTAGTCCATCATTTCGGAGGTTCGTCCGCTTTCGTTGGAGAAATTCTAGAAGACGAATTCAAGACTGATTATTGCAAGGCAAGTCATCCAGATCCTTAACACAATCCTTTGAGCATGTTGATCCTATATTTAAATTCTCTATTTATTTCAAATGTGTATTTATTTGCGAATGTCATTGGGTGGTCAGAACCTATTTCTTTGTTATGGCCAATTTGCATTGATTATCCTATTCCTCGATACTTTGGGTTATAATTTGACTAGTTGGACTATATATATTGGTTCAACTAGAGATTAGTGTAATTGCTTAGTCATGCTTAGAAACATTAGCACACTATTGAGATAACTAATGCTTCACTATTACTTAATGATGGTTAATTATTGGTAGCTCATGAGGGATAATTGTGATTGATTAATTAACTTGATAACTAAAACTTGATGAATGGTGGGTTGTGAGCAAATGGTTTTGATGGTCGTGCTCATGATAATTAAGGACCGGTTTGTGAGCTACTGTTGTGAAGCATTTACCGTACTAACCACAAGCCAGCATGGGTAACGGCTTGATCCATAGTGTGGCATGTCCCAGCAGGAGGCAACATGGTGGTATGTTTTCTTATCATGGCAGACAACTAAGTCCACAGGTGGCAGCCAACAAAGTCCACAGTTTTTTGGGCACTAAGTAGTCTCACTATTTGGTAACTGGTCATTCCTTGTGAGAGACAAATGTTTAGTGGGAGTCATTCTGTTGTGCATTTTATGCGATGGGTCCTTTCACAATCTCTATTCGGGTACTTTTTGGTATTGTGACTCATGGTTGACATGATGTTGAGATTGTGTCTTGTGGGTAAATTTGTACACCTCTGATTGAAGTTAAAACTATTCGAATAGTCGTACTCATGGTTTTGGATAGGCCTAGTAATGTTTTTTGTGATTAGTCCCACATTACTCAATAATGATGATAAATTTGTGATGATAACTTGTTAGCTCATGTAATGGAGTTTAGATCTATGCAACTACGATTGGTTGTTCAGAGTTGGTTGGGCCTGTGGAGCATTGGGGTGTTGTTTAGTGTTGATTAATATTAATGACTAATTACTCTACTGTTTTACAAATTCTCAAATATTTGCTAAATGTTGCATATGAAACTCTATTATTGCCATCCATTGTATCCCTGTGCACCTGCATATTTGTTGTGTGGCTTGTTGAATATTCCATGTAGTCACGTTGCAATAACCAATCAACCTCAGTTGAAGAAGGATTTCAAAGGAGATGACCTTTTGGCTTAGATCCCAGTTGAGCTGCCTGTGGGAGTAGAGTTGAAGCTTCGCTAGATTTTCTTTTCCACTACAGTTTTGTTCGTGGTGAGGACTAAGTACTTCTATTCTAAGTAATTAACATTATATTTATGATGGATATGTATATTAAATTGTCAATTTGTGTACCTCGATTGATTTCTGGACGAGGATCGTATGCACAAATTAGTTCGGGAATTACTAGTGAATTTTCGGGCATGACAAATTGGTATCAGAGCCATCTCGACTGTTGGTCAAGCCAAACGTTTAAGCCCATAATGACATGTCTTTTCTAAAAAAATCTATTTGCAAAATTCGGTTTTCCTCCTTATCCCATTGCTTCTTGCAAAAGTTTTATTCATCCTCTCCTCTTCAGTTTCAACTTATTTTAGATGGATCCCTATAAAGAGAAGATTGCCAGGTTACACAAGTTGGTTGAACGGATGAGAAACAGATCCCAGCCTGAAGATAGTAACACCGCCATGATTTTGGAGTGCACTGAAGCTTGTTTTGCTCAGTTTTGAAAGGACACCAATTGTAAGTTTATTCTTCATCAAAAAAAAGGATTTGTGAGTTAGAAGATGAATTAAGGAAGTTAAAAGGAGAACCTTCTTCAGATGAAGCTGAAGATGAGAAGCTTACTCGAGTTGTCAAGCGTCTTTGCACTGGAGTTCTTTCTCTCAAGATCAGTCCCGGTGAAGATAAGTCAAATAAGAAGCCTCCAAGACAAAGAGAAGATTGTAAAAGTCTCTAGAACTTATGGCAGAACCTAAGCTTTACCCTCAAGAGTAGTAGTTTGTTGGTTAGTTAGATCGTTGTGTTAGCTTGTTTGCTTAAGTTTTGTTTGTGCTTGTGTGGGTTTTAGCATATGGAGTATATCAAGGGGTGGTGATATAACCATACTAGGTTAAGAGTTCAGTTCAGTGTTAAATAACAACTTATTTCACATCAATAAAAGTTAATGGTTAGTAAAGAAGCCTGCTCTATTCTGAGTTCCCCTATTGTGGGGGGTGTCACCCCGGGGTAGCTCATAGAGCGGAGTTAAGGTCAGCTGAAGTCGGATCGGGAATCCTCGGGACGGGGTCGGAAGCCCGACCTCCTCTTGGGGTCAGCCGCCCCTACCTTCCCCCAGGTCCGACCTTGGCGTTCCTTCTCGACCTCAGCTCATCAGCCCGACCTCAGATCTCCTCGGGAAGGAGGGCTTGCTTTGCAAGGTTCGCAGAGAAGGCAAGGAGGGGACAACCCGACAGAAGATGACGTCACTTAACAAGACTGCGCAGAGGGTACTTGCGAAGGACAGATCCCAAGGCAAGATAGAGCACGAGATGTCCACAGCGGGCAGGACCCGGGGGATCTCTATATACTTTTCAGATGTTGTTTGTACTTGCTTTTTAGTCTTTAGTCTTAGCTTTCTTGGCCCCAAGTCCTCTTGTAATTGTCCCTCTTGAGCTATAAAAGGGAGGGCAGGACGAATGGGCAGGGGGATGGCTTTCTGAGAACTCTTCGTGGAACACGAGTCTTTGGGAGCTAGATCCAATCCCTAGAGCCCCAAGAACTCTCTCCACTTTAATCCTTGTTTATACTCCACCCCAACAAAGAACACTGGACGTAGGCCTATTATCCTCCGAGAGGACTGAACCAGTATAAAGTCTCTTGTCTCTTGCTCGTTTAGTACTCGAGTCGACCATCGGATCCATCGGTGAGACGCAACGACCACTTTATTTCACCTCCTTGGGTAACCCCCTCGGAGGACTACCGACGATCCCGCCGACACCTGTCTCCTTTCTTTTCTCTTTTTGTCTCTCTCTTACCTTGCACCTAAGATAATGGGTTCAAGGAAAGGAAGTTTTATGCTCAATAGTGCTAGTGGTTCAAAACAACAAGTTGATAGTCAACATACCCTCAACCAAGTTCTTCTTGGTAAGGATCAAGAAATAATAATGGTGTTACAAGTGCTAATCTCAAGAGCCCTACGTTTTACTTTAAGTTTAGTTCAAGCAAAAATAACTAGTCGTAGCATACAAATCACCTTACCAGATTTCAAACATGGAATAAGTCAGCTCTAAAATCCAGTTCTATGTCTTGATCAAGTGGTTATCATTCAGACTAACTTAAGAGAAAAGAGTGTTAGTGGGATGCAGCTCTCAACTTACAGCAGTAAGGTGTGATTTCAGTTACGTTGACAAGTTAGAATTCAACTCTTAAGTTAGAACCTAGTCAGTTTAAGGAAATTGTCTACCATCCCTGCTTGGAATCAGTGGTAGCAAGCCATTACATAATTATGATGAAAATAATGTTATTTTGAGATCCAGGCATTTAGGAGCCTAGTGTCCTAAGCAATGTTAAAGGTCAGAAGCTCAGTGGACATCATTGTTGAATTAAGATAAACTATTCACTATTGGTCTCGCACATAGTTGGAGGTTCAAAGTTGGATTTGAGGCAGAGTCATAAAGGAATGAGAAGGCCAAAGGTTTACCTTTGAGGCATCAGGATGATCATTATTGCCACAATAAGGTTTATAAGGAATGACTATATTCAGGTGGCTGAAAGGATGATTCTTTTTACACTAAACGTGGATCAAGTGAGTAGTGTCAACAAGATCAGGATCTCCAACAATAAGGATCTAAAGAGGCGTTGTTTAAGCAAAAAGAAGAGAATTTTTAAGTCTTCAAATAGAAGAAGATGGAATGTGGAGAATGCATTATTTGGAATAATGGGAACATGGAACCATGAAAAATGGGAGTTTGATGAAAGGATACTCATTTCCCCTTATTCTTATTACTATGGTGAAGATATATTAAGTGAAGACCATCTTCATAAAGTTTTTCTTTTTGGTTAAAAGAATGAATCATACATTTAGCGGTTGCTAGCTTAATTCAGTAATAATCAAGTTCATAAAGGATGAATATAAATTCTAGTAGATTGTCTGACAGTCAGGGTGATGGTAGTAACCATTGCAACATTTCTATTAGTTGGGACAAACAAGTACTGTCGAAAGTGACCAAAGGAAGTATACTGAACTAAGGCTCAAGTTTTGTCCCTATTTCGTCTGAGCAAGAAGATTTCTAATCAAGAGGAACACACCCCAAGTCGGGATTGGTATACGTAAATTGTTTTAAGTCAAGACATTGTGACAGATTTTGTGCCAGTTCCAATTAAGACTGACTAGTTTTAGTAAAAAGATATGGAGAAGTTATGTGGTAAATATAGAATGTAAAAGAACTTATATGTGGTAAATATGGAATGTAAAAGAAGTTATGGACTAAGAAATGGTTTTGGCAAGTCTAATATGGTTTGTCGCAAGATAAGCATATCAAGGAAGTGGTTTATTAGTCAAGGATATACAAGATTCAGAGTTTCTTTCTAAGGAGTGTCAGTCTGTTTAAAATCATGGATTCAGTTGGAGGGAACTATCCTGTGTTGAATAGTTATGTAACCAAGCTAAGTGATACTATGGATACTATGATGTTGTTTGGAATCTTATAATTGGACTTTAATATTCATAAAAGGTCAGTATAATACCAATGCAAGATAGATGTTTATGGCCACTTGTTGATGAGAATTTTCCCACGCGCTGGCCTGAAAGATCTGCTTAGCTCTAGTGCAGGTCCAAAATTGGTCGCCTTTGGTGATTAAGCGGGCGTGCCAGCTGGTTTGATCCTGCAACCAACAAGAAAACAAAAGATAGACATTTGGTTAAGATTATATCCTACTCGATCGGCTGTAGATATCAATAAATATATAATTCTATCCCAAAGCGCGTTTAGATTAAGTGATTGGGATAGATCGGTAGCATATCAAGACAGTATAAACCACTTATATCCAAAAGCACGTTAGGATAATAATTATATACATTTATAACCTAGCTGATGTCACAGATCTAATGTAAACAGCTAGTACTCCGATATATTTTATAAAAAGATATTGATCTGAACTAAATGCGTTAAACAAGGATCAATCGGCTGTTAATGTGATTTAACAGATTGATACCGAGCTTAGCACATTTAAATAGATTAAGATCTTAATATAAAAGGCAGTTCTAATACATCTAACAGTTATAATACATAAAAGATGATTAAAACAGGTAAGACCGGCTGAAACCATGGCACTATCTCTAATAATAAACATTGAGCCGAATAGATCTATATAATTCTAAAGGCGACTTAATAGGTCGATTAGATGCAGCATTAAGTACCAAAAGAAGCATGATACCTATTTAGACTAATGAGAATTCCTCGAGATGGTAGATACGCCATATAATCTGAATCAACCTCTAGATCTAGCTCTGTCGGCTGTTATCTTGAAGAATATGCTAGCCAATCGAGAGATAGATCTAGATATTGATCTAGATTATATGTCGTATATGATAAATTAAGCAGTTTTCAACATCAAAATCAGAGTATCATGATGGAAGCACTGGCCTCGATACCACAAGCCACTTGTAACAAGAAATTACCTTTCCTGGAGATTGAAACCGATGCAGCCCAAGAAAAAAGCAAGAACTTATCGAGAAGAAGAAAAAACAGAAAGGTTGGTGATGCGCTAAAGTTGTATTGATGTGTATTCGGTTGATTACAACAAGCCCTCGGGTCTTATTTATACCCAGTTACAACAACATCCGTGTAGATCACAGTTTCTATCTTATCTACTATTTACAGTACGACAATATCCCGGGACGGGGTCCCATGCTGCGTTACAAAAGGAATCTTTACAAAATATTCTATTTTACAGATACAATTGCCGTTATAGGACCTTATCCATAGATGACAATATCTTTAACATCCTCTGGAAACCGAATCCAATAATTATCTCTAAGCTTTCCTTTTGGGATTGACTCCACCTTCGGTCTTCAATCGAAATCGGCTATCAGCTGTCCTGGTCTGACTCGGACTCAGCCGACTAGCTCCATAGCCGATTCGGACTTAGCCGATACATCTTCTGTTTCTGTAGATCGCGCTTCTCCTCCGATTCCGCTTCAATCCTTGCTTCAAACTCGAGGATTTGCTTACCAAATTCGGTCGTTAACACATGCCCCCCAAGTCCGCGATATTGATAATGTTGCGGATTTTGTGCAATCATATCCCCAGCGAAACCCTAGGTCGAGTCTGTTTCGGCCGTTACAGAAACTCTTTAAATGACGCCCTTTCGCGCCGAAAAGACTCACCCCGTCAAACGCAATCCACAAAACCCTAGCCAGCAATCGTCTTCGAGCTCTCCAACGATTTCCTCGGCTTCCCAACTCCGTAGCAGCGATCTCCCCTCTCCGACGACCTCAATCGCAGCAATGGCAGCCCCCGCTGCTCCGTCGGATTCTGCTTCCGCCGAGTTCCCCGAGGTACGCCCCCATCGGCTGAATCCCTTTCTTTTCCGCCTTTAGCCGTAAATCGGACTTCTAGGTTTTACAAATCCTGATTTGGCCCCTTTCTTTCGATTGTAGCACCTTGCCCATCAGATAGTCATCCCAAGCTTACTCAATGATCAAAGATATTACCTAGGTCCCATCGGCAACACAAATCCAACCGAGTTTATCATTGCTGAAACCAACAGGGTACCTTATAGAGTTAGAAGCCCTAGTTTGGTTCACTTGAATGGTACCTTCAAGTCCTACCCCTCAATGGACAAATCCTTGCTGACTTGGTAAAAAAGAATGGTAGCCAGCAAACAAACCCACTAGGAAGAAGTAGGCATAGCTCAGTGCCTAGCCTTATCTGTAGCCGACATGCCCAAAGATGAACCACTAGTGTCAGCTGCCACCTACTTCTGGAATAACACCCTTAATGCCTTCCTCTTCCAGCAAGGCCTAATGACCCCAACTCTAGCCGATGTCTTTATGATAATAGGACTGGAAATTATGTCATCGGCTAATCGATAACAAGGGCCAGTTCTCGTTTAAGACCAAAGCAATCGGCGGCTGGAATGAATATGTTAGCATGAATATGGGGACTGGACCAATTACTCCCAGAGAGCACGTTGCCTTCTTGATGATGTGGCTGGAGAAATCTGTGTTCTGCGGATCAAGCTGCGGTCCCACAACCAACTGGCAAGTAGTAGCCGAAGCCCTGGTCGACAAGAAGAGAATTGCTTTGGGCAAATTCTTGCTCGGATACCTTTATCAGACACTGAACCATGCATCGGCTAAGATAGCCATCGATACATCAATCGATACTGGAGGCCCCTGGTGGTTCTTACAGGTATGGCTCGTGCTGCTAACCCAAAAGATTGTTGGTCGGCCACGGCTAGCTGACGCACGCTTCCCCCTTTTGGAGCCGATCGAAAATGATGAGGGGTACGAGATAACCACCAGGAGGTGTCTGTCCTACGAGGAGGCCGCAGCCACTCACACCGGGTCGAAACAATCAAGTGAACTCCTGGCCGATTGGTTCATATCCTTTTACGATGGTCTTGCAAAGAACAATTGAACTTGGTTTTTCTATGAAGACCGAGTGGAGTTTGAATTAGCAATCGAGCTGAACTCAGATCAATACCCCAAGCGCAGAGAGATTTTCACTACAGCGCTCACCCCTTGCATACTGCCGACTCGAATACACCAAGGCCGAAACGTGCTGAAGACTTATGAATTTCATTATCCTGCATTAGCTGAAAGGCAATTTGGACTTGGGCAGCTGCCGATTGGCTATTACTATGCTGACAAGATTGAGACCCGAGGGGTGATCGAGTCAAGACTGATGATGAACAGGCTGATGGAGATAGAGACCTCACCCCTCGACAGCATCGGGATCATAGAGGTGGCTCACAAAAGGAGTGTAGCATACGACAAGTGGTGAGTGGAGATCAAGCAGCACATCTTCCATCAACGCGCCTCCATGTACCTCACCACGTTCCTGCCGGACGAAATCCCTTCGGTAATTATCTTCATCCTTAAACATTTCCCCTTGAAAAAAATCGGCTAAAGTCATCTCTTAATGCTTAATCAACCTCTCTTTTGCAGACGACAGACTCCGATCCCCCGATAGTAAGCAACTCGGGCATAACAATTGAATACCACCTCACACTTATCTTGAACGGTGGCGGCTACGCTCCATCGGCTATCGGCTTCAACGCGCCGAAGACGAAGACCCTGCTTCACGGCCAAACTCGCCAAGCCGTGACGAGGAAGAAGAGAGCCGCCCCATCGGCCGCAGGCCCATCGGCTGCACCACGAAAAAGCAGAAGAAGCCGAAACCGGCTGCACCGACCGACAGCATGCCTTCCCTCGATCCCAGCATCGACGAAGCTGTCAACAAAGAAGTCATGGACGAGGAAATCTCACAAGCTGTCAAAGAGGCAGCAGAATCAAGTAGTTCAAGCCATAACTCAACCAGCCCGCCAACCGACGATCCAGCTCCACCAGTCCCTTCTCCTCCAAAGTGATTGGTATGTATTCTCCCTTTTGAATCTGATCTTCAAATCATTCAAACCCTAACCAAATTTTCCTTGCAGTATAAAAGACTAGCTACTCGGCCTCCTCGCCCGGCTTCACCAGTAGTTTCTATTCTCATCTTCTCTTTTCACTTATTTTTTCCTTAGTCGACTTGTACTGATACTTATCCTTTTTTGTAGCCTCTTCGGTCCCCGTCGGCTGCCCCCCATGCGTTCAGTGAGACAACTCTATCAGCTACGGGCAGCCACCATGCCGAAGAAGTGCCTGTGCTAGCTCCTGTTGTTCGAGTAAGCTTTATTCCCCTCTTAAGAGCTTGAATCGGTTGTCACGCTCCATTCTGTCAACGCTGAACTTGAATCGGCTGATCTAGTCCCATTTGATATTAAGGAGTTCATCAGTGAACAAGAAGAAGCCACCAGCCAGGATCAGGCCGCTATAGCCGATGACCTTAGAGAGAAACTCTTGGAAATCAACCGTCGGCTGGACATCAACGTAGACCAATTGGTCATGGAATGCGGGCTGATCCGAGCGCGTTTCACTGATATTCAAGATTGGCTTCCTAAAGATCTGGCTAAGACACTCTCCCAAGTTACGTACATCGATCTTCACCACTTCAAGTTGGAGCGGGCCATGCAAAGAATGGCTAACAGACAAGCCCAAGTCGACTTGGCGGCCACAATTGATGCTACCGTGACGAACTTGGTGGCCGAAAAGGCTAAGTTGGAGGAGCTGACGGCCGACCCATCGGCTACACAAGCAAAAATCAGCCAACTTGAAGAAGAAGAAGCTGATTTTACTGGCGAAGCTGGAACAATGCAGGGCCAAAATCACCAAAGAGAAGCAGGTGCTAGCCGATCTCCCCAAGGCCACCGAAGAACAAAGAGTTAAGGTGACTTCCACCCTCAAGCACTTGGGAGATTTAAACAAGTCGGCAAAGGTGATCCCAGGCACCAAGGAAGAGGACCTTGCAACAGTCGATCGAGTCAATACCATCAAGGATAAAGCAATGTCGGCTATCCAGAAATTCCTCGGCATGCAATAGGGCTTTAGCCTTCAGAACTCTAGTGTAGATCTTCAGAACTTATATACATAACTCTTGCAATCGGCCCACTGTACTTTAAATATTGATCATATGTTTGTTGCCAAAAGTTTTCGAAGCCCCGAAAATTTTGAAGTCCTTTAGTTCTGATTTCTGATTTTGTATGATATATGTGTTAGTGATATGCCCTAGAGGCAACATGGAGATGTTGGATATCATGGTCAATGTTTATGTATAAATGAATAAAGTGTTACTCAGTTCCATAAAATAGACATCTTGTATTGATCAATAAGTACGTGACTTATTTATGAGACTATTTATGTATGAATCTATTTCTAAACGATCCCTAATCACATTTCATATTGTTGGAACAAATATGATTCTAAGATCGTCATGTTTATTGATTGATGATCATGTCTCATAGATCATGGGTATGGAGATACCAAATCAATATACGTGGACATGTGTTAGAGAACACATTGTTGGATAGACCCACCATGAGACACTACAGGAATTAATGTGTCATTAGTTGGGGGACAAGAGTATAAGGGAAAACACATTCTGTTTTGTAGACATAGTTTGCATTTGAATTAATCCTATGAAGGGATAGTTCCCTTTAACCAGTTCTACAGGGGGTGGGGCACCATTTGGTCTTATCCTACAGTCGCACTGCTCTGATACCAGCTCTGTGGACGCCCGTTTTTGGAACGGGAATCATTCGTGTTCATAGTACCATTTCCCTGGATCGAGTAGTTTGGTACACACGAATACAGTACTGAATTATCAGGTGCAAAGTGCACAAATAGTCTTACACCAAAGATATTACAATATTAGGCCCAAAGGCATTATTCAATACATGTTGGACCTACTGGTCCGGATACAACCAAAAGCAGAAATTAGATAAGATAGCAGACGGAAGGCAGCGACATGTCGATTGCCACAAGCAACGACCGGGGACTAAGACCTAGTAGGCGCCTTCTTCTTCTTCTCTGTCCTTCTGGCAGTAAGCATAGGGGTCCTCTAGTCCTTCGTTTCCACCATCTGAAGGTTTGTGCGTATAGCAAGGGTGAGTACCCAACGTACTCAGCAAGCCAACATGAAAGAGATGCACATGATAGGGTCATTCAAAGGATGGCTGTGGTTTATTTGCACAAAGCCAATTTTCGTAAATCATTTCACAAGCCTAACATCTAGCCAAGTCAAGTTTTAGTTCTAGAGTATATTAAGTTGGCGACGGTTCTGTCTGCCATCCATCGTGATACCAAGGATGGCTTTTCACTTTCGCGTCGTCATGGTTTTCTGGGGAGTCTACCCCTTCTCACAGGTCGAGAAGTTGAGTCCACCAGCACAAAAAAATTATTATGCATACCAACCCACCATTTAAGGTTTAAGAGTCTAGCCACAAGAGAAACTTGTCATGCCGCTCATTATCCGCGAGCACGGCTATTCGAATAGATTGGTTTACTCACACTGCAGTGGATGTACACTTTACCCGCACTCCGCAACTGCTCATGGAATGAGCCTTCATCCCTCCATATGGGACGGTCACGGCAAAGCTTTTCGACAACCTTACTTTGGCAGTACCCGCTCCATGAACTTGAATCCTCATGCACTCTAGCTGTCCTTTCCTAGCAGTGAGAGGAGTTTTGGCGTTCCCGGGGTAAGGGAAACTCTCTCAGTCTTTAAGTTATAATTAATTTCGATTTGATTCATCACTTCAGTATGTGGGCCGCAGCCTCATCTCAACATCACAACCCACTTCTCATCATAAGAACCACTATGCAGGGATACTGCCTTCGCTCGGCTATCTACTCTGTTAGGTCTATACCCATTCGAGAAGTATGGTTCTACTGGCTCGTTCCAGGTTATAAGTCTCATGACTCGGTCCTTAATCGACCAGGGATGGTACTTGCCTTTGTCGGAATCCACCCAAATCCATCCAGCCGCCCCAGTCTAAAAATATTGGTTTTGTACTTTCATTTTTCCATCAAAACTATTTTCATCATGATCAAGGCAATGTGGCGCTCATGTCTCCACATGTCGTATCTCAACTACCTTCCTAAGGTAGTTGCCCATGCTTAAAGCTTCTTTGTAAAGTCATGAGTATGCATGAATCTAATATAAGCATACTAAGCATTTTACCGAAGATATATCCTTCGGTTATATCACATCGAGGGTTACAAAGATTATACCTAAAGGTAGGCAATGTCAAGGCATGGTATATCAAGCATATGTACTAGTTTGTGTATGTAGCATGCATATTTGAAGTTTAAAACAACATTATTTCACAATTGGGATAATATATGTTCGAAGAGGTGTGATGACTTGCCTTGCTCGCACGCTTGTTGAACAGGGTCTTCGGTGTAGTCGTGCTTGCTCCCGGATGCTAACCGTACGTGCGAAAAGAAGGGTTGAATTCGTTTAGAATTCAATAACATCAAATAAAAGCCACATAAATTGCGAAAGCGGTTCCCAAGACAATCTATAGCGCCAAACAAATTTTAAGTTTGAATCTTTCTAGAATCCGAGTTAGATGGCCAAGTTAAGAAACGTTTGACTAGCATTTCAACTACCAAATCATTATCGGGTGAACAACCCTAGTAGTTAGATTTCAAATAATTGATTCTAATGTCTGAATTTATATTGATTACTCTAGATTTTGGTGGCCTAATAATAAAATTAATGTTAATTAACAAGTTATAATAATATCTTTATTGTATCCAAGTTTAAATAATATTGGGGAGTTTTTCTAACTATTTAGAGTTTGGATAAAATTTGTATTATGCAAAAATAAATCCTGTAATTATCTCCTAAATAAATTATTTCAGAAAAACTATTTTTTTAATCCACATTTATCCTAAATAATTTCCTTTTATTTCTATTTATTTCTTTCTCCATTTTCCTTTTTCTTTTCTCTTTTTTTCTTTTCTCTGCTCTCACTCGGCTCCTCTGTTCTTCTTCTTCGGACCGGCGCCGGTGGGGATGAGGCCGACGGTGGCAAGGGAGGGCCGACACTAGGGGGCAAAGGGATCCTACACCATCTATGAGCTACGCGGAATTCATTTCACAGCTTGGCCAGGCCAGAGGAGCGGCGGGGAGGGCTGGCGACGGCGAGGCGGCCATGGCGGCGGCGGCGCTCGTCGGCGGCGTACTCCGGCAATGCTACGGCCAAGGCAAGGAGTTGCCGAGCATCTACGGGTCCTAGAAAAGCTAATGGGGGCATCGGTTTAGTCGGAGACGAGCCGAGACGGCCTGGCAACGTGCGCACGGCGGCGGCCGAGACAGGGGAGCTCGGCGGCGCTCGTCGTCGGCGAGTTCCGACGGCTAACAGACTCGGGAAAGTTAGGGGAATGGGGGCTCTAGTCGCGTAGAAGGTGAACGTACCTTCAATTCGGGGAGATTTCCACCGTGTGCAGCGAATTTGGGAGAATCGCTCCGGGCGGCCGAGTTAGGGTTCTTCCGACTGGGCTCCGATCTTTTGCAAAAATCTAGCGCTGTGGTGAATGGATTTTGGGGAAAATTGGAGAGGAGCTTGATGAGACAATCGGCACAAGTTTCGTGTTGGGAGTTTCGGCCGAGGAGCGCTATTTATAGCCGACCGCGCGAGCTCGAGCTCACCGGCCAGGGCGGCAACGATAGGGTGACGCACGCGCGAGTAGGGGAGGGGAGAGGCCGACGCACGACGGGCATGGCTACAGCGCGGGTGGAATAGGCATGGGGTACAGCGCGGCGTGGCTGGCGTCGGCGCGGCGTGGCTGGCGTCGGCGCGGCGTGGCTGGCGTCAGCTCGGCGCGGCTACAGGCGACGACGTTGACGCGGGCACGCGCCGTGGTACGGTCATGCGACGGCGAGGCGACGGTGGGGTACGGTGCGGAATGGGCGCGGCACTGTGGCTAACGCACATTTTCAACCTTTTTGCCCATTTTTATTATATTATATTATATTATATATATTTTATTTAAATCCCTTCCCTTTTTCCAAAATGTGATTCAAAATAAATTCTCATCAATTTCCCTACATACCTTTTAGATAAATTTCTCTTTATTAATTTCACGCGACAAAGCTGGCAAATAAGAGGCAATAAACACGGCGAGATGCAAGAATACCAAAAGTTTTTGTAAGTTCCGATTTTAAATTCTCTGATTTTTAGGGTGTTACAGGGGCGAGGGGTGGAGAGCTGGTGAATCGATTGCACTTGAACCGAATCAATCTAATCGCACGACTTCAGAAGTCGGTGAGTTTGAGATCTCCACGGAAACCCTCCCCACTCTCGAGCCAAACCCTAGCCTTGCATCTTGTGCTAGCACACGGGTGTTAGGCGTTCTATTCCTGGATGTGTGGATACCGATAGAGGCATTGCTACATTGCGGTGCTATTCGACGACTGTGGATTGGCTATGGTCAGGCGCATCGGAGCAAGGCAGGCACAGTTGGGCAACTCAGTGAATTGGCAAATCGACTGTAGTCGCATCGGTTGTGGCATTAGATCAATCGGTTGTGGTCAGATCGGCTGCGGCATCGACAAGCCGGCTATAGTTGGATCGGCTGCGATCAGGTGCATGACTCGGGAATCGGCTGTGGTTAGCAAATCGGCTGTGATCAGCCAGTACTATTTTGGATCGGATATCTCCTGATTGGCTATATCCGCTGCACTCCACTCCAATCGGTAACGATCTATCGACCCTTTCTTGCAAGGTTCCTGGTTTGCACAGTAGAAATTTTTGTTATTAGCTATCGTAGCCTCCGCGTAACCCTTCAGTGGTATCAGAGCTAAACTTGCTTAGTTCGGGTTTTAGATTGGATATGGAACAAGTTTTGCACATGGGTTCATTAGATCAATCAGTTTTACAGGATCTATTGAGGAGAGTAGATGGTAATTGCGTTCCTTGATAGTGTATCGAAACGGCGTAATGTGATTACGTCGAAGCAATATCCATAGAAATCGGTTTGAGTCGGTTTCGGGATAGCGTTCCTTGATAGTGTATCGGAACGGTATAATTTGATTATGCTGAAGCTATCTCATAGTTCGACCTTGATTATCGCCTTGCGCCTACGCAAACCATCTCCCTTGATAGTGTATCAGGACGACATAATGTGATTATGCCGATATGGTTTCCGTGAGCGATTTCATAGATTGGATCTATGAATTTCATAGCGGGACCGCCGTGCGCGTACCCCCTTTTATGTCATCTCGATACAGTATCTCTGTGATAGGTAGAAAACGTTATACGCCTAACTTGTTTTTGCAGAGAATGCTTTGAGATGGTATGGCTCTATTGTATGTATGAGATGCATGTGATGCGTGTAATATTCTTTCATATGTGCAATCCCTGTAATATTCTTTCTTACGTGCAATGCTTGTAATATTCTTTCATGACCTACGAGTCGATGTAATCTTCAATTATAGCTTCTATAGTAGTAGCTTAGTTTGAAGAAATCAAGCACTATGCACACTGGAAGATGGTGCCGAAGATGGAGATCCTCAGCGCCGGCATGGAGATGTAGATCACCATGTGAAGGGGGCCATACTATTTCATTAATTGCTATTCTACCTGCTTTCATATATATATTGATATGTTTGTTTGATAGGATAGTATCCCTCACAAAATTAAGTGGTAATGATGCCCTTCCAAATGTTGCACATGTCACCGTTATGCTCGTCAATGGTGGGTCTGCCAAAGCAGAGTGTCATTCTCTATCATAACACGATGGGGTATATGTCGGACATATACATGCGGGAGCATTTGGTTTACTTAACAAGGCTATCAAAACAGTTTTAGGCCTTAGGGCATAGGTTGGCGTCGGGGCATGGAGATACCACACCAACAACAAGAGTCACATAGAGATGTGATTAACAAGGTGTTGCTTACCGATGTTACTAATTTTCTAGCAGTGATGCCAAAGCTCACTAGAAAATTAATTAACATGTGGATCTTGACCCAATACGTAACCTAGAGGGAAGGTGAAAAATACGTAATGGGAGTCTAATGTTAAATTGTTTAACAATAGACATAGCATAAACATTGTGCTAAACTTTGCTTTTTCTGTTGTAGAATAAATGGCGGCTAATACTACACCCAGTACCTTTAATTTGCGATCTATTCTCGAAAAGAAAAAATTAAATGGAACAAACTTTATGGATTGGTATCGCAACTTGAGAATTGTTCTCAAGCAAGAGCGTAAGGAGTACGTTCTTGAAGTACCTTATCCGGAGGATTTGCCAAATAATGCCACTGCAACTGCACGGAGAGCTTACGAGAAGCACACTAATGATGCCCTAGATATAAGCTGTCTCATGCTTGCTACAATGTCCCCTGAGCTTCAGAAGCAATATGAGAGCAGCGATGCTCACACTATTATTCAGGGACTGCGTGGTATGTTTGAGAACCAAGCTCGGGCCGAGAGGTTCAACACCTCAAAGTCCTTGTTTGCGTGCAGGCTTGTTGAGGGGAATCCCGTCAGTCCGCATGTGATAAAAATGATTGGCTACATTGAGAGTCTGGAAAAACTAGGTTTTCCCCTTAGCCAAGAGTTGGCTACTGATGTGATTCTCCAGTCGCTCCCTCCGAGCTTTGAGCCATTCATATTAAATTATCACATGAACAGTATGGATATGACCTTGGCCAAATTGCATCGGATGCTAAAGACGGCTGAGGAGAGTATCCAGAAAAACGGTCATCATGTGATGATGATGCAGAAGGCTAAGCGCAAACCACCTATCAAGAAACTTTGCACCAAGAGGAAGTTAACTCCCGATGAGATCGCGAGTGCCTCCAATGCAAAGAAGGGCAAGAAGGGGTCGGCGGCATCGATGTTGTTTGCTTCTATTGCAAGGAGACAGTCACTGGAAAAGGAAAGTCAAGAAGTACATGGAGGATCTCAAAAGAAGCAAAGTGCGACTTTTGCTTCAGGTATTAATGTTATAGACATTAATCTTGCTACTTCACCTACGACTCTTGGGTATTTGATACCGGATCGTAGCTCATATTTGCAAATCGTTGCGGGAATGAGAAGAAGTAGAAGCTTTGAGAAGGGGCAAGGTGAACTCGTGCATCGGCAATGGAGCAAGTGTGGCTACAATTGTTGTCGGCACTACATCACTTCATTTACCTTCGGATTAGTTTTGGAATTAAATAATTGTTATTGTGTTCTACGTCTATGTCAAAACGTTATTTCCGCTTCATGTTTGCAAGCGGAAGGATATGATTTTAGATCAATGAACAATGGTTGTTCAGTTTATCTCGAGATATGTTCTATTTTCATACACCATTGGTGAATGGATTATACGTTTTGAATCTTGAAGCGTCTCCCATCTATAATATTAATACGAGAGAAACAACTCCCAAATGATACAAACCCCACGTTATCCGGCATTGTCGCTTAGGCCATATAAATCGAAACGCATGGAGAAGCTCCATGAGGATGGATTGCTTCACTCTTTTGATTTTGAATCATTTGAGACATGTGAGTCTTACTTGGTAAGATGACAAAGGCACCTTTCACGGGACACGTGAGAGAGCAAGTGACTTGTTGGCACTCGTACATACCGATGTATGTGGATCAATGAGCTCAACTCGTCGAGGTGGTTATCTTCATTACCTTTACCGATGACTTTAGTAGATATGGTTATATCTAGTTAATGAGGCATAAGTCTGAATCCTTTGAAAGGTTCAAAGAATTTCAGAATGAAGTACGAAATCATTTAGCGAAAACAATCAAGTTTGTATGATCGGATCGTGGAGGGGAATACTTGAGCCAAGAGTTTGGTAATCATCGAAAGATTGTGGAATTGTTCCACGCTTGACTCCGCCAGAACTCCACAATGGAATGGGGTGTCCGAACGGAGAAATCGCACCTTGTTGGACATGGTGCGGTCCATGATGAGCCAAAGTGATCTTCCGTTATCCTTCTGGGGATATGCTCTTGAAACAGTTGTGTTCACACTAAATAGAGTTCCATCTAAGTCAGTTGAAAAGACACCATATGAGATATGGACAGGGCAACCCCCTAGTTTGTCTTTTCTCAAAATTTGGGGATGTGAGGCTTATGTAAAACGTTTACAGTCCGACAAGCTCACACCCAAATCTGACAAGTGCTTCTTTGTGGGATATCCTAAGGAAACTAAGGGATATTACTTTTATAATCGGGAACAAGGCAAAGTGTTTGTCGCCCAACACGGTGTCTTCTTGGAGAAAGAGTTTCTTTCAAGAAGGGTTAGTGGGAGCAGGGTGCATCTTGAAGAAGTTCAAGAAACACCAGAAAATGTTTTAGCTACCATGGAACCACAACAGGAGGAACAAGATGTTGCGCCACCTGTTGTAGATACACCAGCCCCACGAAGGTCTGAAAGATCACGTCGTGCGCCTGACAGGTACACAGGTGCGGAACAACGTGATATATTGTTGTTGGACAACGATGAGCCTAAGACCTATGAGGAAGCGATGGTGGGACCCGATTCCAACAAGTGGCTTGGAGCCATGAAATCCAAAATAGAATCCATGTATGATAATCAAGTTTGGAACTTGGTTGATCCACCTGATGGTGTCAAAACCATTGAGTGTAAATGGGTTTTTAAGGCCGATATGGATGGAAATGTTCACATCTATAAGGCGCGATTGGTGGCGAAAGGTTTTAAACAGATTCAAGGAGTTGATTATGATGAAACCTTCTCGCCCGTCGCAATGCTTAAATCTATTTGGATTATCCTAGCGATTGCTGCATATTTCGATTATGAGATATGGCAGATGGATGTCAAAACGGCTTTCCTAAATGGAAACCTAAGCGAGGATGTATACATGATACAACCCGAGGGTTTTGTCGATCCACGATCGCTGAAAGATATGCAAGCTACAATAATTCATTTATGGATTGAAGCAAGCATCTCGGAGTTGGAATATTCGTTTTGATGAAGTAATCAAAGGGTTTGGTTTCATCAAAAATGATGAGGAGGCATGTGTTTACAAAAGGTCAGTGGGAGCACAATTGTATTTCTAATCTTATATGTGGATGACATATTGTTGATTGGAAATGATATCCCTATGCTAGAATATGTCAAGTCTTCATTGAAAAATAGTTTTTCCATGAAAGACTTAGGGGAGGCAAGATACATATTGGGCATTCGTATCTATAGAGATAGATCCAAGAGGCTAATTGGATTAAACCAAAGTACATATATTGACAAGGTGTTGAAAAGATTCAACATGCATGAATCCGGAAAGGTTTCTTGCCCATGTCACATGGCATTAATCTTAGCAAGAATCGGTGTCCTCGGACACATGATGAGCGGAATAAGATGGGTATGGTTTCATATGCTTCAAGAATTGGATCCATCATGTATGCCATGCTTTGTACACGTCCGATGTCTCGTACGCTTTGAGTGCTACAAGCGATACCGCTAGATCCAGTGAAGGTCACTGGATGCCAGTAAAGAGTATCCTTAAGTACTTGAGAAGAACTAAGGATATGTTCCTAGTCTATGGAGGTGAAGAAGAGCTCGTTGTAAGTGGTTACGCCGATGCTAGCTTCCAAACGGACAAGGATGATTATAGATCGCAATCTGGGTTCATATTCTGCCTGAACGAAGGCGCAGTCAGCTGGAAGAGTTCCAAGCAGGATACTGTTGCTGATTCTACAATGGAGGCCGAGTATGTCATTGCTTCAGAAGCTACAAAGGAGGTTGTTTGGATCAAGAAATTTGTTTCTGAGCTGGGTGTGATGACCAGTGCAACTGGTCCAATGTCTCTCTATTGTGATAATAGTGGAGCCATTGCACAAGCCAAGGAGCCAGGTCACATCAAAAGTCCAAACACATACTTCGACGATATCATCTCATCCACGAGATTATGGACAGAGGTGATGTCAAGATATGCAAAGTGCACACGGATCTCAACATAGCCGATCCGTTGACAAAACCTCTCCCTCAACCAAAACATGAGGCGCACACAAAGAAATGAGTATTAGATACTATCATGATTGACTCTAGTGCAAGTGGGAGACTGTTAGTGATATGCCCTAGAGGCAACATTGAGATGTTGGATATCATGGTCAATGTTTATGTATAAATGAATGAAGTGTTATTCAGTTCCATGAAATAGACATCTTGTATTAATCAATAAGTACATGACTTATTTATGAGACTCTTTATGTATGAATCTATTTCTAAACGATCCCTGATCACATATCATATTGTTGGAACAAATATGATTATAAGATCAACATGTTTATTGATTGATGTGTTTACATCCAAAATTGGCACCTAGGAGTCAAAATAGGGAAAGTTGCCAATGTTTGGAAAATCTACCAGTTTCTTCGGAGAGGCCGGTCGACCGTGTATAGGCCGGTCGGCGACTGTGCAAGGGGGCTCGGCCAGACGAAGGCATATGGCCGGTCCGACCGCAGAGTCCGAAACCTAGACGACTTCATCGGAATTCGGGTTTCCTTTCTCCATACGGTGTATATCGGGTTTCCAAACATGTTTATCCCGAATTGGACGTGGAGAAGGGCCTATGGAGGGCAAGACCAACCCCTATATAAGGGCCAAGGCCGATTCAATTGTAATATCAAAAAAAACACAACATACAATCAATCTATTTGAATCGTTTTCTTTATTTTCAGCCATATTTTCTACTTTGCCCTAGTTTAGTCCATCTTTGTCGGTTTGCGTCGAAAACCATCCGCCGCCGCTGCGAGAGTGCAACACTTCTTTGTAAGTGTGTCTTGAAAACTTTTCGTTTGCTCATGAGACGAGTAATTATCAATCTATCCATCTAAATCGGTTCCACTAGCCGATTTGATCTACAAAACCCACTTTGTTCTAGTTTTTGCTAGATTGAAATGGTTGGCGACTCTGTACCAAGAACCACCGCAAGGATTTAGGTTATTCGATCATGTTCGTGCCTTTTGCCAAAAAAGGTGCCAACACGATTTTTGGCGACTCCGCTGGGGACGACACGACGCCAACTCGGATTCGACGCCGCCATGTCCAAGCAAGCGGCGCAAGACGTGGAGCCATCCAACGTTGTCCACATCTCGTTGGACGACTTGGATGGGGAGGCTCGCCAAATAATGGAGGAGCGCTTCGAGCGATCACTCAGGAGGTTCTAGATCAATCTTGCACCAAAACGCGACAAGGCATCATCATCAAGCCCGGGAGCCCGCTCAAGGTAACTCGCGGCGAGGTAAGCGCTGATCACATCTCTATGCCTATTCAAAAACTTGTTTCTAGTACGGTAGTCCGTTACCGCCGCCGTAAACAATAAGATTGAATCCGCTATGGAGGCCTGTTTTAATAGGTTGCTTAAAGCGCACATGAGCGGTAAATCCGGTCTTCCCGCGACCGATTCGCCGCCTACCTCGATTGCAGGGGTAGGCCAGCCCCCGTGAACCACATATTCGAAGACCGGCGGGGCAATTGCTCAAGGCCCCGACGAAAGTAGTTCTCGCCGCCTCGCTCGGTCGACCGCCCTCATTACATCGGTCCGACCGGCCCTACGGCCGGTCCGACCGACCCACTGCATCTCGGTCTGACCGGCCCGACAACCGGCCTGACCGGAACACAATATGGCGGTCTAACCATTCCTATGGCCGGTCTGACCAGGTCACCTTACGTCGGTCTGACCGGCTCGCCATACATCGGTCAGGCCAGCCGTCAGGTTGGCTCGCACTCATACTACACCGGCCGGACCGGCGGCTATATGGCCGGTCGAGACCGCGCCTTACTTAGCCGGTCAAACCAGGCCCATGGCTGGTCAGACCGGCGCTCTGGTGCAAGTACAGGAGATAGATCCCATCACGGGCAACTCGGTTCTATACCACGTTCCCGCACACGACTCCCCTATGCCTACTGTCCATGCACCAATTCCCCCCCTCCCATGTCCCCAATCAATACAATGATCCTAATAGGGGATATCCGCGCGACACGAGAGACGGCCAATATGATAATATTGCGCCACAACAGACACCTTTTAGGCCGCCGGTCATGCCCGACCCGCCTAGGCCTGAGAATATGGAGGAACAAATCAGGAATATCATTAGAGAGTCATTCGGAATTGAGCCTAGGAATCGTGCTAAGGTTTACCAAAAGCTGTATCCTGACTATTTCGATAACATCCCATATCCTCGTGGTTATAGAGTCCCTGAATTCACCAAATTCAGTGGAGATGATAATAGGACCACATGGGAACATATCGGTCAGTTCTTGGCACAATGCGGGGAGGCCAGCACTTCAGGTGCTTTTAAATTGCGCTTATTTTCTTTATCTTTATCCGGTACTACTTTTACTTGGTTTACATCTTTACCGGCTAACTCTATTCATACTTGGGCTCAGTTAGAATAGAAGTTTCATTATTACTTTTATACCGGTGAGACTGAGCTTAGACTCTGTGACATGACGTCGGTTAGGCAAAAATATAATGAGCCTGTTGCTGATTATATTAAAAGATTTAGAGATGCTAGAAACCGATGTATTAGCTTGAGCATAACCGAGAGAGACTTGGCCGACCTCGCTTTCAATGGGTTGCTTACTCCCATTAAAGAAAGGTTAGATGGCCAACAATTTCTTGATGTTAGTCAAGTAATGCAGAAGGCTCTGGCTCAGGAAAGCCGAGTCAGAGATGCTAAAAAGCTTGTTAGGCCCAGTGATAAGAAACCTCATGTAAGCATGATCGACTGTCCTACTAGTGATTCTGAGTCTGATGAGGGAGATCATGACATGTATGTCGCTGAGTGGTCTTGGACAAACAAGAACAAACCCTTCGTTTGTTCTAGCTTGATGCCAACTCCTCGTAAGGATCGGCAGAGTGAGATTAAGTACAGTTTCGATGTGGCCAAGTGTGATAGGATTTTTGACTATCTCTTGCAAGAAAAAACAGATCAAATTACCTAAAGTCCACGTCATACCCTCATTAGAAGAATTGAAGCGCCGTTCTTACTGTAAATGGCATGATTCTTATTCGCATTCTACTAATGAGTGTAATGTTTTTCGTCGACAGGTTCAATCGGCCATAGAGGAAGGACGATTGAAATTCACCGAGGGCCCAAAGATGAAGCTTGACAGCGATCCTTTCCCGGTGAATACCATTGACCTTGATGGCAAGAAGGTGTTGATTTGGCCGGAGCAAGCCGAATTGGCTAAGGGAAAGGAAGTTGTCATTGGGGAGCCTAGGCCCAAGATGCTTGTGCCAAAGAGCCCAGAGGTTGGGGCATGGAAGGAGAACAAGGCCAAGGCAACTACATCAAGGAAGCCCCACAATCCCAAGGTGACCTTCGACATGCTCTTTGACAAGTACAAGAAGAAGAGTGCCGAGAAGGAGCGTGCCAAAGGAAAGAGACCAAGATCGCCCCCTAAGGAGCGATTTGGTCCTTCGTCAAAGGTTTTGGAGGCGCCGCTTCCCCATTGCCCTCAAGTCATGCCATGGGGACCATGCCCGATGCCGCCTCCAGGTTGTCCGTTCCCTTACTTTATGCCTTGGGGCGCACCCCCGCCTATGTACAACATGCCTCCAATGCAGGATCACCGAGGATGGAGAGGGGAGAGGAAATCGCCGCGAGGGCAGGCGTCTACTTCTAGTGGAAGCCGGTTCCCCACAAAGGACCGGTTTGGCAGTGAGAAAAGGGCACACAAGCGTGCCAAGCCTGAGGAGAGGGCTTCGGAGGCGATCACTATCAAGATAGGATCGTATGATGTGCCGCACCATCCGGCAAGGAGGCTAAGTTGATATTCGGCCCCGAACCGGCCGCAAGGATGCCGCGCAGAGAACAGCAAATCGACGCACCGCTCGGCTCGAACGCATCTCGCAGCCGGTCCGACCGAGCCTTCGCCGGCTCGACCGCAGCTTCAGAGCGGTTAGACCGCGCCGCTCGCTCGGCCCGACTCGCGGTGCCGTGGCGGCCGACCGCGCCGCTCGGCCGGCTCGATATTGCTTCCGGTCCGACTGGCCTGGTCGCCGCTCGACCAAGATACAACACGGTCCGACCGCCACTGTGGCCGGCCCGACCGACGTTCTAGTAAGAAGGGTACTAGGGTAATTCCCTCTTCGGGTAAAAGCAACGGGGGACATTATTTGCCTCCTGGAACAGAGCTGAATCCTAGGTGGATGCCTGAGGATTTGACGGCTACTTAGAAGAGGAGGTTGCAGCGTGTTCGTGCTTCTGAGTTGAAGGAAAAGGAAGCCAAAGAGAGGAGAGACAGGGAGTTTGATGAGTTGCGACCACCACCTGCGAAGGAATGGAAGCGTAAGTCATCAACTGCTGAGAAGTCGGTTCAAAAGGATGAACAACCGGCTGTGGAGGCATCGTCCGGCGAGAACATGGAGATCAACATGGTTTGCATGTTGCCCATGGAGTTTTGCGCCATGGACGAGGCCGAGGTCGCTCAAATGTCACTAGGTCCGAAGGATGCGGTCTTCGAGAAGCCCGACGAGTCCAACCGTCACATGAAGCCTCTCTATTTGAAGGGCCACATTGATGGGAAGCCGGTCTCAAGGATGCTAGTAGACGAAGGCGCGGCGATGAACCTGATGCCTTACTCTCTCTTCAAAAAAGTTGGGTCGCGAAGAAGCGGAACTGAAGAAGACCAACATGCTTCTCAACGGCTTCAACGGCGAGTCAACAGAGGCGAAGGGGATCTTGTCCGTGGAGCTTACGGTGGAGAACAAGACGTTGCCTACCGCCTTCTTCATCGTCGAGGTACAAGGTAACTATAGTGTCATCTTGGGGCGGTGTTGGATTCATGCCAACTGTTGCGTCCCATCTACTTTACATCATTGCCTAGTACAATGGGATGGCGATGAGGTTGAGGTAGTTCAGGCTGATACGTCGGCTGAGGTTGCCATGGCCGATGTTTCTGTGGGATGGAAACATGGAGACATGCAGTGCTTATCAAGGCTAGATCTTTCTAGTTTTGATTTTATTAGTGTTTCCAAAGAAGGCTTTGTACCCATTTTTGTAAAGCCGGCTAGTTTAGCACGGCTTGGTGACATTACTTTGTATGATGAATAAAACAGCCAACTTGGAATGGTTACAAAAAAGAGTTCAAGAATATCGGTCAACAAAGAACGATATTGGAGAGACTATAGAAGATTTTGACGAGGTCGAGAAGCTCGGTCAAGGGTTTACATCAGCCGACCCATTAAAAGAAATAGACATAGGAGATGGGAGCGTACCAAGACCGACCTTCATAAATAAAAACATGAGAGTCGATCATAGAGTTAAGATGATCGTGTTGCTTAGAGAATATAGTGATTGTTTTGCATGGGAGTACCATGAAATGCCTGGACTTAGCCATGATCTTGTTGAGCATCGGCTTCCGATAAAGTCAGGGTTTAGGCCTTATAAACAACCTCCTCGTCGGTTTAACCCACTTATATATGATCGTGTCAAAGAAGAGATAGACCGATTATTGAAAGCGGGGTTTATTAGGCCGTGCCGGTATGCAGAGTGGGTGTCTAATATAGTACCAGTTGAAAAGAAGGGGAGTGGCAAGATTAGAGTGTGCATAGATTTTAGAGATTTAAATAAAGCCACTCCTAAAGATGAGTATCATATGCCTATAGCCGACATGCTAATAAATGATGCCTCAGGTCATAGAGTGATTAGTTTTTTAGATGGCAATGCCGGCTACAACCAAATCTTTATGGCAGAGGAGGATATGTATAGGACAGCCTTTAGATGTCCAGGATTTGTCGGGCTGTTTGAGTGGGTAGTTATGACATTCGGGTTAAAGAATGCCGGCGCAACGTATCAAAGAGCGATGAATCTAATTTTCCATGATTTGTTAGGTTTTATCCTAGAAATCTACATTGATAATATTGTAGTCAAATTAGATGATATGGATGGACATATGGCCGATTTGAGGTTAGCTTTTGAGAGGATGCGTCGGTATGGTTTGAAGATGAACCCACTCAAATGTGCTTTTGGTGCGTCGGCGGGAAAATTCTTAGGATTCATGGTGCATGAGAGAGGAATTGTAATCAATCCTAAGAAGGTTGAGAAGATTCAAGACTTCAAAGCACCGGCATGCAAGAGAGAAGTTCAGAGGTTGCTAGGTAAAGTAAACTATTTGAGAAGATTCATATCTAACCTAGCAGGTAAAATCGATGCTTTTGTGCCTACTCTACGCTTGAAGAAAGAAGCCGATTTTACTTGGGGGGCAGCACAACAGGAAGCATTTGAGGGTTTGAAAAAATATTTATCTACTCCGCCCGTAGTGCGAGCTCCTAAAGCCGGGATTCCGTTTCAGCTGTATATTGCTGCTGAAGACAAAGTTATTGGAGCCGTTTTGACACAAGAGGAAGATGGCAAGGAGTACATAATTACTTATTTAAGTCGTCGTCTTCTAGATGCCGAAACAAGGTATGTATTTGTAGAAAGGCTTTGTCTTTGCTTGTACTATGCTTGTACCAAGTTACGTCATTATTTGTTATCTAGTACATGCATAGTTACTTGTCAAACCGATGTTGTTAAGCACATGTTGCAAAGGCCAATTCTAAGTGGTAGAATTGGTAAATGGGTGTATACATTAATTGAATATGATTTGGCCTATGAATCATTGAAATCTATGAAGGGCCAGATTGTAGCGGACTTTACAGTAGATCATCATGTAGACGTTGATTATGGAGATGAAGTCTGTTTAGTTAGTTGTTACACCTTGGAAAGTTTATTTCGATGGCTCTTCATGTAAGGAGGGTCAAGGCATAGGTGTAGTTTTAGTTTAGCCCAATGGTCAATGCTTTGAAGCATCGGTTCGTTTAGAATATTATTGTACAAATAATCAAGCCGAATACAATGCTTTGTTATTCGGTTTACAAGTAATGGAGATCGTTGGAGCTACACATGTAGAAGCGTTCGGTGATTTGGAATTGGTGGTGCAACAAGTTGTCGGGATCTACAAGTGCTTCAACGAATCATTGAACAGGTATTTAGATCAATGCCTAGATATCATTGCCAGTTTCGATGAATTTACTATTAAGCATATTGCTAGGAATGTAAATTCTAGGGCAAATGATTTAGCTCCACAAGCATCTGGTTATAGCATCAAAAGAGGTTTATTTTTCATATTAGATTAACCGGTGCTTGATTGTAATTTTTTGGGCGAAATTGGCAAAGAGGCAGACCATAGGCGGTCTGACCGGCGCACTGTCGCCGGTCTGACCATGCATGGCATCCGGTCTGACCGGTGCTCGTTGCCGGCCCGACCGCGGTGGCTCTGCCCGACCGGCGTTGCTTGGCCGGTCGACCGACTTCATAGAAGGTGGGGGCACAATTTTCTCAATACGGATGCCAAATTAATTGAAAATTCGGACATATGTGCCCTGGAAACAGTAAATGATTGGTGAATTCCTTTGATTAGCTATTTGAAGGATCCTAGTCTTAGGGTTGATCGGAAAATTCGGCGGCAAGCGTATAAGTATACTTTGCTTGATGAAAAGTTGTATCGCCGAAATATAGATGGTGTATTATTAAAATGTTTAGATACCGATCAATCTAAAGTTGCTATGGGTGAAGTTCACGAGGGAATTTGCGGAACTCATCAATCGGCCCATAAGATGAACTGGCTGCTCAGAAGAGCGGAGTTCTATTGGCCAAGGATGATTGATGATTGCTTCAGATACTATAAGGGATGTGAAGCTTGTCAACGGTTCGGCAATGTTCAATTGGCACCGGCTTTGGTGTTGAATCCTATAATTAAACCATGGTCGTTCCGGGGGTGGGCTTTAGATTTTGTTGGTCAGATTTATTCTCCGTCTTCAAAGGGGCATCGGTTCGTGATAGTTGCGACGGATTACTTCACTAAGTGGACCAAAGCCGTGCCGCTCAGGAATATGACGCATAAGGAGGTAATTGATTTTATTCTGAAGCATATTATCCATAGATTCGGCATTCCTCAAACATTAACTACAGATCAAGGAGCTTCTTTTATGTCTAAAGAAGTGAAGAGTGTTGCCGAATCTTATGGAATTAAGCCGTTGAGTTCGTCTCCTTACTACGCTCAGGCTAATGGACAAGCCGAGTCTAGTAATAAGACATTGTTGAAGCTAATAAAGAAGAAGGTCGAGGAACATCCGAGAAGGTGGCATGAGGTGCTTTCTGAAGCTTTATGGGCAAATAGGATATCCAAGCATGGTGCCACCAAGGTGACCCCTTTTGAGCTTGTTTATGGACAAGAAGCCGTTTTACCAGTTGAGGTAAATCTTGGCTCTCTTTGATATATAAAGCAAGACGATTTGTCAGCTAAAGACTACAGGTTTTTGATGGGTGATAACCTTGATGAAATGGTCGACAAACGTTTGAAGGCTTTGGAAGAAATAGAGAAAGAAAAGAAGAGAGTGGCTAAAGCATACAACAAAAGGGTGAAGGCAAAGACGTTCCAAGTAGGAGATCTAGTATGGAAGACTATTTTGCCTTTGGGTTCCCAATCTAAAGAATTCGGTAAGTGGTCGCCAAGTTGGGAAGGACCTTATCGGGTATACGGAATCGTTCGGGGTAATGCGTATTTTTTGGAGATGCTTCAAGGAGAACGGTTTCAGCGCGCTATCAATGGCAAATATTTGAAGAAATACTTCTCGAGTATTTGGCAAGATGCTTAGGGGGTGTTGTGGCTGGTAATTAGGTTATCGTCCCAAGTTAAAACATGTCTTATGCTTTTAGATTCACGATGTTTATCATAAAAGGCAGGGGGCATGTGTTTACACCCAAAATTGGCACCTAGGAGTCAAAATAGGGAAAGTTGCCAATGTTTGGAAAATCTGTTGGTTTCTTCGGAGAAGCCGGTCTGACCGTGTATAGGCCGGTCAGACCGGGTAGTGGGGCCGGTCAGACCGAAGGCATATGGCCGGTCTGACTGGCAGAGTCCGAAACCTAGACGACTTCGTCAGAATTCGGGTTCCTTTCTCCATACGGTGTATCTCGGGTTTCCAAACATGTTTATCCCGAATTGGACGTGGAGAAGGGCCTGTGGAGGGCAAGACCAACCCCTATATAAGGGCCAAGGCCGGTTCAATTGTAATATCAAAAAAACACAACATACAATCAATCTATTTGAATCATTTTCTTTATTTTCAGCCATATTTTCTACTTTGCCCTAGTTTAGTCCATCTTTGTCGGTTTGCACCGAAAACCGTCCACCGCCGCTGCGAGAGTGCGACACTTCTTTGTAAGTTTGTCTTGAAAACTTTCCGTTTGCTCACGAGACGAGTAGTTATCAATCTATCCATCTAAATCGGTTGCGCTAGCCGATTTGATCTACAAAACCCACTTTGTTCTAGTTTTTGCTAGATTGAAGTGGTTGGCGACTCTGTACCAAGAACCACCGCAAGGATTTAGGTGATTCGATCATGTTCGTGCCTTTTGCCAAAAAGGTGTCAACATGATGATCATGTCTCATAGATCATGGTATGGAGATACCGAATCAATATACGTGGACATGTGTTAGAGAACACATTGTTGGATAGACCCACCATGAGACACTACAGGAATTAATGTGTCATTAGTTGGTCTCAAGTAGTGTTGGTGCAAAGTCCTTATACCTGAGATCATCATAGATTCTGACATGTGTAGTAACCTACTTGGGACTACCAAACGCTATTTCGTAACTGGATAGTTATCAAAGTAGTCTTCGGGTTTGCTATGAAACATGGAGTGGGATGTGAGTGATCAAGATGGAATTTGCTCCTCCTTTGGAGAGATATCTCTTGGCCCCTCGAGGTAATGGATTATGGAAGTGCATGGCCATGCCGAATTGATTGAGGAGTCAATCAACAGAAAGATAATCCAATACGGTTCGAGTGAATGATTAAGCTATTGATAGGATGGCACACATCTTGCCTATAGCTTAATTGGTATCGTGAGGCAAAGGGATTTGTGTACACATTACAGGTTCAGAGCCGATATTATATTATTGTATACTATGGTATCAATATGTGCTGCTAGGCACCGCTATTGACGGTCGGCTGCGGCATCGGCATACCGGCTATAGTCGGATCGGATGTGATCAGGTGACTCGGGAATCGAATGTGGTTAGCAAATCGGCTGTGATCGGCCAGTACTGTTCCGGATCGGATAGCTCCTGATTGGCTATATCCGCTGCACTCTACTCCAATCGGTAACGATCTATCGACCCTTTCTTGCAACGTTTCTGGTTTGCGCGGTAGAAATGAGCTATCGTAGCCTCCGCGTAACCCTTCAATATGACCCCCTAATTTTCTCAATGTTGCCTCCAGCATTGATAAAATTATAAGTCAAAACCATCCAACACCTGTCGGCTAATCGCAGCCGATTTGAGAAATCAAAGGGGAAAAACGTGGAGGTAAAATATTCTAAAGGCGATATATATGATTTCACAACACATCGGCTAGCATGGATCGGCAAGGACTTAGCCGAATCATGAATTGATCCAAACACTTGTGTAGTATTTCTTCAAATATTTGCCGTTAAGAGCCCTTCCAAACACTTCTCCGTCCAATCCTTCCAACATGTAGGCTCCCTTAGAGACGCATTTGTGGATCTTGAAAGGCCCTTCCTAGTTAGGTGACCACTTGCCAAATTTTCTATCTCTTGATCCGATCGGCAAGATTAGCTTCTAAACGAGCTCGCCTTCTTCAAACAACTTAGGCACAACTTTCTTGTTATAATGACGAGCTACGTGTTCTTTATCTCTAGTCACCTTTTCCAAGGCACGCATCCTTGACAAAACTAGGTCTTCATATTCATCCACCATTAGATTATAATAGTCATCGGCTGTTAACTCGTCCTGCAACCGAATCCTTCTTGAGCCAATGATATTCTCCCATGGCAAAACTGCTTCATGTCCATAGTGATTCGGCCAATCGGCTATGCCATTATTTCGGGTACTTAGTGATCTTCCTCTTTATCAACTTGATCAAACTATTATTGGAAGCTTCATCCTGTCCATTAGCCTGAGCATAATATGGCGAAGAATTTAATAGCTTGATTCCCATGGTGTCGGCAAACTGAACAAACTCATCTGAGACAAAGATAGATCCCTTATCTGTAGTGATAGTTTGAGGGACGCCAAATATGTATATGATATGCTCTTTAACGAATTCGATTGCATCCCCGGAGTCAACCTTCTTCAAGGGGATTGCTTCCACCCATTTGGTAAAATAATCAGTTGCCACCAATATAAACTTGTGTCCCTTACTCGAGGGTGGATTGATCTGGCCGATCATGTCGATTCCCCAACCTCTGAACGGCCAAGGCTTTATGATAGGGTTCATAGCCGATGCTGGTGTCCTCTGGATAGCTCCAAACTTCTGGCAATCCTGACAGCCCTTGTAATACTTGAAGCAATCTTTCAGCATAGTCGGCCAGAAATATCCAGCTCTCCGAAGTAACCACTTCATCTTTTGGGTTGATTGATGAGTGCCACAAATTCCTTCATGCACCTCTCCTATGGCAACTTTAGCTTGATCAGTACTTAGGCACTTGAGCAGCACGCCATCAATCGTCCGATAGTATAAGTCATCGTCGAGCAAGACATATCGTAGGGCCTTGTAGCGCAATTTCCTTGAAGCCGACTGGGAAGGGTTCTGTAGATAGTTGTAGACGTCATGCCTCCAGTCGTCGGCTGAGATGGTTGCAATCTCCACTTCAACTTCTTTTGTCATCGGCCTTAGCCCGATGTCCATTGAGCTAGATCATTTGCTTCTGAATTCTGCTCTTTGGGGATGTGCTTTAATGTTACTAGCCGAAAACTGTCCATCAACTCTCGGCATTTTTGATAGTAGACCATCAGCATGTCATTCTTGCATTCATATTCGCCTAACAACTGGCTGATGACCAACAGTGAATCGCCTATTATTTCGATGGCATCGGCTTCAACCTCTTTCAGCAGCTGTAAACCTTTGAGAACGGCCTCATATTCGGCTTGATTGTTTGTGGCATGAGGCACAATGGAGAAAGCAAACTCGAAGCTTGCCCCCCTGGGAGAGATTATCACCAAGCTGATGTTGCATCCGTTCGTGCACACTGAGCCATTAAAAGTTAAAGTCTAAGGCATGATATCGACTGAGCCTATTGAGCTGTCTCTGTGTTCCACGATGAAATCGGCTATGGCTTGTCCTTTTATTGCCTTGGGTGACTGATACCTCAAATCAAACTCCGTTAAAGTAAATATCCATTTCCCAACTCGTCCTTTCAGAACTGGAGCTGATAGCATGTATTTTACTACATCGGCTTTGCAAACTATGGTGCACTCATTGGATAACAAATAATGTCTTAACTTTGTACATGAAAAATATAGGCATAAACATAACTTCTCCACGGGAGAGTACCTTGCTTCTGCATCCAGAAGTCTTCTGCTAAGGTAGAAAATTGTCTTCTCCTTTCCCTCGATCTCCAGAATCAGAACTGAGCCGATAGACTTCTTGTCGGCTGACAGATATAACTTGAACCGGCACTCCCTTTTGTGGAGGAATCAATACCGAAGGGAAGCTCAAATAATCCTTAATGTTGTCCAAAGCCTTCTGCTGCTCTGCCCCCCAGGTGAATGCTTGATCGGCTTTCAGCCGTAGTAGAGGCGTGAATTGCTCCATCTTTTCTGATATATTGGCTATGAAGCGTCTGATGAAGTAGATTTTGTCGATCAGAGACTACAATTGCTTCTTGTCCTGCGGAGGCTGGATAGTCTTGATAGCATTGATGCTTCTTTGTGTTACCTCAATCCCCCTCTCGTGAACAAGAAACCCCAAGAACTGGCCATCTGATACGCCAAATGTGCACTTTGCGGGATTCATCTTCAGGCCATACTTTCTCGTTCTCTCCAACACCTTCCTTAAATCGGCTATGTGGTCTTCCACTTCCTTGGATTTGATAACGACGTCATTGATATAGATTTCCACCAAGAAGCTGATTAGGTCGTGAAAAATGTAATTCATGGCCCTCTGGTATGTAGCTCCAGCATTCTTCAAGCCAAAAGTCATGACGACCCATTTGTATAAGTTGATTGCTCCTGGACATCTGAAAGTTGTTTTGTGAACATCCTCCTCGGCCATAAAGATCTGATTATAACTAGCAATGTCGTCCATAAAACTTATGATTTTGTGGCCGGATGCTGCATCTACCAGCAGGTCGGCTATAGGCATAGGGTATTCGTCCTTAGGGGTAGCCTTATTTAAATCTCTGAAGTCGATACACACCCTAAGTTTGTCGTTTTTCTTTATCACTGGAACTATGTTTGAAACCCATTTTGTGTATCGGCAGGGCCGAATGAAACCAGCATCATATAGCCGAGTGATTTCGGCCTTAATCGCATCATACATATCGGCTTTAAACCTCCTGGGAGGCTGTTTGTACTGCTGATATCCAGGCTTAATAGAGAGCCGATGTTCAACAATGGATTGGCTAAGACCAAGCATCTCAAAATACTCCCAAGAAAAGCAGTCTTTATATTCCTTCAATAAATCAATAAGCCTGGTTCTAAAATAAGAAGACAAATTCTTGCTAATGTATGTCAGCCTAGGCCTATTCCCTGGACCTATATCAACCTCTTCTAACTCATCGGCCAACATAAAACCTTGCCCTAGTTTGTCGTCGATGTCGTCCACGGTGTCCTTGGTGTAGACACTCGAGCCCTCCATGACGCCCTTAAAGTAATAATTGAGGCTCTTCGTCTCCAATTGGCTGCATGTCAGAATCGAACACCTTCAGAAAATTGGCCTGTCAGCTGGCACAATCTCTATCTTATCGCCTTGCCATTGGATTAAGCTTTGATGCATTGTGGAAGGAATGCAGCAGTTGGCGTGGATCCAATCCCTTCCGAGCAGTAGGCTATATGATCCCTTCCCATCGATGACGAAAAACATTGTGGGCATGGTTTTGCTACCGACGGTCAGCTCAACGTTTAAAACTTCCTTGGCCTTCGATGGGTTGCCGCCGAAGTCCTTGAGTACCATGTTGGTTTTTATCAAGTCATCGGCTCCTTTGCCCAGCTTCCTGAAGGTTGCATAGGGCATGAGGTTGACAGTAGCTCCTCCATCGACTAGCATTTTCGACATCGGCTTCCCATTCATGAATCCTTTAACATATAGGGGCTTCAAGTGCCGATTTTTGGTCCCCTCGGGTTTTTCAAAGATGGCCTGTTCTGGGGATAGTACTAGCTTGGCCAAGGTATCTTCCACAGTGCCTGCATCGACCTCGATAGCCTCGAATTCGATCAACAATATGAACACCATATTGATCGATGCAGAAGCCACTCCTTTTCCTTTTGCTATCCTCCTGGCCTTATCAGCTAGGCTCTCATCGGCTGGGATTGTATGCCTCTTGACGTGCCACTGTTTCCTGCCTCGTTGTTGCTATTGATGTTGGATCATCTCCCGGACCTCTTCCTCCTGTCCTTCGCTTTTCAGCCTATGAATTCTCCTTTTCTGAGTTTTGGTGAACAGGTCCGAAGGGAACCATTGGGGATTGGCTGATTGCTCTTCTTCAGCCTCCTCTTCGTCCTCCTCTTGGAAGAAGTCCTGGTGAATTGGGCCCAACCGTTGATGGGCGGGCAGTCTCCTCTGATTAAGCTGGACAGCCCTGGGGACGAACCGGCTAGAGTTATCTTTTGGTTGGTCTCTGTATTCGTCCTCCCTGTACTCGCTGCAGGCTGAGCAATTTTCACGTGTGGGCAGCCTCATTCCCATTCCCAGCAAAATCGGAAGAAATTTGCACCGCCAATGTGGATCGCAGTCGTCGTGGCGGCGAAAATAGGCCACTCCTAGCCGATCCAGCGTCCTCTGGTACGGCTTGCCGCGTCGGGCCTCTTCCTCCTCTTGAACCCTCAGTTGAAACCGGAGTCGGCTGTCCATGTGCCTGGGCCGACGACCGGTCGATCGGCCACTGGTGTAGACCATGTTGATTGGTGTGGCGTTGGTTGCAGTCGGCTTGCTGGATGGCTCCTTGCGATCTGAGCTGGCCGCGGTTGCTTGTTGGGCTTTGGCTAAGCCTTGCGATCAGCTCGCCTTGGGCCGGCTTGGACTACATTGACAAGGAAGGGGTTGCCATCGACCTTCATTGGCTTAGCTAATTCCTCAAACTTGATTTTCCCTGCCTCGATAGCCGACTGAATTTGCTGGCGGAAGACTTTGTAGTCGTTGGTGCTGTAGGATGTGGTGTTGTGCCACTTGCAATATTTCTTATTTTTGAGCTCCTCGACCGATGGAATGATAATAATTATATACATTTATAACCTAGCCGATGTCGCAGATCTAATGTAAATCGGCTAGTACTCTGATATATTTTATAAAAAGATATTGATCTGAACTAAATGCGTTAAACAAGGATCAATCGGCTGTAATGTGATTTAACAGATTGATACAGAGCTTAGCACATTTAAGTAAATTAAGATCTTAATATAAAAGGCAGTTCCAATACATCTAACAGTAATAATACATAAAAGATGATTAAAACAGGTAAGATCGGCTAAAACCCCGGCACTATCTCTAATAATAAACTTTGAGCCGAATAGATCTATATAATTCTAAAGGCGACTTAATAGGTCGATTAGATGCAACATTAAGTACCAAAAGAAGCATGAGATCTATTTAGACTAATGAGAATTCCTCGAGATGGTAGATATGCCATATAATCCGAATCAACCTCTAGATCTAGCTCTGTCGGCTGTTATCTTGAAGAATATGCTAGCCGATCGAGAGATAGATCTAGATATTGATCTAGATTATATGTCACATAGGGTAAATTAAGTAGTTTGCAACATCAAAATCAGATTATCATGATGATGGAAGCACTGGCCTCAATACCACAAGCCACTTGTAACAAGAAATTACCTTTCCTGGAGATCGAAACCGATGCAGCCCAAGAACAAAGCAAGAACTCATCAAGAAAAAGTAAAAACAGAAAGGTTGGCTATGCGCCGAAGTTGTATTGATGTGTATTCGATTGATTACAACAAGCCCTCGGGTCTTATTTATACCCAGTTACAACAACATCCGTGTAGATCATGGTTTCTATCTTATCTACTATTTACAGTACGACAATATCCCGGGGCGGGGTCTCATGCCGCGTTATAAAAGGAATCTTTACAAAATATCCTATTTTACAGATACAATTGTCGTTATAGGACCTTATCCATAGATGGCAATATCTTTAATGTCCTCTGGAAACCGAATCCAATAATTATCTCTAAGCTTTCCTTTCGGGATTGACTCCACCTTCGGTCTTCAATCGAAATCGGCTATCGGCTGTCCTGGTCCGACTCGGACTCAGCCGACTGGCTCCGTAGCTGATTCGGACTTAGCCGATACGGCTTCTGTTTCTGCAGATCGCGCTTCTCCTCCGATTCCGCTTCAATCCTTGCTTCAAACTCGGGGATTTGTTTACCAAATTTGGTCGTTAACACCACTCAAGAAAATGAGGATAATGATGAAGTGATGAATAAGCAAGGATATAGAAAGTCGTGATGGAAGTTTCCTATTCCAGTGGGTACGTGGGAGTAAAGCTAGTTTGTTACTCTAGTGGCACAAGGTCAAGAGTAGTTTGCGTGGACACATCATTGCACAAGTCTTGACGAATCACTACAAAGTTTCTATGAGATAGCAAATGAGTTGATCTACCAGTTATACGTACACCCATGGTACAAAGATGAGTGTGGATAAGATTACTAGGTTGATCTGAAGTAGGAGGATTGACCATGAATGTCATTGCTACGTTAATCTAAAGTATGAAGATAATAAGTCAGGAGAAGTGATGGGCGAATGGTTCTTATTAATCAGCTTTATAATTTAAGAATCATTTGAAGTGGATCATTATTCACTAGATCAGTTTGAGAAATAGTAAGGATTAAGTCAAGTATGGGGATTTCTATCTCAAGATATGTTGAATTGGTAAAGGTCGTAATAAAGGGGATATGATTACTAAGTAAGTAACACATATGAATGGAGGCCTTAATTTGATAGTCTGATTGACTAATGGTCAAACTATACCATAAGTTCAGGAGCCTGAATGGTTAAAAGTCCAAATTACGGGAAACAACTCTAGAATGTCTGAGATACCGACATGATATTCTACTTTCTAAAAAAAGGTTAGATTAAGCAAGATGATCTAGGTTGAAATATCACATGGAGAACTATGAAGCCAGGAATGATAAAGTTTTAGTACCTAGTTAAATTTAATGAAGGGATAGCGATTATTGTCATCATGAATTAAGAGGAAATCGTCTACCACAGAAGGTGTGATTGGAAAGAATGTCAGATATCGTTTCTTCATAGAGATGTGACAACATGGAAAATAATTTGACTCTAGTGTCAAGTAAGACTTCTATGGAGTTGTTTTTAATCAAGGATCTTCAAATGATAAGCTAGAGCAGAGCTCATATAGGATACCATAGTAATCAGAAATCTTGAAAACAAAACCTGATCAAGGTTGGACTCAGGACAATTTCAGAAAGGCAAAACCAAAAAGTATATAAAGGTGGATTAAGTTTGAGAATAAAGTTTTTCTAGAAGAGGAATAGTGAAAGAGAGTAAGATTAAGAGTCTATCAGATTAGTCAGACAATTATTAGTCAGCTCTTGAGAAGGATGCATCAGTGAAGGATTTCCCTACCTAAATTCTTGCTAGCCGTTCCAAATATCGGAACGAGATTTCTATAAGGGGTGCAGTTGTCCCACCCTAAAAATCGTTAAATATAAATCATTGTGAAAAAGGAATTTCTAGAAACTATTTAATAATTAAAGGAAGTGTTTGAATAAAATCTATGAAAATTTGAACATCAAATTGAGCTAGATAAAATTTCCTAAACAAAACATGGGTGGGTTTAATTTTCATTAAATTCTCCATGATTAAATATACTCTACGAAATTTTATCGGTTTTTAGAGATCAATTATTCATTTTAATAATACAAAGAGAATTTCAGTAATTATTTAAATAATAAATTAATCATTAAATGATATAGTGATAATTTTTTTAAATACTTTGAGTGTCCATCTATTTTCGGGATTTTTCTTGGAATTATTTGAACATTGGAAGTATTTATGAAAATTCAAAGATCATTTAAATGATTAATTTAAATATAAAAGTAATTAAAATCCTCTCCGAATTTGAGCCAAATTCTGAAAGTCTATTTTTTCCTCCCTTTCCTCGATCCAGCCCACTCCTTCCTTTTCTCTCTCCCCTTAGCTCGCTTTTTCCCTCGGCTCGCAAGCATTTGCAAGTCTCGCTTTGCCTCCCTCTCCTCCTATTCTCGTTGACATGTAGGGCCCACCCGTCAGGGTTGTGTTCAACCTCCAGCTCAGGCTTGTTCATCTGACGTCGTCACTTCCCTTTCCAAATCCAGCCGATTCCCTTGCCCGATTCCAAAATTGGTTGAGGGATAATCTTTTCCTTTTTCTCCTCTTTCCTTTCCCCCAAGAATCAACCCAAATCCGCAAGGAAATTGCTCCTAATTTTGCTTTTCAATTGGACTCCTCTTTCCTTAAACCTATTTCCTTTTTCGGTGGATTCCTGTCGTGTTGAACTCAGATTCTTCCTCCCAAGCCTATCAATAGAGCCACCAAGTTCTCCTCTACCGTTCCCCTCTTTTCCCGGGGCTCTCCTCGTGCCCTAGCCATCTCCCCGAGCTTGATCTCTCTTCGTCGCCGCTGCCAAGCTCCTGCCATGTCACGCCACCTCTCCGATCATCACCGCTCTGCGCCATTGCCACCCTTGGCACCGCCGTGCCCGTCTGAATCTCGGCCTCTGCTTTTCCCAAGCCGAAGACCACTAGAAGGCCTTTGTTGTCGTGAACCCGAGCATCGCCGCCTCTGCTTGCTCTCCAGCCGAGCCTCATTGTTGTTCCCGTTGTTGTCTTTCCTCATCGTCTTCGCCTCTAGCTCCACATCGCCAAGTCGGAAGCCGTTCGCCTATTCTTTTCCTCTGAAGAATGCTGGAGCATCATCGCCGCCATCCCAAACATTGTCTCCACCAAGAGCTCATCACCGGTCATCTCCCTTCGCTGTTCATCGTCGTTTTTGCGTCGGTAAGCTCCGCCTCAGTCTACTCTATGTCCCCATGCCCTTGGATTTCGCCGCTGCGCCACCGTTCGCCGTTGCCGTTGCCGTCACGAGCTGCCAATCGTCGTGCCTACATGGACGCCATGTCAGCGCCACGTAGCCGCCACCTCAGCGCCGCATCATCCCCTTCCTTGCCACACGACTGCTGACATGTATCCACCCTAGCCTTAAACTAGATTCCATCTCATCCGTTGGATCTTGGTCAACGCAATCTCAGTCGTCCATCTTTATGTATCAGATTGGTTTAATCTGAGCCATCCATCTTTATCTGGTTTAATCCTAACCGTCCAATCTCTCTGAACCCGTGGACCATCTCAGTGAACCTGGTCTACCGTGGACCGATCCAGGGCTGAAGTCATAATCTCTCTTTTCCTTCAGAAAAATAAATCAATATAACGCAATAAATCTTTTAGTTGTTTTTATAGGTTTAAATAATTAAAACTTTAAAAATTCATAACTAATTCATACGAACTCGGATTGAGGTAGTTCAAGTCTCATAATTCATCTAAATTAAGCTCTACCAATTTATGAACTTTAATTGTAACCGTGTTATGCCGTGCCGGCCCACGGGCTTCGCTGGCGGCCCAGGCATGGCACGCCCCAATGGGTTGTGCCGGCACGGCCCACCGCCTACTGGGTCGTGCCGTGCCGGGCCGATGAATAGTGTCGCTGTGCCCAGGCCAGCACCGCGCGGCCTGACCCATCTGGCCATCTCTACCACAACCAAACTCTGGACGCTCCCGTCATGTGGGGAGTCCTAGGGGATTTACCTGTCATTCTAAGGACTCCGCAGCAATTTGTCATTCGTGTTCATCCTTCCTCCTTAGGTAGTCCAATATTGTTTCACTGCGTGGATACGTGCTTTTTCTGTCATGTTGTGGATTTGTTGTATCTACCCACTCAACGAAGTCACACAAACTACAGTAAGTCTGTGAAAGATTATATGATTGTCCATAAATAGTTAGCGATGTATGTACTCAATATAGGTAATTGAAGTATATACAAATGATTGTTACCTGATAAATGTTTGGGCATTGGAAGAACCTCCTACCATGGATTTCTGAAGTAAGGGTTGTCATGAGTATACATCGATCACCGCAAGTGCACAACGGATGGTTGCACCACGGTGGAAATAGACCAGCGAAAGGATCCCTTTGCCAGCAAAATGGAGCTTCCATTCTCTCGAGACAATGTGAAAGGGAAATGTAGGACCGAAAGAACTTGCGGAAGTGTTTTGCCAAGGTCCGGCCATATATAGTGGTGTAGCAATTGGAGGAACTGTAGGTGTCAAAAGTCGATAGTAATGTGAATAGACATGACGTTGTGCCGAAAGGTGATCGTGACTAGTCGAACTCGCACAGTGTCCATGTCATAACTCGTTCCACGATAATGGTGATTGTGACAAATGAGCAGTATATTGTCAGTGTGTCACATGTTTGGACAACGAAATGACATAGGAGCAGAAAGTAGATTGTAACCACGTGCAACCACTATTAAGTTGATAGCAATTATTTTGTGTAAATCTTTTTAAAAATTATAAATATAAAAAATCATGGAAATTTAGTTGATCGAATAAATGTACCTCATGACTCAGTTCATAATATAAGACATAACTATTAGGTACAAAAGATAATAGTTCACAATACAGCTCACATAAAAATGTCAAGGACGATTTTCCCTTGCATGCTTGCTCGCCCCTCCCCTCTTTTGTTGCCTTATCTATTCAATGGGATAAGTCAAATTATTTGGTGGGTGTCTATGTCGTGTCGATTGTTGTGGAGTGGCATCCTTTGGCTGCACGGGCTCCCTCTCATGTGTTGGTCGTATGACCGAAGTAGCAGCATACCAATAGTCTATCCTAGCTTATGCATCAGGTGGTTCTGTCACGAAGAAATCATCCACAAATTGTGTCCGAGGGGAGACAGCAGGTACTACAAAATGCGCTTGGGAAAACTATAGTCATCATCTGTTGTAAAAAAGAGTGAAACCCAAACTAAGATAGTGAGTAACAATGCATAAAAATAGAGAGAATGATGGTGCTAAGTAAATTTTTAACATTACTTACATATGTGTTGTGTGTGCCTCGACCCCAACGCGCATGGAGTCACGTAAAGTCCCCATCCCGGTGTGTGTGACAAGTTATCCCCTGTCGGCAGGTAAGGGAAATTTGTTGCCACAGACGGTCCTGGGGTATGGTAGACTGGAGGTTGAGTCTGGTATACCTGTTGCACCTCTGGACATAGTGGCGGCATGCTTGACGCCGGTACCCCAAAGCAAGATGACCTCTCATGGTCGACATGTGGAGGGGTCTCCTGAAGCGAAGGACGAATGTGCGATGGACCGCTGGCGTCATAACTACGACACGACATGGAGGGACCCATGTGATCCACGCTGGAACATTGTGGTAGTGGTGGTGATCTCGTCCGTCTGGAAGGCTACACAACATCAGTCGCGCTCCAACAGGAGACATGACAAAGTAGCGCCGCAGCACAGGAATGGAAAGTGTGAAGGACACTCGCCACCTCGTTTGGCCTGATGACTTGAGGTCTCGTCTCTAGTCTCCACAATAACGTGTCCTACTCGAGGTGAACGTGCTCAACGAACTCTGACTATTCAACAAATAGGGAAGGCCATTAGAACAATTAAATTAGTTGCACATTTAATGACAATCAACAAAACCAACGATGTACCATTGACTTGTATGCAGATCGAGACTGTGGGGCAAACATGTCCGCGATCATCGCCTGGTGGGGAACGGAAGTATCCCCTTGTGGCGGGAAACACCTCTAGCACGTAACATTGTGGTACCAATGAAGGTACTATCGTCTGGAGGTGTTTGGAGCAACAAGTTTTCAGCCACATATTCACACTCAACAACAGTCGGTTGAATCGTCTGAACAATGGTCACCTCGTACGAAAGACCTAGTCCCTTTCGGTAATACCTACACACGATGAAATGGGTACATAAGAATAACATGGAATGAAACAAACATAATAATTGAATACAATTCTCATGTATACTTACTTGTGGAGGCTAACACAAAAAGGGTGACCACCTATAGGAGGGAAATCTTGGTACATGCCGAGCTATTTAAGTACCCTTTGGACGTTGTATGCTCGATGTGCACGTCCAGCACGAGGTGACAAGTAGCCCTCCACAGTTGCGCATCTCACGTGCAAAGCTGAGCGAGACCATGCGGTGCACGCTGAACAACATCGTGTTGCATGTATGGGGTCCACCGAACACGATCCGGCGTAAGCTGGTCGAAGTCAGCTACAAACTGTGTGTACACACTGAGCGTCATGCCGCTTACCCACTTTGGCTACAATACCAAAACATTTGTGATTAGTATTTGCAGAATGAGATAGTGCTATGACAAATGAATTAAAAACAATTTACCTCACGGTGTGTCCATAAGGATCCCATGGTGGGACGATTGTCGTTGTCTTCAACACCAGACTTGTACATCTCTTTGACACCATAGCTTGGGTACGATGCAAGTTGTAGCCTCCCAATGTTGAAGTGCTCGTGTGCCCATAACATTAGAAGCAAAGGGCATCCCGTAAGAGAACTTTGCTTACTCTTCCTTGTGCAAGCATCAGAAAGTCCAACGTACATCATAGCAAGTACCACATACCCCCAACTGTACTGGTCCCCGTGAGCATCACCCATCCAAACAACTACGGTAGGTACACGACTAAGTTCCGACGCACGATCCAGTCCTCCTAATCATCAGGGAAAACATCCTGATGAAACTGCTGCAACCAAGTCCTAGTAGGACCATACCCATCTGTGAGATCCTCAATCCGAACAGCCAACACCCCACCAAAACTAGTCAAAAGATCGTCCGCCCATGCAGCATGAACCAATGTCAGGCCAACTTCTATGCCAGCTATCGGCAGACCCAACAAAAGAGAGACATCCTGCAAAGTGGGCACCATCTCTCTAACTATATGGTGGAAAGTGCGTGTCTCGGGCCTCCATCTATCCACCAAAGCACTCAGAAAGGGTCGCATCAATGTTGAAATGTGGTGACCTTCCACGTGAAGGCTCTACCAATCGTGCAAAGGTCAACAACCCAGAGGCTCTAAACCTACAGCATGTCAAATTGAAATTATTAGAAAAGAAAAAATTGTAAACGATAGTGCTAATAACAATGTATTTTCATGTACCTTGGAACCCATCGTGGATCGATACACCAATATTGATCCGGTCCTCGCATTTTCGACACATTGCAGAAAGTCCCTCGACTAAGTCACCTGCTTATTGACCACCTCATTGATCAGCGCTACGTCAGCATCCTCAGCCATACCTACAAATTGATAGACAAATTAGTATATTGAACATAACAACAAAAAAATTGCATTCATGATAAATTGACATTGCATAAATATGTTTGCATCAATACCTCCTTTTGCGAAAGTGGCAAGGACATGAGAACATGGCAGGTGTCGAAGAAAAGGCATGTTGCAGTTGCATTTGCAAGCATGATACTCTGGCTACAATGTGCATTCCAATGTGATGTCGGTACTCCCAATGCCAACTCCACTCTTGTCATGGAGACGTATCTCAAATAACAACTCTCTATTCCCAGCAGGCCAGACTCTGTGCATTCCTCTCTTCTTGCTTATCTCGTCCATGTACGGTGTAATAGCTGGGCTATACCTAACATTATGTTTGTTAAGGTTAAGACTAGCCATGGCATACCTTTTACAAAGATACTTCTATGTACCCCTTGTGATGCCCTCCAGGATAGCAACAAGTGGTAGAGGACGTGTATTTTTCATCCTCCGGTTGTACACTTCAGCAAGATTAGTTGCCAACACACTATACCATGAACCATTCGTATCGTACAATGACCATTTCTCCCTTGGCTCATTTTCTGTCCGCTCTGTGAAGCACATAGTCGCCCTCCTGCGCTTCCTACACCGAGTAACACTTGGTGATTCATTTGGAACGGATTACAGGCCCTCCGACTCCTCTTATCGGGCAATAACAGGTTTTTTCAAAACCTCTTCATGTGAGCAGTGGTCAGCCGATCCAGTTGTTCCCATATAGCGTTGAACTTTCTTTGCTGATTTTGCTTTTACAACTTCTTGAACAGGTCCATCAACCTCTTACTCCTAAATTGCCTGTAAAAATTTGCACCAAGATGTCACACACCATCTGCTATGCAAATCTGGCCATGGCAATTCTTCTGTGACATCTTCCTTTAGCTTTTGTACTGCAGGTAGCATACCAACATGTTGGTCATGCAGAACACACACATTTGGTATGTTTTGAACTACACACCTTTTAATGTGCCGCAAGAACCAAATCAAACTTGATGTGTTATTGCTTTCAACAAAAGCAAAAGCAACAGGGACGACATGACTATCTGCGTCGACTCCGATCGCGGTTAAAATAGTTCTTCTATACTTTCTTGTCATGAAAGTACCATCAACACATAGCAACGTAATGCAATTTCTGAAGGCCTCTATCATGCAACCAAATGACCAAAAAGCATGACGAAGTATATTTTCCCCAGTTTAATTCACCTCATCAAGAATAGCCATATATGTGCCCGGGTTTCTTGCCTGCATCACCTCCAACAGTGGGGGAAGATTGTGGTAAGAATCCTTGTAAATTCCAAACCTCATCTCCAGTGCTTTCTGCTTTGCCCTCCAAGCCTTGTCGTACGATATCTCATAGCCATACTCTTTCTCTATGTCATGCATTATTGTGAACGACGACAAAGAGGTTTTCTTAACAAACTTTGAATACACCATTTGTGCCACGAATGCAGCTGTCATGTTCCTATGTACCAAAGGGGTATTGTCCAACAAACAGGTATGTTGGTCAACCCTTGAAGCTACCCATAAGTTGTCATGTTGTGGCTTGTAACCATGCGCTCTCCAAGGACATCCAGGCCTTGTGCACTTCACGTCATATGTTGTCCTATTTGAAATCTTGACCCTAAACTCCCGCCTCTCCAGAAAAGCCCACCTCTTCACTGCATCTTGTAGGTGCCCTTTGTCGTGAAACATCTGTCCAAATTGCACCTGCTTACAATCATATCGCCAATGGCCATCTATATCATCGTTAACCCTCGACGACTCATCGATATGGTCGTCCAATCATCAAGTATGTTGGTTTCCTTGTCCCGCTGTGTTGTATCTTGGCCTTCCACCACATGCGCAATGTATTCCTCGTTTTCTAGTTCCATCTCTTCCACTGGCGCCTCATTCTCCTCCGCTGCATCAACAACCAAAGGTGAGTCTGGCTCATCGTCATTCGATTCGTTGGTCGGACAATTACTATCAGCCACAACGAACTCTACCGGTGCAATAGCCTCTTCCGATGCTTCGCCTTGACTACTCCTGCAAACATTAACATCTTCCACGACCTTCATAGGAGTTTGATCCACCTCCATGATGTTTGTCTCGCTGGTTCCAAAAGCATCTATTTTCTTTTGCACTAGTATTGCCAGACTATACCCTTTTTCTCTTACTTTAGCCACAAATTTTCTCCAACTCCCAGTAGATGCAAGCTCTACAACTCTCCACTGCCATCCATATTGACCCCTTACTGACCACACAACATTTATGATAAATTTTTCCAACAATGGATCTACCCGGAAATATTATGTAGCCATCCTAGCACGTCGTTCATAACCAACTGCCCTGGTGCATTCAAGCTAGTATCAAGGAATGCATATATGGTCAAATATACCCCACTATCACAAAGTTGTATAGGAGCATCGCCGTAATACACACGACCGGGCACATCATTTGACATCCTGAAATAACATGCCAAATTGTCTTACTACATTACTACCCAATAACTTCATCGATGGTTACATTACTCTAACGTAAACTAACTTAATTTCCCTACTTAAATATAACTTCCTTTCAATTTCTACTACTACATGTTTATTTCTATTTAGTGGTCGCTACTTATAAATATCTTCATGTTAATTTATAATAATACTTGAATATTCCTAATACTCCACGTTTATACTTAGTAGTCACTACTTAAAAATTAATACATACATTGCTACTCATATCAAAAACTATGTACTAACCTACTACTGACTTGAACATATTACTACTATAATATCTGCACTAACATCCAACAATGATTAATAAAAGAAATTTGCATCGTACTTATGGATTAGAAATTTATACCTTCAATATCGCTACTCTCTTCTACATAGTCGCGGACGTGTCCTCCCTACCCACGCAGGTCTCCCATGGCGACGACATGGCGCCTCTCTCCCCTCCAGCCAAATGCCTCTCTCCCGCGGTGGCGGCACGATGACACGACGACAGCTCTCTCCGACGGCTCGGCTTGGTGATCCTCCCTCCTCTCTCTACGTATGGTTGATGCGAAGAAGGAGATGGCCTTTTAAAGGAGTCAGCTGAACTCCCATTGTTTGATAGGGGGCCTGTCGAACGCCCATCGTTCGACAGGCTTTGCGGCTGCTAGGCGATGGGACCGGTCAAACTACCGTAGTTCGACAGGCCCCCTGTCGAACAGCGGTCGTTTGATAAGTCCTAGTCGAATGTCCGCCGTTCAATTTCCCTCCTGTCAAACACCTACCGTTCGACAGGCCCCTATTTTTGCGAAAAATCCGAGCGGCCATTATTTTTGTGATTTTCTATTAAATTATTAATATTTCTAAAAAAATTGACAGAATAAGGAGAGAGCATAGGGAGAGCCAGGGGGTCGAAGCCGACTGGTAGACGGGAGAAGCCGACGAAGGGCATCAGCACCAGTGCAGCCAAATGGAGCCGGGATCTAGAGCGATGCCATGAAAAGCAAGAGGAGGGTCATGGATGAACCCGGCTGACGGAAGCTTGCAGATCGGCAGAGGCGAAAAGTTAGCGAAGGCCCTTGGCGCACTGGCAACGTCCGTGGGTCAACAGCAGGGTGAAGGGTCCCGTTCCCCTGGCGGAGGTTGACCTTGGCATCATCAGTAGTCAGCGTGGGAACTTGACTAGCATCGTGCTCTGGATGGCACCGAGGTGGGAACGTGGAGTCCAGCGGCCGAACATGGATGCAGTGGTGTCGTGGAAGGTGGAGTCAGCGTCGACAACGAACCGATGGCATGCCCTAGGCGACGACGGAGACGGTGGGCCGACGCGTCCCTCAAAACTGATCTAAGGACATGGCCCTTGGCCATGACCCGACGTGGTCCGATCCGGCGATGAAGGAGCATGAGGTGGCAAAGCTGCGGGATGGGCCATCCCAGGGCCGATGGCAGATGGCATCAGTCGGCTCCAAGGAGAAGTGGGCTGGCGACACAGCGGCGCGAGGTAAGAGCGCGCACTGGACATAGGGGTAGTGGAGACGTAGTCCAATGCCGATGGCCAAAGGGGGAGCAACGGGCAGATTGACGATGACTGAAGATGCTGCTACTGCTGCTTGATGACGACGCAAATGCCTGAGAGATCGATCTCTCCCAAGATGATGACTTGACGAAGTGGAGACAAGGCCCGCCCAAAAGATCGAGATTGATGGCTCAGACAAAGCTCGACGATGGCGAAAAAAACAAAACAAAACTAAATGGGTGGCCTTCCCCGGGAGATTGCTACTCTCGGGGGTGATGGCGGCCAAAGTGTAAGTGGGGTAGCCCTAGGTCACCGCTCTGATGCCATGTTAAATAGTATAGGAATAGGAATATCTACGAATATTATGTTAGTGATATGCCCTAGAGGCAACATGGAGATGTTGGATATCACGTCAATGTTTATGTATTTATGAATAAAGTGTTATTCAGTTCCATGAAATAGACATCTTGTATTGATCAATAAGTACGTGACTTATTTATGAGACTCTATATGTATGAATCTATTTCTAACCGATCCCTGATCATATGTCATATTGTTGGAACAAATATGATTCTAAGATCGGCATGTTTATTGATTGATGATCATGTCTCATAGATCATGGGTATGGAGATACCAAATCAATAAACATGGACATATGTGTTAGAGAACACATTGTTGGATAGACCCACCATGAGACAAGACAGAATTAATGTGCCATTAGTTGGTCTCGGGTAGTGTTGGTACAAAGTCCTTAGACCTGAGATCACCATGGATTCCAACATGTGTAGTAGCCTACTTTGGGACTACCGACGCTATTCTCAGAATCGGGTAGTTATAAAGGTAGTTTTCGGGTTTGCTATGAAACATGGAGTGGGATGTGAGTGATCAAGATGGAATTTGCCCCTCCTTTGGAGAGATATCTCGGGCCCCTCGAGGTACTGGATTATGGAAATGCATGGCCATGCTAAGTTGATTGAGGAGTCAATCAACGCAGATAATCCAATACGGTTCGAGTGAAAGGTTAAGCTATTGAAGGGATGGCACACATCTTGCCTATAGCTTAACCGGTATCGTGAGGCAAAGGGATTTGTGTACACATTACGGGTTCGAGCCGATATTATTCTTGTATACTATGGTGTCAATATGTGCCGCTAGGCGCCGCCTTGACGGCCTGGCCGAGTTGGACTCGAGCCGACGATCGGCTAAGTTAGACTATAGCTGAAACCGAGTATACCGAACCTACGGGTCGCACGCTTAAGGGGATAAGAACAGGCATTCGAGTTGGACTCGAATACGGCTCGATCGGATAGGGATCCGATCGGATAGAGTCCTATGGGCTTACGACGTATGGGCGGCCAACTCTATGAGATTCGGATAGGATCCGATTCAAAATAGAGTCCTGATCGGCCACGAGTCCCAGTCGGCCAACTCTATATAAAGGGGTGAGGGGTGGAGAGCTGAGTAGTACATCAAGTCAATTGATTGCGCCGAAATCGATCTGATCACACGCGGCTTTAGAAGTCGTCGAGATCAATCTCCACGGAAACCCTCCCCACCTTCGAGCCTAGCCTTGCATCGCGTGCTAGCACACGGGTGTTCGGCGTTCTGTCCCCGGACGTGTGGATACCGGTAGAGGCGCTGCTACGTTGCACGTTGTTCATCGGCTGTGGTACTTCGGAGCAAGGCGGCTGCGGCAGATCGGCTGCGGTCGAGCGCATCGGAGCGAGGCGCGAGAACACAGTCGGACGACTCGGATCGGCTGCGGCATCTCCGAATCGGCTGATTGGTGAATCGGCTGTCCCCAGGAATCGGCTGTCATTGGCTACACTGTTCCAGATCGGATAGCCCTGATTGGTTGTTTCCGCTGCACACTCCAATCGGTAACGATCTATCGGCCCTTACTTGCAAGTGTTCCTGGTTTGCGCGGTAAAAAGTTTTTGTTTTCGGCTAGCGTAGCCTCCGCGTAACCCTTCATATTAGACACATTGTATTGAGTCCCATGGGGCTGGTATATATAGGAGATACATTGGGTAGAGATAAGAAAGAATTATAAATATGGAAGGAGTCCAAATAAATAAATCATATCCTAATACATCTCTAACTACCATACTCTAACAGACTACTTCAAGAGCGTCTCCTACAACACACATGGTAGGGTGGTGATGATCTCACTACAGTGGAAGGGGCCCGAGAGCATAATCTCGTTGGTGGTACAAACGGTGATAGAGGTGGAAGTGGAGACCGAGGCAACAACGAGCTCGTTGGGAGGGAGGGGGTGAGAGAGGCGGAGGCGAAGGTCGTTGTGAGGTCCCCAAAGGCCATGACCTCTATATTTGCCATCGGGGGTTGCGCTTCGGCCCCTCTACTTCGTCGTCGGGGACCGCGAGTCGGGGACATGCGGACGACAAGCTTGGCCATCGCGCTCCATGCCTCATGTCACGTCTGAGCGAAAGAGATTAGGGAAGAGAAAGGAGTATGCCACTTACAGGTGGGTCTCAATAGTTCTTTTTATTGTAATCTTTGTCCATAGTGCCATGTAGATGTCATGTCAGCACTGATTAATCCGGTCAAAACGCTATGTAGGATAAAATCGTTGTCCAAACCACCAAGAGACAGGATTTATACTGGTTTTGATAGTTGAGTGACATAGTATATCCAATTTTGTGGTTAAGGGACATGAATAAAATTTACCCTATGTTGAGGGATGAACAATGGACTTTTTCCACTTTTAGCTGGACCGCTAGCCAACTAAACTGTAGCTGCAATGATGGTCCTGAATCCACAGCCAAGCCCATATCTCCCAGTAAGAGGAGCCCATCCAAGCCCAAAGCCCAACCCATTTGTCTCTTCTCCGATTCGACGACTCCTTCCCCATTCCCCATTCCCTAACGGAATAAGTCTGTTTTACCTCTCTCATCTCTTGCCCTTAGTCAAATCACATCTCTCAACCGCAAAATAGGGTATAACGCCTCCCCCTTCTCTGAAAACCACTGCAAAGCAACTTCTCGGGTGGTTTTGTCGATGGTTTTGTCCTACATGACGCTTAGGTGGCAATCTAGATAGAAAAAATTAATAATAACAGGGGGTCCCATATGTCGATGAAGCATCATCCTCCCTCCGTTTTATCCACACCCTCGACAGCCCCCGAGCCAGCGACTCTGGCGAGCTCATGGCACCGCCAATGGTGGCTGCCTCATCGCCGTCTCCTTCCTCAACACGTCGTGGTGCAAGCCGCCCTTGCCACGCCCATCGGTGCCGCCGACGACGAGGTCTCCGTGCTTTGTTCCTACCTCACCACCATCGAGGAATTCCTCGCCGTCGTGCTGGTGGACGCCTCGAAGTCGAGCGTGACGAGGACAAAGTGAAGGCAGAGGACAGGTGGGGAGGAGAGCAGGATGAGGTGGAAGGGGTCGTAGCTATGGACGAGAACGAAGCCGCCGAGCATGGCCGGGCGATGTTGTCGGCATGAAAGCCATTGGCCTTCTTGGACTCGAGGCCCATGACGACAAGGTCATGTTGGGGCAGGAGGAAGCCGAAGAAGGCGTCAACGGCCTTGGCAGCCACGGCGACAGAGGCGGTGAAGAAGCCAAGGCCGGAGCCGAGAGGGAGGCCTTTGGTGAGGTGGATGGAGACAACGTGGGATTGGACACCGAGGGCATGGACGGCAGCGATGGCGGCGACTTTGGCACAGTTGTGTAGGGGGTCACGGGAGAGGCGGTCGGCGAGGGTGGGACGGGAGGAAGAGGTGACGGATGCGATGGCGATGGTGCCGGGGAGCAAGAGGGGTTGAGGGTGGTAGTGATGGTGTCGTCAAGGAAGAGGGATGCGTCAGTGACGGCGTAGCCGAGGAAGTTGAAGCCCGGGCCAAGGTTGGCAATGATGGTGGGCGCAAAGGTCGTGACAGAGTTGAAGGCTAGAGCGGGGTCGACGGCAGCGACTTTGACTTTCCTAGAGACTCAGACAGATACGAGCCCAGGCAGCGTGTGGCGGGTGGAATGAAAGCAGGGAGCAATGGCCAGAGAGGGTGCCTCGCTATTTGGTGCACAAAGTCCACCGTGGCCGCCGAAGCGAGCTCTCTACGAGTTAGTCCACCACCGCAACCCGAGACCACCGTCCAGCCACAACACGCAACCAAGTTGGCCACTACGCGTGCGTAGCATGGCAGCGACGACTCCACGCGCGCGAGAGAGAAATAGAAGAGAGGAAGAAGAGAAGGAGAAGTGAGGCTGACAATTGGACCCTACCATTATTTAGTTTACCCTTTCTCACATATATGGAACACCCACATCTATTTTTAATTCCTTTGATGTTTAGATCAAGTCAACCTACCACGTCAACCTAAACCATTTTCCAAATTATCAAAAGAGTCAATTTGGGAAAAGTGTTATAAGCTATATGATTCGCCACGAGAAATAAATAAAGGAGGCAAAATAAACTTATTCCCTCCCCAACCTCCCTCGTTCCCCCTAAATTCCCCCACCCCCACCCCCCGAAATCGCGCTCTTCATTTCGAACCCTCACCCACCCCGAAAACCTCACCTCGCCCTCGCCGTAGCAATGCCGCCCGCGCGCCGCCGCCGCCGCACCGCCGAGGCGGACGACGAGGCTGTCCCCTCCTCCGCCGCAGACCTCCTCGCTCTCGCCGCCACCCTCGTCCCCGCCGCCGCCGACGCGCCGTTCAGGGACCCTCCCCACCTCAAGCACCTCGTTCACTCCCTCCCCGACTCCCACCCCGTCCTCCTCTCCCTCCCGGGCGTCCTGGCGCCGCCCCTCTCCGACGGCGGCGCCGGGTGCCTCTTGCGCGCCTCCGCGGTGCTCCTCCACCTCCTCCTCACTCACCCGTCCCACCCGCCCCACTGGGACCACATCCTCCCTGCGCTCGCGCTCCTCCACGACCGCCTCGCGCAGCTCGCCACCGACGACCCGCCCCTGGCCGCGCTCGCAGTCGCGTGCTTCGAGCTCGCCTGGAGGGCCGCCGCGCCGGGGCGGGAGGCGGTCGTCGCGCAGACCCTACCTTACCTCTTCGCCGAGGCGCTCTCGTGCGGCTCCACCAGCGCGAGGCCGGTGCTCCGCCGCCTCTTCGCGCTCCGCGACGCGCTGACGCTGCTCGACTACGACGACGACGACAGCATCTCCGACTTCAAGATGCTCCTGCTGCGCTGCTTCGTATCGCCGCTGTTCCTCAGGGGCGAGGAAGGCAGGAAGCTCCTGTCCCTCGTGCTCGGCGTCAGTGAGGGCCTCGCCAGGGAAGGGCTGGAGCTCATCAGAGCGCAGGTGGGGATGCCGGGCGTGAAGCGGGCGGCGCTGGTGGCTTACGGGGAGGTCGTGTTCAGGGCTTGGAAGGACGGGGGATGGGTCAGGGGGGAGGTCGGGAAGGCGTTCCTGCAGGGAATGCTGGAGGGGGCTGTGCACGCCAGGAGCAAGGAGCTTGCCAAGGCAGCTAGGAAGCTTCTGTCTGCGTTCGTTGAGCAGAGAATGGTGGCTGGGGTTGAAAAATTAATCTTTCAGCTTGCTGAGCCCGTGCTGTTCCGGTCTTTGCAGGTATGAAAATGTCTATCTTGTTCTGCTCCTGTGCTACTGTATTAACTAGTATCATGTGCTTACGATGCTCAATATGGATGGGTCCAAGGCGAGCATCACAGAGTAAAATTGTTTGTTATGTAGTACTTGTGTACATTAAGTTACAGCCAAATTTAAATTAAAAAATATTCGTTATGTAGTACTTGTGTACATGAAGTTACAGCCAAATTAAAATGAGTACTTATGGATGGTAGAAAGAGTGAAGAGTGGAGTATTGGTCTTTTGGCTTTACATAGACATATCAAGCATGGCGCTGCTTGACTAGGATTCTGGAACTAGCAATTTTTGCTTTCTTTGTTACATTGTTCAAACAGTACGATAAGTCAATAACACATTAACATGATCCGACAATAGGTAGACTATTTAAATGATTCATGTTCAATTGTCCATAATGAAAACAACTTTATATGGTTCATAACATAAGTGCTAACTTCAGAAAATACTCCCTCTGTTTCAAAAATAAGCATATACCTACTGGCTTCCTGCAAGCTTTTTTCCTTTTTGAAATATAAAGCATGCATTTAACATTATCTTTGTTTCTCTTTCTTTCCTGTCTCTTCAACATTCAGTACTAAAACACTAACTACTCCCCCTTATTCCCTAGACATCAACACCACGGACTATGGTTTCCTTGTGCTGGTTTTTTGTTTCCAACTTTTATTTCCCTATTTAGTCTCTGTGTTTCACAAATTATGGCTTACAAAAAGAAATAGATTGTCCAATTATCGACATAAGTGCTAAACAACATGTATGATCTATTTGTTTTATCACTTTCTTTTGGTTGAACTTCCACGAGGTCACAACTCATAATAGAGAGGCAGTTATTAAGTGTCTGTACAAATGAAATTGCTCAGTATTGTGGTTCTATGTTCTTTCCCTGTCCAAATGTAGATAAAATAATTGATTTGCGTGAACATTAGATTGCTAGATATTAACATCCTGTACATAATGTCAATATGTCATATTACAGCTCAAAATCTTTTCTGTAATTGATGTGTTGCTTTGATTTGAATGCTCTTCCTTAGAAAAGCATGCTCAATAGTTTGTTTTACTTTGTGATTTCACAACCTGAAGTTACGACATGTATGTATCATCAAATAAGAAATATATAGAACAGTTTATGCTTTAAACATTTTTGTTTTTATCTGAAGTGATTACTGTTTGGCAGGTTGCAAACTCCAATGTACGCCATAATTCTTTGCACCTTCTATTAGATTTGTTCCCCCTTGAAGATCCGGATGTGACAAAGGATGTCAATGATCCTCTACTAGAGAAGCAATACTTCTTGCTAGACAAACTTCTCATGGATGATTGTCCAGAAATACGAATGGTTGCGATTGAAGGACTCTGTCGTATTCTTAACCAGTTTTGGGAAGTTATTCCTTCCCTAACTATTTCAAAATTTTTAAGTAAAATTGTCGATGACATGTCCAAAGATTCTTGCACAGAGGTTCGGGTGTCAACTATAAATGGTCTGATATACTTACTTGACAATCCGCAAAGTCATGAAATACTGAAAGTTCTACTTCCAAGATTAAGTGACATGGTCTCTGATCCTGCTTTACCAGTCAGATCTGCTGCAGTTGATCTTCTTTTGGCTATACGTGATCTTCGATCTTTCCAGTTTAATAAGGTACATTACACTACTTCATTACGTATGCATGTGATAATTGATTCTGTAACTTAAGTAGCCTTTGGATCTTTAATTTCTTCAGTTTGAGGCTTTGAACAAACAAACTAGATGTATGCCTTTTGTTTCAGGTTGTTGGATTGAGTACTTTGCTATCTTCACTCTCAAATGACCACCCCCGTGTTGCACAAAAAATCACAAAGCTTCTCATCCCTTCTTATTTTCCAACAAAATTGCCATTGAAAGAAGCATGTGCTCGCTGCATTGCACTTATAAAGAGGTCACCCACAGCTGGGGCAAGGTTTTGTGAATTTGCTTTGTCTGAAGGGTCTCCCCCAAGATCCCTTGTTGAACTGATCAAAGTCTCTATTACTCTGGCACTGGCACCAACAGGAATGAACTCTGAACAGACTGATGGTCTTGTTATTGCTTCAGCCAATCTAATTAAAAGCTTATCTGATGAGCACTCTAGTTTGGCTTCCTTAAGAGAATTCTTTGCAAATGCAAAGTTGAAGCTACTCTTTCAAACAGAAATTTCTGAGGGAGCCCGGTCTGCTCTACTCAGTATGGCTCCAGTTGTATCACCTGATGATCTATCTGCTTTGCACGATGAATGCATGAATGTAGTCGTGAACGCTGCAGGGATTTCCGCGCAACAAGGTTGTCAAGAAGCAGTGCTAGCAGCACATAAGTTGGTTTTTTCAAGTGACTGGTCTGACGAAATGTTTGAAGCACTGACAAATATTCTGCAATCTAAAGCGTCTTGTTTTGCTGAGATCTATGGTATAGAACCTCCTATCTGTCCTGTTGCATCTTCGAAGAGGAAGAAAGGAAAATCACTTAAGAAAACACCAGCAAAGTCTGGTCATGATATTGGAAATGGGTCGTCCAGTGAAGACTTTGATATTGTTGCAGGGGCATCATGGCAGATTAATGACATACTGAAAGATGAAGAAAAGAGGGTTGCCTTTCTACAATCTTCTTATTCAGACGTTGCATTTTCATCTCTGAAGGTCATTTCTCAAGTGTACATTGAGCAGTGCCTGCAGTTTGACTCTTTAGATGTCACACCTCTTTTAGCTTATTTGAGTTTGGCTACACACAGTGTTCTTCAGGATTTTGCCCAAACTGATATCAGCACCTCTCAGGTGAGTTAACCCCCATGATTCCACCATACCCACTTTCTTTGATAATTGGCACAAAAATGTTGATAAACAGTCAGTTCCACCACACTGTATAGTTGTCACAGAAATGTTGATGAACTCAAACACTAGCCATCTGGTCAAACATTGATGGAAACTGGAACCGATATTTGTTGATTGCGCTTAAGCTATTTTTGCTAGGGTTATGTGGATTATGTGAATGTGTTCAACATTTTTTTTTTGCATTTAACAATCAACATGTTGCCATTCTCATAAGTTTGGTCTCTTGTTTCAGTCAATAACCATCAATCACTCACTGGACCATCTGCTGAATTGTTTTGACAAACTCCTAAATGAATCTGTTACTGGTTGCACAAACTCATTGAAGTTGAAGCAGAACAAGAAATCTGCACGGCAGAAACACCATCATGGAGTTCCTGAAGGTATACCTGCACAGATATTTACAACTTTTGATGCAGAAAACCTCTTTGATCTGAAACTTTATTTATTAACGGAATATTGATATGGTTTACAAAAGCATGCGAAATGAAGTAGTTATGTAATTAACTTTAAAACTTTCAACTTGTAGTCATCAAAATCAATATGTTATCTATCTGGCATTATCACATGATATACCTTGTAAATGAGTGGGTTATGTATCTTGTGCAGGGAATGCATTGAGAGGGACAGTTAATGTGTACATGCTTGGCACTTCAATTCTCAAGTTTATCGTTGACTCAACAACCATCAAGTTGATCAGTGATAATAAAGTAGGATGTCTCAATTTTGCATTGTCCTTCACAAAATATGCATCGTCAGCCATAAAAGTGCATGAGGAGCAGAGCTCATCTTTCAAAGGGAATGATCTGAAAGACATATTGATGCTTATACGGAGTTCCTTCACCTATGCAGCTAAGCTGCTTCATTTGGTCCTAGCAAACTCAATTGAAGCACAGAGTCCCCCAGAGGAAGCCTTCTTTCTTGCCAATAATCTTCTTGATCTTGTACCCTCTGTTGAGTCTGCTGCAGGCTCCAAATTTGCTCTCAGTTTAGTTTCTGTCGTGAAGCAGTGGCTACCAGTTGTCATAATGGGTCTTGGATGCCGCTGGTTGATTGGACCACAGGCTGAGGGTAATATGTGTGACTTGGGTGGGTCTTGCTTGCCACTATGGGTGGCTGCATTGGCCAAGAATGAGCTGCTTGATGCTGAAAAACCTAGAGAGGATGATCAAAGTGAGCAGGTCAGTGAGGATTCACAGTCGTCCAGAAAACTAGCAGAAATGATGGTAATTCTTCTGAAGAAAGGGAACCCGAAAATTCTTGATTCTGTGGCTGGCGTCTTCCTGTCCACCCTCAAGTTGGCGCTGCAGAGAGCGGAGTACGGCGTTGTCTTGGGCTTGACACGCTTTGTCTGTGTCAGATTGCTAGGGAGCGACTCCTCAGCATTGGAGAAGCTGCATCTTGCTCATGATTCTCTTCGTGAGAATTTCTTTGAGATTGACAAGCATGTCAGGGATGATCTAGTTGACAGCGAGGAATCGAGGCAGCAACTGGAGAGTGCCAAAGCTTTGATAAGATCAATTCTCTCTGACGTGTGATGCATATACTACTATTGCTTTAAGATAGATGTGTTGACTGTTGCTGTGAGAAGTTAACTTGGCAAGTAGTATTTTTTTTTTGCGAAGAAAGTAGTATATGTAGTACTGCTAACCTGGAAATGTCTATTTCAGTGGAGTTCCTCTGTACATGATATTTTGTTCATGATTGGAACAGTTATTGTCTAATTTCACTTAGTAAAAGGTAGGCTAACTTGGACGGCCATATAGTTTGTCCTAGTCTCTAGCTGTCAATAATTAACTTTGTTATTGCAAATATGAGAAGTACCAACTTCCATGCTTAGACTGACGAAAGGGTGGTTCAATCTGTAACATGCACCAGTCAATTTGTCGTAACAAAGCGTAGTGAAACACTTGAAAGATTACTATTGGGCAATTGATGTTTTTAGAATGAAACCTTCTCTTAAGAATATAATCATTGTTGCTATCATCAATGTCAGTCTTGTATTTATGTACAATCTTATCTGTTTACACCCTACACCAGATGGCATTTTCATAATGAATCAGCGTGTACAAAATAATACCTCCAAAAAATCACTACATATTTCCAGAACCACCAATTAGCTCTCTATCCACCAGTCAACTTCATGGCTACATTGGCCAAACCCAACAGAAATTCTGTTTCATCGAATTTTCGCAAATGCTGCCAATCTTTGATCAGAGTGCAGGTATCCTTGGATCATTGGTGCAAAAAATTGATTGAATGTCTTACTCTGGTGTGTGTAATCTCTACGGCGTTCTACGTGTATCGGCTATTTCATGAGGTTCTACAGGGATCAACTTGATGGCAGCAGCAATGGGCATTCCCAGGAAGCCGAAGAGTATGCTGATGAGCCATTGTTGCTGGGTCAGAGGCGTAGTGTTAGCGAAATCGCCCAGGAACTGGACTAGGATGAACTGGAAGAAGATGGTTCCAGTGAGGACACTCATGAAAATGGAGTTCTTTGCCATTCCCCTCAGAACGTTGATGTCCTCCATCTCTCTCGAGCTTATTTCATTGAACACCTACAAAAACATGCAGTGAATGAAAAGTTGAACATATGAAAAAATTAAAAGAACATTAGCAGAAAGCTAGCAATGGTCTGTATCACCTTGCAAGGATAAAGTCACACACACATACACACACAGATCATCTTCTATGACATCTCTCTTCCCTAGACAATAGCTAGCACTTTTTTTACTATGAGTCTCGCGCAGTGGTGGAGCCAGAAAATTTTCAAGAGTAAGGCTGAACTTGCTTATACATTTTATATCTTTAAAATTTTCACTAAATTTTAAAGGAATCTAATAGGAATTTAGGAGAAGAGCCTAGAGCTCCAGCCCTAGCTGTCCTAGGCTTGTCTCTGCCACTGGTCTCTCGTCTCTACTAAATTTTCCAGTAGAAAAGAATCTTATTTTGCAACTGCTAACATACCTGACAGAAGACAAAAGTGTTGAATATGATTGTATTTAGCACAATATCAGCGTGGTAGCCTTCCAGCCCAAACAGGTGTTTCCCTTGAGTTTGAAGATACCACATGACAGCGAATTGGTATAAGGACTGGCCCACAATGTTCCTCCACATCACATTTGTGATGAACTTCCCTTTCCTTCCTACCGGTGCTTTCCTCATCAAGTTATCGTTAGGTGGTTCGGTGGCTAGCGCGAGCGCCCCTAGGGTGTCCATGATCATGTTGACCCAAAGAAGTTGTACAGCTGTAAGTGGAGCATCCCCTGGCATGGAGAAATGTAAATGATGAGATGGAGATCTGATGAAGTTAATATAATCATAAAGAGGATTTACCTGTGAAACATGCAGAAGTGAAGTTAACTAGTAATGCAACAACATTAACAGTAAGCTGGAACTGCACAAACTTTTGGATGTTCACATAAACAGAGCGTCCCCATTTGGCAACAGTAACAATTGTGGAAAAGTTGTCATCCAGAATTACAACATCAGCACTCTCTTTTGCCACCTGCATAAAACAATTTATATGAGCCTCAGAGATGTTTGTATCACTAACTGGCACGCTTGGTCAAATTAACAATATAGAGAGATGTTTGTATCACTAACTGGCGCTTGGTCAAATTAACAATATAGAGGATATTGAATTTACGATCAAAATGGAAAAGCACAAACCAGGAACCGGATTATTATTTCCATTTCATTTCCAAATTCCACAAAAAATAATGGTATTTGCCAAACAAAAAGCAGTAAACCAACATGTAGCAAGTTAAATCAAGATTGACTATTACAGCCTTATAGGTACTGTTCCACACTACTTCCATCCTCCAGCAACTTTTCATGGCTATATCTCGACAAATCATGTTGATAAGGACTTCTATTATTTTATATATCGATGAACCGTGTATCATCAGATTGTAGGAGCTATATCCTCTGAGAACCTCAGAGGACTTCGACAATAGAATTTGCAGATATACTTTTGTGCCATCAAAGGGGTTTTACAGAAAATGCGAGCATTACAGGTAAATACAAGCCATTCATAAGTATTAACCTGTCACTGGAGCAGTGATATGGTAAATAGCATTGGAAAAAGAAAACCAGAATACTGATAATACACATAAGAAAGGCTCGCAGCATATTTCTTATATAAATTTAACTACATAGGCATCCTTCATAATTTTGTTGACACGGCTCATAAGGATATTTAGCAGTGTTGTGGAAGACAGAATACGGGCGGCTTTAGCAGTATAAGGATATAAGGATATTTAGCAGGATATTTAGCTGTACAACTAGCTATACACTACCAGTAGAGAAGATAGCTAATGGGCCAGGGTAGTTGTTCTGCGGACTGGGCCTTCTGATCACAGTGGATTATGCGGCCAATTAGTCGAAAAAGACTCATTAATCGGCAATGACGGTAATTACGCATTGAGCACTGCTGCACGTACTAAAATTTTTCTTACTAAATTTATACTAACAATCATCTCAATCATTTGATTTAGATAGATAAAAGTTATAAAAAATCTAGATGCACTCATAGCATGACACATCAGTATTAATAAGAATTTAGTAAGAAAAAGTTAGTATATGGAGCATTTTCCTTACGCATTCTCAAACGACTAATGAAGACCGCTTTGCAGAAACATAACGGACAATTCACTGACTCCAAATTAACGGCCGTTTATATGGCCATACCAACCGTTTTCCAACAACACTGATATCTAGACGTGATGTGCAATTCAGGTCCACTTGAGTTAACCAGTATAACTTTACACAAATATTTGCAGACGAAGAGATTTTAAGTGCTTGTACTCATGACTTAGTGGTGTTACTAGTTTATTACCTCAGTCCCTGCAATGCCCATGGCAAGTCCAATATCTGCCTCACGCAGTGCAGGCGCATCATTAGTGCCATCCCCAGTCACAGCAACAACTTCATTGAATGTGGTGCGCAAGTGCTTCACAAGTGTGTGCTTATCAAGTGGTGAAGAACGGGCTAGAACCTTCAGTTACCAGAATTATCACATAAGAGCTCCCCATATAGATAAATACTTACAAAACCAAAATTTAAAATTAGGTGTATAAAAAACCTGCACTTTTGGAATCAAATCAAGGAGTTCTTCAGCATTTCTCTCTCTAAACTCAGCACCCTCAATTGCAATGCCATCCTTGGTAAGTATGCCACATTCCCGAGCAATTGCTTTTGCTGTATCAATATTGTCTCCTGTAATCATTCTCACCGAAATGCCAGCTGACCGGCAAGTTGCCACAGACTGCCTTACACCTGGACGAACAGGATCTTTAATGCCAACAATGCCGATGCAGGTGTATCCTTGTAACGGTATTTGCTCTTGAGTAGAAAAGCCTTCTTCCATTTCCCTATAAGCAAGGCACAGTGTTCTGAGTGCTTCACTAGAAAAGGTTTTGATTATATCATTGAGCTTACTGGAAGTTTTATCATCAAGGGCGGCAATACAACCTCTTTCGTCAATAAACTTATCACAGGCAGCCAATACTATTTCTGAAGCACCTTTACAATGTGCACGATATCCTCCACTAGGAAGCTCAAGAATGGTACTCATCCGCTTTTTGGTTGAATTAAAAGGTTCCACTTTAACAATCTTACTTCCCTGTTGCTTTTCTTTGCATTCTCCATCTAGCAACAGTGCAAACTCCAACAAAGCTGTCTCAGTAGGGGTGCCTAGTATTTGATACTTTCCATCTTGGTTAGTCACCACTTCGCCACTTGTGTTGTTAAAAATGGACTCTAGAAGAGTTCCCACAGCAACTTCTGGGAAATTGGAAGACAAGCTTGAAGGCGTCTGTGGATTGTTAACTTGTATGGTATTCCCACAGATGCAGGCTTTAACAACAGTCATGTGATTTGTTGTCAGTGTTCCTGTCTTGTCACTGCAAATGACTGTGGCTGAGCCCATGGTTTCACAGGCAGCCAACTGTCGAACAAGTGCCTTATCATTCATCATTTTCTTCATTGCAAATGCAAGGCTCAAAGTGACTGCCAATGGCAAACCCTCAGGTACAGCAACAACAACAATTGTAACTGCAACAGCAAAATGATCCAATATCTCTAGCACATCATCTCCGGACCAACTCAAAAGAAGCCCATTAAGGTATTTCTGGCCAATTATCCCCTGTGAGAGGACAATGAAAGTCAATACAGCAAAAAATATACCAATTTTCCCAATAGTATTCGTGACTCCATTAAGTCTGGTTTGAAGAGGGGTTTCATCATCCCCACCATCAGTAAGAACAGCCATCAATTTGCCCCATTGTGTTCGCATCCCAACTGCTGTAACCAGCATTTTGCAGGACCCATCAAGGACTTTTGTCCCTGATAAAAGATAAGGGGCATCTTCATTTACAAAAACAGGTTCACTCTCCCCAGTTAGACTAGACTCATCGACCAATACAGAAAACCCGGAAATAAAGAGGCCATCTGCAGGAACCTGATCTCCAACCACAAGATGGACAACATCGCCAGGAAGAAGATCATCTATCAGTACTCTCTGTCTCAACCCATTCCTTGTGACTTGAACAAGAATTTTCCCTTTTTCCTTGTCAAGGTCCCTGAACTGCAAGGACTGCTGATAGTTACTTGTTCCGGTAACAGAAACAACAAGGAGGATACTTGCAACAATGCCAATGCCATCATGCGCACCTTGTGGCCATCCTTCTGTGGTTATGCCAACAACCAAAGAGAAAACGGCACAAGCAATAAGAATTATAAGAGTTGTGTCTTGCAGTGCTTCCCATAAAAACTCCCAAAAGCTGCGAATTTCGGTCTCAGCAAATTTGTTTACTCCATATATGTCCTGCCTTCGATTCAAGAGGTCCTGCGCTGTAACTATACCATTGGTTAATGATGTTGCTAACTTGTCTGCAATCTCATCTAATTGGCCATGCACAATCAACTTTTTAGTGTCACGACTTTCAACAATAGATGCTAGTTCATCAGCATCAATCTGGAACCCTGCAGCTTGAACATCTTCAGGAACAATATACGCACTTCGAAGTGAGACACCTGAGTATGTGTTTTTGGCAACATAGTTAGATACTAGAATCTTTCAAGGCTGCACTCAAATCAGAAAATATGGCATGACTTGGACTCCACTCCAATATATAAGATGAAGCAATTGAATAATTACAAAATTACCATTTTCAAACTCGAGTGTAGCTTTGGATGGCAGTGCAGCAACCTGTAGCTTCTCCTGCCACACACTTGATGCTTAAATTTCAAAGTTCAAACCCGCCTTGGAGGAATACAAGCAAAAGAACCCAGCATTTTGGTGCATTAACACTACTAATGCAAGTTTGAGAATACGAAGGTTTGAAGAGGAATTATTATGGAATTAAAAATTAAACAATGTTAATTATAGCATGTTGAGAGTTATCAATGACAGTAGGTTAAGCAATATTTTCAAGCTCATAGAACGTTGCAGTAGTTACAACAAAAAGGATGCGATCCGTAATAAATATACTTGATTTTACATCCAAGCAAACTACTGCATGTGATTTAATTTTACAGTTCCAACACGAAAGTAAAATTCAAGGTTGAAATTTAGTTAGTAAATACTTGTCAAATTCTTCTAAGCCGTTATTGCAGACCAATTACCACAATTATTACTTTGCAAATTCCCAAAATTAATGCTAAAACAAAGAATAAAAGCTACAAAGAAGTGGCCGCTGCACAAATAAGAGTACTAAGGGCCACGACAGAAATTACTTATCATTGCATTATCATATGTCCATGATTTTAGCCATCTAAGGATGTCAATTGAGAAACCTGGTTATACGGACTATTTGCATATACACTCTGATTCTCAGGCAGCAATCCGTACACATATTATCAGAATTCAGAAACCCAGTGCCCAAAAGAAAAAGGTAAAAACGAGAATACAAAAAAAAATCGAGCAGCAGGAGAGGATCGGTGGATCACTAGATAGTAGCAGAAACTAGAAATTAAAAACAGAACTGCGAGTGAGGGGTAGAGACGGACATGGTGTGATGCTCGCCTGGAGCTGCAGAGCGCGCCGCCGGCGGCGAGGCGGGGGCGGCGGTCGGGGCACCCGGCCGCGCCGCCGCCGCCGCGACGGCAGGGCTTCCTGTGCAGAGCCGGCGCGGCGATACAACCCGGCGACGCGCCCCGTGGGGGCAGCGGCAGGACCCGACAGCCGGGGACAGCGAGGGCGCCGGCGGCGGGGAGCTGAAGCGGGCAGCAGCAATTGACGCCGCTGTGCATTGCTACCGTTCACCTCACCCTTTTTTTTAGAATTTCTCTCCTTTTATTTTCCCAGTGTAACACGTTCACTAGGAGAAATTTTGGCTGCTTGTGTGTGCTTGATAGCAACCAGTTCAGACTTCAGATCAGATATTTCCTCTTCTCCTTGTCAAAATTTTCGGTTGCAAAATGTTTTCTCCAACGGATAAATTTTTATGATGATGTCTATTTTTATAATACCCCTATCATTAACATACAATTTATAATATTATATTATCTTTTACTATTAGCTCCTTCAAAAATATTAGACTAAGCAAATGCTTATTAATTAATTTAATAAGCTAAAAACTCAATTTATTTTAAAATCATCTATTCAATTTATTTTAAAATCATCTAAATAAATGCTTACTAATTGATTTAATAAACTAAAAATTACAAAGCACGGGCCTCTATATACTAAATCCAATGAAATCTGCTGAGACCATCATAATATCATCCTAAGATGCAAGGCTACTACGAATTTATGAGAGAAATTAGTTTTATTAGATCTCACTAATATTTAAGAGTCAGCTTCAAGATTTCCAGACATTTGTTAACAACAATCGCTACATTCAGGGCATAAAATCCATCTGGTTTGCAGCCTGCGCTCACAAACTATGGAAGTCGATGAACAACGGGATTTTCCAAGGATAGCAATCTCAGCTATCAAACACAGCTCAATAAAATCATCGGCTCTCTTGACCTTCCGAGTCACCGGGCCAACAACTAAATCAAAACGAAAATCAGCCTCTGGTCTGAACTAATCAGACGAGGCTAATGTACAGTCCTTTTTTCAACTTTTGTACATTCCCTTGCCTCTCTCTCACTTTTTCAACTTTTGTTCCTTTCCTCCTCCTTTTCTCCAATTTCCCCTTAATCGTGCAACTTTGTAACTTATCATTTCTATCAATGAAATGGCTATAAGGTAGAGCTTATGTCCAAAAAAATTATCTCGTGCAGATTTGTATGACACTTGAATAATTATGAAATTAATTTAACAGGATTTGAGTTATATATTTACAATTTACATGCTAGTCTGAAAAGAACACGGAATGAAGTTACATGTACAACAGTTTTTCAAGTGGGCAAATCGCACTGTAGGATTAAAAAGAGTGCCTGAATAGGTAGCTACGGTATGTTACAAGTTCTTGTTAACCTTGTGAAAGAAAGCATCAATAGGTATGTGTTTTCCTTCTTTTGAAGACTTGAGCATCTTCTTTGGTGTGGATGTGCTAGAGCATGGCCTTTTAGCTAACCTGCTGAATAGACAAAAGGTTGACAGAGCCACTGTTAAGACATACTCCTATATCAATTCATCTCATGTCTACATGATAACAGGTCCACAAAAAAAAAAGGTTGGTATCCATGAAAATCTTTCATATCAGCTAATTTATTTCCAAATAACCATGGCAAAAGGCAAATCACCCACAGTACCAGTAAAACACTTCAAGATTTACATCTTGTTAAATAATATTTCTTACGGCACTGAACTAAAGCAGATCGAGAAATAACATAAGGATATCTACGAGCGTATGGCAATAGATACATACCTCTCTTTCGAGAGGGGGCCTGTGCTGTCCACTGCCTCTTCCTGCTGAAGCATTTCAGCCAAGTGGAAATCTGAATGTTCTTGCCTCTCCTCCTGAAATCCTGGAGGTAGTTCAAATCCACAAAGGGAACAAATGTAGCCATTTATCCAGAAAAGCTGATCAGGTTTACTCGACGAAGTAGTTGCGTTAGAGCTGGTGAGCTGGCCATCAAACTTTACAGTATGTGTACCCTGCAAGGGAACAAGGTTAGGTTTCTCTCTTTCATTAAGCATGGAAATACTCAGTAAAGAAACACTTAAAAGGTGTTGTATCAATATTGGACAAAGTTCAATTGAAGCACAGACCTTCAAACTGGAGGAGTCAACATCCAATTCTTTTCCACCAACACCATCACACATAAGTGGATTGCTTGATGCAACATCATTACTATAATTGTCTGAGCTCCTTCCTTCTGGAACAAATAAGTTCTTTTCATGCGAGAACAATGCCTGATCATCCATGGAATCATGCTCTAAATAGTCAACCTTGGTCATCACATTAGTGTAGTAGTTATCCCCTCCTGTGGTATTAGCGATGTTTAGACTGTTTGCTCCATTGACATTTGGGTTGTCAGGCGTGTGGAAAAATCTATCTAGTGTCTTTTGGGTTTGGGTAGATGAATCATCATTCTCATCACGAAGTTGGGACATCCGCAACCCTGTTGAATTGTATTAGCGTGACTGTTAGACTCACTCCATTGGGAAACAAGAGCAAACATATTAAAAAATATATAAAATGCAATATATCCAGATACATAATAAATATGAACATAGTAAAATAAAAATCAGTACATAGTGTGCCTTTTATATTTTTTTAATCAAAAGGGGCAGGAGCTCTACCTAATGCATTAAAGGAGGAGAATTCACTAATTTAAGGAGCACAACATCAATGGGAGTGTTGACCAGAAAAACACAATCCATATACTGCTCAAAGGAAACTCCTGCGCATATCTTCTATGTTCATTACATTCCAGATAAGGTCAGAAAAGAAGCATGCACCATGGCATAATCAGATGCCTAAACAACAACAGTATCAAATACTATGGAAGCTCATGCTTACCCATCAATCTCAAAGAAAGAGGCAGTTCAGCCTTAAGCAATTTCCTAGCGTACATCAGGATGTCTTCCTTGGAGTTGATATAGTTTTGTGTAGTTACTGCTCTTGTCCTGACCTGGTTTAGATGGTTGATCAATCTAATGAGCCATGAACAAAAACTCTCTCCTGGTGATCTAAGTCCTATAATTACTGGAGACTAGTTAATGTTATACAAATGGAAGATGAAAACCTCAAAAGCGGCAGTCTTTAGTTTGAGTGTTAGTGTCCTTCCCTTCAGGCATTCTTTTTGCATATCATCAGCCAAATTTTCTGCGAGACTATCTGCAAATAAATAATAACATGGTGAGTGTGAGTCATGCATTGGAGAAACATTTACAGATTTAGCACATAGCATGTGGTAAGGCATGAAAGTCCTTACATAATATTTTACTGCATTTAAATGCTTTACATACAAGTATATTGTTTTTGCAGTTCTTTCAGGAATTTATCATATCAAACACACATAGTTATAGTAGCACCAGTTCTTTTCCTATGTACACACACATGTTCTGCTAATACTCTTTTTTCTCTGTGCCTTATCCATAGTTTAAGATTTCAGAATTCCGAAATACCAAACCTTGGTTAGTTGCCTGTTTCCAGTCAACTTGGCTTCTAGTATCTCATAAGTGTCTCATATGTAGAGATGTAGAATAATTGACACATGAAATAGCTCATATTCATAGAGCGTTGGGATCCTGCAATCCTGGACCAGTGGCCCCCAGCACTATCAAGATTGAACACCGGATCTCAAGTATGCAGTCAAAGCTGCCTACCAAGTCCCACCTTACATAGTTTGCTATCCCAACCAAAACTACCACTTACCAGAAATCATTTTTCCTAATCAAATGTAAACAGCTTGTTGCAGCATAATTGACTAATTTCAAACCATTACTTTCTACTCCAGCTCCCGAATAATCGTGACGTGTATCAAATTATTGCATAAACTAATATGCTCTTGCCTATTGACAAATGTACCAATTAAATAGGAAAATGCTTCTGTTCGAATAAGATTGCAAGTCTCTTCTGTAAGAAAACCTAGTTACTTAGTAACAATAGCATATGAAATTTCAAAGTAGCTTCAAGGTTTGAAATCTACAATCAACAGGCCTCATAGCTAGAACAATAACTTAGAAAGGATGTTTACCTAACTTCTCAAAAAGCATAGAACAATCATCTGTTGCCCTGAAAGTTCGCTCGCAACTCATACTTTTCCTTAGTCTTTGCTCAGGAGTTTCTGTACCGCCTAGTCCAAGACCAACCGAAATAAAGAAATCTGGAGAACGTCCAAAGGATCAAATTAAGTAAGCACAGAATGGTGTTTGGTTCAAGAAATTGAATTGTGGTGTCTGCTTGGGATAGGTATAATATAGCTTCTGAAAACTTGCAATGGAACTAACAAGTGTTACCAACATACGAACCCGCTGAGGATTCAGAAAAAAGAGCACATAAGAAAGCAGCCTTTTGCAGCATCTCCTGGCATGTACTGATACCAAGAACCTGAGATAACATTTGTTCTGTTACCTTGCCTATACCACCTATCTGCATACAAAGATCTTCAAATAACAAATCAGCCTTCGCCCTTTTCATGAATGTCCAAAGAGGCAAAACACTTAGTAGCAAAGAAAACTCCATCTCAATTAAAGAAGTGAAAAGTGGTGTCCATAAATGTGGAATGCACAAACACTATTGTTTTGAAGGACTATTGTGGAAAGACTCTGCGCCCTGGTTAGAATATTTAGTGGTTTAACAATGTACGAATATATATATATATATACATATATATATACACATATATATGTATACATACATATATATATATATGTATGTGTGTACGAATATATATATATATATATATACATATATATATACACATATATATGTATACATACATATATATATATATATATGTATGTGTGTGTGTGTGTGTATATATATATATACATACATACATACATACATACATACATACATACATACATACATACATACATACATACATATATATCTATGTAATGTATCTATGTATATCTATATATGAAGGAAACAAGAACCATTAGAACAACAAAATACTTCCAGAAACAAGGCCCATTCTTCACTATTAAAAACAGGAGTACCTTTCTTATAGGTAGTGTTGATACAAATGTTGTCACAGCTTCTCGGTCATTCGGCAAAATAAACTGTCCATTAGGCTTGTTGATATCAGAGCAAACCTAGCAAAAGACGAGAATATGGGAGAAGAGACCTTATAAACTTTTCTCATGAATCACCTTTAAGGGAGAAAAATGATTAGTAACTATTGAGCTAAATATTTCTAGACATTTGTGGTGAACAGACTGCAATTGCAAGGTTGCAACCCCTATTGGCTACACATTACACAATGTGAAATCCTTGCCAGTACTAATAATAAATATTTGTTTATTAATTTCATTTTAACCAAACATGAAACTGAAAAAAACTGGATACGCAACAAACAGAGAGAAGTGGTATAATTCTATAACAACAAACAACCATAGATCCTCTAAAGACAAAAGTTCAGTCAAAAAAGAAACAAACAAACAAAAACTACAATGTCTGACCTTAGCAATCATGCGGTTTGGAGCTACCCCAGCACTGCAAGTTAGACCGGTTTCCTGGTGAATGGCACCCCTAAGTTCAGTAGCAACCTTCAAAATAAACACATACAATGGTCAATAAACTTCAGTGTTGAAGTACTAGATTGTTGTAAAATAATGTAAGCCATCAAATACAAATCAAACCATATTTATTTCATAAGTAATTCACCAGGAAGTCATGATAATTACCTCCTCACCAGTAATGCCTCTATCGAAGCAGACTTTTGTAATATTGAGATATGCTTCATCTAGACTTGTTGCAACAAAGTTGGGATCGTACCTTTGGAAAACTAGAAAGTAACCGATAAATTAATACAATTACGATATGCATAAAAGTTTTTCATGGTAATTCAATAAACAATAATGTACAAACCTTTTCTTGTCAATTCACTATAATAAGTGTATCTTTCAAAATTTGGACGGACAAAAACCAACTCAGGACATAATTTACAGCCAATAAAACCAGGCATTGCTGCACGAACTCCAAACTTCCGTGCCTGCATAAGTAAATTGATTACGTACAACACTATATAACAGGGGATGTTGATTGTGCTTTCAATAAATAAATAAATTGCAAAACACCAACTCAGGTCCATCCAGTCTACAATGCTTAAAGAAAGCTAACTTTACACAACATGATCAGCGATTCTTCAGTAATAAAAACAAAATGTTATACAATAGCACCAGCCCTATTTAGTGATTAAAAAAATCCTTACACATGTCAAGATGTCATAAATCCTAGTATGCTAACCTCATAACTGGCAGTAGCTATCATAGACATGCTACCCACTGCCAATGGTTTTCCCTTCAAGTATGGATTTTGCAATATCTCGACAGCAGCATAAAAGGCATCCATGTCGGTGTGAAGCCATATCTTTGAAAGATCCCGTGAAGCTTCCAGCTCCAAAATTTTCTGTTCGGCGACCTGAAAAATGAGTATGCTGCATAAATTAGGATTCAAATATGGCATTAAAATCAACAAAGTTGCACCCGACAGACAAAGGCCAGCATAAAAAAATTACTCTTTACCTTCTGAAAATGTGATATGTCATTATCAGTCAGCTTTGCACATTGTGCACGTAGATGATCAATTTTTTGTTTGGTAATTGCCTCCTTCCTCTGTTCATTTTCAAAATATTTTGAACCCTTGCTCATTTCATAGATTACCTTCTGTACCTTCTCTTTGTCAACTCCCTCCATTCCTAATGCAGCATAACAAGAGAATAAAGACCAAAGCCATGTTTTGCACACTGTATCCTATACTATTTCATGTTCTATCCAAATATCGAACCAACAGTTCATATAATTGCAATCACACAATATTCATGGCTAACAAAGTACATACAACAAGACGCAAAAATGCAGGCATAATGAAGTTCAAAACCATGTGGAAAAATCACACATTCACATTGCAACTAGTGCAAACAGGTACATACATTGTTTTTCTTCCATAATAAGTTAAGGGTACACCTTTGCAATTCTAGTATTCACAAGCTTCCTCATTAACTCAAGAAAACTAATCACCGATGTAGGCAAGCAAACAAATGGAACCATCCAACAAGGAAATATGACATATTCACCTAAACATGTACTAACTTCCTAAGTCAAGCTCCATATCTAATTCATGTTCTCTCTACCTGATTCTCTCGAATTTATTTGTTCCGGTGATTTGCGCGATGCAGACCCTAATGCCCAAACCCCTATTTGCACAGTCTTACGAGACGGGGGAGGAGAAATGCACTTACCAGCTTTGGCGTTTGTGTAGGCGGTGTGGTACGATTCCCACGGCCTATCTCCTCCGCTATCCGCTGGCGTCCCCGCAGCGGACGACATCGCGTGCGACGGCGAGGTTCTTCCCCCACCGCCGGCGTCACGCGAGGCTAGAGAGGATGGGAAGGACTGAGCCGTCGGTACGTCGGGCACCGGCGAGCTCTCCGCCGTCGTCGGCAATCAGGATGAGGGAGAAAGGGGGGAAGGGAGCGGAGGGGATTAAGCTCCGGCGAGGTGAGGTCGGCTCCGCCGCCAGCGGTCGCGCGCGATGAAACGGGGTGGTGCGCCTTGAAACCCTTTTCCTCTATTTTCCTTATTTGATTTGAATTTTTTAACCTTTTCTAATTTTTTCTATTTTCTGGGAGCGGAAGGGAAAATTGATATTCAGGGCCCATTTGGTAGGGCTCCTGATTCTATGATTCTCTGATTCTAGATTCTGATTCTTTACAATTAGATTCTAGAGAATCAGAGTTGATATAATAGAGTAATAATTAGAACTGATTTTCAGATGATTCTTGGAAGAAACTGGTTCAGATGATTCTTGGGAGAAACTTGTTTTTAGGTGATTCTCACCCCCTATGTAAAATTGCTGAATCACTTGAAATGATTCTTCTCGGAATCAGTTACAAAATAACCCGTTTGACAGGAATTCTATTGATTCTGTTGAGAATCAGGGAGGAGAATCGCTACTAAACGGGGCCTCACACACCACTTCTGCAATTCAAACGCTTTTTATGTGAGTGAGCATATGCAACGGCGGCCTCATATCCTCTAAAATCATTATTTTTAATTAACTTAAATGAAATTTATCTATTGTTTCTTATCTATAATTTATAACTATCTATAAAGCAAGTAGTGTTTCCATCCAAATTTTGTTTTGCCTGGCTATTTTACAGAAAACCCCTTGAGTTTTTCCAAAATTAACCTGCAGTCTGCCTGGCTATTTAAAAAAACCAGCTAAAAAAGAAAAGAAGGTTATTTTTCATAAAACCCCTTGAGTGTTTATAAAATTAACCCGCAGTCCCAATGCTGAAAAGAAAGGGAGGGCTTGGATTAAAAAAAGACCTCCTGCGTCCCTCTCTTCCGTCCCCATTCGCGCCGCGCCTACGCCCTCCCTCCCATCGCCACTCGGAACTCCTGCCCGTCGCCTAGACCTTCGCCCTCCGCCTGCTTCCCTCCCTGCGTCGTCGTCCCGTTGCAACGCACGGGCATTTTGCTAGTTTTTAATTAACTTAAACGAAATTTATCTTTCAATAGATTGCCTATCTTATTCCAAAAAAATTTAGTTCCTTTTCTATTATTTTTGTTTTTCACAAATAGATAACCGAGTCCGGCGCCTAATATTAGTTTCGCGTCATTGCGCTCCCGCGAGCGCATTTTTTGGAGTTGCACGCCCGGCCCCGCCTCGTCCCCGTCGCCGCATCCTCCCCGTCTTCTGTACCACCGCCGCCCCTCCTCGACCCCTCCTCGTACACGCCCGTCGCATCCTCCACCACCGCAGCCTCTCCGTGTCGCCTCCTCATAGCGACGCTGCCGCGCTCCTCCCCCTCCCTTTCCTTCCCGTCGCCGCATCCTCTCCCGCTGCCGCATCCTCCTCGTCACCGCATCCTCCACCGCCAACGCATCCTACAACGCTGCAGCCTCCGTCCCCATCGCCTCCTCGGACCGACGCCATCGCCCAACGGTGGAATCAAGGTTAATGGATCGATTTGGTTGAGAAAATTATCTCCTTTTTGTTTGATCTGTCGGAAGGTGTGTGTTGGTTGGTAAGGCGTTAGATGAAATGCCTGTGGGGGAAAGCCTGGCGAAATCAGGCCCAAATCAAATTTAAATTTATAGAAAACTAGATTTAAAGACTTCTGTTGGATGAAAGATCCTGTTTTGGGAGTTAAATTTTTTAGAAATGCCTAAAAACAAAATTATTGAGAATTTTTTAGTCAATCTGTTGTATGTGCTCTAATGTTTCAATGTGCATCTTTATTATTTTAAAATATATTTTATTTTAGTTTGGTACCACGTGTAATCACATATATATAGAGTTTAGTTAGGCTCTCTTTTTTACACAGCTTAATCCTAGATATTTAAGCTTCACAAATGTACTTGGACCTAAAGCTATATTACATTAATAACAGTTTATATAAATTATTTTTTATATAAATTATTTTAAATTAAATAAAAAATTTAAAACACTATAATTTAACATACAATCAGCCTAGCATGATCTAGGATCTTAAATTGCTTAGTTTAAAAAAATAAAATACTATACATAGATTTATCTAAAAAGTAAAGGACTAGAATGGATTTGGGTGCATAATTTAGATTTGGGTGCATAATTTAGAACCATTGCTTGTTAAGCAAATGACTTTTTAAACTAATAGGAGTATGACACGACTTACTAAAGAGAAAATATCAGCAAAATCATACAATCACCCAAATTAAAAAAAACAAGGGCATCCTCATTTTTTTAAGCCTCATGAAGATCAAGAATTTTTTAAATCTAGGATCATGAATACTGAATGATGGGAAACAGGTAAGATTTTAAGAGGATAAATTGTTAGAAAATACTTTCTTTATGAACAGATATCCGTCTCTTTACAATACTATTTGTTGGAGAAAAGTCTCAGTTATAGCGGTCATGAGTTTATTCGCTTAATGTTTCTTTTAGAAGTGCTTTGGTAGGTTAGGTCAGAACTAAACAAATTGACATAATTGAGTGGCATCTATGGTGTATATTCAGTTGATGATGAGTATGACTTATTTAGATAGAATCTTCATTAAGATGATTAATTCTCGGTTCCTTCTATATACTTAGCTCTAATAAATAATTTTATGAAAATTAAATGTGTCTCTTAAAATAAGATTTTGTATAGTATTGGTTCAAAAGAGTAATGTTAACTAAGAATTATTTAGCAAGAAGAAATTAGACTGGCAAATATGAAATGTTTCTTTATAAAGAATGAAACTATACATCATTTATTTTCTTTAGTTTTTAGTGTCATTTTACTATATTCCTTTGGAGATTGGTAATATCTCTTTTGATTTGAAACTTCCAAATAGTACTTTTCATATTCTATTAATTGATTTGTGGGTATTGACTAAAAACAAAAAAAATATTTTAGTAGAAGTATATGCTACATGTTAGGCTCTACGTTAGGCTCTATGGCTTTAGGCTCTATGGCTGACTCATATGCATCGTATTATTCAGAACAACATGCTGACTTGTTCTGGGCACGACTACACTTTGACGAGGACAAGGAACTAATACTATTTAGTATTAGAGATAACGGTTATGTAGATATTTGTTACAAACAGACATTAATAAATGTTTACTCTATTTTATGTTGATATTATTATTTATTGTCCACTCATTTTTGGGTTTTTATGCTCTCTTTTAATTTTTAAGTGAATGATGTAATAAATAGCTATAGCTTCCTTTAGTTATAAAGGCCAATATTTTTTTCATTATCTTAAAAAGAAAGTAAAGTTAATTGCGGTTTGAACGTCAAAGAATTTGTGGCGAACTTGCTGATTCATCCTAAATTGGTCGAGGACACCATTTGAGAAAACGAGCTAGATTCAATTGTGTTTGTGTGAACTTTTTTCCGCTGCTTGATTGTTAAGGAACACTGGTACACTTGTCATCACTGTCGCTCGTGTATGATAGTCTTCCTGGTCTCAAAGACAAGTTATGTTGGACTTTTCAAAGTAACATTATACAACTTTAAAATGTTTTTTTTCAAAAGAAAGTGTAATATTACGAAAGCTCATGCTATGGTAAACATCGTTTGTCCTGTGCTTATCAATTTAAAAGCCAATGTATGGCTAATTCGTGTCCTCATCAATTTTAAAAGCAATGCTGGAAATGAAACGACGATATAAGAAAACAACGTATCATGTGGAAACAGCCGCCTTTGTGATGCAAATGCGGAAAAATTACAATCAGAGCAACTGGATATTCATCCAACGGATGCGATAATCTGCGTGAAAATTTTGCATTTTATTGCCCGCATCTATTCTTCCCACGCAACGATTTTGTGGAAAACCCCCTGTGCCCGTCGAACCCCTGCGTCTCCCTGCGGCAAGCGTGCATCCAGATCTCATTCGTCGCCGGCCGTCTGTTATATACTCAAATTCTAGGGTCGACAAAATTTTGTCCAAATAAAATAAAGTAAAGTTTTCTCAAATTTTTCGAACCAAAAATTTTCTTTTAAAAACCTAGGTGAAACTAACCTAGACTTATATATGATGAACAAAATTTTGGGAACGAATTTAAAATTTTTTCTTTTACAACCTAGGACAAAATTGCAAGTTCATGAAGAAGCATGCATGCTAACATAAAGCCACTCTGACCTATGCATGCTAACATAAAAGCCACTCTGACCTAGGTAATTTACGTAACTTCGGGTTTTCAAAAACGCGCATCTCATCATAGGCCATATAAGCATATCTTAACGACTCAATTTACAAAACAAGCCTACACTAGCCCGGGATAAAAATATGAGAGCTTGAAAACATAATCCAAAGCTCACCTCCTCAGCCCCAGAGAAAAGTTAATACGAATCCGAAGGATAAAATAGTCGTGTGTACCTAGCATAGACGCCTAAACTTAGGAAGGCTACCGTAATTTTCTAGACTAAACCATATAGGATAAAATCATGAAAAAAAATTCATGAAGACACTAAACATTATGTACAACTTAACCTGATTTTTGGGTAATTTAAAAACTATGTTTGATACCCCAAAACAACCCAATATTAGGCTAAAAAATGTTATTAATCGGCTGAAACAATAATTTACCTAAAAGACCATTAAAGTGTACATAAGTATATATATGAAATAATTTAATCGTTAATTAACCTAATTAAAATAATTTTTTCAGAATTTTTCTTCTCTCATTAGGCCTCCTAAAAATTCACATCAATTTCTAAATATCCTGTCTTTATTGAATTACTGGGAACAAACCGAGTGGAACCAAAGAAAATGAAACTTAGTATGTCCATCTGTCTCCGATAAAAATCTCATCAATTTATCATACCCACCAGCAAAGAAGAGGGAGAGAGTAAACTCTAAGAAAATCGACAAACACTAGTTTTACTTCTCTCCCTAGCCTTGCTCTCTTCACCCTGGCCCCACTGTCAGCCACCCAGGCTAAAACCCACTCAGTGCAAAGTGTTCTCCACTGCTTGGAACAAGCCAGCCGACCAGGAAACACCAGGACAGGGCGTGGGAGAGCGTGTCAGCACCTTTTCCTTCCACCTCGCCATGCACCGCCGCTCAAGCGTTCACCATTTGAAAAACCCTTTCGCCACTGAGCTCTGCACCCCTTCCACATCGTGTTCCAGGAAGAAACATCGAGAGCGCCATCTCGGAGACGCCAGGAATAGGCACTTTTTGCCGTCGGCCGCAAGTGTTCGATGAAGTTCTTCCTTAATCCGGTGAGTGTCGCCGCAAACTAGCCACGAGAACGTGATCCTCTTACGATACCTAACGCCCTCATGGCCTTTGCTTTCCATGTCGTGAGGGTCGAGATCGCCGGAGCGAGGCCGTCACTGTCCAAGACACCGCCGCCCGGGGTTCAACGCCGTTCCGGCCAATGGGGACCACGACAAGGCCGAGGCACTGCGTCATCATCTTCACCGCAACTTCCTCGCCGTTTCCCCTCAAAGACCTCGACAAACGGCGCACCGTAGAGGGAGATCGACATTGTCTCCCTCAGCTCCGCCCGGGCTGCCGCCGCCGGTGTTCTACTCTCTGGGGTGAGCTAGCGACCGATTTCTCGCACCAGGAGCATCCCTAAAGCCTCAGTGAGCTACCCTTTTCTTTTCCTTGGCAGACCGGAGGTCGGAGCAAGCTGGCGCCGTTCACCCGTGGACTTCCGCCGCCGTCGAGCTCCCCTACACATCGCGGTCATCGTCCAAGCGTCGCGGACCCCGCGCGACCTCACGTAAGTTTCTAGGGGCCGAGTAGGCACTCATACATGCATTGCTTCGCCCTAAATCAAGCCGATGCCCACGTGCACTAGGGTGCCGAACTTCGCCGCCGCTCGGACTCGCCGCCGGCGCTATCCCGTCCGTTGCAGCTCGCAAGGAGACCACCGCCAACACCACCGTGCAACCCTCCATGTTTCTTATTTTGTGCGCTTCCCCTGCCGACCCGCCGTTGGCCGCCGGCGATGTCGGAAAGGGCCGCCGACCGGCCAAGCCTGCCTCTGCTCTGCCCCAGCCGATTTTCCTTCTCCCCTGTGAGCATGACAAGCGGGACCCACACGGCCAATCACCCAGCGACCTGGGCTTAGTGAAGGGTTTAAAAATGCTAGGGACTGATTAGTAAGAATATACTGTATGACGTGGACCCAGGACTTATCTGTAAAATGGGAAAACTCCGAGGACTCTTAATAAATTTTCAATCAAACACGTGCCAAGGACCTCGGGTCCTATTTCTAGAAACTCCAGGAGCCTTTTGCATAATAAGCGGTCACTGATCAGTGGCCCCCACATGGACCGGCGCCATAGCTTCAGCTCAAAGACCTCCAGCCACTGACACGCCCCACATGCCAGAGACACAAGATTAAGTGTAGAAACATATTTCCTTGCAGAAAATAGACCATAACTTATAAAAATCACACAAACTTCATTTCAACATATTTTTGAGTGGGAAAAATTTCTGTGAACTCATGGCAAAGTGAACTATATTTTAGAATCATAAAACTTGGCCCTCACCATACAAATTTTCCTCTAAAATGCAAATAAGGGAACCTACAAACTTATAAAATACATAGTAAATTTAATTTGATTTATTTTTGGGCAAACCCAAATTCCACAGATGCACCAACTTACACACTTTACATAGGAAACATAAAATATGTAGCTACCTTGTGCCAAATACCTCTAAAGCTATTAATAATGAAATGATGTAATTTATGAAGGATGAACTTTAGGATTTATTAAAAATTCATCCTAACTCCTTTTTGAACAAACTTAAGTTCTGTAGATTCACCAAACTCATACTTTCAAAATATAAAATAAAAACACATACCTACTGTATAGTAATATCACCTAAAGAATTATGTGGGGAAATGACCACTTAGATGCACACTGCAACTTGTAAAATTTATAGAAGATTCATTTTTAATCCAGTTGAAGTGAACTAAATCACTATAAGACCAACAACTAATAAGCTTCCATTGGACAAAATACAATATGGCACTTGTATACTAAAATTGTTCATAAGCTTTAAGTGGACGACTAGGTGGCTAAACCCTGCAATAATAGCCAAACAATACATGCTTATATATGTGTAAAAGAATAGGTGCACTTTAGCTCCAAATAAACCCATTTAAACACTTGCTGGACCAGAGGAGCACCAAGCTCCATCCTCACTCATTAAACCCTAGAGCACTTAGCTCAAACAACACTAACTAGGCTAGTATAGTAAATCAATGACATAGAACACCCTCTAGCTTGCAAAATGTGTGGTAGGACAATATAGATCCTATAAAAAATGAACTAAGGCTAACTTGCTTAACTAAACTACTTGTCCTTATACATCCTTAGCATTTGAACCAAGATCTGGACCCAAAACTCTATAACCATATATATATATAACACTATAAACCATATATATATATATAACACTATAAACCTAAGACCCGTCGTAAAATTGTAAAATATCTAGAAAATTCATATTAACTCTAAAAATTGTGCAACCAATCGTGTTAGACTTAAAAGCCACTTCCCCACACCCCTGTGAAGTCAAACTAATGAAAACCAACACTTAGGAGCACTGTCCAAACAACACTTACCCCTATGTCGCTAATAATCGATAGAACTTCTAAAATACACAACTCCCAAATGGGATAGGATAAATTAGAAATTCTTTCACCTAAGATCATTAGAGACCAGTACCAACTCAATGTGTAAAAATCATGCATTTTAGAGCATTTTGGATTTTTAGCATACTTCGGTATTTAATCGCATAACGTGTATTTTGTATAGAGGATTGCTTGAATGGTGAAGAAGAGAATAGGATGCTGACATTTTCCAGACAAGTCCCACCTCCTTCTCTTTGATCACCTTGATCTTATGTTTTGGAGGTTATTGAAAATGTTTGCAAATCTTGCATGTTGATTGTACACTAATAAAGTAAAATCTTGCTAAACTTGCTAGACCAACTCCTAATACTTGCATATTACCTTAACCCCACATATATCCATAACCTTCATTCCTAACCTTAGGAGAAATTTGTCTATATCACCTTATAATGTGAGTTTTGATGTCTAGAGTACTATGATTCTTAGAAATATTTTCCTCGACATTATGGGCTCATCACAAACATGAAAACCATTTTTCTTAATAATCTGGACAGAAATTAAATTCTTGTGACTTCGACAAATAAAATGGTGAAAAACATGGATTTTAGGTTTGGGCCACAAGTGGTGCACATATGGTGATTAGTTGTGCACCGATAGGGGAAGAGTGTGCCCAGACCGACTTAAGGACTTCACTCAACGTATGTTCATTTCGTATACAGTACGACCACATGTATCAGTATGGGATGGCCTAAGCCAAATAAGCTACCTAGCGACTAGCCTTGCACTATGGTAGGCCGGTGTGTATGGGGTTCGGAATAAACCAGAGGAACTTTCTATTTACCTCGTTGTGGTAATTTAGGCGACTAAGTCTGTCCAATACAACGGTATCATGCCACGTGGGTGGGTTCCCTGTCGTGTCCGTCACCACGGCGTTAAGGCGTGGGCCCGCCACTTAATGGTTATGGGTTATATTTCTAGTATGCCCAGGATGGGAGAACACGTATCGTGCTGGTGCAAGGCTAGGAACTAAGTAGTGTACAGACTTCGCTGTGAACTCTAGTCTGTACTCAACATGCAGAGTATGGTGGTACTGACGGGTACCGAGCAAAACTAGAGTGTTTCACTCTATGTGTGTGATTCACATCATGTGGGTAAAGTGTATAAACTATGCAGAGTCTAAGCTAATCGATTAGCCGTGCTTACGGTCACGAGCGGCGTGTGAATATGTATTGAGTATGGATTCGTATTTTTCCTCCTGAATGTTGAAACTTCCTTCAAATTATGTTGAATTTTGTGGCTGAGCTCCTTGCTGCCATGGAAGGCAAATGTGAAGTATATTTGTACATGACTAATGACTACTTTGATGCCCATATGCAAAGAATTTGCTTGCTGAAATTTCTTTCGAAAGTAAAACTGATTTTGACGATGTTTATGCAAATAAAACGTGCTTTATGCAAAAATGAGCCATAATATGCCTACCTTGATTATATGTCGTACATATAGAGTGTTAGGCTTGAGTTGGTGCTTGTCAGTACATTAACTTGTTTAATGTACTGACTCTTGCCACTGGAATATCCACTTTGCTTGCAGGTGTAGACTTAGTCTTTTGAGTGATGCGGGTAATCGACTTTTTTTTAGGATGAGAACTTAATAGGGTAAACCCCTAGTCAATGTGATTGTGGAATGGGTAGTAAGCCACTGCTGTTCGCTGCTCTCTAATATATCTATTTGGCCGGTCGGCCTATGTAATTATCTTTTGTTGTAATCCTTTAAGTTTTACTCAATTTAAGTGTAATCGCGATGTATATTCATGCTTGTGACGAAAGTGTGAATCTAACACACATCCTAGGAGTTAGATTCACACGAGTATGAGTTATGAATAATTGAGACGTTGTAGATCTTTAGCCAAATTTGTCAAGTCTCCTGATTGTGTAACACATCTGGTCGCCACCTTCGAGTGGTTTGACAGGCACAATTCAGGCTGAAGTTGACTGTCAGGCTAAAGAACCAGCAATGTCTCACTTATCCCTCTCTCGAGACCTTGGGCGTTTCGTTCTACTTGTCTTATGAGCTGAACCATTTCAACTCACAATTCAAATAGAACGGAAGGTCCGGGCATCTCCGACACCGTCCCTCCGCTCGATTCGACGTCGACCGGCCCTCCTCCCGATTCTCCGCCGGCCGTCCTTCCGCCCGATTCGACGCTGGCTGCCCCTCTGCCCGATTCGACGCTGGCCCTTTCTCCCATGCCCCTGCGCAGCTGGCCCTCCCGAGCCCCTCCGTTGTCGCCCCTTCGCCCCTTCGTCGCCGGCCTCCTCCTGTGCCTCTCCTCCGCCACCACCACCATCGCAGCCACTGGTGGACAAGCAGGTATGCGTCGATAGTTGGTTGGCTGGAATCATATACCTTGTGAAATTTAGAACAGGAAAACAAAGCAAATAATTTACTTTTGGATCGCTATTTTTCCCATGCAGGTTGATGGTTCATTAGCTGTTGAGTCTATCCAATTTTCTGAGCACTTCATTTCTGCACTTTCTGATTGCTGGATGCATGTAGTAACAAAGCTTGATAATATGCACATTCTTTTCTTTCAGAGGATCGCACATTCTCCAGTACAATTGCAAGAAAATTGGCAGAAGACAACAACGTAAGCTTCTAATATTTCATCTGTCCACACGGTTTCTAAAGAATAAAGAATGCAGTTTTTTTTATTTTGAAACCTCATTTCCTAAACAGGTACCACTGTCAAGCATTAAAGGTACTGGCCCCGATGGTTGCATTGTTATGTACTTTTATTCATGCTGAAAAACATCACTCTTTCAAAGTCTTTTGTTTCTGTTGGTGCTCTACTTCTATTAATAGCTTTTGTACATATTTGCTAGGATGATGGGATCTTCAAGACAGGAACACAAGACAGGAACACTGTTGATGCTTGATTGATTGCTGCTTCCAGATATTTGATTGATTGCTGCTGTTGATGCTTGACAGAAACACTGCTGATGCTTGATTGATTGCTGCTTCCAGATATACTGCTGATGCTTGATTATAACTGATGTTTGATTGTAACTGAAACAATCATTGTAACTGATGCTTAGAGCTAAATTTTCAGAAACAACAACATTGTATGCTGCTTGATTGTAACTGATGCATGCTTAGAGCTCAATTTTCAGAGCCAAATTTGTGTATTCAAATACTGTGAAATGTTGAGAGCTCAAATTGTTGTGAAAATGAAACAATGTTCAAAGATCAAATTACTGTGGAAATGAAACAGAATTGATTGTCTGTACAGCTTGTGTATTGTTTTGGGGCTTAATTAATTTATGTTTTGCATGAATTATTTTGTGTGCTTCAACAATGGTTTAATAACGCACATTAAAACTGTCTTTTAAGCAACACACTAAAACTGCTTTCCTAACTGACAACAGGGGGTGGGAGAGTAGAAAAGGTAGATGAGATAACAGTGTGCCATAATAATAATAGTACTGTGCCATAATACAATCCATATGGAAAGACTATAAATTGTTGTTCATCTCCTTAATTACCAACATGAAAGGATTGATCTAATTTGGGCAATTGCGTGCATCATGACCTACTAGCTTACATTTTTCACACCTACGTGTATTTGTATCCTTGCTTGCACCTTTAATCTCCTTGCTCTTCTTAATTCTTTTGTTTCTCCCTTTCGACCTGATATCACTTAGTGGATGTATATCAACTTCATTTGGGATTTTGGTACCAAGGAAAGATTCAAACTCATCCTGTTTTTGTACTCTCGCAGCAGGTGTGATTCTTTGGAGGGGTTCTACAAGGTTGGATAAACTAGAAAATAAAAAGTCCAACCCTTGTTTAGACTTCTGGGCCATTTGGATAAGATCTTCAAAAGTGTTGCGTGAATCTGAAATCTTTTTTCGAAGTACCACCTCCATTGGATCTGCAGCCTTTTCATCTAGTATGTTACCTTATTCATCAAAGAATAGTTCCCTATAAAATTACGATACATAGAAACCAAAGATGTGATCAGTACTATTTTACAAAACAGCCATATAAAATGGAATAATACAAAACACACCTTTTGCATCTTTTGTCCCATCTTTTGCAAAGTATGTGAACTGTATCTGGTAGAACCTGAGCAATAGTAGCCTTTATGCTTGCATCTTCGTCGGTTATGATTAGATGAGGTGCTACTCAACCCATAGCCTTAAGAAAGGTCATAAACAACCATACATATGACTCGATCTTTTCATTTGCCAGGAATGTTGCCCCTAGGAAAACACTTTGCAAGTGATGATTAACTCTAGTAAATGGCACAAAAATCATGTTGTACTGGTTAGTGGCATATGTTGAATCTATCGAAACCACATCACCGAAAACACTACAGTTTTTCCTGATTAATGCATCTGCCCAAAACACACGAACAAGTCGTCCTTGTTCATCCACCATAAAGTCATAAAAGAAGACGGGATTTACTTTCTTCTTTCGCTCAAGTTGTGCCACAAACATTTGTGCATCTGCATCCCTTATTTTGGTCCTCAGGTCATGGTAATAGTTTTGCAAATCCCTCAGCGTGCACCCAACATTCTGAAATCCACCCTCACTAACATGAAGAAGTCTATATGCTTGTGAGGTGCCAACACTAGCTTTATGACAGTTGAACAAAGTACTCTTTTCCCTCTCGCTAACCTGACGGTTAGATTTGAGCAAATGCCTCTTATCTGGTGATACAAAACCATGATTGTGCTCCTCAACCACTGAAATTATTCGATACTTGTTGTCACTGTCAAGCTTGACAACAATACGTGCCTCACAACCACATATAGTTTCCATCACATTATGTGTCTTTCTCTTTTTCTGGATTCTTCAATAACATTTTCTACCTTCTCCTGTCTGTACCCTTCCCTTGAACAATAATACCGCTTGTAGCATATTTTGTTGGCTTTCTTCTTGTGCTGACCAACACGAACAGAGAAACCAACTTCATGTGCATACGATTCATAAAAGTTCTTCACATCTTCGAGTGTATCAAACATCATTCCAACCACAGGCTTCAAATGTTCTTTGCAATCCAGTGTAAATAACGAACTCTGCATGATTCTATTGCTTACACACGATGTATTGCACACTGGAGGGCTGCCAACATGGAACCTTCCTCCTATGAGTCCTTCGATGGCGATGGTGTGATCAACACTATCGACGGGATCAAGGTTTTCAACTTCAAGAACAGCGACGGTGTCATCGGTGACAGTCTGCGATGAATGGATGTGTTAGGGTTACAATCCGAATATTTGGCACAACACTAAGTTGGAGATACCTTGCAAACCTTGATCATGGCGTTGACCGGGCCGGCGATTGGGGCGCCGACTGTGGAGGGCTGTGGAGGCTGGGTCGGGGTGCTGCGTCGGCTAGGGCAGGGCCCAGGGGAGCTACCGATTACCGAGAAAGTCGATTACCTGACATTGGGGTAGTACGTCACGATCATGGCGCCGGTGGTGGTTGGGGCATGAATGGCGTCGGCGGAGGCTCGGGCATGAATGGTGCCGGCGGCGGCTAGGGCATGAATGGTGCCGGCGACGGCTGGGCACGCGTCGGCAGGGGGCGCTCATGGACCGCGCCGACGATTGTGGCCATGATCGTGCGTTTGCGCGCTTGCCGTAGGGAGACGCAGGGTTCGGCAGCACAAGGGGTTTTCCGCAAAATCGTCACGTGGGAAGAATAGATGTGGGCACTAAAATGCAAAATTTCCACGCAGATTATTCTGTCCGTTGGATGAACATCCAGTGGCTCTGGTTGCAAGTTTCCAAGGTTGCATCACAAATGATGTTTCCACCTGATACGTTGCCATATAAGAAGAACCCTAAAATTAACTCCAAAGTTCAAATTTTGACACTTTCTCTATATCTTTCTTGAGTTGTCTTTCCATTTTATGCGTGATACAACAGAGCTGACAATTTTACGGTTTACAACTAGTTACGCACCACTATTACATCCTGGGTTAACAGCATGGTACTCTAGCTTGTACTTGAAGGATTGAGGCGTAAAAATAACGATCACACATGAAAAATGAAAAACCGATTACATTAAAGAAGTTCTCATTGAAAAAATAGAGAAAGTTGCACTTTGTACTTTGTACCGGGTAATGTGTACCTTTTTCGCTTTGCATCAGATTTATACTTTCACTCTATAATCTACACCAGGGTTTATTGACTTAAGTTTCACTTAACACTAGGATAGATCATCAAATATATAGGATTTTCATGACATTTCATAAATTTTGAATAAATCCTCATAGACATGGTCTAAATTAAAAAAGTTTTTACGGTTTCTAATCATACTTTACAAGTTTTCCCTTTAATATATGAATATATGATTTAACATATAGTGCAAAGTGAAACTTATTTCAACATGCCCTAGCATAAAGTGAAAGTATATATAAACTAGTGGCAAACCTAGAACAAAATTAACAAGGGTCCTACACATATCATAATCATCACATATATAATATTCTAATTGTAAGATGATAATATAGTAAATTATAGAATCAACTTGAATATTAAAATTCGAGTCCCGTAACCTAGGTAGAGTAACGTAGGAACACTTCAATTAAGGGGTGGCTTAGGTTTATTGGCTTAAGTTTTTCTATTAAGGGGCTCTTCGTTTAGAGTTAGGTTTATTGGCTTAAGTTTTTAAGTAAGTTTTTTGGCTTATATGATTTATAAATTGATGGATTAAAAGTCTTAAGTTTAACATTGGAGTCAACCTCTACCTCATATAAGTCGAGAATACTTTGACAACTTAGCTTTTGGCTTAAAAGAGTAAAAATGGCTTATGACTTTACAAAAGGCAAATGAAAAAACTGTTTGTTTGTTTAGGGTTAGACTTTTTAACTCATAAAAAGACTTATAAGCATAAAAAAGTGGGTCTAAACCTCGTGCAAAGTGAAACAAAGTATTCTATTCGATGCAATGTGCAATTTACTTAATTAGATCCACCTCGTAGTGGCAGAACTCAGGCCGTTGGCTAACCATCTCGACCTTCTTCACCGCCATGCTTCCCATGTCAAGCAGCAGAGGCCGGTTGCTATCGTCGTCCCCCTCCACCTCCAGGATGAGGGCGCCACTCCCCTCGCAGAACCACCTGAGCCTCATCTTCACCAACCATCCGTCGCGTAGGCGCGAGCCCACCGGCCGCGTGATGCTCTCCTCACGGATCACATGGCGCGCTCCCAGACGCCGACTGACCTCCCTCGCCGGACGGTGGTGGCGCACCTAGACGGTGATGCGGTTGCCTATGAGGATGACCATGCTCAGGGATGCCATGGCACGGGCGCGCCGGCTCGTCGTGCCATCGTTCGCCGCCGGCGATAGTGCGAGGCACATATGTCGTGCACCCTGGGCTGGCACGACGTCAGGAGTCTCATCAGCAACGCCTTCGGTGGCAGCTGGGGCATCCGCGTCAAGGCTGTTCCTACTTGAGGAGGTGAGAGGAGGGCCCCACCCGCCCTCTTCGAAGGAAGACCTGGACGGTGAGCGTCCGGGGAGATGTCTCCGGCAGGTGTGCGGCGAGCAGCTTGAACGACGAGCGGGTGGTTCCTCCTCTGCAGCCGTCTGGTTGACGTCAAGAGCACGAGGCTCTGGTCGAGCACCTCTTGGGGGCAGGACCACCCACCGCTCGATCAACGCCGGGTTGCACACGATGAGCTCGGCGCCACAACGTGCGTCACGTGGCGGTGACACCGCCCCTGGTGGCTGACGATCTTGCACCGTTGACGGAGCATGACGAGCAACCTCCGTGGCGACAGGGGCTGGTAGGGACCAACACACACGCGCCTCCGCTGCCACCATGGTTGTCGACATCAGCTGGTGGCGGCGGCGAGATGAGAGCTAGCGATGCGGCGGCGGCAGCGGGTGCAAAGGCCAGTGGGCTGCACGGATTGCCTCTCGGGCGGTGGTAGACGTTGAGGAGAAGAGACAGAATTTAGAAGGGAGAGCAGCGGGTTGTGTCCGCTTTGGTCGGTGTATAGATGGCCAAACGGCCCGAAGCCTGATGGCCCGGCCCATAGCACGATGATTTGGCCTAGCCCAGGTACGACACGACATGGAGATTGTCGGGCCCATGCCAGCCCAACCCGACCATTGGGCCGTGCATGGGCCATGACCTCGGCACGATGGGCCAACCCGGCATGGCATGACCTAACGGTCGACACGATGGGCTGCCCGGGTCGTCGGGTCAGCACACTGGGCCGACCCAGCATGGCATGACCTGTCGAGACTGCGAGGCCGCCATATATATATCGCCTCGTCTCCTCTCTCAGTGAAACCTAACCCTAATCGCTTATTCACCCCCTCGCTGCTCGGCCTCCGTATCATCTCGTCTCCTCTTAGTGAACCCTAACACTAGTCGCCTCACAATGTAGCTCCGTGTCATCTTCGTCTCCGGTCGCTAGATCCGCGAGCTCTTCGTCTCTCTCCTCGTCGGATCTGCGAGCTCTTTGTCTCCCCTCGTCGGATATGCGAGATCTTCGTCTCCCCTCGCCGGATCCGTGAGCTCTTCATCTCTCTCCTCACTGGATCTATGAGCTCTTTGTCTCCCCTCGCTGGTTCTGCGAGCTCTTCTTATCTCCTCATCGGATCAGCGTGCTCTTTGTCTCCCCTCACCGGATCCGTGAGCTCTTCGTCTCCCCTCGTCGGATCCATGACGTCTTCAACAACAACTCCGGTGCTCCGGCTACGCAGGTATAATCCCTAACCCTAACCATAATCTCCATCCTGTCTTCCGGTAGATCCGTGACTCTCTGTTTTCATATTTGTTTTTTGTCCTTCCAATCCCTAACACCCTTGCTTGTTCTTATGTTAATTGTTTGTTTTTGCAGGTCACAAGCAACTTGTTGAGTGGCAGTCGCCGTTGAGGAACCAGAGTGCTCATGATGGACGATGATCCTACGTCCTGCAATTACGAGTTGAGGACGATGGGTATGCGAGGTGATGGCAGAGATGACTTGGAGGAGGAACATGTGGAGGTGTTCGGTAACATTGCTTTGACTCCGGTCGATATCGAAGGCTATGATGTTGATGCCTCGTAGTCGCAGGAGGAACCCGTGCTGCCCGTCGATGGTGCTCCTAGTCCTGGTGCCGATGGCGGTGGGGCACCGTCCGTCTCCAGCGTTAGCAACAAGAGATGCAAATCTGAGGTATGGACCAACTTTGAGAAACTTTTTGAAGAGTGCAATGGATCTTAGGTTTGAGTCTATGCTAAGTGTAATTACTGCGATAAAACTTTGTCTGCTCATTCATCTAGTGGTATTGGACATTTGCTTAGGCATAAAAGTCATGCAAACCTAGAAGTTAGGGTGTAATGCCTTGTCTCAGTCCATGCTTAGGTTTAATGCAGATGGTTCTGTTTCTCAATGGAAATATAGTTCTGAGGTTGCTAGAGTACAGATGTGTAGGTTGATTGCTAGAGAAGATATTCCAATTTGTTTTGGTGAATCTACTGCCTTTGAGGAGTTTATTAAGTTAGCCCATAACCCTAGGTATACTATTGTCTCTAGGCAAACTACCACCAGAGACCTTCAAAAGTATTTTAAGGATCGTCGTGCTATGTTTGTTGAGACTTTAGAGTCTGTTAGTTATGTTGCTTTGACATCTGATATATGGTTTGGTAATGCTAAGGAAGACTATTTAAGTGTTGTTGCTCATTTTGTTAATTCTAATTGGCAATTAGAGAATATGATTTTGGGTCTTAGGCTCATTGATATGTCACACAATGCTGAAAATATTTCTGAACGTCTATTTGCTGTTGTCAAAGAATATGGTTTAACTAATAAGGTTTTCTCCATTACATTAGACAATGCCTCTGCAAACACTAGATCAATAGAGACCCTACGTCATGCTCTGTCTGGTTATGTTGGTGATTTATATTTGCATCAGCGTTGTGTATGTCATATCATCAATTTAATTGTTAAGGCTGGTCTTGAAATTTTCAAACACATGCTTCATGCTTTTAGAACTGCTATTCCATTCATGAATGCATCTAATCAACGCATTGCTGTATACAAAAACTATTGCATTGCTAAAAATATTCGTCCTCGTAAGTTTGGCTTGGACATGGATGTTAGATGGAATGCAACTTATCTAATGCTTAAGCATCTCATGCCCTATAGGGAGCCCTTTTCTGTGTTTATCACTACAAACTATCCTTTGGTTAATAGTCAGCCATTACTTACAGACACACTGGACATGTGTTGAATCAGTTCTTTATTCCTTGAACAATTTTATGACTTAACTATTATTCTGTCTGGTGTTTATTACCCAACATATCTACTAATTATACATCAAATTCTTGAGATTGCTAGACATCTAAATACTTATGAGAATGATTGGAACCTTAGAAATGTTGTTGTCCCTATGAAAAATAAGTTCCTATCCTACTGGTATGAAATTTCATTTCTTTATTCATTTGCTTTTATTTTGAATCCTAGGGCCAAGATTAGGGGTTTAAGCAATGTCCTCCAAATTATGTCTCAACTTTTTAGTGCTGATTACTCAGCTTATTTAACTGAGGTTAGGTTGCATTGTCTGATATTTTTGCTAAGTATGAAAGTAAGTTTGGTGCTGTTAGATTGCAAAGGGTCACAATTCCAGGCTCTTCTGTTGGCAAAAAAAATTGCTTGGGGGAAAATTTTTAGTGTTGCTGCTTCTGGTACCAGTCTTGGTACTAGACTTGGTGTTGGTGCCAGTCCAGTTGCTGGGCTTGGTGCTGGTGCCAGTCCAGGTGCTGGGCTTGGTGCTGGTGCCAGTCCATTGTCTAGGAGAAGATCTGTTAGTGCTTTGCTTCAGGCAGCTTCTTCAACTGTTAATATGAATGCTTCTGAGCTTTCTGCCTATCTTGACATTGACACTGCCAACCAATACGACGATTACTTCAATATCCTTAATTGGTGGCATGAGCACAAACTCACCTATCCTATTCTTTCCATCTTAGCTAGAGATGTTTTGACTGTTCTTATATCTACTATATCGTTGAAATCTGCTTTTAGCCTAACTGGCAGGATCATCGAGGATCGACGACGACGTCTAAGTCCTGAAATGGTGGAGCTCCCGGCATTGCTCAAGGACTGGGAGCAAGCAGATGCTAAGGCTCAACATTCCATGGATAATTTGGAGCTTCAAAGCTCCTTTGAGAATTTGTATCTTGATGATGATGTGAACACTGGATGACTGTTGGACTGTATCATGAACAATAAGTTAAGCTGTGGACTGCACTCTTTTTCTTTCTAGGGTTTTCTCACGAGGTGTGAGTTTTTACCTAGAAATTTTTTTAATAAGGCAACCATTGCACAAAACATAGCTAAAGTTATATATGGGGTTGTTTATATGTTATGTTGTTTATATTCTACCGATGAGTTGAGCCCCAAGATGTTTATATTGTGCCGATGAGTTATATGTGATGCGGTTTATATTTTTATGTTGTATATATGAATGAAGCCGATGAGTTATATGTGATGATGTTTATATATTTATGCTGTATATATGAATGAAAGTTTGAAAGTTTTCTTTTCTGACATTTGTGCCGATGAGTTCATCCAAAAAAAGTTCGTTTCTCTCGAGTCTCAACCAAAGCTTGTGTTATTGTTAGTTGAGCTGACTCAGTTCTATCAATTCAGGCCTGGACTGGCACAAGGCCCATGGGCTTGTCATGCCTTCAGGCCGACACGACACGACCCGATTCTTATTGGGTCATGCCTGGGCCATCCATGCAGCTCGTGGGCAGGCACGACCCGACCAATATCGTGCCATGTCTTGTTCGGGCCTGGGCTGGGTCATGCCGAGCGGACCGTTTGGCCATCTATAGGTCGGTGTCGCCGTGTGGGAGACGGCGGATGAGGAAGCCCAGGTGGAGGAGGCAACGACGCAACAGGCGATGGTGGCAGGGCAACGGGTCCTCGCGAGGATCTTGAGGACGGGATCATCCGGAAGAAACTGGTGAGAGATCTCCATCTCCATATCAAATGCTACGTACGTGCACGTGTGCACATATATATATATACACACTTGTGTACGGTGTAGGTGCATGTGAGCAATTCGATACGGATGCATGTACAGCGTATACTACTCATCATCGTCGTCTTTATATTTGAACATTTATTTGAATTTGAAAGTGAACTGGATTTCCGGCCGGAATTTAAGGAGGATTCGTTGCTATATCCCACTCAGTAAGAGCATCTCCAAGAAAAACTCTAAACGGTTTTATAAACCTGTTTTTTGAGATTTTATTTTAGAAAATTATTCCAACAGAGTCTATATATGAATCCCTAAAAGCATCCCAATGAATTAATCAAATTTGACCTTCCAAATGAAACAACAAATAGGATCTCACCAAAAATAGACAACCTCATACATGTGTGGGTTTAGTGGAGGCCAAAAATAAAAGATATGTATTTGTAATTATTCCATCTCAGCTAACAGAATTAACAGATTGAAGACCTATATGCGCATGTGTTGGAGCAGCAGCTGGCGGTGAAACTTGTCCTGGGATCCGTTGTCTTTGCCACGCGTGATGCAGCTTCAGTTCTTTCTGTGTGCCTGAGGATGAAATCTTCAGGCTTTGTTGCCTGGGATTGTATACGGTTTAAGGTTCCAAGGAGAAACATGAGAACCACTAGTATTCAGTCTCTTCACCTGAACAAGAAGATCCAACTGCATTGATGGAGGGAGTGAAGCTAATACTACAGGATCAATGTCACCTGTTGTCATAGGCTGCAATTGCATTACAAAAACCAATACCTTTTGATTTGTGCTGCCAATTCTTCAAGCTTCCTAGCCTTGAGCTGGAACCACAGGTTCAAAATAAATAATATCTTGCTCTCGGCTTGCTCAACAAACTTACAAGACTAGTACAACCAAAAATGTCATACCATTACTAAACAAGTGGTGTTTAGAAAATTTCAGGATGGCAATGCCTATTTATGAACATGGAGTATGGATTACTCAGGAAAAGAAACTAGAGGAGACAGGAGAAAATATTACCACAAATTTTGATAGCCTAGATAACTCTCCTTTATGTCCAGTACAAACATCTTTAGGCAGTTAGGCTCATTTGCTTCTTTACTCAAGTAGATGACACTGAATGAAATCTGGGACTCAGGTGCATGCAAGGAATCAAGTTTTGTCAACACGGTTGCTGATCCACTCTGCAGTATGTGGCACAGACTTAAAATACAGTCAGCTTGCAAGTATGTGGCACATGATTTATCAGTTCAACCATGACATGAAAATCAACTCACTTGTAACGCAGTTCATAAACAGATTAATGGGACACATGTTCAGTTCGTAAACATCGTAATAAAAATGAAATACAAGGAAACAATTACACATTTTTAGAGAGAATCCTTTGCGTGAGTTTGTTGTAGAAATCCTGTTGTTGACTAGACATCCCAGAAATATCAAGATTGATAATTCACTTCTCCTCTAGCATCTTTGATAACTCAAATTTTTCTTTATCAAGAGAAAGTCTGTCATCTTCTTGCTTCTTTGCTACTTCAAATTTTTCCTTCTCTAAAGCAATTCTGTCGTCTTCTTGTTTCTTTTGTACCTCGAACTTGTCTTTCTCAAATGCAATTCTTTCTTCTTCTAATTTTAATGCCTTATTGGTCCTTTCCCCTTTCTGTGCTTGCTTCATTGCTTCTATTTCAGCATCAGCTGATTTTTTCTTTTCCCATGCATGATCTAGTGCTGCAAGTCTATCATTTTGTCGAAGTTTGTCTTTCTCCTTTTTTCTCCCTATAGGCCTTTCCTGTGTAGGTGTACCATCATCACTTTCATCAACATTAATAGGGGTCTCACTAAGCGCATGGGAAGTGGAGATAGATGTCTTCTGTTTTTTTGAAAGGTTGATGTCCTGCCATTTGCTTGCGTCTTTCAATCCACTTTGGCTCATGCTTCAAAATCTCGTAGCAGTGCAAGCACGGAAATGATCGATAATCCTTATCTTCGGCCTTGAACAAACGTAAAGCCTGCATTTGCTGGTTAACCAACATCTATAATCATTTAATGTTCAACAAGGTTTAATAGAACATTTACAAGAGAAAAGGAATTTTCAGCTACCTTGTCTTGGATGGTTTGACCACTTTGATTTCTGTCATCAATCCGAGATACACATCCTGCAAACTTATTGACATCTAATTGAATACCAGACCAACGATTCGACAGAGACCCTTTGGTGTGATTTGACTCGAATGTCTTATTCGCATGGAAACTCTGTTATTCTGCCCCAATATGTACTTTTCAATTAGTCTGCACCATTAACTGCATCCAAGCTGACGTTTAGCCAAGCCGAGACAAGGAGGGTGTCTTCTTCCTCGCTGAAATTCTTGGACCTTTTCTGGGATGGCTTAGCCTGGAAAGCATTTTGATCTGTTTGTGAAAGATTTTGATCTTCCAGTGGGCTACTTGAAATGTTCTGACCAATCTGATCGGTCTCATTGAACATTAGGTCCATGAAAGAACCCCTCCATTCATGGTTCCTGTGACACAAATCAATAATTTTCAGTAGATAGCCTCAAAAAAATTTGGCAAGATAACAGTTTTGGGTGTTTCATGACTGACAACAGTAATAGAGAAAACAATTCCTTTGTCCAAAATATACTCTGGATAGGTCCAATCCCAAATGCTGCTTTATATGCACATACTATTATTCCTTTACAGCATAAATGCCGGGTCTAAACTAGAGTATTTTCAGATTATCAACAGCCTAGTAAAACCTTCAATTTGTTTTTCTACTCATTCAGTGTGCAAACATGGGTTAATCCATCTTTATCATTCATTACCAATTTTTGGACACAGTTCTTTCAGCAGAAAAATGCTAATCCATTTGTCTAAAACAGTGCAAATTGTAAAATCAAAAGTGTGTTTGATTATTTATTTAATGATGAACCATTGATATTTGGGATTTATTGATTTGAGTGTTTTGATTTTGAAAGAGTTGAATTTTCGGACGATGAACAATGTTCAGTCGGCTGCCATAGCCGGTCTGACCGGGCGTGTTCTGTCGGTCTGACCGGAGGTGTTTCGGCGGTCAGACCGGGCAGTTGCCTGCGGTCAGACCGGCCAAGCCAGTCCGACTGGTTGCCGATTTCGTTTCGGTTTTGGTTTCGGTTTGTTTCCTTATACATACATGGAAGTTTCGTGTTCCTATGCACGTGTCTGGTTGTTTATGCTAACAATGAGTCAAGTTTGGATAGCTTGTGCTCGGATATGGTATTCTTTATTTAATTGTGTGCAGGTATTCTTTACGCCTCGGGAAAGTGTTGCCAGTGATCGAGTCGAAGTCAACTTGGAGATAAGGTGACGTTCGAGATGGGGATCATGCGGGATGCTGAAGGGTAGATATTAGTGCACATGATTGGAAAGTTTCCATATGGCATACAATGGAGATATTGTTGCGTATGGAAAGCGGAATTTCGGTTTTAGGAAAACCGGGATTGTTACGGTTGGTTTATGTATAGTTTGTTTCTTGTACGAGAAGGTTTCCTAGTGGATTAGGGCTTCTTGTATGAGTATGATTCGTGGCTCTTGGCTGCGGATCTTGGGTATAAATAGTGAGGAGGCGTGGCCTCTCGTATCGCTTTTGAGTTCAAGTTTTAGAGTTTCTCAAATTAGGGTTTCAAGTTTAGATTGAGATTTTGTGAGGAGTGCTTTGTTCGCACTTTGTAAACACAGAGAGTTTCAATAAAGATCAATTTTCTTGATAGTTCTTTGTGTCTACTTCTTCCTCGGTGCGGCGGCGTAATTTGAATCTGCTAATCGGTCAGACCGTAGACGATACGGCGGTCAGACCGCGCCTTCTTCCCGGTTAGACCGCAAGTACATTGGCGGTCAGACCGGCGGGCATTGGTCTTCATCGGCATCGGCTACTACAGGCAAATCGGCTGAGGCGATCGGCTACGGGCGGTCAGACCGAAGGTCATCAGGCGGTCAGACCGGCTGAACAGCACGGTTAGACCGGTGCGACACCTGTGGTTAGACCGGCGTCAGAAAACAGAGGTAGAGTTTTATTTCCACTAAAACTTTGTTTTTGGGGTACTCAACCATTCACCCCCCTCTGGTTGGCTTTTAGTTGGGCATTCGATCCTACAAGTGGTATCAGAGCCACGTTTTTCTGCTTTGGATTTTCTTTGATCTAAAGTTTTTCCATCATGTCGGATAAATTTTCAACAAAACCGCATGTTTTTGATGGCACCGATTTTGCGTATTGGTGTAGTAAGATGCAATCTTACATCATGGCTCAAGACTATGATGTGTGGCAAAAGGTTGCGCTTCCCTACACCATACCCGATGCCATTAATACTGATCCCTTGAAAACTGAGTTTAATAACAATTGCAAAGCTCGAAACATTCTGTTGAATGGAATTTCGCGTTCTGATTTTGATCGTGTTTCTCATCTTCAAACCGCTAATGAAATTTGGAACACTTTGAAAAACTTTCATCAAGGAACTACAAACATAAAAGAACTTCGTCGAGATCTTTTTAAAAAGGAATATATAAAATTTGAGATGAAACCTGAAGCTTTGGATGACTATCTTGGTAGGTGTAATAAAATCTTGAGCAATCTTAGATCTGTTGATTCTTCTTATGACACTAATTATCCACAGTCTGAGATTTCTCGTCACTTTTTAAATGGTCTTGACATGTCTGTTTGGGAGATGAAAGTGACTTCTATTCAAGAATCTGTTAACATGGCAAATTTGACTTTGGATTCGCTTTATACAAAACTCAAAACTCATGAGATGAATATTCTTTCTCGTAAAACGGATTCTAAGTCAAGTGCTTTGATTTCTCCTTCGACTTCTTCAGATGTTGCTTCTTCGTCATCTTCAAATGCTCTTGCTTTAATTAATGCCATGTCCGATGAACAACTCGAGCAATTCGAGGAGGAGGACTTGGCTCTTGCTACTAACAAACTTTTCAGAGCTATGAACAGAGTTAGGTTCAGGAAGAAAGGTGGACCAACGCGTTGCTTTGAATGCGGCGCCTTGGATCACATCCGCTCCAACTGTCCCAAGCTTGGGAGAAGCAAGAAGGAGGACAAGAGTGCCGAGAAGACAAAGGATGACAAACCCAAGGGTAGGCGCTCCAAGGAGATGATCAAGAAGGTGCTGAGTCAAGTCTTTGCCGCTTTTGAGCCACTCAGCGACATAGACTCTGACAGTGAGGAGGAAAAGGGCAAGAACATCTCCGGCGTTTGTCTCATGACGCATGGAGATGAAGATTCTTCAGATGAAGAAAATGAGGTAAGTTCACTTGAGGATGCAATTCTTGTTTTAAGTGCTAAGAACAAAAAAAGTGAGAAAATGTTTAAAAAACAAGAATTTGTAATTGAATCTTTAAATGCTGAAATTGCTAGATTGAAATCTCTTATTCCCAATGATGATAATTGCAAAAATTGTTTGAGGTTTTAATGCTGGAAATTTCAAAAATTAGAGATGTCAATAATTCTCAAGTTTTAGCTTCTAAATCTTGTTTAACTTGTGATGCTAATGAATGAAACTAAAAGATGCTTTAGCTCGTGTTAAGCACATGGAAGAAATAGTTAAACAACATGAGGTAGCTTCTTGCTCTAGATGTCGCAAAGGCAAAGATGTTTTAATTGATTGTGAAAATTGTGTTAATCTTGGAAAAGAAGTTTCTTACTTGAAAAGTTCTTTGCAAAAATTTTCCGATGGTAAGAAACAACTTAACATGATTTTGGACAAATCAAAAGTGTGTAGCGACAATAAGGGAATAGGTTTTGATGCTCATGATTATTTCACCAAAAATCCTCCAAATGTTTTAGGAATAACTGAAAACGGTGAAATCTTGACAAAACCTAACACCATGAAAACAGTTTTCAAGTCTGTTGGAAATTTGCCAATCTCTTTCGTTTATTTAAAAGAAACTAAACCCAATTCTTCAAAACCATCTTTACTAAAGAAAAGTTTTCTTGCTCTTTTTGTGGTAAAGATGGTCATGTTGTTGGTTTTTGTTTGATTAGCACGAAAACAGAAAAAGAAAAGAGAAAATAATTTTGCAAAATCAAAGTGGCAAAAATCTAGTTTTCCTCGGGAAGACCGGTCGGACCGCAGTTGGTCCACCGTCGGACCGGCCCAGCACCGGTCGACCGACGGCACCGCCTCGGTCGACCGGCGATGGCGCCGTTAGACCGGCGCACCGCAGCGTCGACCGGGCTGAAGGAATCTTTCTGAAAATTCCAAAACTGTTTTTTCTCGTGGTTTTGTGCCTATTGGATCTACTGGTTGTGTGTCTCAGTACTGGATTCCTAAGTTTCTTTTAACTAACCCGATCGAGGCCTCGACATCCTTTGTTTTGTAGGCTTTTGTGGCGAGGAAGGAGAACGTGTGGATCATTGACTCCGGTTGTTCGCGGCACATGACCGGTGATAAGAAGTGGTTCTCCTCCCTCAAGTTGGCATCCAAGACGGAATCAATAATCTTTGGGGATGCTTCAACAAGTGCCATTATCGCTACCGGATCCGTCAAGGTAAGTGACAAGTTCGAATTAAAAGAGGTAGCTTTGGTAGAGGATTTAAAATACAATTTACTTTCAGTTTCACAAATTGTTGATGAAAACTTTGAAGTTCATTTCAAGAAAACTGGAAGTAAAATATTTGACTCTTGTGGTGATTCTGTTTTGAACATTTCTCGTTATGAGAGAGGTTTTAAAGCTGATTTTGAAAACCCTGTTTCTCCTATTGTTACTTGTTTAGTTGCAAAATTCAACAAAGATTTGATGTTCTGGCATCGTAGACTTGGTCATGTTGGATTTGATCATTTGACTCGTTTAAGTGGTTTGGATCTTGTTCGTGGTTTGCCAAAACTCAAAAAGGATCTTGATTTGGTTTGTGCACCATGTCGTCATGGTAAAATGGTTGCTTCTTCTCACACACCAATTCTTTCTGTGATAACGGATGCACCGGGACAGCTTTTACATATGGACACTGTTGGTCCAGCTAGAGTGCAATCTGTTGGAGGAAAATGGTATGTGTTAGTTATTGTTGACGATTTTTCTCGATATTCTTGGGTTTTTGTTCATGGCAACTAAGGACGAGGCCTTTGGACACTTTTGAAGTCTTTTTCTTCGCTTGAATTGTGAAATTCCCAACTCTTTGAAAACAATTAGAAGTGATAATGGTGGTGAATTTAAAAATGCATCTTTTGAACATTTTTTGTTGAAAAAAGAATTGAACATCAATTTTCTTCTCCACGTGTTCCTCAACAAAATGGTGTTGTCGAAAGAAAAAATCGTTCTTTGGTTGAAATGGCTCGGACAATGCTAGATGAATACCACACACCTAGAAAATTTTGGGTCGAAGCTATTAACACTGCTTGCTATGTTTCTAATCGCATTTTCTTGCGTTCTAAACTTGGCAAAACTCCTTATGAGCTTCGTTTTGGTCGTTAGCCTAAAGTTTCACATTTGCGTGTTTTTGGTTACAAGTGCTTTGTGTTAAAATCTGGAAATTTGGATAAGTTTGAATCACGTTCAATTGATGGTTTATTTCTTGGTTATCCCGCACACACTCGTGGCTATCGTGTACTTCTTTTGGAGACTAACAAAATTGTCGAGACTTGCGAAGTCACTTTTGATGAGGCCATCCGTACTAGACCAGATTTTTCGGTACACGCCACGGGATCGGGGAGTTTGGTCGAATCTTTGAAGACGAAAGCGACGATGATGACGATGAGGTCGACCTGCCCGATCAGACCGGCCAGGTGCCGTCGGTCAGACTGGAGGAGGCTGCCCGATCGACCGACCGACGACACAGTCGACCGGCGGGACCGACTTCTTCGGACTCAGTCGATTTCAATCAAGAGGATTCTTCGGGGACCACGACCAGTGCTGAACCGAACGTGAATCAACTTCGATATCACGCACCCTTGCATATTCAGCGACGACATCCGCCGATACAAATAATAGGTAATTTAAATGAGCGGACAACGAGATCTAAGGTAACTGCGCATGACTCTGCGAATTCTGCTTTTGTTGCTTCTTTTGAACCCAAAGATGTTACTCATGCATTAACTGATGAACCGTGGATTAACGCCATGCATGAAGAACTTGGAAATTTTGAAAGGAATAAAGTTTGGTCTTTAGTTGAACCTCCTTCGGACATAATGTTATTGGAACCAAGTGGGTTTTCAAAAATAAACAAAATGAGGATGGTTTGATTGTTCGCAATAAGGCTAGACTAGTTGCTCAGGGTTATACTCAGGTGGAGGGTTTGGATTTTGATGAAACCTTTGCTCCTGTTGCTAGGATTGAGGCAATTAGGCTTTTGTTAGCTTTTGCTGCTTCTAAAGGTTTTAAATTGTATCAAATGGATGTTAAAAGTGCTTTTTTAAATGGCTTTATTCAGGAGGAAGTTTATGTTAAACAACCACCGGGTTTTGAAAATCCTGATTTTCCCAACCATGTTTTTAAACTTTCAAAAGCTTTATATGGTTTGAAACAAGCACCTAGAGCATGGTATGACAGACTTAAGAACTTTTTGCTTGAAAAAGGTTTTCAAATGGGAAAAATTGATAAAACACTTTTTGTTCTTAAGCATGGTGAAAATCAACTTTTCGTTCAGATATATGTTGATGATATCATCTTTGGTTGTTCGACTCACTCTTTGGTTGTAGAATTTGCTGAGACTATGCGTAGGGAGTTTGAGATGAGTATGATGGGTGAGTGTCGTACTTCTTGGGTTTACAAATCAAGCAAACACCTCAAGGTACGTTCATTCATCAAACAAAGTACACCAAAGATCTTTTGCGCGAGTTCAAGATGGAGAGTTGCAAGCCAATCTCTACACCCATTGGATCTCTTGTTCTTGATCCCGATGAAGATGGTGAAGTGTGGATCAAAAGGAGTATAGAAGCATGATAGGATCTTTGTTGTATCTCACGCTTCTAGACCGGACATATAATTTGCTGTGTGTTTGTGTGCGCGCTTTCAAGCCTCTCCACGTGCGTCTCATCGTCAAGCGGTCAAGCGCATCATGAGGTATTTGAGTCATACACTTGAGTTTGGTATTTGGTATTTAACTTCATCTTCTCTTTGCTTAAGTGGTTATTCGGATGCTGATTTTGCGGGTTGTAGAATTGATAGAAAAGTACTAGTGGAACATGTCATTTTCTTGGAACTTCATTGATTGCATGGTCTTCTAGGAAACAATCTAGTGTAGCTCAATCTACTGCTGAATCTGAATATGTTGCTGCTGCTAGTTGTTGTTCATAGATTCTTTGGCTGATTTCTACTTTAAAAGATTATGGACTTGTTTTTGAAAATGTGCCTCTTTATTGTGATAATACAAGTGCCATTAACATTGCTAAGAATCCTGTTCAACACTCACGCACCAAACACATTGATATTCGTTTTCACTTCTTGCGAGATCATGTTGAGAAGAAAGATGTTGAATTGAAATTTTTGGATACAAAATTGCAACTTGCTGATATTTTTACAAAACCATTGGATTCTTCTCGCTTTGCTTTTGGCATGTTTTGAGGGGGAGTGTTTGTGCTCTTTGATTTATCAAGCTACATGATTGAAATAAATTAAAAAAAGAGAGCTTATCCATACATATTGTTGATCATGTGCATGCTAGCAATATTATGAAGATTTATTTGTCACTAGCATAGCTTATATGTATTCTTGTATTTTTATTTGATCTAGATTTTATATTTAAGAGAAATAATGCATGATACTTTAAAGTCATACTTGAATTAAAGAAATATGCAATGTTGATACTCGTACTTGTGTTGGATTTTAAATGCTTGTATATATATTATGTTGCTTTAATATTCCTCAAATTACTTAAAATTGCTCATTGTGAAAAGAGAATAAAATATTATCTATGAGAGAAAAAAATGAATACCGAATCCTTAGAAACAGTCTTGACGACAAGGACGTATTCGATGTGAGCAAAAATATTGAGTACCGAATCCTTGGAAACAGTCTTGACGACAAGGACGTACTCGGAATAATTGAGAGAAAAAATATGAGCAACAAATATGGCTCAAATCAATATGAAAAAGTTTTTTCTCTTGAATTATATGTGCAAAAAGGTATATTTGAGAAAGAATAAAGATTGCAATAGGTATATATATCTGGGTTTATTTTTCAACCTATGTGCTTGTAAAGATGTTGCATTATAAATCATTGAAATCCATGAATTTTTATTGTGTTATTGCTCTTAATTATAAAATATTTGATTCATGATTATACTTTAATGCATACTTGCTATCTAATTGATAAATTTATCTTCTTATTATTACAACACATGACTTGACTTGCTTTATGTATGATGCTAAGCTCTTGAAAATTAAATGAACATAATTCCTATGCTTGATGAATTCATTGTCAAAAGGGGGAGAACATAATGTTGTTTGGGAGAAAACATTTGCATGGGAGAACATTTGCATAAAAAGTGCAAGTTTTTTTGGGTCAAAGGATTTTCTTTCTTTTAAAAAGGGGGAGAAATTTTCTTTGATTTTTGAGCTTTTCAATGCTTTTTATCATTTTTATTTTTTACTTTTTTAAACATCAAAACAACTCTTTTATTTTGTTTGCCAATGTGTTCATCAAGGGGAGATTGTAAAATCAAAAGTGTGTTTGATTCTTTATTTAATGATGAACAATTGGTATTTGGGATTTATTGATTTGAGTGTTTTGATTTTGAAAGAGTTGAATTTTCGGACGATGAACGGTGTTCGATCGGCGCCATAGCCGGTCGGCCGGGCGTGTTACGTCGGTCGACCGGAGGTGTTTCGGCGGTCGAGACCGGGCGGTTACTGCGGTCGACCGGCCGAGCTCCGGCCAGTTGCCGATTTCGTTTCGGTTTTGGTTTCGGTTTGTTTCCTTATACATACATGGAAGTTTCGTGTTCCTATGCACGTGTCTGGTTGTTTATGCTAACAATGAGTCAAGTTTGGATAGCTTGTGCTCGGATATAATATTCTTTATTTAATTGTGTGCGGGTATTCTTTATGCCTCGGGAAAGTGTTGCCGGTGATCGAGTCGGAGTCAACTTGGAGATAAGGTGACGTTCGAGATGGGGATCATGCGGGATCTTGAAGGGTAGAGATTAGTGCACATGATTGGAAAGTTTCCATATGGCATACAATGGAGATATTGTTGCGTATGGAAAGCGGAATTTCGGTTTTAGGAAAACCGGATTGTTACTGTTGGTTTATGTATAGTTTGTTTCTTGTACGAGAAGGTTTCCTAGTGGATTAGGGCTTTTGTATGAGTAGGATTCGTGGCTTTTGGCTGCGGATCTTGGGTATAAATAGTGAGGGGAGGCGTGGCCTCTCTGTATCGCTTTTGAGTTCAAGTTTTAGAGTTTCTCAAATTAGGGTTTCAAGTTTAGATTGAGATTTTGTGAGGAGTGCTTTGTTCGCACTTTGTAAACACGAGAGTTTCAATAAAGATCAATTTTCTTGATAGTTCTTTGTGTCTACTTCTTCCTCGGTGCGGCGGCGTAATTTGGATCGCTAATCGGTCGGACCGCGGCGATACGGCGGTCAGACCGCGCCTTCTTCCCGGTTAGACCGCAAGTACATTGGCGGTCAGACCGGCGGGCATTGGTCTTCATCGGCATCAGCTACTACAGGCAAATCGGCTGAGGCGATCGGCTATGGGCGGTCGGCCGAAGGTCATCGGGCGGTCGGGCCAGAGGCGCGGCACGGATCGAGACCGGTGCGACACTGTGGTTAGACCGGCGTCGAAAAAGAGGTAGAGTTTTATTTCCGCTAAAACTTTGTTTTTGGGGTACTCAACCATTCACCCCCCTCTGGTTGGCTTTTAGTTGGGCATTCGATCCTACACAAATCTGGTAAATATGGGGCACACATAGCCAAACTGTGTGCTGCTATTCCATTTCTATATACTATCTACCAACCCTGGGGACAGAGATACACAGCTATTCATGTTCTTGATCAGGCACCAACCCAAGGGCTCGAGGAGACGCAGGCAAAAACCATTTTAGTTGTGATTAGATCTCAACACATGCAACTTGAATTAAGCATCGACGACCGCTCGAGATCGCTATATGTGTAATTGTGTATACATATTCTTTCTTGGGCCTGTTGCTGATCATCTCCATCTACCTGCTGATCCTGCCTATATAAACCCCCTCGCAGTCTGCTGAGCCAAGCACATCAACAACAAGTTCATAGAGTTCCACATTACCTAGAGAAAGTTTAGACTTCAGAATTCAAGAAGTGTGTGAGCATTTCAGACAAATTCTCAGGATGAAGCTTGGTAGCATTCTTGATTGCAGGCAATCGTTGAGAATTAACCAAAAAAATTGTGTTATTGAGAACACAAACTTGAGAACTGAATTGTAGTAAAACCTCTAGGATGCATCTTTATTAGTCTATTATGGCTATTGAACATGTAAATGACTTTCTACATGAAAACTTGCAACTATAATCAGGGCCGAATCAATCGATGAACTTGGCATAGTGCTCACCAGCTTCACCAGAAGAATCGAAGCCGCCGAATCCAGCCGCTGCAGATGATCTTCGAACGGAGCCGCCGCCAAGTCCATCGGCTCCGTGACTGCCGCCTCCTTCGTCAACTTCGAATCCCCGGTGAAATACGCCGCTGGCGAGTGGCCACCCCGGAAACAAGTTTCGACCGAGGGCGGCGCCATGGGGATGCCGAATCCCGCCGCCGTCGATGCATCCGTTGGCCGGCGCGTCGGTGGCGGAACTGGAGGCGGCGCCATTGGGGGAAGGTGGCGAAAGCACGCGGAACACGATTTGGCGCCAGATGGGGTTCGCGGAAGTGCGAGAACATGTATACTCGGTGGCGGGAGGAAGATTTTCTCGCTGCGCCCTCGATTTGACGATGCTGCGCTCCTCGCTAGACCTGACAACCGATTTTCTCGGATGGCGACGCGCTGATTTTGGATGATGGCTTGGAGTGTTCGTTGGAGCACCGTTTTTTGCCTCAACAGGCCAAATATACCTCCAGCAGCGTTTTACCTAGTCTGTTGGGGATGCTCTAAAGAAAGATGTTCTCTAAAATTACTTTTTCGTTCTCAAAACTGGGAAGAGCAGATCCATTCTCAAAACATTTCAGCGCATGTTCTGTTTACTTTTTAGCGCACGCCAGGCCTTCTCCCGCGTCAGGACCTTCCAAACATGTTTGTGAACTTTCTCAGATAAACACAGTAAATGATTACTTGTCTGATTACAACAACAAAAAGTTCTACAATGAATCATGTGCCTCTCTGTTTGAGGCTATGTGACGCGCCTTGCTTGACGAGAGACCGAAGAACGGCGCATCGATCTAGACGTCGCTGAAGAGCCCTGATATGCATGTCGCCGAGGCGCCAGCCAGATCACGTCGCCGATCTCCGAACAAATGTGCCGCAACCTTCGATCGTGCATAACAGATCACGACCTTGGACCTAGCGAGCACCTACACCTGGAGATCACGCGGTTGATCACGCGACGACGAGCACCTCGACCTGGAGATATCTCACGCCTGACGACTGTAGTGGAGATCACGCAAGTGCAGACCAACGATTATTTTTCTCGTGAATTTTTCAATCTGTTTGTGAGACCCAGTTAGTTATCAAATAAGGATGTTTTAGAGAATCTGCCGTGTATAATTTTGATTTCATGCTCTAAATATTTTGAGGATTTTCTATATACTCTTTTTTTTAACCAACTTAGGAACATCTAGGATGCTCTAAGAGCATCACAAGAGTCTCCTATTTCATTCCCAAAACTGATTTTGAGGGATTTTAATAAAAAAAATTGCTTCAACAGATCCCCAATACCCTTGCACAAGTTTTGGAGTTCCTCGCTCTGTTGATTTGAGGGCGAGCGAGCGCTCCCCTTCCACTCCCAATCTCGCCCTCACGCGCTTCTCCTCTCCTTTCCCGCGTCTCTCCTCTCCTTCCTGTGCGAGAGGCGAAAATGTTCCCGCTCGGCGATTCATCGCTCCCGCGCCCGCCGGCATCTCGCCCGCCGGTATCAAGAGGGTTTCCGGTGTCGGCTTCATCCTTTGCGCCACCACCGCCGCAGACTGGGATTCCACCACCGCCGCTATTTGGTCTGCAGCCCCAGTACTGGCGGCCGACCGCCTCTCTGCGCCCACGGTGACGGCTCCCTCCCGTCTAGGGTTTGCGCCACCCAGACCCGCCCAGCCGCCTCCCCGACCTAGCCAGTAACCCGGCGATTCTGAGCAGCAGGTGACCCTCCCATACGCAGAGGTGACGGATCCTGTGGGGCACGACTCGTCCGGCATCGATTTGGGGCATGGTTGGTCTGCTGGTGAAGAGGAGGTCGACCGACGAAGCAGCTTCGGTGTCCCCGTGACTGATTTTGTCAGCAATCAAGGTAATTGATCCCTAATCCCATAATTTTGTTCATGAAATTGACATTGTGTTCTAAAGTTAATTGAATTGAGTCCTTGTTTACAAGTAAACACAGCCATTATTTAGTATTGTAGTATTACAAAGTGCAGCATCTATGTATGATATTTCAGGAATGAGACTGAACAAATGCAAATGTGTTTGTAATGCATGCTATTTCAGCATCTATCGTATTTTCTGTATGTGGTGATAGATAACTGAACCTCTTTGTGTTATACGGAGCCAACTATGTAAATGGATAAACTAAAAAATGGGTCAGTTGCGTAGAGATGCTTGCTGTATATCTGCTGCAAGCAAAGAATGGTTTCAAGTATGTCATTCAGTCAGTTATTTATGTTTGAGTCGGCCTGACAAAAATGGCAATACAGTCTGTCATTCAGTTTTAGTTGGCCAAACATAATAAAATTTCAGTCATTCATTTATGTTTGAGTTGGCCTGACAAAGTTAAAATTTCATTGAGCTTTAGTTGGCCAAACATAATATAATTTCAGTCATTCATTTATGTTTGAGTTGGCCTGACAAAGTGAAATATTTTCACTCTTTCATTCAGTTTTAGTTGGCCAAACAAAGGCAGAAATGATTTTATTTTGTGTTTGTCATACTCCAGAGCAAAGCTAAATACTCCAGTACAACAGATATTTCCCAGTACTAAGCTTTTATCCTGGGTTTGTCCAAATCACCTCTCCATCAGACGCTATACTGATTGTTTTCATGCAGCCATAAGAACTGATTGTTTTCAGCACTAACAAGATGTTATCATATAGCCATAGACAATTTGGATACTTTATTAAATGTGTGCCAAACATCTGGCAGTAGCCTGTAGTATTTGCATACTGATTTGAATGACAAAATATACATCAGCAGCAGCAGTCAGCCGCAAAAATTAGCAGCAGCAACATGCAGCAACAAAAATTAGCAGCAGCATTCAGCAGAAAATCTCCAGCAGCAGCAGCATCAAAATTCCAGCAGTAGCAATCAGCGTCAGCAGTAGCACACAGCCGCAGCAGCAGCAGCAGCAGCAGCACAGCACTGCACAGCATCACCACAGCAGCAGCAGCAGCACAGCACAACGCAAAAGACTAGTTCATTAAGTAGTCTTCATCTGGATATTTCGTTTAGTAATCTTCAAAGCTAAAAAAATAATAAATTCAAAACCCAACATCTCTAGACCTAACAAATATTAAACATCTGACATGTGTGCCAAACACCTAACAAATTTTTATTGCTAATTGATAAGATGAAATTATGCTTGAGCCGAACGATGACTTAGAATACTATTCTTCATATTTTTATAGTAATCCTGCTCCTCGATGGTCATTTGAGTAGTATCTATCCTCAAAATCCTCTCTTCTTCTATCATTATCCTGAACTCAAACTTTTCTTTCTCCAGATCAATCCGCTGTTGATCTAGTGTGAATGCAACTTTGCACCTCTCCGCTTTTTGCCGCTCCTTCTCCACATCAGCCTATTTCTTCTTAGCCCATAAGTGATCCAAAGCATCAATTTGTGATTGATCCGTGTGTTGACGCTGTTTTACTTTCTCTTTCTTCCTCCCTTCAGGTCTTCCCGATGGCTGCATACCATCAGCTGGAATAGGATTCTCTCTATCTCTTGAGGTACGCAGCTCTAAGGACCTGAAGGTGCAGATGGAGCAGGAGTAGATTGGGCATGGGTCTTCTGCTTCTTATTTATATTTTTTTGAGATGCCTTCTGAAATCGCCATTCAATCCACTTTGGCTGGTCCTTTAAAATTTTGTAGCAATGCATGAACTGAAAAGACCTATCTTTCTCGTCTTCCTTCTTATACAAAACCCCAGCCTATAGAAGCAAGAAAGTTAGGCTAAAAAGGTACATAAAATGATTTATAAGAATGACTTCTACAACAGTTCAATTATCACCTTGTCCTCAATGTTGACACCACTTTGAGGTCTATTCTCGATACGACTTACACAACCAGCAAACTTATTGACACATTCTTGTATAGTGGACCAACAATGCATGAACGAATTTTGAGAGCAATCTGAACTAAATTCCTTGTTTGCATGAAAAAAGTCATATATACAGTTCTAATACGTACTCGGAGATTGATCAGAACCTTGAATAGCATCCATACTAATATTTACCCACGCCAAGACCAATAGGACATCCTCCTTCATACTAAAATTCTTAGACCTTTTTTGGTTTGGTCTCACAGATGCTTTCCCTTCCCCAACTTGTTGCTCTGGATCTTCAGGTTGGCTACCTAGAGCACTCCAATCATAAGTATTGCCACCCTCATTTATCAAGTTTGTAAATTGCCCACTTCCATCCATGCTTCCTGTTCATGCCAAATAATTCATCTCGTTACTTAATATGTATTTCCATTCAAAAATAAAATTCCAGCAAAATATAAAACTGAATTTTCACTTTATCAGGCCAACTCAAACATAAATGAATGACTGTACAAGGGCATAACAAAATTACTATTCTGATAATGAATTTGTCAGCTCATTCCATAGGACAGATAATAATCTTATCCATTGCACTGTACTGACAAACACATAGGGAAATTGAGCAAAGAAGCACTAATTAAAATAATAAGTATATCTGAATCTCTCATCACAGACATAATATAGTACTAATTAATAAGTACATGTGAATCTCTAATTATTACAATCTCAATAATAAGAGTTTAGTGAAATTTAAATAAATAACATTGCTGTCCATCAAATAATATTGGTATCCACCAACTAATATTGGTCTCCATGACGCTACCACAAATGTTCGATGAGGTTCTCTTGCAGTTGGTTGTGGAAATTAGCAATAAGAAAAAAGGGTAGCACACAAGAGCTAAAGTAGACGGATAGGTTCAGGCTCTCTTGACGAGAGGTAATACCCTACTCCTATTTGGGCATTGGAATCCGTCTTGTGTTGTATTGATCTGGTAATCAAGTTGTGTGTCTATCGTTTAATATATGATTCGATGCCTTTGGAGGACCTCATGCTCCCCTTATATAGGTTGAGGGGCAGGATTACAAGAATAGAAATTTAACCAAAAATACGGTATCGGTTTCCTAAATCTAGTCTACAATATTACCAAACTAGGACTTTTAGGCCGTTCGTTAATACACAAGGAAACATAATATCCAAGTCATGATCCGTTACACAATCTATATATATAATCTATCTCCTATATCTAGTCGAGTCGTGTGGGTATATGGTTCCCATAATCTACATAATAGCCCCGAGATCTTCATAGTCCAAAAGATAATCTTCTCGGAATCGATTAATCAAAGCGAGTGCTTCAATTATCTTGGCCATAGCCTCTCAAGTGCTTTTACCAAATCATAACATTGTGAAGGGCTAAAAAAATCTCTAATAATAATAATAATAATAATAATAATAATAATAATAATAATAATAATAATAATAATAATAAATATATACTCGGGTGCATCGACTAGATGCACCTAATTAGGTATAACCCCGACTATGTGGTTAGTTGAACAAACTAAACATATAGTCAAAGAATAAATAATCTAACCAATCGAGTGGTTTCTGATAATTATAGTCAATCAAGTGACTTAATATTAACATACAACACATACGGTGTGAATCCCCAAATAACATAATGCCAACTGTGATATACTGCTTTAAGATATATAACACACATAGCTTAAGGCCAACTGCGATCTTAAAAAATAATCACGTAATGCTAAGCCAACCTTGCATAGAATATGCATAGCACTAAGCCAACCGCATCCTTAAAAATAATACCAAATAGCACCTGACTCCTTAAAAGAAGAAATCAGCTTATAAAAGCCACAAAAGCATGCTATTGGTCACCTCTTAAAGATCACATAGCAATTAACTTTAATAAAAAGTATTTATGCAACGAATAAAGCAATTTTTAAGGTATTGGGTTCACACCGCGCACATATCGCAAAAACTAATGTGCTCAAGTTCCTATAAGACACACAGCTTCACCACACCTAAAAAATATATGGCACATGTGGTGCAAAAGCCGAGTAAAATAACACTCATAAATATATTTATCAACTGCCTGAAAATGACCAAAATATATAATTAGCAAAAATTCATAATATTAGTCCAAAAATGCACACATGTGGCCTAAAACAATAATATAATATCCAATCAATTGCCTTACAAAATCCAAACAGTGCCTTAACTTATATAAAATAGTTATAAGGGCAGCTATATTTAAATCTTCACTATTTGCCACCTTTTAAATTGCATTATACCAAATCCTAAAAAGTTGATTAACAACGGTATAAAAGAATTTTAAGGTATTGGGCACTTAAACATGCGCATATTGTCAAGAGCAAATATGCCTAAGTCCCTAAAGGCATATGTCAGGCCACACCTGAAAAATATGGGCTGCGAATTCTTAACATGCCCTGGCCCAAAAAGAAATCTCGCCAATACCCTTAAAAATAAAAACGCCACGGTTACTATAGATCATTGTCTCTGTCGCTTCATTCCAAAAATCCCCTTTCGTGTTCCTGTTTACATCCGCCGCTGCCGGAGCTCGAGCTAGGATTCCACGCACATTCAACCACCCAAAAGAGAAATCAATCCAACCTCCGAACATGTCCGCTCCACCTCAACCACATTTCTCCCAAAATCTCCCCTCAAAAACCTTAATCCAAAGCTTCCTGAGCTCATCCATGGCGGGAGAGAGAGAAATTCTGTTTGATCAATGGGTGACGTCCGATGTGAAGGAGTCGACCCGAAGGAGATGGCCAAGGAGGAGATCTGCGCTGAAGGAAATCATTGGGTGGCGACCAACGTGTGGCGAGGAATTCTCGACACCAAATACTGGAGAAATCATGGTATTTACCCTTTTTTTCTATGGTGGTTTCAATCTTCCCACTTTTGATTTCTTTCGTGGCATGTTGGACTTCTATGGATTAAGATATACCATCTGAACCCTAATTCCATCCTCCATGTTGCCATATTCATTCATCTATGCGAAGCCATTCTAGGCATTCATCCCCAATTTAATTTGTTCTGGCGCATGTTTTATTTAAAAGCTCACCCCACAAAAAATCCTTGCGTAGTTGGTGGTTCCGGTTTCTAACTACGCGACAAACTTCAGCAACATTACTTAGCACTTCCCTTGAAATCATCCAACAAATGCTGGCATTCCATTTGGTTTTATATCTCAAATCCTACTCCTTCCCGCCTTTGTCGGTCTTCCTCCTATCTATAACCCCAACTAGAATTCCCAACCAGAAGGGGCAGATCTTGCTGAGACTAATGCCCCACTAGCAAAAATAGTAAAGAACAAGGAAGCCGACCTACTCTAGGACAAGTCACTCGACATTTTATCAAATGCTGATTGGCCCCTTGTTGACGCGAAAAACACACATGCGGCCTGGGAGATCTGCTTAGCTCCAGTGCAGGTCCTAAAATCGATGAAGTGCGGGCGTGCCAGTCAGTTTGATCCTGCCACTGACAAGATATACAAAACAACAAAACATAAAGCGTATCGGTCGATAGGCCGATAACCAACACAGCCGATCGACCGATAGGCCGATGGCGCGATTCCAGCCGATGCCGATGTCGGCCGATAGCCAACACAGCCGATCGGCCGATAGACCAATGGTGCGATTCCAGCCGATGCACGTATCGTTCAATATTGAGCCGATGCAATGTGCATGGGATCGGCAAAGGAAAAATCAGATTTACTCGATCGACTGTAGATATCGATAGTATATAATCTAGGTCTCAAAATACGTTTAAACCAAGTGACTGGGATAGATCGGCAACATGCCGAGATAGTATAAATCACTTATGTCTAAAAGTACTTTAGGACAGAGATTATACGTATTTATAGCATAGCCGATGTAATAAATCTAACACGTATCGGCTAGTACTCCGATACCACTTTATACTAAGATATCAATATAGATTAAATAGATTAAACTAGAATCAATCAAGTGTTAAGATAACATAACAGATTGATAACAAGCTTAATATATTTTACCACAGTGAGATCTTAATATAAAAGGCAGATTTAGCATATCAAGTAAACATGTAGGAAACAAGATAGCTAAACCAGGTAAGATCGGCTAAAACCCCGATACTATCTTTAAGAGCAATCTTAGAACAAGATAGACCTTATGATTCTAGAAAATACTTAGTAGGTCGGACTTAATCGATGCAATACTGAGTATAAAGAGAAGCATAAGGTCTAAACAAGTCAATGAAAGCCTTTCGAGATGGTGGATATACTATATAACCTAGGTCAACGTTGATATCTAACCCTATCGACTGTTGTCTAGTAACAGATGTTAGCCGATTATGGTTAAACAACAATATTGATCTAGATTATATAGTGTATATGATATCTCGACGATTTACGTAAGCAGGATTAGAGTGTCATAAAGATGTAAGCACTAATCCCGAGGGCGCAAGCTGCCATAACAAGCTCTACCTCTTGTCGGAGATCGAACCCAATGCAGCCCAACTCGAAAGCAAGAACTCGTCGAAACAAACGAAAGTAAAAGGTAAAAAGTGGCGATGTACCGAATTGTATTGATCGTGAGATGATAATTACATGAACGTTAGGCTTACATATTTATACCGGTAGGCTAACAAAGATCCTAACAGATTACAATCCAAGCTTTCCTAAACATAAAAAGAAACAAACCGAGTCCTTATTGGACACTAACACACTTTCCTAAAGATAGAATAGAAAGCTCACAAACTCTTTCTAATTAATAGGTACAAGCCGCATCCTCTCTGAATTTGGTTTCTTCTGGATAAAACCTTTCCAAACCGAATCTAACAAGAATCCGACTGCTGGAGATGTTGATAAAAGAAAATCCCCATCGGCCGATGCAAAACTTTAAGCCGATACTAGCCTTGGGCCGATATGAACCTTGGGCCGATAGGGATTCAGGGGCTTACCAAATTCTAGTGTTAACACCCCTATCAAGGAGAGGTCAAAACCAGCCTTTGAGTATGAAGACTAGACCGATCCCAACTAGGAAGACCCACCATTTAGTTCAAAGTCATGTGCTCTTGGATGTACAATGTCTTCTTATCTGGGATAGTAGTCGACTACGACCACAAGCTCCCAGTCAGACCATACGGCTTGATGCAGCCACTGCCTCCGGTAAGCAACTCTGATCTTTTTTTGTAAATCTTCTAATCTTGAACAAACAAATAATTACGCCATCATTGACATCTTATTCTTGCAGAAAATGACTTAATAATCTGAAACCCTCCTGCGGCAGCTCGGCAATCCCCTCGAAGGAGCTTGAGGAATAAGCCATCAAATGGAGGCCCCTCATCTGAACCCCTCAAAAAGGAAAGAGGCCAACCGATCAACTAGCTTCTACAAGGGCTGAGAAGAGAACAAGAAAATTCTGGATCGACAAGTCTAACGAAGATGATGATCCGGCTCCAAGTGAAGGTGCAGCTCATAAATCAAGCGCTGACATGCCCCAAGCCCCAAGCTCCACTCAAACTACACCTAGACCCAAAAGGGCAATCCCCAAATTTAGAGCATCATCTAGGTAACCGGACAATCCTTGGCTTTATAGTATATCAAATCATTGAAATGCCTGTGATGAATGCCTACTGGGATATATCATATGTAGATTACTATTTCCATGTAATATTTTTGTAGGAAGCCGCAAGACATAGATCCAACCGGTAAGTTTGAAACCATCAATGAAGACCAGTCGAACACTACCAAGAGATCGTCCAATGATCAAGAGCCCCCGACTGCAGACTAGTTGGGGCCAGATGATGGGCTAGCTGCCAATGATGAGCCTCCGACTGGCGATCAAACTAAACCAGTAACCAGCCAGTAACCTCAAGTGGAAAGCACTCGAAACCATGCGGGACTAATCCCGAGAGCCAAGAGCCCATGAGTAACGAAAACTCTGCTAGTGCTACTGAAGAAACAAGAATTTGAGTAGTCAAGAATTTGATGAAAGGTGTCCTCCAATTGGCATCAATTGTAGAGACCTGCCTTGAAGCATCTTCTTTAGTAGGTTTCTTCTTCACAACAGATGGCTGATGAAGGTGCTCGACGAAGACATCGGTTGGTGCAGCCACTCTTTTAGATCCAAAATTTGCCAACTCATCAGCTGCTTCATTGTGATGTCTTAACACATGGGACAACTCGAGGCCATCAAATTTGTCTTTTAGCTTACGAACCTCCTAGAGGTAGGCTGCCATGTTTTCGTCTAAACAAGACCAATCTTTCATGACCGATCAGACTTTGCCAAGACCGATGCCAAGACCAATCCCTGCCATGTTTTCGTCTAAACAAGACCAATCAGACTTTGGTGCATTATAGAAGGGATAAAGCAGTTGGCGTGAATCCAATCCCTTCCTAGTAGCAGGCTATACGACCCCTTCCCGTCGATGACGAAAAATGTAGTGGCATGGTCTTGTTGCCGACGGTCAGCTCAACGTTTAAAACTCCCTTGGCCTCTGAAGGGTTGCCGCCGAAGTCTTTGAGAATCATGTTTGTCTTGATCAGGTCTTCGGCTCCTTTCCCCATCTTCCTAAAAGTTGCATAGGGCATTACGTTGACAGCAGCCCCTCCATCGACCAACATTTTAGACATCAGCTTGCCATTGACGAATCCTTTAACGTATAGTGGCTTGAAGTGCCAATGTTCGGTCCCCTCAGGTTTTTCAAAAATAGCTTGTGCTGGGGACAAAACTAGTCTAGCCATGGTCTCCTCCACTGTGTCTGCGTCGGCCTTGCAACCTCGAACTTGGCTGGTAGAATGAAAAAAACCATGTTGACCGATGCCAAGACCACTGTTTTGCCTTTTGCCGCCCTTCTGGCTTTGTCAGCTAGGCTTTCATCGGCTGGGCTCTCGTCGGCTGGGGCCGCTTGTTTCTTGACGCGCCAATGTTTTGCGCCCTGCCGACGTTGCTGCTGTTGGATCATCTGCCGGACTTCTTCCTCCTGCCCCTCGCTCTTGAGCCTCTGAATTTTTATTTTTTGTGTTTTGGTAAAGAGGTTCGAAGGGCACCATTGGGGGTTGGCCGATTGCTCTTCATTGGCCTCTTCTTGATCCTCTTCTTGGAAGAAGTCTTGGTGGATGGGGCCGAGCTGATCATGAACAGAGGGTTTACGTTGGTTAAGCTGAACGGCTCGGGGGACGAATCGGCTAGAACTCTCTAGTTGCGGTCCCCTGTATTCGTCCTCCCTGTAGTCACTGCACGCTAGGCAATTTTCGAGGGTTGGCAACCTCATTCCTTGCTCCCAGCAGAACCTGAAGAACTCGCAATGCCAATGCGGGTCACAACCGTCGTGGCGGCGGTAGTAGGCCACGCCCAGCTGATCAGGTGCCCTCTGGTAAGGTTTGCCGCGTCGGCTTTCTTCTTCCTCCTGGATCCTGCGTTGGAACCGCAGCCGACTGTCTTGCCTGGGCCGACGATCGACCGATCGTCCGTTGGTATGCACCACGTTGATTGATGCAGCTATATCTCCAGTCGGCTCCTTATGTGGTGGCCCTGAGTCGGTGCTAACTAATTTTAGCATTTCGACTAAGTTGTACATCATTCGGTGCTACCGATCAGGTCGCTTGTGGCCGGTTTGGACTATGTTGACCGGGAAAGGGTTGCCATCAATCTTCATTGGCTTAGCTGATTCTGAGAATTTTATTTTCCCGGCTTCGATGGCCGGCTGGATCTGTTGCCTGAACACCTTGCAGTCGTTGATGTTGTGGGAAGTGGTGTTGTGCCATTTACAGTACTTCTTCTTCTTGAGTTCTTCAGCCAATGGGATGACGTGGTTGTCTGGGAGCTGAATTTGTTTTTCCTTCAGCAACAAATCAAAGATCCTATCAGCTTTGGTTATATCGAAGTTGTACTTCTCCTCCTTAGTTGTTTTCAAAAGCCATTGACAGACTATGGCCTTTTTGTTTCTTGTCCACTCGACTGCTGCTACTTCAATGGTGCTGTCACTTGATTCTGAGTCTGTTTTGCAGACGACGTGAGTAATATTCTTGATGACCTTCCTTGATTCTTGAAATCTTTGTTCATGGGCCGTCACCTTCTGGGCCAAGTGGGCCAAGCTAAATGCACTGGCCTGAGAGAAATTCGATTCCCATGCACTGGCCTGAGAGATTTGCTTTACTCTAGTGCAGGTCCAAATTGGTCGCCTTTGGTGAATTGAGGGCGTGCCAGTTGGTTTGATCCTGTAACCAACAAGAAACAAGAAATAGTCATTAAGTTGAAATTAGATCCTACCGGATCGGTTGGAGACATCAATAAACACATAATTGTTATTCCAAAGCACATTTATACTAAGTGATTGGGATAGATCGGTAGCATACCGAGACAGTATAAATCACTTAGGCTAAAGGCACACTAGAATGATAATTATCTGCATTGACAACCTAGCCGATACTGCAGGTCTAATGTGAATCGGCTAATACTCTGATACATTTTATAAAAAGATATCAATCTAATCTAAATGCACTAAACCTAGATCAATCGGTTGTCAATGTAACTTGACAAATTGATACCGGCTTAGGGCATTTAAACAGATTGAGATCTTAATATAAAAGGCAGTTTTAATATATCTACTAGCAATTTAAACTAAAAGATAACTAAAACAGGTAAGGCTGGCTGAAACTCTAGCGCTGTCTCTAATGACAAATATTAAACTAAACATATCTTGATAGTTCTAAGAGCGACTTAACAGGTCGATTATATGCATCATTAAGTACAAAAAGAAATAGCAGATCTGTATAAGTCAATAAGAACCCCTTGAGATGGTAGACACGACATATAATCTAGTTCAACCCCTGGATCTAGCTCCATCGCCTCCTGTCTTCAGAGAGAAACCATCCGATTGCAGGATAGATCTAGGCATTGCTCTAGATTATAGGCCGCGTATGATAAATTGAGTAGTTTATAACCTCGAAACTAGAGTATCATGACGATGGGAGCACTAGTTCCTACGATACAAACCACTAATGACAAGGAATTACCTCGTTCGGAGATCAAAACTGATGCAGCCCGAGCAAGAGCAAGAACTCATAGAAAATAAAAAGGATGGCGATGCGCCAAAGTTGATTGATTGTGTGTTCTTTTTTTTACAAAAAGCCTTCGGGTCTTATTTATACACAGGCATAACGACATCCGTGTAGGACACGGTTTCTGCCTTATCTACTATTTAAAGTACGGCAATATCTCGGGACACCTAATAACTTCCTAATTTACAGATACAATTGTCGTTACAGGACCTTATCCATAGATGGCAATATCTTTAACGCACAATTTGGAGACCGAATCCAATACTTTATCTTCAAGTTTCCTCTCGGGACTGGATCCACTCCTATCTCAACTCGGAATCGGCTATCGGCTATCTTGGTCCGATTCGGACGTAGCCGACGGGCTCCACAGCCGATTCGGACTCAGCCGACACAACCTCTGTTTCTCCGCAGATTGCGTACCTAATCCGATTCCGCTTCAATCTTGGCTCTAAACTTGGGGATTTGGTTACCAAATTTTATTGTTAACATCTAGCTAGGTTGTTGTATGGACGATGTAAATTATTTTGAATTTATTGAAGATCCATCTGTTAAATAGATATGATATTACAATTTTACACAAATTTTAAATCGGTCGTATGTTAATTATGTAGGACTATTACAATTTTAAAAAAATATATGTCCCAGTTGTTTCCGCCCGTCCTATCAATCAATCAAATCCTCGGCTCGGGAATACACACGATGCATGCTTGCTTTTGCTTCAGTTTGATCATTAGCTAGCTTCGTTTTTGCGGCTAGATCCACCAAAATCTTCAAAATGATGTGGTGCAATGTCTAGGATTACCATGTAAACTTGAGCTTCAAAAGGCAGGAAGCAAATGCTACACTCGATCGAGTCACGGTCAATGGAGTACGTAGATCACCTTGGTCGTCTCGTCGGCATCCGTACCGCGTCCCGCTGCTGATCCGTGAAGAAGCCCCGACGCCTTCTTTGCTGACCTCGGTCTCGCCTTCTTCAAAATGATGTGGTGCAATGTCTACGATTACGATGTAAACTCGAGCGAGTCGCGGTCGATGGAGTAGGTCACCTTGGTCGTCTCGCCCTTTTGCCGTTTTTATTCATCGCTCTTAGTAAGTGTAACATATATACCTAACTAATTATATATGATTATTAGAATTAACATATTTTTCAATAGGGTATATGTTAATTATATATGATTATTAGAATAAAATATTTTTCAGAGGGTATATGTTAATTCTATATGATTATTAGAATTTAAAATATTTTCCAATAGGACATATGTTAATTCTATAGGATTATTATAATTTAAAATATTTTTCAATAGGGTATATTTTAATTCTATATGATTATTAGAATTGAAAATATTTTCAATAGGGCATATGTTAATTCTATATGATTATTAGAATTTAAAATATTTTTCAATATGGCATATGTTAATTCTATATGATTATTAGAATTTAACAACATTAAACTATTTTAAATGATCTCTCATTAAAATTGTTGATTTTACTAAAGTTCAACATATTACTTATTATAATTTTAAACCTATATTTAATGAAATTAATTTGGTACGGTTTAATGGATTATTTAATGTTTACTCTCGGTTGTTAACACTAACGGATAAAAAATATTTGAAAATAGCGGGAAAATATCTTTAGTTCCGGTTGAAGCAAACAACCGTGACTAAAGATAATCACCTACCAGGTACGGCGGGATCTTTAGTCCCGGTTGTTGGCAACAACCAGGATCAAAGATATTGGGATCTATATATAGCAGAGGTCATTGTGTGATCCAAACACTTAGCCGTTTTCGATCGTCTTCTTGCGCCAAACCCTAAACCGCCACCGTCGACGTCTTCTCGTGTCGTCGCCGTTGTCTCACCGCCGTCGCCGCTGTCGTCTCCCGCCGTCGCCGCCGCTGTCATCTCCCGCCGTTGCGTCGTCGTTGTCTCCCGTCGTCATCGTCTCATTACAAGGTAACCGCCGTGATTCTTCTTTGTTGATCGATATACTCCATGTTATTCCTTCTTCTCGCTATCGCCGTCCTCATCACCGTCGCCGCCGCATGCCACCGCACGTCGCCGCCGCACACCGCCGCCTCCACGGACTCATCGTCGCCATCTTCATCGTTGTCGCCACACGCCGCACCATTGTCATCGCCGCACGGCGCTGCCGCCACACACTCGTCGTCTCTCAGCCGGCCAAACATGCTATGTTAATTTGAATAACCTATTGCTGTGTTTGAATCAAATTAGAAATATATGAATGCGATTGTGAATGACTGTGAAATATATGAATTAATTTTGTTATTTTGAATGTGAATGACTGTGAAATATATGAATTTTGTTTTTTTGAATGTGAATAAAATTGGAAATATATGAATGATTGTGAATGTTGTTATTTTGCTGTGAATTAATGTGAATAGATAACGCCATTGAATTTTCGAAACATGTTCGATCATTATATTATATTAACATTATTAATATACGTGTGATTGTGAATGTTGAACTGTTATTAAGACTCCAACTTATTAACCCTAATTTTGTGATATATATATTTGGATATATTTGTGATATATTGGCCACTACAAATTATTAACCCTAATTCTCGCGCCGCCACCGTCGTCTCTTTCCTTCTTCTTCTTCTTCTTCTCTTTGTTCCTTAGAGAAGGAAAAAACTTACACGCTAAATGATAGAACGATAATGATAGAATGAATTATATGACCAAACGAATCTTGTTTCCACTCCTATGCATTGGAAATCAAAAGAAAGCTTTGTTTTCACTCCTATGCATAGGATTGAAGACAAAATTTGTTTCGGAGTTGTTTTCACCCAATATTCTTGTCATATACCCAAATTCTAGGGTCGACTAAACTTTGTTAAAAAAAGAAAAGTTTTTCAATTTTGTGAACCAAAAATTTTCTTTTTCTAACTTAGGTTAAAGGATTTCAACCTAGGCCTTTGCATGATAGACCTAAATTTTGGAACGAATTAAAAACTTTTTCATTTATAACTTAGGGCCAAAAATGCAAGCTCATGTGGAAGCATGCATACTAACATAAAGCCTGTTAGTGATATGCCCTAGAGGCAACATGGAGATGTTGGATATCACGTCAATGTTTATGTATAAATGAATAAAGTGTTATTCAGTTCCATGAAATAGACATCTTGTATTGATCAATAAGTACGTGACTTATTTATGAGACTCGATATGTATGAATCTATTTCTAAACGATCCCTGATCATATGTCATATTGTTAGAACAAATATGATTCTAAGATCGGCATGTTTATTGATTGATGATCATGTCTCATAGATCATGGGTATGGAGATACCAAATCAATAAACATGGACATATGTGTTAGAGAACACATTGTTGGATAGACCCACCATGAGACACTACAGAATCAATGTGCCATTAGTTGGTCTCGGTAGTGTTGGTACAAAGTCCTTAGACCGAGATCACCATGGATTCTAACATGTGTAGTAGCCTACTTTGGGACTACCAAACGCTATTCGTAATGGGTAGTTATAAAGGTAGTTTTCGGGTTTGCTATGAAACATGGAGTGGGATGTGAGTGATCAAGATGGAATTTGCCCCTCCTTTGGAGAGATATCTCTGGGCCCTCGAGGTAATGGATTATGAAAATGCATGGCCATGCTAAGTTGATTGAGGAGTCAATCAACGGACGGATAATCCAATACGGTTCGAGTGAATGGTTAAGCTATTGAAGGGATGTCACACATCTTGCCTATAGCTTAACCGGTATCGTGAGGCAAAGGGATTTGTGTACACATTACAGGTTCGAGCCGATATTATATTCTTGTATACTATGGTGTCAATATGTGCCGCTAGGCGCCGCTATTGACAGTCGCGAGTTGGACTCGAGCCGACGATCGGCTAAGTTAGACTATAGCCGAAACCAAGTATACCGAACCTACGGGGTCGCACGCTTAAGGGGATAAGAACGGCATTCGAGTTGGACTCGGATACGGCTCGATCGGATAGGGATCCGATCGGATAGAGTCCTATAGGCTTACGACGTGTGGGCGGCCAACTCTATGAGATACGGATGAGATCCGATTCAAAATAGAGTCCTAATCGGCCACTAGTCCTAGTCGGCCAACTCTATATAAAGGAGGGAGGGGTGGAGAGCTGCGGCAGTCAATTGCATCGCGTGCAACGAAGTCGCCGAGATCAATCTCCACGGAAACCCTCCCACTTTCGAGCCAAACCCTAGCCTTGCATCGCGTGCTAGCACACGGGTGTTCGGCGTTCGTCCCCGGACGTGTGGATACCGGTAAGGCGCTGCTACGTTGCGCGCGTTGATCGGCTTCGGATCGGTGCAATCGGAGCGATCGGCGTGGTGGAATCGGCGGTCGGGCGCATCGAGCGAGGCGTGAGAACGCGGCGGACGACTCGAATCGGGCGATTGGCGAATCGACTGTCTCCGGAATCGGCTACACTGTTCCGGATCGGATTGCCCGATTGGCTATTCCGCGCACTCTACTCCAATCGGTAACGATCTATCGGCCCTTACTTGCAAGTTTCTGGTTTGCGCGGTAAAAGTTTTTGTTTTCGGCTAGCGTAGCCTCCGCGTAACCCTTCGGTGGTATCGAGCTAATCTTGCTTAGTTTGGGTTTTAGATTGGATCTGGAACAAGTTTTGCGCACGGGTTGATTAGATCAATCGGTTTTACGGGATCTGTTGAGGAGAGTAGATGGTAATTGCGTTCCTTGATAGTGTATCGACGACGTAATGTGATTACGTCGAAGCAATTTCCAAATAACTCGGTTTGAGTTGGGTTCAAGATAGCGTTCCTTGATAGTGTATCGGAACGGTATAATGTGATTATACCGAAGCTATCTCATAGTCCGACTTTGTTGCTGCCTCGCGCCTACGCAAACCATCTCCCTTGATAGTGTATCGGGACGGCATAATATGATTATGCCGATATGGTTTCCATAAGTGATTTCATAGATTGGATCTATGAATTTCGTGTGGTGTTCGGCGGCTTCCCCTCGACCCCGCCCGCTACTAACCGGCTAGCGGGACCGCCGTGTGCGTACCCCCTTATAGGTCGTCTCGGTGCCGTATCTCTGCGATAAGTAGAAAACGTTTCTACGCCTAACTTATTTTTGCAGAGAATGCTTTGAGATGGTATGGCCCTATTGTATGTATGAGATGCATGTGATGCATGTAATATTCTTTCATATGTGCAATCCCGTAATATTCTTTCATACGTGCAATGCTTGTAATATTCTTTCACGACTGCGAGTCGATGTAATCTTCAATTAGAGCTTCTATAGTAGTAGCTTAGTTTGAAGAAATCAAGCATTCGGCACTCGAAAGAACGGTGATGAAGATGGAGATCCTCGCGCGACATGGAGATGGAGATCACCATGTGAAGGGGGCCATACTATTTCATTATATGCTATTCTTCTTGCTTTCATATGTGATATGTTTGTTTGATAGGATAGCATCCTCTCAAAATTAAGTAGTAATGATGCCCTTCCAAATGTTGCACCCGTCACCGTTATGCTCGTCAATGGTGGGTCACAAAGCGAGTGCCATTCTCTATCATAACACGAGGGGTATATGTCGACATATACATGCAGGAGCATTTGGTTTACTTAACAAGGCTATCAAAACAGTTTTGGGCCTTGGGGCATAGGTTGGCGCCGGGGCATGGAGATGCCACACCAACAACAAGAGTCACATAGAGATGTGATTAGCAAGGTGTTGCTTACCGATGTTACTAATTTTCTAGCGGTGATGCCAAAGCTCACTAGAAAATTAATTAACATGTGGATCTTGACCCAATACGTAACCTAGAGGGAAGGTGGAAAATACATAATGGGAGTCTAATGTTAAATTGTTTAACAATAGACATAGCATAAACATTGTGCTAAACTTTGCTTTTCTTTGTAGAATAAATGGCGGCTAATACTACACCGTACCTTTAATTTGCGATCTATTCTCGAAAAGGAAAAATTAAATGGAACAAACTTTATGGATTGGTATCGCAACTTGAGAATTGTTCTCAAGCAAGAGCGTAAGGAGTACGTTCTTGAAGTACCTTATCCGAGGATTTGCCTAATAACGCCACCGCAACCGCACGGAGGGCTTATGAGAAGCACACTAATGATGCCCTAGATATAAGCCGTCTCATGCTTGCTACAATGTCCCCGAGCTTCGAAGCAATATGAGAGCAGCGATGCTCACACTATTATTCGGGATGCGTGGCATGTTTGAGAACCAAGGTCGGGCCGAGAGGTTCAACACCTCAAAGTCCTTGTTTGCGTGCGAGCTTGTTGAGGGAATCCCGTCGATCCGCATGTGATAAAAATGATTGGCTATATCGAGAGTCCGGAAAAACTAGGTTTTCCCTTAGCCAAGAGTTGGCTACCGATGTGATTCTCCGCCGCTCCCTCCGAGCTTCGAGCCATTCATATTGAATTATCACATGAACAATATGGATAGAACCTTGGCTGAATTGCATGGGATGCTAAAGACAGTGAGGAGAGTATCCGAAAAACGGTCATCATGTGATGATGATGCGAAGGCAAAGCGCAAACCACCCGTCAAGAAACTTTGCACCAAGAGGAAGTTAACTCCCGATGAGATCGCGAGTGCCTCCAATGCAAAGAAGGGCAAGAAGGGTCGGCGGCATCGAGATGCCGTTTGCTTCTATTGCGAGGAGACAGGCCATTGGAAGAGGAACGCAAGAAGTACATGGAGGATCTCAAAAAGAAGCAAAGTACGACTTCGCTTCGGTATTAATGTTATAGACATTAATCTTGCTACTTCACCTACTGACTCTTGGGTATTTGATACGGATCGGTAGCTCATATTTGCAAATCGTTGCGGGAATGAGAAGAAGTAGAGGATTGAGAAGGGGCGAGGTGAACTGCGCGTCGGCAATGGAGCAAGCGTTGCTACGTTCTTGTCGGCACGATACCACTTCATCTACCTTCGGATTAGTTTTGGAATTAAATAATTGTTATTGTGTTCCAACACTATGTCAAAACGTTATTTTCGCTTCATGTTTGCAAGCGGAAGGATATGATTTTAGATCAATGAACAATGGTTGTTCAATATATCTCGAGATATGTTCTATTTTCATGCTCCATTGGTGAATGGATTGTACGTTTTGAATCTTGAAGCGTCTCCCATCTATAACATTAATACGAAAGGCAACTCTCTAATGATATAAACCCCACGTTTATCCGGCATTGTCGCTTAGGCCATATAAATAAGAAACGCATGGAGAAGCTCCATAAGGATGGATTGCTTCACTCTTTTGATTTTGAATCATTTGAGACATGTGAGTCTTGTTTACTTGGTAAGATGACAAAGGCACCTTTCACGGACACGTGAAAGAGCAAGTGACTTGTTGGCACTCGTACATACGATGTATGTGGACCAATGAGCTCAACGGCCGAGGTGGTTATCGATACTTCATTACCTTTACGATGACTTTAGTAGATATGGTTATATCTACTTAATGAGGCATAAGTCCGAATCCTTTGAAAAGTTCAAAGAATTTCAGAATGAAGTACATAATCATTTAGGAAAACAATCAAGTTTCTACGATCGGATCGTGGAGGGGAATACTTGAGCCAAGAGTTTGGTAATCATCTGAAAAATTGTGGAATTGTTCCACGTTGACTCCGCCAGAACTCCACAATGGAATGGGGTGTCCGAACGGAGAAATCGCACCTTGTTGGACATGGTGCGGTCGATGATGAGCCAAAGTGATCTTCCGTTATCCTTCAGGGGATATGCTCTTGAAACATTGCGCTCACACTAAATAGAGTTCCATCTAAGTCGGTTGAAAAGACACCATATGAGATATGGACAGGGCAACCCCCTGGTTTGTCTTTTCTCAAAATTTGGGGATGTGAGGCTTATGTAAAACGTTTACAATCGACAAGCTCACACCCAAATCGACAAGTGCTTCTTTGTGGGATATCCTAAGGAAACTAAGGGATATTACTTTTATAATCGGGAACAAGGCAAAGTGTTTGTCGCCCGACATGGTGTCTTCTTGGAGAAAGAGTTTCTTTCAAGAAGGGTTAGTGGGAGCAGGGTGCATCTTGAAGAAGTTCAAGAAACACCGAAAACGTTTCAGCGACCACGGAACCACAACGGGAGGAACAAAGTGTTGCCCCACCGGTTGTAGATACACCAGCCCACGGAGTGCGAAGATCACGTCGTGCGCCCGAGTACACGGTGCGGAACAACGTGATATATTGTTGTTGGACAACGATGAACCTAAGACCTATGAGGAAGCGATGGTGGGACCCAATTCCAACAAGTGGCTTGGAGCCATGAAATCCGAAATAGAATCCATGTACGACAATCAAGTTCGGAACTTGGTTGATCCACCGATGGTGTCAAAACCATTGAGTGTAAATGGGTTTTTAAGAAAAGGCCGATATGGATGGAAATGTTCACATCTATAAGGCGCGATTGGTGGCGAAAGGTTTTAAACAGATTCAAGGAGTTGATTATGATGAAACCTTCTCGCCCGTCGCAATGCTTAAATCTATTCGGATTATCCTAGCGATTGCTGCATATTTCGATTATGAGATATGGCAAATGGATGTCAAAACGGCTTTCCTGAATGGAAACCTAAGCGAGGATGTATACATGATACAACCTCGGGGTTTTGTCGATCCAGAATCGCTGGAAAGATATGCAAGCTACGAAAATCCATTTATGGATTGAAGCAAGCATCTCGGAGTTGGAATATTCGTTTTGATGAAGTAATCAAAGGGTTTGGTTTCATCAAAAATGAAGAAGAGGCCTGTGTTTACAAAAAGGTCGGTGGGAGCGCAATTGTATTTCTAATCTTATATGTGGATGACATATTACGATTGGAAATGATATCCCTATGCTAGAATCCGTCAAGTCTTCATTGAAAAATAGTTTTTCCATGAAAGACTTAGGGAGGCAGACATACATATTAGCATTCGGATCTATAGAGATAGATCCAAGAGGCTAATTGGATTAAGCCAAAGTACATACATTGACAAGGTGTTGAAAAGGTTCAACATGCATGATTCCAAGAAAGGTTTCTTGCCTATGTCACATGGCATCAATCTTAGCAAGAATCGGTGTCCTCGGACACATGATGAGCGGAATAAGATGGGTATGGTTCCATATGCTTCGGCAATTGGATCCATCATGTATGCCATGCTTTGTACACGCCCGCATGTCTCGTACGCTTTGAGTGCTACGAGCAGATACCGTCGATCCGGTGAAGGTCACTGGATGTAGTAAAGAATATCCTTAAGTACTTGAGAAGAACTAAGGATATGTTCCTAGTCTATGGAGGTGAAGAAGAGCTCGTTGTAAGTGGTTACACCGATGCTAGCTTCCAAACAGACAAGGATGATTATAGATCGCAATGCGGGTTCGTGTTCTGCTGAACGGAGGCGCAATCACGGAAGAGTTCCAAGCGGGATACTTGCGATTCTACAACGGAGGCCGAGTACATTGCTGCTTCGGAAGTGCAAAGGAGGCCGTTTGGATCAAGAAATTCGTTTCGAGCTTGGTGTGATGACTAGTACGACTGGTCCAATGTCTCTCTATTGTGACAATAGTGGAGCCATTGCGCAAGCCAAGGAGCCGAGGTCACATCGGAAGTCCAAACACATACTTCGGCGATATCATCTCATCCGCGAGATTGTGGACAGAGGTGATGTCAAGATATGCAAAGTGCACACGGATCTCAACATAGCCGATCCGCCAAAACCTCTCCCTCACCGAAGCATGAGGCGCACACAAGAGCAATGGGTATTAGATACTTACATGATTGACTCTAGTGCAAGTGGGAGATTGTTAGTGATATGCCCTAGAGGCAACATGGAGATGTTGGATATCACGTCAATGTTTATGTATAAATGAATAAAGTGTTATTCGGTTCCATGAAATAGACATCTTGTATTGATCAATAAGTACGTGACTTATTTATGAGACTCGATATGTATGAATCTATTTCTAAACGATCCTCGATCATATGTCATATTGTTGGAACAAATATGATTCTAAGATCGGCATGTTTATTGATTGATGATCATGTCTCATAGATCATGGGTATGGAGATACCAAATCAATAAACATGGACATATGTGTTAGAGAACACATTGTTGGATAGACCCACCATGAGACACTACAGAATCAATGTGCCATTAGTTGGTCTCGGGTAGTGTTGGTACAAAGTCCTTAGACCTGAGATCACCATGGATTCTAACATGTGTAGTAGCCTACTTTGGGACTACCAAATGCTATTCCGAATCGGTAGTTATAAAGGTAGTTTTCGGGTTTGCTATGAAACATGGAGTGGGATGTGAGTGATCAAGATGGAATTTGCCACTCCTTTGGAGAGATATCTCTGGGCCCCTCGAGGTAATGGATTATGGAAATGCATGGCATGCTAAGTTGATTGAGGAGTCAATCAACGACGATAATCCAATACGGTTCGAGTGAATGGTTAAGCTATTGAAGGGATGGCACACATCTTGCCTATAGCTTAACTGGTATCGTGAGGCAAAGGGATTTGTGTACACATTACAGGTTCGAGCCGATATTATATTCTTGTATACTATGGTGTCAATATGTGCTGCTAGGCGCCGCATTGACAGTGGCTGGCGAGTTGGACTCGAGCCGACGATCGGCTAAGTTAGACTATAGCCGAAACCGAGTATACCTGAACCTACGGGGTCGCACGCTTAAGGGGATAAGAACAGGCATTCGAGTTGGACTCGGATACGGCTCGATCGGATAGGGATCCGATCGGATAGAGTCCTATAGGCTTACGACGTGTGGGCGGCCAACTCTATGAGATACGGATGAGATCCGATTCAAAATAGAGTCCTAATCGTCCACTAGTCCTAGTCGGCCAACTCTATATAAAGGAGGGAGGGTGGAGAGCTGCAGCGAGGTCAATTGCATCGCGTGCAACGAAGTCGCCGAGATCAATCTCCACGAAAACCCTCCCCACTTTCGAGCCAAACCCTAGCCTTGCATCGCGTGCTAGCACACGGGTGTTCGGCGTTCGTCCCCGACGTGTGGATACCGGTAAGGCGCCGCTACGTTGCGCGCCGTTGATCGGCTTGGATCGGCGCAATCGGAGCGATCGGGCGTGGTGGAATCGGCTGCGGTCGGGCGCATCGAGCGAGGCGTGAGAACGCGGCCGGACGACTCGAATCGGCTGATTGGCGAATCGGCTGTCTCCGGGAATCGGCTACACTGTTCGGATCGGATTGCCCGATTGGCTATTCCGCCGCACTCTACTCCAATCGGTAACGATCTATCGGCCCTTACTTGCAAGTTTCTGGTTTGCACGGTAAAAGTTTTTGTTTTCGGCTAGCGTAGCCTCCGTGTAACCCTTCAAAGCCCATTTTGACTTAGGTCCTTTTCGTATATTTGGGTTTTCGAAAACACATCTCATTATAGGTCATATACGCATAGCCTAGACGATTTAAAATTACGAAGCGAACCTACAACTAATTTTGTATGCTAGCATGTAAACTTAAAAATTTAACTCAAAGTTCACATCCTCAGCCCAAGAGGAAAGTTAATACGAATCCAACAAATATAGGGTAGACACCTATACGTAGGAAGGCTACCTCAATTTTCTAGATTGAATCATATAGGATAAATTCATGAAGGTACCAAATTTTATGAACAACTTAACATGATTTTTGTGCAAATTAAACGCTAGGTTTGATGCCCCAAACAGATTAAATAAAACAGTCCCATAATAGGCCGAGTAATAACTTTAATCGGCTAAAATGCCAACTCACCCAAAAGACCATTAAAATGCACATAAGTATATACATGAAATATTTTATTAAAATACTAGGGTAAAAACCATGAATAAATATATTTTTTCTGGAATTTTATCCTCAGTTTAGGCCTCCTAAAAAATTCAAACTAGTTCCAAGCTACCCAAAATTTGTTTAATTTCTGGGAGCAAATTATAAATAATTTTTGAATGCAACAAAGGAAAATGGAACCTAGGGATGATCATCTACCCCCAGTAAAATTTTCACCAATTTACCATGCCCACAGATTAAGTTATTGAGCTCCAAAGTTTAGGGAGGGAAATAATTTCGAAAAAATAGCTAAAATCACTTTTCACTTGTGTCTCTACCCAGCCCACTCCAAGTTGCCTTGCCCTCTTCACCTTGGACCCACTTGACAGCCACTTGACCATGCTCCACCTGGGTACATGGTGTTTAACCACCCAAGGGATGCCTGAGAGAGAGAGAGAGAGAGAGAAAGAGAGGGCGAGTACACGCGTTGGCAACAGCACAGAGCACCGAGGTCGTCACCGCCAGCTCAAGCTTCACCATTTGAAAAACCCTCTTGCCACCACATTCTACATCCTTCCCTTATTGTGTTCCACGAAGAAACCAAGGGAGAGCACCTTGGAATCGCCGGGAATGGCTTCATCTTCTTCTCTACCGAAAGGTGCTCGATCGGTGCTATGACTTCTCAGGTGGGTATCGTTGCGACCTAAGCTCTGGAACATGATCCTCTCCCCATGCCTAATCCAACCGTGCTTTTGGTTTCCTGTGTTAAGATGTGGGAGATCACCAAAGCATGGACATTGCTGTCCATGGCGCCGCCGCTCGGGTTCGACGGTGTTCCGGCCAAGGTGGGCCAAGGCACGGCCGAGTCTCTGCGTCGCCAACTTCGCCTCAACTCCCTCATCGTTTCCCCTCAAGAATCCTGACCAACGGCGCATCGGGGAGGGAGATCAACTTCCTCTTCTTCGTCTCCGACCGTCGGCCCTCTTTTTGGATTCCCATCGCTACGGTGAGTCCCCGTTCGATTGCTTGCGTATGAAGCATCTCTAGGACCTACCGGACACCGTGCTTAAACTTGCTTGGTGCCTCGATGGCTGGATCGAGCCAACGCCGTGCAACCGAAGATTCTTGCCACCGTCGCCAAGTCCATCCATCGCCAAGACACCGACGGGCTCAGCAATCACCGGTCAAGATTCGGTAAGCATCCATGAATCCTGTGAACCCTCGTGCATGCCTTAGTTTGCACCAAACTGAGCCCTAACTCACTTCGTGCTCGTCGTTGACGCTATTCTGACCGTTGCAGCTTGCAAGAGGACCACCACCGGCTTCGCCGTGAACCCCTCCATGATTTTGCTCCTTGTTGCTCCATGCGAAACCTAGCCGCTCGTCGCCGACGCCGCCTGAAAGCTCACCGTCGCGCCACTGCCTCTGCTCACCCACACGCTGAATCACCGACAAGCGGGCCCCACATCATTAGGTGCCAAGAACTTTGTTTAGTAGAAGCTTAAAACTTGCGAGGTTTGTTTTGCAAAGCTTCACGGAATGACATGTGGGGTCATGGATCCATCTGTAAATACCTTAAAACTTGTAGACTCTTAGTGGAAATCAATTCAACACTTGCCCAGGGACCTCGGGTTCAGATTTCAAATAAAAATATATAATCACCTTGAGCCAAATTCCCTTAAAACTATTATTGAGAAACTGATGTAATTTAGGTAGGCTGAAATTTAGAGATTTATGTAAAATTCATTTTAATTACTTTTTGAGTAAACCCAACTCCTGCAGAGTCACTTAAATACATACGTTCATGTTATAAAATAAAAATATATGCTCACTGTGTAGTAAAGTCACTTACATTTATATACGGAATAAACCCTGTTTTGCACCCTCCAACTTGTAGAAATTGTAGAGAATTTATTTTTAACCCATTTGAAGTGAATTAAGTTTCCATTACACCAGCAAGTAGTGAACTTCAATTAGGCAAAATAAAATATGGCAACTCATGTACTAAAAATGTAGAAAGACCCTAAGTTAATTTAGGTGCTAGTCACAATAAATAGACCAAGCACTATATGTATCTATATACATAGATGTAGGTATAAATTGTACCCTAGCTCACTCAAATCCAATTAAAACTTGTCAAACCAGTGGAGCCATAATTCCAACCCCACTCACTAAGATTTAGGGCACTTAGCTCATATAACACTATCTAGGACAATATGCTAAGAAAATAGCCTAGAACACCATCTAGCTTGCAAAGTGTGTGGTAGGATAATATAAACCCTAGAAATATAAACTAAGATTAAATGGGTTAACTAAACTATTCATTTATATACATCCTTAGCAAAAAAACAAGTTCTGGACCCAAAACACTAAAGCCATATATATAGAACACTATAGGCCTAGAACCCGTCGTAAATTTGTAAAATGCCTAAGAAATTCATAATAACTCTAAAAATTATGAAACCAAATGTGTTAGTCTTAGAAAACAAATCTCCACACCTCTGTGACTTCAAATTAATAAAAATTGAATTATAGCAACACTGTCCACACAGCACCTGATCCTATGCCGCTACGACCCGATAGAACTTCTAAAATACATAACTCCTAAATGGGATAAGATAAAATCAAAATTGTTTCACCTAAATTTATTTTAGAGCAGTATATACTCAATATGAAAAAATCATGCATTTTAGAGCATTATGGATTTCCGCCTATTTCTGGTATTTTAATTGCATACCGTATATTTTGTTTAGACGATTGCATAAATGAACGAGTGAAAGGTGTGCTAACATTTTCTACAGATCAAGGCAAGTTCTTCTCCTCCTTCCTTTGAACACATTGAATTCCATGTTTTGAGGGATGAAATTATTTGTTTGCAAACTTGCATGTGAATCTAGAATGTATCGGTATTTTAAAAATTGGGTATAGTCGATATGACCTACTTGTTGCATTTTCCTTCCCTGATAATTTAAATCCTGGCTGTTTGTAACGCTAGAAATGGTTAGAGTACTTATCTTGTGCTCGAATGGGTTTAATCATGTTTTCTGCAATACTTGCTTAGCGCTGCCTAGAGATTTTGCAAATACTCGTTCCATCTATAAATATTATGTGTGAATTTCGTTAAAGAGAACCCTTACTGGAATGGGTTGAATTTGATGATTATTTGCGAACTAAAATGTGTAAAAATGTAGTTTTGACTTGGGCGGCAAGTGGCGTGCAATTGATGTATTTGCATTGCCGATAGGAGGAGTGTTTGCCCGAGTACGTAAGGACCAAACTTGTGTCACCAAGTTAAAGTTTACCGTACAACCACATGTGCTAAGTAATGTTAATGTAATCCGTAATTGTTTCATATTCTAGTTGTATTTACTTTGTATGCTCATGCTTGAGAAGAAAGTGTGAATCTAACACACATCTTGGGAGTTAGGTTCACATGAGTATGAGTTAGGAATAATTGAGATGTTGTAGATCTTTAGCTATCTTTGTCAAGTCTCCTGAGTGTGTAACACATCTGGTCGCCACCTTCAAGTGGTTTGACGGGCACACTTCAGGCTGAAGTTGACTGGCAGGCTAAAGGCCCAGCAATGTCTCACTTATCCCTCTCTCGGGACGACGGACGTTTAGTTATGTCTGTTGGATGACTTGAAGAGAATCGCTTCATCTTGCAAACATAACGGAAGGTTTGGGTCATACCCTGACAATCCTGAGTCACTATCTCTCACATGACGATGTACATATGCATTAGGAACATCATACATGTATTAACTAAATAATTTTTTCCTTGTCAGAATTGCTTGATCCAGTTGTCCAAGCAAAACAATCAAATGACAGATTGCTCAGGCAAATAGATCATCTTCGACGAGATAGCGAAGGAGAGCAACCAGTACTGGGTAGAGGAGGGGAACAAGGATCCCAACCAGTACTTGAACAAAGAGGGCAACAATGAGGGCAACACTAAGGGGAATGTGGGCACCCCAGCCATTGGAGAGAAGAGGGCACGCGAACAACACGGTGTCACTTGGAAGATTAAGGGTCGACATAGCATAACTGAAGTGGCACAGGACTGTTGACCATGTGCCCTAGCCGACGCTGCAAGGAAGTTTGTGGCACACAGCGGAGGGATAGTGAGGGATCATGTGCCCATCAGCACGGTGAACTGGTGCCGAGCAAGGACAGAAGCGGATGAGCAAAGCTATCTCCCGGACATAGAGAAAGAGATGTTGTGGTCCAGAATGCTGGAGACCTTCATGATCCCTAAGACAAAACAAGCCAAGGTGATGGTATGGACACTAAAGAAGATGGCTGAACTGTTCATGATCTTTAAGAAAGAATTACACAAGAAGTACATCCTGAAAGGACACTTGACTTTGACAAATTCCCAAAGTTGCGAGATCATTGGGATGCTTTTGTGGAATACAAGACAGGAGAGCAAGCGCAAGCGCTGATTGAGAAGAACAAGGCCAACGCAGCTAAAAAATAGTACCATCACAAGCTAGGATCAGATGGCTATTAGAAGGTAGTGCCAAAATGGGAGCAAATGGATGCCGATCTCATAGCTAGAGATACCGTTCCAGCCACAGCTGACTGGTCGGAATGAGCGAAGCATTGGTACTACACTCACGACGGATCACTCAATCCTGCTGATGGCTCCCTAAACTTCGGCGATGCGATCCAAGAAGCCGTCAGAAGATTGAGTGATGTAGTGGAGGCCTTTGCCTCGGGCTCATTCCAGCCTGACAGAGAGAAGGACGAGCTTACGCTCGCACTCCAAAACCTTGAGTATCCAGGATAAACGCGAGGAAAAAGGAATCGTTCCAAGGAAATATTGATTCCAAGAGGACCTCCGCACCTACAGGAGTCGCATGAGGAGCAAGCAAAATATGGATGTGAAGCTAACAGATATGGAGCACCGACTCATGACCTACGATTAGAAGATCGAAGAGATAGTGTCAAGAAAGGTGGAACAACGGCTGGCCGAACAGATGGCCAAACTATGGAGCCAGCAAATTAGCCAAGCAGATCCAGGCCAAATAGAGCAGCAGCGCAGTAGTGTTGATGAGAAAATTCTCTCACGTGCTGCCGTGGAGATTTGCTTAGCTCCAGTGCAGGTCCGTCCTTGGCTACCTGTGATGATCTAGGTGTGCCAATTGGTTTGATCTGCTAACCAATAAGAAAGAATAAACAGATACATGCGTTAAGGTTAGAGTTAGATCCTACCGAATCGGCTCAGGAAACCAACCTGCATATAATTGCTTTCTCGAAGCATATTTAAACTAAGTGACTGGGATAGATCGGCTGTGCCGAGATAGTATGAATCGCTTAACCTAAATATACATTAAGATAATGAATATATGAGTTCGTAACCTAGCCGATACTGCAGGTCTAACGTAAAATCGGCTCATACTCTGATATATCTTATAAAAAGATAAACCTAGATCAATCGGCTATCAGCTGATGCCAATGGACTGATACTGGCTTAAGGCATTTAACTAGATCGAGATCTTAATATAAGAGGCGGCTCTAATAGATCAATAGCAAATAATACGAAAGAAATATTGGAACAGATAAGGCCGGCTAAAACCCCGGCACTGTCTCCACAAATTTATATAGGGCCGAATAGATCATAATACTTCTAAAAGCGACTTAATAGGTCATGGATGATGCATCATTAAGTACAAAAAGATAGCATTGGATCTAAATGAACCGACGTAAACCCTGCAAGACGGTGGATACAACATATAATCCAGGCCAACATCTAGATCTAGCTCTATCGGCTGCTGCTTCCTGAGAAGAACAAGCCGATGACAAGATAGATCTAGACATTGTTCTAGATTATATGCCGTATATGATAATTTGCGCGGTTTATAACATTAAACCTAAAGTGTCATGATGATGGAAACACTAGAATCGACGAAATAAACCACTAAACGACAAGCATTTACCTTAATCGGGGGTCGAAACGATGCAGCCCGAGCCTGATCAAGAACTCGTCTAAAAGAAAATAAGAGGCGATGCGCCGAGATTGTATTGGTTGTGATTCCTTGTTTACAGGGGTCGCGGGACCTATTTATACCCAAGAATAAAACTACCCGTGCAAGACACGGTTTCTATCTAATCTACTATACATGGTACGACAATATCCCGGGACATGGTGCCCTACCGCATTACAATAGGAAATCTAAATAAATCACTAGTTTACAGATACAATTGACGTTATAGGAATCTATCCATAGATGACAATATCTTTTAACGCGCAATTTGGGAACCGAATCCAACTCCTTATCTCTACGCTTTCCATCGGGATTGGTCCCACTTCAACCCTGACTCAAAATCGGCTATCGGCTACCCTAGTCCGATTCGCTCTCATATGAGTGGCTCCGTAGCCGATTTGGACTCAGCCGATTTTGTTTCCGTCTCTTCTCAGATCGCATACCTTCGTTGATTCTGCTTCAATTTCTGCTTCAAACTCGGGGATTAGGTTACCAAATTTGGTCGTTAACACATGCCCCCAAGTCCGCGATATGAAATGTTGCGGATTTTAGACGATACAAATCCTAGGCGCAATCCTAGCGTGACTCTGCTTTGACCGTTACAAAAATTCTTTAAATACCGCCCTTACGGCCGCCAAACAAGTCACGCCGTCAAACAAATAGCCACCTCAATAGACATCCTCAAGCTCTCCGGCGACCCATCCAGCCTTCAGGACCCTCAGCGGCGATTTCCTCCTCCGGCGACTTCCATTCACAAGATGGCTTCCTCCGCCGCCGCCGCTGCCACATCGGCGCCACACCTGCTGAGTTCCCCGAGGTACGCCCTAATTTGCTAAAAACCCCTTCTTTACCGCCTGGACATATAAATATGCATTCTAGGGTTTTCAATTTACGAACTTGTCCTGCTTTCCGATTGTAGCATCTGTCCCATCAGATAACCATCCCCAGCCTTGTCCAGAGCAATAGATACTTTCTAGTTCCTATCGACAACAAGGACCCCACTGAGATAATAATAGCTAAAACCGATAGGATGCCCTATAACATGAAGAAACCCTCTCTAAGTCACTGGTCTGGAACCTTTAAATCTTGGCCGTCCATGGATAAATCCTGGCCTGAATGGTATAAGAGGATGCAATCGGCCAAGCAAACCCACTGGGAAGAAGTAGGGATAGCTCAATGTTTAAATCTGTCAATGGCCGATATGGAAAAAGATGAACCGCTGATGTCCGCCGTGACTTACTTCTGGAATGATACTCTAAATGCCTTCATGTTTCAACAAGGTCCAATGACCATTACCCTAGCCGACGTAGTAATGACTACTGGATCAAACTTCTTGTCGTTGGCTAACCCTGAAGAACTGACTAGAAAAGGCCAACGCCAGTTTATGACCAAGGCCATAGGGGATGGAGTGGTTACGTGGCCATGAACATGAGGGATGGACCAGTCAGCCCCAGGGAACACGCCGCATTTCTTATGATGTGGCTGAAAGAATTTGTGTTTTGCGGCTCAAGCTGTGGGCCGACTGCCAATTGAAAAGTTGTAGCCGAGGCCCTAGTAGACAAGAAAAAGATCCCTCTGGGCAAATTATATCAAACCTTCCACCAAGCAGCTGCCAAGATAGCCGCTGACGCCTCTGTCAACACTGGGGTTCGTGGTGGTTTCTTCAGATCTGGCTAGTATTGATGACCCAAAAAGTAGCCGGTCAGCCACCTTTGACTGAAGCGCATTTCTCGCGACTAGAGCCGACTGAAGATGATGAGGGAAATGAAATAACCACCACGAGGTGTCTGAGCTACGGAGAAGCAGCGACCATGCATGCCGGATCAAAACAATCGGCCGAACTGCTAGCCGAGTGGTTCGTGTCCTTATATGATGGATTTGCAAAGGACAACTGCTGCTGGTATAGTTACAGAGATCGGTCACTCTTCGAGCTGCCTGTCGAATTCAACTTGGAGGAGATCAACTCAGATGACTACCCCAAATGGAGAGAACTGTTCACAACTGCCATTACGCCTTGTATTCTGCCGACTGGAATCCATCAGGGCCGATCAGGCAACTCGGACTTGGGCAACTGCCCATCGGCTGCTATTACGCTGATAAGATTGAAACAAGGGGAATCATAGACCAGGCCCCAATTATGAGCAAGTTGATGGATATAGCTGGTCCCCCCTTGGCAGTATTGACACCATGGTGCTTGCCTACAAGAAGAGAGCAGCCTACGACCGTTGGTGGGTCGAAATCGAGCACCACATTTTTCACCAGCGGTCCTTTTACTACATCACTCTGCTGCTACCAGATGAAATCCCTTCGGTGAGTCCTGAACTCCAAACTATTCCTTCTTCTCAGATCATCGGCTGATTTAACCTGCTAACACTTGAACTTCTTCCCTCTTGCAGGAAACAGAAACAGAACGGCCGACGGTGAGTAACTCAGGCATTCCAATCGAGTATAGCCTAGGTGTTCTACCAAATGGATGCGGGCTAGCTCCGTCGGCCATCGGTTGGGACGCGCCCAAATTGAAGACCTTGTTGCATGGACAGACACGGCAGCCGTTGGCCTGGCAAAAAAGAACTGCCCCAAGCGCGAAGCCATCGCTGCACCTGCCAAGAAGCAAAAGAAAAGGCAGCCGATCACGTCAGCTGACAGCCTCCCGTCGGTGGATCCCAGCGTCGACCAAGTCCTGAACAAGGAGGTTGCAGACGAAGAAATGTCAGTGACTGTTGGAGCAGCGACCGAATCGAGTGATTCGAGCCATAACTCGATCAGTCCTCTAGCCGACAGCCCGCAGTTCCAAGTCCTCCCACGAAGAAACAACCGGTAAGTCCTCGTTCTACTATATTCGGCTTTAACATAATACTAATTTGTTTAGGTCAAGAAGTTGGCTCGCCGTCCTCCGCGTCGCACTCCACAAGTAACCATTTCCTTCGACTTGCATTTAGCTTATCAATCCCAGCCGATTTAACAACTGACACTTATCTTTTCTTTTGTAGCCTCCTCCATCTCTGTCGGCTGCCTCCTAGGTGTCATGCGAGCACATGGCATGGGCTGTGGGTGGCCAAGAAATTGGGGATGTCACAACGCTGGCCGATGAGCCAGTTGGTGCAGCAACTTCGGCTGGTGATCCCATTGAAGAGGACACCGCTCCCGTCGACCCGGCCAAAGTTGGAAAAGAGGCCGATCCGATGCCTGCAGTGAGAGTAAGTTTTACCCTCATCCTTCTCCTTGCAATATCTCGAACAATCGGCCGCTCCGATCGTAGCTTAACCCTATTGTTTCCTTTGTGCAGCCCCTGGCCGACTTGCTCTCCTTTGATATCAAGGAGTTTCTTGGTGAGGAAGAAGGGGAAGCCACCAGTCCGGATAAAGCCCCAGTCGATGAGCTAAAAGAAAAACTTCAAGACATACGCCGTCGGCTGGACATTGATACAGACAGGCTGATGGAAGAATGCGGGTCGGCCAAGTCTCGATTCTTCGAAATTGAGGACCAGCTTCCTGAAGATATAGCCGCCAAGGTCTCTGTTGCCGTATGTATCGATCTGCATTGGCCAAGGCTTGGGCGTGCAATGCAACGCATGATTGAAAGGCTTGCCCAAGCCGATGTAACCGCCAAGATCCAGGACACTGTCAAGAATATGGAGGCTAAAATGGCGAAGTTGAATGAGCTGAAGGCTGGCCCAACTACTTCTCAGGCCCAGATCGCAAGCTTGAAGTCCGAAGAAGCCGACTTGATGCGGCGGCTAGAACAATGCCGAGCCAACATTGCTGCCGAGGAACAGGTGCTGGCTGATTTGCCGAAAGCTACTGAGGACCAAACAGGCAAATTGATGGCAATCATCAAATATCGAAAGAACTTCATAAATCAGCAAAAGTAATCCCGGCTCCAATGCGAAGATCAAGCGGTGGTCGACGAAATAATGGCAATCCAAACTACTGCCATTTCGGCCATAGATGCATTCTTGGCCTTGTAACTTAGACTTGAACTCTTTACACTTGATGTAATCAGCCTGAACTGGCTTTTTATGTAATCGGCTTGTACATCGGTTTTACTTTTTGATTGTCGATACTTCTGAATACTTCAAAATGCGTTGAAAACCTGAAAAATTTTCTCTTGGTATTTGCCCTCTTGATTGGTGTATGTATGTGCCCCCTAATTTTGTTGACGTCGCGATGTTAACAAAATTACTAACTTGACACAATCCTTCTACTTGTATCATCGTCGTTGGCTGAACCTAGCCGATTGTAGAAAACTAGGGGAAAAACATAGCGTAAAAATGACCTAGGGACGATGCTTGCACAAGTCAAGACATCGACTAACACAAATCGGCAGCAATCGGAGCCAAATCATGAACTGATCCAAACACTTGGGTAGTATTTTTTAAATATTTTCCATTCAGAGCCCTTCCAAATACCTCTCCATCCAATCCTTCTAACATATAGGCCCCTTTGGAGACGCATCTGCGGATCTTGAAAGGCCCTTCCCAATTTGGATACCACTTGCCGAATTTATTATCTCTTGATCCAATCGGCAGTACCAACTTCCAAACGAGCTCACCCTCTTCGAAAGATTTAGGCACAACATTCTTGTTGTAGTGGCGGGCTACTCGTTCCTTATCTCTTGTTACTTTTCCAAGGCCCTCATCGTTGACAAAGCTAGGTCTTTCGATTCATCCACCATCAAGTTATAATAGTCATCGGCTGTGAGCTGGTCTTGTAATTGAATCCGTCTTGAGCCGATGATGTTTTCCCAAGGCAGAACTGTTTCGTGCCCATAGACCAATTTTTATGGAGGGACTTAGATAGATCCATGGCATGCCATCCGATAGGCCCACAGTGACTCGGCTAATCGGCTGTGCCATTGTTTGGGGTACTAAAAAATCTTCCTCTTTATCAGTCTAATCAAACTTTTATTTGAAGCTTCTGCTTGCCCGTTGGCATGTGCATAGTATGGAGAAGAATTAAGTAACTTGATCCCCATGCCGTCGGCAAACTGAAAAAACTCGTCCGATATGAAGATAGATCCCTGGTCTGTTGTTATTGTTTGTGGGACGCCAAATCAGTAGATGATATGCTCTTTAACAAACTTGATTGCGTCCCTAGAATCAACCTTTTTCAAAGGAATTGCCTCCATCCATTTCGTAAAATAGTCTGTTGCCACCAGAATGAATCTATGTCCTTTGCTTGAGGGTGGATTAATCTGGCCGATCATGTCGATACCCCATCCTCTGAACGGCCAAGACTTTATGATTGGCTTCATAGCCGATGCTGGTGCTCATTGTATGGCTTTGAATTTCTGACAATCCTGGCAACCTTTGTAATATTTGAAATAGTCCTCCAGCATCGTTGGCCAAAAGTACCATGCCCTCCGAAGCAACCACTTCATCTTGTGAGCCAATTGATGCGTGCCACATATCCCTTCATGCACTTCTCCGATAGCCACCTTGGCTTGATCGGCGCTAAGACATTTGAGCAGCACACCATCGATCGTCCGATAGTAGAGATCTTCATTGAACAAAACATATCTTAAAGCATTGTATCGCAATTTCCTTGAAGCCGATTGAGAAGGGTTCTGTAAATAGCTGTAGACCTCAAACCTGCAATCGTCGGTTGTCATGGCAGCAACTTCTATCTCAACTTCTTTTATCATCGGCCTGTAGCCTGATGCCCTTTGAGCTAAATCATTGGCTTCTGTATTCTGCTCTCTAGGGATGTGTTTTAGTCTGACTAGCCAAAAGTTGTCCATCAATTCTCGGCATTGTTGATAGTAGACCATCAGCGCATCGTTCCTGCATTCATACTCTCCTGACAACTGGCTGATGACCAACAGTGAATCTCCCATTATTTCGATTGCGTCGGCTTCGACTTCTTTGAGAAGATGCAATCCCTTGAGCACCGCTTCGTATTCGGCTTGATTGTTTGTAGCATGGGGATTAATTGAGAAAGCGAATGCAAAACTAGCCCCCCTTGGTGAAATAATTACTAAGCTGATACCGCATCCGCTTGTACATGCTAAGCCATCAAACGTTAATGTCCAAGGCATGATCTCGACTGAGCCGATTGAGTCATCTCTGTGTTCCACAATAAAATCAGCTATAGCTTGTCCTTTAACTGCCCTGGGTGCTTGATACCTTAAATCGAACTCTGTCAAAGCAAAAATCCACTTTCCAATACGTCCCTTTAACAGTGGAGCCGATAGCATGTATTTGACTACGTCGGCTTTGCATACTATTATGCACTCGTTAGATAGTAGATAATGCCTTAACTTTGTACATGAAAAATATAGGTACAAACACAACTTTTCCACGGGTGAATACCTTGTTTCTGCATCCAACAACCGTCGGCTGAGATAAAAGATAGCCTTTTCCTTGCCTTTAGCCTCTTGGATTAAGACTGAGCCGATTGATTCATCATCGGCTGATAGGTACAGCTTGAACGATATCCCTTTCTGTGGAGACATTAGAACTGGGGGTGAGCTTAAGTAATCCTTGATGTTGTCCAATGCCTTCTGTTGCTCTGCTCCCCATGTGAATGCTTGGTCGGCCTTCAGCCGAAGCAGTGGTGTGAACGACTCCATCTTTTCTGAGAGTTTGGCTATAAACCGCCTGATGAAGTTGATCTTGCCGATCAGAGATTGCAATTGCTTATTGGTGTGACCTCGATGCCTCTTTCGTGAACAAGAAAACCTAAAAACTGCTCGGCCGACACGCCGAACGCGCACTTCAATGGATTCATCCTGAGGCCATACTTTCTTGTTCGCTCCAAAACTTGTCTAAGATCGGCTATGTGATTTTCTGCTTCCCTGGACTTGACAACGACATCATCAATATAAATCTCTACCAGGGAGCCGATCATATCATGAAAAATGTAATTCATGGCCTTTGATAAGTTGCTCCAGCGTTTTTCAACCCAAACGTCATGACAACCCATTCATACAAGCCGATTGCTCCTAGGAATCTGAAAGCAGTCTTGTGAATATCTTCTTCGGCCATAAAAATCTTATTGTAGCCTGCATTACCATCCATGAAACTTATTATCTTGTGGCCGAAAGCAGCATCCACTAGTAAATCGGCTATGGGCATTGGGTATTTGTAACATCCTGAAAATCGAAGGAGTAGAATTCGGAACGTGAAAATCGGAACTCGCAAAAACTTTTTGGAATCATTGCTTCTTATCGTGTTCTTCAGTTTTATTTGCCACTTCAGTTGCGTAAGAATCTCTTCTGGAATTGCTTTGAAAAGAAGTGGAATTAAAACCCTAGCTTGAGACCCCTGCTGGGGGAAATAATTTAAAAAAAAAATAAATATATAGATATGAATTTGGGGAGGAGTAAACATATTAATTTTGGAGATTTGCAAAGGATTCTTGGAAATAATATGTTTTGATTTAAACCCTAACTGGTGGAAGAAAAGTAATAAACATTTGGATTTGAAGATGAAGATATTTTTGACAAAGAGATATGAATTAAAAAAAATAATATATATAATAGGAGATCCCAAATTATTGATTTTTAAAAGAAAGAAATAAAAATAGGAAAAATATATTTTGAAAAATAGAAAGTGGGAAAAAGTTTGGAAATATAATTTCAAAATTATTTTGGAAATATTGAAGTTTATTTTGAATTTTTAGAGTGGAAGGTAATGGAAATAGAAAATGGGATTTCAAAATTCGGGAAAATAGAGAAAGTACACTTGTTCATGCGTATGCGGGTGTTCGACGGCGTCCCCGCCCGCGCGCACGCTCACCACGCGTCGCCGCGCCGTGCTCGGCGCCGCGTCACCAAGTCCTCGCACAACCGCCGCGCATGCACACGCATCGCCACGCACCCGCGCCATGCCGTCGCCACGCCGCTGACGTCGCCGGGATTCGCCCGTACGCCAGCGCATGCGCTCACCGCCGCCTCGTCGTCGCCAGACCGATCCGCCGCCTCCCTAGCCCAACCGCGCCTCAAAACGGACTCCCCGCGTCATGTAGATGGTGTAGGATTGGTTAGATGCCGAGCTCGAACCCCTCGCCGTCGTTCGGCCATGCCGCGCCGTCGGCCTCGCCGGAAAGTGAAGAAGAAAGAAAAGGAAAGAAAGGGAAGAGAGAGCGAGAACGGCTCGCTGGCTCGGTGGTTGAGCCGAGCCGGGAAAGGTTAGGGCACGAGTTCGATCCCGGCTTAGGCAAAATATTTGAAATTTTTTTTTATTTTTATTTTTCTAAGGAGATTAAAAATGAGAATAAGTTTATTAAAAATCCTGGGAAAATATTTATACTCCTCTAAACTATTCTAAGACTCTATTTACAATGATTTTGCACCTTTTAAAAGGATTTATGTATTTACTTTTAAATTTCCTTGCAAGAAATTATGAAGTTTATATTTGCTTAGACTTTGAACTTTTAACCTAATAAATTTCCAAAATATTTGTGTACCTTTGTGAGGCCCATTTATTCACTTAGTTTATATTCACAAATCTAGGATCGTTTCCAAGAATTTTAAACTATCTCATATAAATTCCGATCAACCCTTTTTGCGACATATACGTTCGATATTTAAATTGCTTCATAAAATCCTCCGTAATTCGATTAGGGTCGTAGGGGAAGATGATTTGGAGGAGTTCTTTATGATTTTTCATGCCTTTTCGTTCGTTCTTATCGGATTTTAACTGGAATCTATTTTTCTTTTCCTTTTCGCTCGTATGATTAGCGACCGAAGAGGCGAACGCTAACCCCGCAGGAGACCCCACTCAAGAAGCGTACGAGCAAGGCAAGTCTTCACACCCTTTGAACATATTGATCCCAATTGCGAAATGATGTTATTTTACACTCTAAACATGCATGCTTTACCATGTTACCTATATTTGTTGTGCCATTCCTTGCTATTGAGTACCATTAGAATTACTCCTTGTAACTCACGATGTGATACAAAGAACCGAAGCATAACTTCGGTAAACCTTAGCCATGCTATACTTAGCTTTATGCATACTCATGACTTTATGAAAAAGCTTTGTGCTTGGGCAACTACCTTAGGGGAGGTAGTTGAGATTCGGCATGTGGAGACATGAGCGCCACATGACCATGATGAATTACATTTGATGAAAATTTGAAGTACTAAACAAATGTTTTAGGCGGCGGCCGGATGATTTGGGTGGATTCGGAAAAGGCAAGTGCCGACCACTGGTCAATTAAGGACCGAGCCATGAGATAGCGGAAACGAGCCGTACAACCGTACTTCTCGAATGGGTATAGACCTAGGCGACTAGATAGCCGAGCGGAGGCGTATCCTTGCATAGATGGTTCTCTATGATGTGGTTATGGGATGAGGATGAGGCTGCGGCCTTGTTATGAATGGTGGGACTGAACCGATGTTAATTAAACTTAAAGACCTGAAAAGACTTCCCTTACCCCGGGTGCGCCAGAACTCCTCTCACTGCTAGAAAAGGACGGCTAGAGTGCATGAGGGCTTAAGTTCATGGAGCGGATGCGCCAAAGCAAGGTTATCGAAAGGCTTTGCCGTGACCGTCTCATGTGTTGAGGCGTAGGCTCATTTGTTGGGCTGTCGCGGAGTACGGGTAAAGTGTACATCCACTGCAGTGTGAATGAATCAATCTATTCGAATAGCCGTGCTCGCGGATATTGAGCATCGTGACAAGACTTTCGCTTGGCTAGACTTGAACTTAAAAATACTGGGATGGGTTGCATGATGATTTTATTTGCTGGTGGATCAACTTCTCGAGGATGCGAGAAGGGGTGGACTCCCAGAAAATCATGACGAACCGGAGGCGGGAAGCCATCCTTGGAATCACGACGGATGGTAGACAGAACCGTCGCCGGGTTAATGAACTATGAAATTAAAACTTGATTTGGCTAGACGATAGGCTTGTGAAAAGAATTGTGAAAACTGGCTTTACGCAAAAATAACCCTAGCCATGTTCTTTGAGTAATCTTATCATATGCATCTATTCTGTGTTGACTTGCTGAGTACGGTTGGTACTCACCCTTGCTATACGCACAAACCTCCAGCTGATGGAAATGAAGATCCAGAAGACCCCTACGCGTACTACCCGGAGGGCGAGGGAACTGACGGCGCATACTAGACCTTAGTCCCGGTCGTTGCCTGTGGCAATGGACAAGCCGCTGCCTCTTTCCGCTGCCTTATCTAAACTCTGTTTTTATATTGTATTCGGACCATAGGGTCCTGTGGGATGAACAATGCCTTCGGGCCTATTTATGTAATAATGGTATTGTAAGACTATTCGTGCATGTGCACTTGATTATCCAGTACTGCATTCGTGGGTACCAACTACTTGATCCAGGGAAATGGTACTATGAACACGAAAGATTCCCGACTCAAAATCGGGGGTCCACAGTATTCGTCCTTAGGTGTAGCCTTGTTTAAGTCCCTGAAATCGATGCACACTATTGACGAGAAATCTCTCTCACGCGCTGGCCTGGGAGATCTGCTTGACTCCAGTGCAGGTCCTTCTCGGCTGCCTACAACGTGTAGAGCGTGCCAGTTGATTTGATCTGCTAATCAACAAGAAAAACAAGGTAGTGTTCGTTAAGCGTTAGGTTAGATCCCCCACGGGATCGGCTAAGTAAACCCATGGATGTATATATACTATTCTAGACCATATTTGGGCCAAGCGACTTGAATATACCGGACACGCCGAGACACATCAGCTGCCCGATCCAAACATAGCGAAGAATAATGAATATACAGATCAATGGCCTAGCCGATACTGGGAAACTAACATCGAATCGGCTAGTACTCCAACGAATCTCATGTGAAGATAATATTCCTAGTCAAACGTATAAGCAACATCCACCAAGAACACGATCTGGACATAAAAGATAATCCTAATACAAATCTAGTAACAATCACGTTAAAAGAAACACATTAGGGCAAATAAGGTCGGCTGAAACCCCGACGCTATCTCTAGGTAATGTAAATCCCAGAAGAACAGATTACTGATAGTTCTAAAGACAATAGTTCAAACCTGATGCAGCATTAAGTATCAAAAGAAACATCCAATCTATTACTACCGACTTACACTCCGTGAGATGGTAGATACCACATACGAACCAACCAAACCTTAGACCTACCCCTGTTGACCATATACCCTTGACGAGATAGGCCAACTACAAGATAGATCTAAGCATTGACCTGATTCATATGCGTTATATGATATACGTCGCAGTAAAACCACTGATTCTAATGTATCATTGCGATGGAAGCATTAGAAACAAATAATCGTACCACTAATAACAAACATTTACCTGAGTCTTGGGGATCAAGACGATGCAGCCCAAAGCCAAACAGAGTGTTCGTCTAAAGAAAAGGATGGCGATGCGTCGAAGATTAGATTGATTGAATCGTCTTGATACAGAGGGTCTCGGGTCCTATTTATACCCAAGATACAAATATCTATAACAACCCTGGATTCTATCTAAACAAATATTTAAACATCATACTATCCCTAGCGGGACCCATACCGTGTTACAACTAACAATTTAACAAATCTCTAGATTACAGATACAATTGCCGTTACAGGACTCTATCCATAAGTGGCAATATCTTTAAACGCGCAATTAGCAACCGAATCTTCTATTTATCTTCAAGTTTCTGCACTAAACACGGTTTCATCTCTTCTGAACTCAGAATCAGCTGTCGACTGCTTCCATTCGATCCATCCTCAGCCGATTAGTCGTGCAGCCGATCAGTCTTTTAGCCGATACGATCCCTGTCTTCAGCCGATCCGATTCCACTTTGCCTTTTCAGCCTTAGGAACCCAATTACCAAATTCCAGTGTTAACACATGCCCCCCAAGTCCGTAATATGAAGTGTTGCGGATTTGCTCGCCTATTCAAACTCCTGCTTCCTTCTTGGCCTAAACCGTTTCGGCTTCTCCCCAAGTGCTTTTTAAATATCCACCTTCCTCGGTCGAATCGCCTACGCCCTCAACGTGCGCTCGGCTTTCTTCTCGAACAAACTTCCTGCCTTTCTCTCTCTCCTCCGGCGACCCCATCGGCGTTCGACATCTTCCCCCACGTTCTTGAAACTCACCTTCGCCCCCGAACTCCCGATGGCCTCCGCCGCCGCATCGAGTACCTCTAACTCGCCGGCCACCACTGTTGCTCCGGCCACAGCCACGGCGCCATCTGTTGCCGCTACCGCAACTGCTCCAGCCACCGCTACGACTGAATTTCCCCAGGTACTCCCTACCGATTTACAATTTTATTTTCAATCTGCTTCTTCAAATATCCTCGTATCAATGATTCGTTCGTCGATTTTATTTTTTGTAGCATTTTATCCCATATTCTTACCAATTAGTACTTTTCCTGTCCCGAACCGTAAAACACCATCATTCCTAACTAGTACTTTTCTCCCCTTCTTCGAACTGTAGCACCTGTCTCATCAAATACTCATCCCCAATCCGACACAAGAAGAGACGTATTTCCTCGGACCTATCGGCAACACAGACCCAACTGATGTAATTGTAGCCGAAAACAACCGCATGCCTTTCAACACTGCCAAACCATCTCTCTCCCATTGGAACGGAACATTCAAAGCTTGGCCATCTACTGAGGCAGCCTTGACTGAATGGTATAAAAGGATACAGTCGGCCAAGTACACCCAATGGGAAGAGAGAAAACTCACCCAATGCTTGGAGTTGTCCATCGCTGGCATGGAGAAAGACGAGCCGCTTCTATCGGCTGTGACATACTTTTGGAATGACAGTTTTAATGCCTTCATCTTTAGGCAAGGGCCGATGACCATTACACTAGCCGATGTATATATGACAACTGGGCTGGACATCGAATCATCGGCTAACCCCTGCGTTTTGGACCGAAAAGGCCAACATCAGTTCAAAACCAAAGCTATCGGTGGATGGAGCGGCTTCATCGCCCAAAACATGAAAGATGGAACAGTCGGCCACCGAGAATACACCGCCTTTCTGATGATGTGGCTGGAAAAGTTTGTATTCTGCGGATCGAGCTGTGGGCCGACCGCTAATTGGCAAATCATGGCCGAAATCCTAGCCGACGGGAAGGAATCTGCACTAGGAAAATACATCCTCGGCTACACATATCAAATGCTACATCAAGCCGCCACGAAAATAGCCGCCAATGCCCCAGTCAACACCGGTGGCCCCTGGTGGTTTCTCCAAGTCTGGCTGGTGTTGGCCACCCAGAATGTAGCTGGTCGGCCCCGTCTGACAGACGCCGAATTTCCATGGCTAGAGCCGATTGAAGACGAAGAAGGTAATCAGATTGACACCAGGCGATGCACGAACTACGGAGAAGCAGCCGTCGCCCATGAAGGCTAAAGGCAATCGGCCGAGCTATTGGCCGATTAGTTCACAGCTTTTTACGATGGACTGTCCCGTGACAACCGCACCTGGTATTTCTACCCAGACCAGGGATCTTTTGATCTACCGATTGATTTCAATTGGGATGACCTCAACTCAGCCGATGACCCAAGGTGTAGAGAATTGTTCCTCGCCTCTCTATCTCCCTGCATCCTGCCGATCGTGGTTCACCAAGGCCGATCAACAACCCGGAGCTATGAATTCTACTACCCGGTATCGGCGGCGAGACAGTTCAGTCTTGGGCAGCTACCCATCGGCTTCTTTTATGCCGATAAGATTGAAAGTAGAGGGCGGTCGACCAAGATTTGATAATGAATTGGTTGCTGAACATAGCCGGTCCCCCTGGCGACGCCAACACAATCACCCCGTTGACGAGGAGAAGCGTTGCCTACGACCGATGGTGGTCCGAACTCAAACGCCGCATTTTTCACCAACGGCTGTCTTGCTACATCGACCTGCTCCTGCCGGATGAGATCCCCTCGGTATATCCCTGCTTCAAGTCAACAATCTCTTTCTTACGATTCATTCATCGGCCGTATAAGCCGACTTAACATTCGTGTATCAACTTTGCAGGAAACAGAAACAGAGCGGCCGACGGTAAGTGACTCCGGACGCCCCATCGAATATAACTCCGGCGTTCTGGATGCAGGGGGCCTCGCTCCGTCGGCCATCGGCTGGGGGGCGCCCAAACTTTCATTACTACTGCGAGGGCAGGTGCGTCATCCGATCGCGCCGAAAAGAAAAATGGCACCACCACCGCGTTCGTCGGCCGTGCCTGCCCCCAAGATGGTGAAAAAGATACAACTGGTCGCCTCGGCTGACAGTCTTCCCCCTCTAGATCCAGCCATCAAGTAATTTCTCGACGCTGCTATCAATGAGGAGGCGCCAACGGCTGCCCAGGCGACGGCCGAAACTGGGGCTTCGAGTCCCGAGTCGTAAACGCCCCAACCGACGCTCCGCCAGCCCCAAGCTGCCGACAAGACGTCCTCCTGTAAGTTTTTACTTCGTTCGGCCTGGTTTCGCGATGATCGCTTGCACGACTCGTCTGTTCTTCGCGGTTCAAAAAATTGGCCGGTCGCACTCCTCGCCGCACTTGCCGTGTCGTCCCTTACCCCTTTGTGCATGGCAATTAACCGTTCATCCGCTAATCCTTTCTTCTGCAGCTCCCGCGATCTCCATCGGCTGCCCCCAGGCGTTGGGCGAATGTACTACGCCTGTTAGGGGTAGTGACGACAACGCCGGCAAAGAGGGCCAGACGGCCATGGGCAATGATCCAGCCGAGCCAATAGTCCTGACGACGGCGCCGACGGTAAGCTAACTGGTCTCAACCATTGGTTTTGTCATGCCCCTGATCCTTTCTCTCCCCTGCAGAACATGGCCGATCTTCTCAACTTTGACTTCTCGGAGTTCGAGAAGCCCGGTGATGTCGGCGAGGAAGCGCTCGCAGCGTCGGCCGAGGACCTGAGGGCCACTTTAGCCGATATCAGCAATCGGCTAGAAGCTTCATTGGACGCGCTGGTGGTCAACTGCGGCTCGATACGCGCGCGGTTCAGAGATATCCAAGACCAGCTGCCGGATGCCGTAGCCGAAGCCATCGTGCCGGCGACCTTCATGGAGGCCTATCTGTTAAAATATGAACGAGCCCGGCAGCGAGTCATTGATCGCCGTGAGAGTCAAGCGCGGTCGGCTGCCATTCAGTCGACAAAAGAGGCCATTGAGAACTGGAAGGCCACCTTCGACCGCCTGAAGGCAGAGCCGGCGGCCAAGCTTGAGCAACTTTGCGTCCGTCGGGATCAATTGGTGGCCAACCTCGTTCAAATTACAAATGAAATCGACGTCCACGAGGAGTATATGGCTGATCTGCCGGCCAGGGTTGAAGCCGAGCGTCAAAGCATCAGGGCGGCCGTGGCGCATTTGCGGGGCTTGGTGTAGAGCGCTCGACCAGTGGCGGGGTCCGAGGCTGACGATCTTAGGGCAATCGGCGAGATCGACCAGATCAGACGGACAACTCTGTCGGCCATAGCCGATTTCCTGAAGAAATGAGATTTTAAATTGTCCGATCTTGTGAGGTCAGCTCGTGTTTCTGCAACACACTTGTGTTCCCGCGATGTAATCGAATAGCCTGTATTATTTGCGCTTGTAGATACAATCGGCTATGTTCGTAGGTAGGAATGCCCCTTGGATGTGTGCGGCGTCTCGACTTGTTTGGTTCGAAATCACCCCGAGGTGGCGCCCTGACCTTTAGCGTTTATCCTTCAGACATCCGTCTCGCTAGCTATCGGCCGGTAATGCCTGATTACGTCGCCGATCTGTCTTCGTAGGCCGATTCCCTCGAATCTGTACTTCAGGAACCCGTGAGTCCTGGACGATAGGTATCTAGACTTGCGCAGTCGCCGGTTATTCAACGATTCCCGACGCTTCTAATGATGATCTCTTCGACTCTTGCTTCGACTCTCGGGTTGGCAGTGACCTTTCACATCTAAAAACCGTATCTTTTCTTTCTATAAATGGGCTCCCCCGGCTCTTCCCGAATAACTCACGGCTGAAGAAGACGAACCCCAGTAGTACAACGCCCAGTCTTCTAAGTCTTCGGCAAGGCTCCCCATGGCCTCTTCGAGCTCGTCGGTGAACCAGGTGGTTTCCCAACTCATCTATTCTCGCCATTTTCTCCCTTCGAATACTTAGGGACGGATTTCCTCGCAGCCGCCTCACCCGCTTCGGGTGATCCTGGAGATTATGGAGACGCCGTACAAACTGTCGGTATGCCAAGACCGACGAGTGAGGGTGAACCTGAAGCGCTTCAGGGAGTTGGAGGCTCGTCACCCGGCGGCCAGGCCTCTCTTTCATCTTGGCGGCATCCCGGCTGCTGCCCCCATGGCGTCCTCGACGCTCGCGGGCCTCGACCGGCTGGAGGGCAGGGAAGCCCAACTTGCCAACGAGCTACTGACCACGACCACCGACATAAGGGTCACTCGGCTGGAGCACCTGATCCTGGATGCTCTAGAGATGGAGACTGCGGAGCCCATCGAACGAGCCCTGGCGGCCATTAGGGACTACCTAGCGAACATGTAATCAAAGACGGCTTCGCGCCGATTCTGAATAAAATTCGCTTTAATGTTCCTGGTTTCGTCTGACTTGGGGTTCTTCAACTTCTCTGGCTTGATTAATCATAATCGGCTTGATTTTTGATTTTTTTCGACTGTCTATTTTTTGACTGTCTCGCGCATGTTAGTGATATGCCCTAGAGGCAACATGGAGATGTTGGATATCACGTCAATGTTTATGTATAAATGAATAAAGTGTTATTCAGTTCCATGAAATAGACATCTTGTATTGATCAATAAGTACGTGACTTATTTATGAGACTCTTTATGTATGAATCTATTTCTAAACGATCCCTGATCGTATGTCATATTGTTGGAACAAATATGATTCTAAGATCGGAATGTTTATTGATTGATGATCATGTCTCATAGATCATGGGTATGGAGATACCAAATCAATAAACATGGACATATGTGTTGGAGAACACATTGTTGGATAGACCCACCATGAGACACTACAGAATTAATGTGCCATTAGTTGGTCTCGGGTAGTGTTGGTACAAAGTCCCTAGACCCGAGATCACCATGGATTCCAACATGTGTAGTAGCCTACTTTGGGACTACCAAACGCTATTCCGTAACGGGTAGTTATAAAGGTAGTTTTCGGGTTTGCTATGAAACATGGAGTGGGATGTGAGTGATCAAGATGGAATTTGCCCCTCCTTTGGAGAGATATCTCGGGCCCCTCGATGTAATGGATTATGGAAATGCATGGCCATGCTAAGTTGATTGAGGAGTCAATCAACGGACGGATAATCCAATACGGTTCGAGTGAATGGTTAAGCTATTGAAGGGATGGCACACATCTTGCCTATAGCTTAATTGGTATCGTGAGGCAAAGGGATTTGTGTACACATTACAGGTTCGAGCCGATATTATATTCTTGTATACTATGGTGCCAATATGTGCTGCTAGGCGTCGCTGTTGACAGTTCGGCTGAGTTGGACTCGAGCCGACGGTCGGCTAAGTTAGACTATAGCCGAAACCGAGTATACCTGAACCTACAGGGTCGCACGCTTAAGGGGATAGAATAGATATTCGAGTTGGACTCGGATACGGCTCGATCGGATAGGGATCCGATCGGATAGAGTCCTATGGGCTTACGACGTATGGGCGGCCAACTCTATGAGATACGGATGAGATCCGATTCAAAATAGAGTCCTAATCGGCCACTAGTCCCAGTCGGCCAACTCTATATAAAGGAGGGAGGGGTGGAGAGCTACGATACGTCAATTGCATCGCGTGCAACAGAAGTCGCCGAGATCAATCTCCACGGAAACCCTCCCCACTTTCGAGCCAAACCCTAGCCTTGCATCGCGTGCTAGCACACGGGTGTACGGCGTTCTGTCCCCGGACGTGTGGATACCGGTAGAGGCGCTGCTACGTTGCGCGCTCTTGATCGGCTGTGGTGGAATCGGCTGCGGTCGGGCGCATCGGAGCGAGGCGTGAGAATGCGGCCGGACGACTCGAATCGGCTGATTGGCGAATCGGCTGTCTCCGGGAATCGGCTACACTGTTACGAATCGGATTGCCCTGATTGGCTATTCCGCTGCACTCTACTCCAATCGGTAACGATCTATCGGCCCTTACTTGCAAGTGTTCCTGGTTTGCGTGGTAGAAATTTTTGTTTTCGGCTACCGTAGCTTCCGCGTAACCCTTCAGCGCATACGTATGCCCCCAAGTTTTGTTGATAGCTTTGATGTCGACAAAATTTGCGAGTCCGATGCGTTCATTCATTCTGATCTCTGTCGGGGGTCCTGAGCCAATCATAGAGCGTATGAGGTGGTGTATGCGAATGCCTAAAGGCGATGCCTTGTAAGGCATTGGCTGTCGCGGGTCGGCCTGTTGTGACGATAACCGACTCAAGCATTGATCCACACGCTCGGGTAGTATTTTTTTAGATATTTTCCATTGAGGGCCCTTCCGAATATTTCCCCGTCCAACCCTTTTAGCATGTAAGCTCCTTTAGAGACGCATTTGTGGATCTTGAAAGGCCCCTCCCAATTTGGTGACCATTTGCCGAATTTGTTGTCTCTAGATCCGGTCGGCAGTATAAGCTTCCAAACGAGTTCGCCTTCCTCAAATGATTTAGGCACAACTTTTTTATTGTAATGTCTGGCTACCCGTTCCTTATCTTTTGTTACTTTTTCTAAAGCTTTCATTCTGGATAAAGCGAGATCCTCCGACTCGTCTATCATGAGGTTATAATAATCGTCGGCCGTGAGTTGGTCTTGTAGCTGAATGCGCCTTGAGCTGACGACACTTCCCATGGAAGCACTGCTTCGTGTCCATAGACCAGTTTGTACGGTGGGACTTGGATTGACCCGTGGCATGCCATCCGATACGCCCATAACGATTCGGCCAATCGGGTGTGCCATTGCTTAGGATGCTCAGAGATCTTTCTTTTAATCAACTTGATCAAGCTTTTGTTTGATGCTTCGGCCTGCCCGTTGGCTTGCGCGTAATACGGCGAAGAGTTCAGCAGCTTGATCCCCATGCCATCGGCAAACTGGACAAACTCGTCCGAAACAAAGATGGACCCCTGGTCAGTCGTTATTGTTTGCGGAATGCCGAACCGATAGATGATGTGTTCTTTGACGAGCTCGATTGCGTCCTTAGAATCCACTTTTCTGAGGGGGATCGCTTCCACCCATTTTGTGAAATAATCTGTGGCCACTAGGATAAATTTGTGCCCCTTGCTTGAAGGTGGATTTATCTGGACGATCATATCAATGCCCCATCCCCTGAAGGGCCACGGCTTGATGATTGGGTCCATGGCCGACGCCGGCGCTCGTTGTATCGTGCCGAACTTTTGGCAGTCTTGGCACCCCTTATAGTATTTGAAACAATCCTCCAGCATTGTCAGCCAGAAGTATCCGGCTCGGCGAAGTAGCCACTTCATTTTGTGGGCCGATTGATGCGTGCCGCAGACTCCTTCGTGTACTTCCCCGATGGCCACTGTGGCTTGATCGGCCCCCAAACACTTGAGTAGTACGCCATCAATCGTCCGGTAGTATAAGTCTTCTCCGAGCAATACGTACCGTAGCGCCTTGTATCGTAGTTTCCTTGTGGCCGACTGAGAAGGGTCTTTGAGATAATTGTAGACGTCAAATCTCAAATCGTCGGTTGTGATGGTGGCCATGCCCACGTCGACGTCTCTTAGCATCGGCCGGTAGCCTGATGCCCTTTGAGCCAAATCATTGGCCTCCGTATTCTGCTCCCTGGGGATATGCTTCACAGTGATTAGCCGGAAACCATCCATGAACTCCCAGCACTGTCGATGATAAATCATCAATGCGTCATTTTTGCACTCATATTCTCCTGATAGTTGGCTCATGACGAGCAATGAGTCTCCCATTATTTCGACTGCGTCAGCTTCCACCTCCTTGAGCAGAGTTAGCCCTTTGAGAACGGCTTCATACTCGGCTTGGTTATTCGTAGCGTGGGGGTCGATGGCGAAAGCGAACTCGAAGCTTGCCCCCTTGGCGAGATAAGGACTAAGCCGATGCCACAGCCGTTGGTGCATACCGAGCCATCGAAAGTCAAAGTCCAAGGCATAATTTCCACAAAGCCGATCGAATCGTTTCTATGTTCCACAATGAAATCGGCTATGGCCTATCCTTTTACTGCTCTTGGAGCCTGATACCTCAGATCGAACTCTGTTAACGTGAAGATCCACTTTCCGATCCTTCCCTTGAGCACTGGAGCCGATAGCATGTACTTGACTATATCGGCTTTGCAAGTTACCGTGCACTCATTGGACAGCAGATAATGCCTTAACTTTGTACATGAGAAATAGAGGCATAGACATAACTTTTCGACGGGTGAATACCTGGTCTCTGCATCTAGTAGCCGCCGACTGAGATAGAAAATGGCCCTTTCTTTGTCGTCGACTTCTTGGATTAGGACAGCCGATTGACTTGTCGTTGGCTGACAGGTAGAGTTTGAATGGCACACCCTTTTGTGGGGGCATTAGAACTGGAGGAGAGCTTAGATAATCTTTTATGTTGTCTAACGCTTTCTATTGCTCTTGCCCCCATGCGAAGGTCTGATAGGCCTTAAGCCGAAGCAATGGTGTGAACGGCTCCATTTTTTCTGAGAGGTTAGCTATGAACCGTCTGATGAAGTTTATCTTTCCGATTAATGATTGAAGCTGTTTTTTATCCTTAGGGGGTTGAATTGTCTTAATAGCATTGATGCTCCTTGGTGTGACTTCAATCCCCCTTTCATGAACGAGGAACCCTAAGAATTGCCTGGCCGACACGCCGAACGCACATTTAAGTGGATTCATCTTCAAACCATATTTTCTCGTCCGCTCCAGCACTTGCCTCAGATCGGCAATGTGGCTTTCTATCTCTCTTGACTTGACAACGACGTCGTCGATGTATATCTCTACTAGTGCGCCGATCATATCGTGAAAGATGTAATTCATTGCCCTTTGATATGTTGCCCCAGCGTTCTTTAAGCCGAATGTCATCACCACCCACTCATAGAGGCCGATCGCACCGGGGCATCGGAAAGCTGTCTTGTGGATGTCCTCCTCGGCCATGAATATCTGGTTATATCCCGCGTTGCCGTCCATGAAACTGATGATTTTGTGGTCTGAGGCAGCGTCAACAAGCAGATCGGCTATTGGCATTTGGTCCTCGTCTTTTGGGGTTGCCTTGTTTAGGTCTCTGAAGTCGATGCATACCCGAAGTTTGCCGTTCTTCTTCAATACCGGGACGATATTAAAGACCCATTCGGCGTATCAGCAAGGCCGAATGAATCCTGCGTCGTATAGCCGAGTGATTTCGGCTTTAATTGCGTCGTACATATCGGCCTTGAACCTCCTGGGAGGCTGTTTGAATGGCCGATATCCTGCCTTGATCGGCAGCTGATGGACCACTATCGATCGGCTAAGACCGGGCATCTCAAAGTATTCCCAAGCGAAACAATCTTTATATTCTTTTAGTAATTCAATAAGTTGGGATCTACAATGAGGAGATAAATTTTTGCTAATGTACGTCAGCCTCGGCTTATCACCAGAGCCGATGTCTATTTCTTCTAACTCGTCGGCCGACGTGAAGCCTTGTCCTAACTTGCCATCGTCTTCGTCCGCGGTGGCTACGCCGAGAACGCTGGAGCCCTCCACCATGTCTTGTTCAAAGCAGCAGCTGCGGCTCGTCGCTTCCGATGGGCTGTATTGTCGAATTGGACACATTTAGAAAATCGGCTTGCCAGATTTTCCTAGATAAACAATCGATGCCTTCGATTTCCCAAAGTGGCAAATCGGCACTGATGACACTAACTGACCTGTCGGCTGGCACGATCTCGAACTTGTCGCCGTCCCACTGGATCAGACTCTGGTGCATTATAGAAGGGATGCAGCAGTTGGCGTGGATCCATTCCCTTCCGAGCAGCAGGCTGTAAGACCCCTTCCCATCGATGACAAAGAACGTTGTGGGCACAGTTTTGTTGCTGATAGTCAGTTCAACGTTGAGAACGCCTTTGGTCTCTGATGGGTTGCCGCCAAAGTCCTGGAGCACCATGTTGGTTTTTATCAGGTCTTCGGCCCCTTTTCCAAGTTTTCTGAAAGTTGCGTAAGGCATGAGGTTGACTGCTGCTCCCCCATCGACTAGCATTTTGGAGATCGGCTTGCCGTTAACGAATCCTTTAACGTATAATGGTTTCAGGTGCCGATTTTTGGTTCCTTCGGGCTTATCGAAGATGGCCTGGTCCGGCGAGATTGTTAGTTTTGTCGGGTCATCTTCGATGGCATCCACGTCGGCTTCGGGGGCGCCGAACTCGGCCGGCAATACGAAGACCATGTTAACCGATGCGGTAGCTTTACCCTTCCCTTTGGCTGCCCTTCTGGCTTGGTCGGTTGGGCTTTCCTCGTCTCGTTCTTCGTTGGCCACAGCGTTTTCCTGCTTGGGTACCCACCGTCTCTTGAACTTGCCCAGCCAACGGCGTTGCTCGTATATCATTTGTCGCACCTCGTCTTCTCTTCCTTCACGCTTGAGCCGTTGAATTCTCCTCTTCTGGGTCTTCGTAAAGAGATCGGACGGGCACCATTGGGGGTTGGTTGATTCCTCATCGTTGGCTTCTTCGTCATCGCGGTTGTCTCCATCCTGGTTCTCGTCGATGAAGAAGTCCTGATGGATCGGACCGAGCGGATGGTGGACAGGTCGCCGTCTTCGGTTTAGCTGGACGGCTCTGGGGATGAGCCGGACTGGGCTTGCAGATGACGAACTCCCGCGTTCGTCATTGTTACGGTGACCGTTACATGCTGGGCAATCTTCCAATGTTGGTAGCCTCATGCCGGATTCCCAGCAATGCCTGAAGAAGCCGCAATGCCAATGTGGATCGGCATCGTCACGGCTTGCCATGTACCGTCGGCTCTGAACACTTGTCTCGTGCCGGCGAGGTGCTTCGTCGTAAATTTCTTCACGCCGAGACCGGTATTGATGACGGTGTCGGCTTCGCTCATGGATCGGCTGTCGGCCAGCCGATTTGATGACTGGGCGCACCATATTAATTTGTGCGCTGTGGTATCCAGTTTGGTCATCTTCTGCCTTGGCCTCGATCAACGTATTGGCTAAGCCATGCGCCATTCTGTCCTGTCGATCAGCTCGCCCGGGGCCAGCATGGACTGTGTTGACCGGGAATGGATTGCCGTCTACTTTCATGGACCGATTTGAGTCGGCGAACTTTAACTTTCCGGCCTCAATGGCCGACTGGATTTGCTGCCTGAAGACTTTGCAATCGTTCGTGGCGTGAGACATGGAGTTGTGCCACTTGCAGTACTTTTTCTTTTTCAATTCTTCGGCCGACGGGATCACATTATTTTCGAGTAATTGAATCTGGTTTTCTTTAAGCAGTAAATCAAAGATCTTGTCGGCTTTGGTGATATCAAAATCGTATTTTTCTTCCTTAGCCTTCTTCAGCAGCCATTGGCAGACGATTGCCTTCTTGTTCTTGGCCCATTCGGCTGCCGCTACTTCTGTCTCATCGTCATTAGACCCATAATCTGAATCGACAATGACCTGAGTTACGCTTTTGACGGTCTTCCTGGTTTCTTGGAAACGCTGTTCGTGGGCCGTCACCTTCTGCGCCAGGTGGGCTAGACTATCGAAGTCCTGCGCGGACAATTGTTCCCTGATCGGCGCGATCAAACCATGGAAGGCTAAATCGGCCAGCTGAGCGTCTGATAGCACCAGGCTGTAACATCGGTTTCTCATTTCTCTGAAGAGTTGAATGTAGTCCTGGACTGATTCATTGTGTTTCTGCCTGACGCTGGTGAGGTCCGACAACTTCATTTCATGGTTGCCGGAATAAAAATAGCTGTGAAACTGCTTCTCAAGATCGGCCCAACTCTGGATTGAGTTGTAAGGAAGCGAGGAGAACCAGGTGAAGGCCGATCCTGAAAGAGAAAGGGGGAATAACCGAACTCTCAAGGGGTCCGTAGCCGATGCTTCACTGCATTGTGCCAAGAATCGGCTGACATGTTCATAGGTGGAGAAGTCTAGGATCTTGTATCGATTGGGCAGCGGGATCCTTTCGAAATCTTCCGGATAGGTGTACCGATACATATTCCTTGAATCTTTTGGTTTGAGGCCGAATTGATCCCGCATGACGTGTGCGATTAGCTCGGCCCAGGCTCGGTTATCTTGCTGTATCGGCTCGTATGGGTCATACGGCATGGGTGCTTGCCGATACAGCCGTGGCGGTGTCTGAGGTCTGTAGTGGTGATCCTGACGGCCCCCTTGGTATTGGTAGCGATGATCAGCGGGTGGCAGCCGAGGCTCCTGTTGTGGTGTTGGTGGGTCTGGGAACAACTGTCGGCCCCCGACATTCTGCCGCCTGCCAGGATCAATCGGCTGTGGCTGCCGATTGTTATGGAATACGTTGTCGAGTTGACCTTGAGGCAACGGTTGTTGTCGGTTTAGAATAGTGACCGCTGGTCTTACAGCTGTCTCGCCTGGACTCAAGTGGCCGATTCCTCCTGGCGGATTTGGTTGCGCTACCAGTGGAAGTGGCCGATCCTGGGTGACTAGTGTCCTGTAACCAGGAAACTAGCCATCCGCGAAATACATGGGGCCCCGTTGCAGCTGCTCGGCTATCTTGGCATCAACCACGTGAGAGATCATATTATTGAGGGTATTGACCAGGATGCTGCTCTGGTTGACCAGCGCGTGATGAACAGCCGAGTCGATCCGATCTTGTAAAGAGTATACGGCTGGATCATCTTGCACTTGAGTTGGCTCTTGCACCTTCTGCTTGCCCTTCGCATCGCTTGATGAGGATGCCTTGGCATCGTTCAGGCTGAATTTTGTACTTTTGGTGCACAGTTCCAGACCTTGTTTGGGTGAAGGACTGAAGGTAATTATTCTGGAGTTCCTCCACCATTTTCTTGTATTCGGCTTGCTGTTCAGCCGATAGTTGTTCCATCTTCACAGGTACAACATTGTCCTATGTGATGCCAGGGATCTTGGAATCAACCATCTTGCCGGCAGAGTCTATTCGTCCGAGTCGAGCCGACAAAGACAGTCCCACTGGGCGTGCCAAGAAGCGTGTTGACGAGAAATCTCTCTCACGCGCTGGCCTGGGAGATCTGCTTGACTCCAGTGCAGGTCCTTCTCGGCTGCCTACAACGTGTAGAGCGTGCCAGTTGATTTGATCTGCTAATCAACAAGAAAAACAAGGTAGTGTTCGTTAAGCGTTAGGTTAGATCCCCCACGGGATCGGCTAAGTAAACCCATGGATGTATATATACTATTCTAGACCATATTTGGGCCAAGCGACTAGAATATACCGAACACGCCGAGATAGTCATCAGCTGCCCGATCCAAACATAGCGAAGAATAATGAATATACAGATCAATGGCCTAGCCGATACTGGGAAACTAACATCGAATCGGCTGGTACTCCAACGAATCTCATGTGAAGATAATATTCCTAGATCAAACGTATGAGCAACATCCACCAAGAACACGATCTGGACATAAAACATAATCCTAATACAAATCTAGTAACAATCACGTTAAAAGAAACACATTAGGGCAAATAAGGTCGGCTGACACCCCGACGCTATCTCTAGGTAATGTAAATCCCAAAAGAACAGATTACTGACAGTTCTAAAGACGACTTAATAGTTCAAACCTGATGCAACATTAAGTATCAAAAGAAACATTCAATCTATTACTACCGACTTACACTCCGTGAGATGGTAGATACCACATACGAACCAACCAACCCTTAGACCTAGCCCTGTTGACCATATACCCTTGACGAGATAGGCCAACTACAAGATAGATCTAAGCATTGACCTGATTCATATGCGTTATATGATATACGTTGCAGTAAAACCACTGATTCTAATGTATCATTGCGATGGAAGCATTAGAAACAAATAATCTTACCACTAATGACAAACATTTACCTGAGTCTTGGGGATCGAGACGATGCAGCCCAAAGCCAAACAGAGTGTTCGTCTAAAGAAAAAGGATGGCGATGCGCCGAAGATTAGATTGATTGAATCATCTTGATACAGAGGGTCTCAGGTCCTATTTATACCCAAGATACAAATATCTGTAACAACCCTGGACTCTATCTAAACTACTGATTAAACATCATACTATCCCTAGCGGGACCCATACCATGTTACAACTAACAATTTAACAAATCTCTAGATTACAAATACAATTGCCGTTACATGACTCTATCCATAAGTGGCAATATCTTTAAACGCGCAATTAGCAACCGAATCTTCTATTTATCTTCAAGTTTCTGCACTAAACACGGTTTCATCTCTTCTGAACTTAGAATCGGCTGTTGGCTGCTTCCATTCGATCCATCCTCAACCGATTAGCCCTGCAGTCGATCAGTCTTTTAGCCGATATGATCCTGTCTTCAGCCGATCCGATTCCACTTTGCCTTTTCAGCCTTAGGAACCCAATTACCAAATACTAGTGTTAACACACACCCTAAGTTTGCTATTCTTTTTCATCACTAGAACAATGTTTGAGACCCACTCGGCATATCGGCAAGGCCGAATAAATCTAGCGTCATATAGCCGAGTGATTTCGGCTTTTATTGCATCATACGTGTCGGCCTTGAATCTCCTAGGAGATTGTTGGAACGGCTGATAACCTGGCTTTATTAGCAGCCGATGTACAACAATACATGGGCTAAGACCAGGCATCTTGAAGTACTCCCAAGCAAAACAATCTTTATATTCTTTTAATAAATCAATAAGCTGGGATCTACAATGAGAAGACAAATTTTTACTAATATATGTCGGCCTAGGCCTATTTCTAGAGCCGATATCTACTTCTTTGTAGACCCCCGTTTTTGGAACGGGAATCATTCGTGTTCATAGTACCATTTCCCTGGATCGAGTAGTTTGGTACCCACGAATACAGTACTGAATTATCAGGTGCAAAGTGCACGAATAGTCTTACATCAAAAGTATTACAATAATAGGCCCGAAGGCAATAACATTACATGCAGGACCTACTGGTTCAGATACAACCAAAAGCAGAGATTAGATGAGATAGCAGACGGAAGGCAGCAGCATGTCGATTGCCACAGGCAACGCCCGAAGACTAAGACCTAGTAGGCGCCTTCTCCTTCTTCGCCCACCTGGAAGTAAGCATAGGAGTCCTCTAGTTCTTCGTTCCCACCATCTGAAGGTTTGTGTGTATAGCACGGGTGAGTACCCAACGTACTCAGCAAGCGAACACGGAATGATGAACATGATAGGGTCATTCAAAGGATGGTTGTGGTTTATTTGCATAAAGCCAATTTTCGTAACTCATTTCACAAACCTAACATCTAGCCAGGTCAAGTTTTAGTTCCATGGTATATTAAGTCGGCGACGGTTCTATCTACCATCCATCGTGATTCCAAGGATGGCTTCCCGCCTCCGGATCGTCATGGTTTTCTGGGGAGTCCACCCCTTCTCGCAGTTCGAGAAGTTGAGTCCACCAGCACACAAAATCATTACGCATTCCCACCCATCATTTTAAAATTTATGAGTCTAGCCACGGGAGAAACTTGTCACGCCGCTCATTATCTGTGAGCATGACTATTCGAATCGATTGATTTACTCACACTGCAGTGGATGTACACTTTACCCGTACTCCACAACTGCTCATTGAATGAGCTTTCATCCCTTCATATGGGATGGTCACGGCAAAGCCTTTCGATAACCTCGCTTTGGCAGTACCCGCTCCATGAACTTAAATCCTCTTGCACTCTAGCCATCCTTTCCTAGCAGTGAGAGGAGTTTTGGCGCTCCCGGGGTAAGGGAAAACATTCATTACTCAACACTTAGGCCGCAGCCTTATCTCAATAACCAGAACCACCTCTCCACTGAAGAACCACTATGCAGGGATACTGCCTTCGTTCGGCTATCTACTCCGCTAGGTCTATACCCATTCGAGAAGTACGGTTGTACTGGTTCGTTCCAGGTTATAAGTCTCATGGTTCGGTCCTTAATCGACCAGGGACGGTTCTTGCCTTTACCGGAATCCACCCAAATCCAACCATCCGCCCCAGTCTAAAAACATCGGTTTTGTACTTTCATTTTTCCATCAAAACTATTTACATCATGATCAAGGCAATGTGGCGCTCATGTCTCCACATGCCGTATCTCAACTACCTTCCCTAAGGTAGTTGCCCAAGCATATAGCTTTTTGTAAAAGTATGAGTATGCAAGGTTCTAGTATAAGCATGGCTAAGCATTTTACCGAACATATCCTCCGGTTATATCACATCGAGGGTTACAAAGATTATATCTAAGGGTAAGCAATATCAAGGCATGGCATATCAAGCATAGGTATTTCGTGTATAGCATGCATATTTGAAGTTTAAAACCAATATCATTTCGCAATTAGGATCGATATGTTCAAAGGGGTGTGATGACTTGCCTTGCTCGCACGCTTGTTGGACGCAGTCTTCACTGTAGTCATTGTCTGCTTCCTCGGTTGCTATCCGTACGTGCAAAAAATCAATTGAATTCGATCAGAATTCAATAAATTACCAAGAGATCAAAAAGAACCATAAAAACGACTCCAAATATTTAGCCTAAAATTTTAATCGAGTTTGGGTGAGGGTTTTGGGATGAAATCCGATTTAAAAAGCGAGTTTGGAATTTTTTTAGGGTTTTCGCAAAATACCGATCTAATTGATTAAGGTGATAAACTTAAAAAGGTGTTGATAAAAAAGAATTGGTATTTAAATCTTTTAAGATCCGAATACCAAAAGAACATATTTTTAATGGCAAAAAGAAAATAGATAAACTCCAAGTAAAAACGATGCGAGAACGAGATCTTCGAAATTCCTATTTTTGAATTCTGAATTTGCTCAGAGTAAATATATGAGAAAACTATATATTTTTGCCCAAATATTTTCCCAAATATTTCCCAAAAGTTTTTCCTAATTTTTCTCGATTTTTCCTAATTTTCCCATTTCTTTTTCCTTTCACCTCTAAAATTTAAGATAAAATCTAGCACACCCAAAATTAAGTTGTAAAATATGTTTTCAACCTTTTCGCCCACTTTTATTATTTAAAAATATATTTTACATATTTAATTTAATTCTTTTCCTAAATTCAAGAAAATGAGACTTTGATTCAAAATAATATTCTAAACTTCGATATATCCTTTAAAAATATTTCATTACTCATTTTGCTCACTAATTAATATTAATCCACCACAAAATAATGTTTTGAACCAAAGTATATTTTTACAGTATATTTTTGTAAATCCACCACCCTTTTCTATTTTATATTAAAATTTCCAACTCTATACTTTGAAATTTTTCTCCCCTTTTGAATATCAAATCATTTGGTTTTTCTCAAACATCATGATGAATCACTCTCTTTATAAATTTTATGCAACAAAGCTAGCAAATAAGAAGCAATAAACACGACGAGATGCAATAGACCAATAGTTGTTGTAAGTTCCGAGTTTTAATTCCTAGTTTTAAATTCTTCAATTTTTAGGGTGTTACAAACCTACCCCCCTAACAATAAATCTCGTCCCCGAGATTTCTTACCGTTCGTGGAATAGGTTCGGGTTCTCGGTCTTCAAAAAGTCTTCTTTTTCCTAGGTGGCTTAGTCTTCAGTGTGGTTGCTCCATTGCACCTTGTACATCCGCCATGTCTTGGTCCTAGTCTTTTTCTCTGCTTCGTCCAAAATCTTCACGGGGTGTTCGGGGTATGTGAGGTCTTCGCTGATAAGGACGTCTTTCGAGGGATTTGCTCTTCCGGTACTCGTAAACATTTCTTCAGTTGTGATACGTGAAAGACAGGGTGTACATAGGAAAGATTTTCCGGCAGGTCCAGTTGGTAGGCCACTTCGCCTCTTCTGGCGCTTATCGGGAAATGTCCAACATATCTTGGCACCAGTTTTCCTTTGACCTTGAACCTCTTGGTCCCTCTTAGTGGTGAAATAAGTCGCCTATTTTGAATTCCAACTCTCTTCAGCGAGTGTCCGCATAGCTCTTTTGCCGGTACTGGGCTACCTTAAGCCGATCTCTTGTCAGACGAACCTTCTCTTCGGCTTTCCTAATGATGTCTGGTCCAAATATGGCTCGCTCACCGGTCTCCGACCACATCAACGGGGTTCGACACCTTCGTCCAAACAAAGCCTCGTTCGTCGAAATCTTCAAACTAGCCTTGTAGTTGTTGTTATAGGAGAACTCTGCATAGGGCAGGCATTTCTCCCAGTCCTTTGTAAAATCCGATGCACAGGCTCTTAGCATGTCCTCAAGGACTTGGTTTGTCCTCTCGGTTTGTCCATCAGTCTGAGGGTGATAAGCAGTACTGAAGGCGAGGTGAGTTCCCAACGCCTCATGAAACTTATCCCAGAAGTGAGATATGAATTGAGTACCACGATCTGACACAATCCTCTTGGGTACTCCATGTAGGCATACAATTTTGGACATGTATAGCTCTGCCAATTTAGCGCTGCTATACCGAGTCTTGACCGAGATGAATCAGGCAGTCTTGGTAAGTCTATCCACGATCACCCAAATGGAATCATATCTTGTAGCAGTTTTGGGTAGTCCCACTATAAAGTCGATGCCTATTTCATCCCATTTCCACTCAGGGATCTTGAGTGGTTGTAGCAATCCTGCCGGTCTCTGATGCTCAGCCTTGACTCGTTGATACACATCGCAAATGGCTACATATTTCGCCACGTTTCTTTTCATGTTGGGCCACCAGTATTCTGTTTTCAAATCCTGGTACATCTTGGTGCTTCCTGGGTGTAGCGAGTATGCTGACTCGTGGGCTTCCTTGAGGATCAGTCCTCTCAATCCTCCTTTCTCTGGTACCTAAATCCTTTTACGATACCACAGGGTTTCTTGTTGTCGGCTGTGAATTCCTTGGCCAGTCCTTCGGTCATGCGTTCCTTGATCAGTTGAATTTCCTCGCAATCCTTATGGGCTTCCTTAATCTGACTTTGTAGGAGAGGTTGTATCTCCAGCGAATTCAGTTGTCCATGAGGAATCAACTGTAGGTTAAGCCAAGCCATTTCTTCTTGAAGCTCGTTGGCCATACATTCTAGCTTCAGGTAATTGCATTGAGTCTTGCGGCTCAAAGCGTCGGCTACAACATTGGCCTTACCAGGGTGGTAATGGATTCCTAGGTCATAATCCTTGATTAGCTCCAGCCATCTTCTTTGGCGCAGGTTAAGATCTGTCTGGGTAGAGAAATATTTCAAGCTCTTGTGGTCCGTGTTTATATCACAGTGGTTTCCGATCAGGTAGTGCCTCCAAATCTTCAAGGCATGCACCACTGCGGCCAATTCTAAGTCATGGGTGGGATAATTCTCTTCATGCAGTCGCAGTTGTCTCGAGGCATAAGCCACAACTTTTTCATCTTGCGTCAATACGCCTCCTAATCCTTGTCGGGATGCATCATAGTATATGACGAAGTCTTTCCGGTTGTTCGATAGGACTAAGATCGGGGCGGTGGTTAACTTTTCTTTGAGCTGGTCAAATGCCTGTTGACACTGCTCAGTCCATGCATACATCCTTTCCTTCTTCAATAGTTGGGTCAGGGGTCGAGCTATCTTAGAAAATCCTTCAATAAACCTCCGAGAATATCCGGCCAATCCCAAGAAACTTCTAACCTCTATTACTGACTGGGGTGCCCTCCACTTGGTAACAGCTTCGACCTTGGTAGGGTCTACTGCTACGCCTCCAGCTGAGATTACATGTCCAAGGGAAAGCTACTTCCTTAAGCCAGAATTCACACTTGCTAAATTTGGCATATAGCTGATGCTCTCACAACTTTTCTAGTACCAGGCACAAATGTTCTGCGTGTTCTTCATCATCTTTAGAGTAGATGAGGATATCATCAATGAACCCTACCACGAACTTGTCCAGATATTCCATAAATACCTTGTTCGTGAGGTTCATGAAGTAGGCTGGGGCATTGGTCAGTCCGAAAGACATCAAGGTGAACTCGTACAAGCCGTAGCATGTAGAGAACACAGTCTTGGGTATATCCTCAGTCCTAATCTTCAGTTGATGGTATCCAGATCGAAGATCGATCTTTGAGAACACTCGGGCTCCCTTGAGCTGATCGAACAGGTCATCGATTCGAGGTAACGGGTACTTGTTCTTAAATTAATTTGAGGAATATTAAAGCAACATAATATATATATAAGCATTTAAAATCCAACACAAGTATGAGTATCAATATTGCATTTTTTAATTCAAGTGTAAAATTAAAGTGTCATGCATTATTTCTCTTAAAAATAAAATCTAGATCACATAAAAATACTAGAATACATAAAAGCTATGATAGTGACAAATAAACCTTCATAATATTGCTAGCATGCACATGAACAGCAATATATATGGATAAAGCTCTCTTTTTCAAATCATGTAGCTTGATAAAACAAAGAGCACAAAAACTTCCCCTCAAAACATGCCAAAAGGATGAATGATTCCCAATTCCCCTCGAAGAAAAGCAAAACGAGAAGAATCCAATGGTTTTGTAAAAATATCGGCAAGTTGCAATTTTGTATCCAAAAATTTCAATTCAACATCTTTCTTCTCAACATGATCTCGCAAGAAGTGAAAATGAATATCAATGTGTTTGGTGCGTGAATGTTGAACAGGATTCTTAGCAATGTTAATAACACTTGTATTATCACAATAAAGAGGCACATTTTCAAAAACAAGTCCATAATCTTTCAAAGTAGAAACCAATCAAAGAATCTGTGAACAACAACTAGCAGCAGCAACATATTCAGATTCAGGAGTGGATTGAGCTACACTAGACTGTTTCCTAGAAGACCATGCAATTAATGAAGTTCCAAGAAAATAACATGTTCCACTAGTACTTTTTCTATCAATTCTACAACCCCCAAAATCAGCATCTGAATAACCACTTAAGCAAAGAGAAGATGAAGTTGAATACCAAATGCCAAACTCAAGTGTATGACTCAAATACCTCATGATGCGCTTGACCGCTTGCCGATGAGAAGCACGTGGAGAAGCTTGAAAGTGCGCACACAAACACACAGCAAATTGTATGTCTGGCCTAGAATCTCAGTTAGATACAGCAAGGATCCAATCATACTTCTATACTCCTTTTGATCCACAGCTTCACCATCTTCATCAGGATCAAGAACAACAGTAGATCCATTGGGTGTTGATATTGGCTTGCAACTTTCCATCTTGAACCTGTGCAAAAGATCTTTGGTGTACTTTGTTCGATGGATAAGCGTACCTTGAGGTGTTTGCTTGATTTGCAATCCCAAAAATTACGACAGCTCACCCATCATACTCATCTCAAACTCCCTACGCATAGTCTCAGCAAATTCTACAACCAAAGAGTGAGTTGAACAACCAAAGATGATATCATCAACATATATCTGAACGAAAAGTTGATTTTCACCATGCTTAAGAAAAAAAAGCGTTTTGTCAATTTTTCCCATTTGAAAACCTTTTTAAGCAAAAGGTTCTTAAGTCTGTCATACCATGCTCTAGGTGCTTGTTTCAAACCATATAAAGCTTTTGAGAGTTTAAAAACATGGTTGGGAAAATCGGGATTTTCAAAACCGGTGGTTGTTTAACATAAACTTCCTCCTGAATAAAGCCATTTAGAAAAGCACTTTTAACATCCATTTGAAACAATTTAAAACCTTTAGAAGCAGCAAAAGCTAACAAAAGCCTAATTGCCTCAATCCTAGCAATAGGAGCAAAAGTTTCATCAAAATCCAAACCCTCCACCTGAGTATAACCCTGAGCAACTAGTCCAGCCTTATTGCGAACAATCAAACCATCCTCATTTTGTTTATTTTTGAAAACCCACTTGGTTCCAATAACATTATGTCCAGAAGGAGGTTCAACTAAAGACCAAACTTTATTTCTTTCAAAATTTTCAAGTTCTTCATGCATGGCGTTAATCCACGATTCATCAGTTAATGCATGAGTAACATCTTTGGGTTCAAAAGAAGCAACAAAAGCAGAATTCGCAGAGTCATGCGCAGTTACCTTAGATCTCGTTGTTCGCTCATTTAAATTACCTATTATTTGTACCGACGGATGTCGTCGCTGAATGTGCAAGGGTGCAGTGATCTCAGAAGTTGATTCACGTTCTGGTTCAGCACTGGTTGTGGTCCCCGATGAATCCTCTTGATTGGAATCGACGGAGTCCGGGCGCCGGCCCTTGCCTGCCTCGACTCGCCAAGTCTCGATCGGTCGGCCGGGCAGCCTCCTCCGGTCGATCGACGGCACTGGCCGGTCCTGACCGGTAGGTCGACCTCATCGTCGTCATCGTCGCTTTCGTCTTCAAAGATTCGACCATACTCCCACTGAGCCTGTGGCAGTGTACCTAAAAGATCTGGTCTAGTACCGGGACTAGCCTCATCAAAAGTGACTTCACAAGTCTCGACAATTTTGTTAGTTTCTAAAACAAGTACACGATAGCCACGAGTGTGTGCGGGGTAACCAAGAAATAAACCATCAATTGAACGTGATTCAAACTTGTCCAAATTTCTAGATTTTAGCACAAAGCACTTGCAACCAAAAACACGCAAATGTGAAACTTTAGGCTGACGACCAAAACGAAGCTCATAAGGAGTTTTGCCAAGTTTAGGACGCAAGAAAATGCGATTAGAAACATAGCAAGCAGTGTTAAGAGCTTCGGCCCAAAATTTTCTAGGTGTGTGATATTCATCTAGCATTGTCCTAGCCATTTCAACCAAAGAACGATTTTTTCTTTCGACAACACCATTTTGTTGAGGAACACGAGGAGAAGAAAATTGATGTTCAATTCCTTTTTCAACACAAAACTGTTCAAAAGATGCATTTTTAAATTCACCACCATTATCACTTCTAATTGTTTTAAAAGAGTTGGGAATTTCACAATTTAAGCGAAGAAAAAGACTTCGAAAGTGTCCAAAGGCCTCGTCCTTAGTTGCCATGAAGAAAACCCAAGTGTATCGAGAAAAGTCGTCAACAATAACTAACACATACCATTTTCCTCCAACAGATTGCACTCTAGCTGGACCAACAGTGTCCATGTGTAAAAGTTGTCCCGGTGCGTCCGTTATCACAGAAAGAATTGGTGTGTGCGAAGAAGCAACCATTTTACCATGACAATATGGTGCACAAACCAAATCAAGATCCTTTTTGAGTTTTGGCAAACCACGAACAAGATCCAAACCACTTAAACGAGTCAAATGATCAAATCCAGCATGACCAAGTCTGCGATGCCAGAACATCAAATCTTTGTTGAATTTTGCAACTAAACATCTAACAACAGGAGAAACAGGGTTGTCAAAATCCGCTTTAAAAACTCTCCCATAACGAGAAATGTTCAAAACAGAATCACCACAAGAATCAAATATCTTACTTCCAGTTTTCTTGAAATGAACTTCAAAGTTTTGCCACCTGCGGTCTGACCGGTGGACCAACTGCGGTCTGACCGGCCTTCCCGAGGGAAAACCAGATTTTTGCCACTTTGATTTTGCAAAATTATTCTCTCTTTCCTTTTTCTATTTTCGTGCTAGTCTGAAACAAAAACCAACAAGATGACCATCTTTACCACAAAAAGAGCAAGAAAACTTTTCTTTAGTAACAGATGGTTTTGAAGAATTAGGTTTAGTTTCTTTTAGATAAACAGAAAGAGATGGCAAATTTCCAGCAGACTTAAAAATTGTTTTCATGGTATTAGGTTTTGTCAAGATTTCACCACTTTTAGTCATTCCTAAAATATTTGGAGGATTTTTGGTGAAATAGGCATGAGCATCAAAACCTATTCCTTTGTTGTCGCTACATACTTTTGATTTGTCCAAAATCATGTTAAGTTGTTTCTTACCATCAGAAAATTTTTGCAAAGAACTTTTCAAGTAGGAAACTTCTTTTCCAAGATTAACACAATTTTCACACTCAATTATGACATCTTTGCCTTTGCGACATCTAGAACAAGAAGCTACCTCATCTTGTTTAACTAATTCTTCTATGTGCTTAACACGAGCTAAAGCATCTTTTAGTTTCCATTCATTAGCATCACAAATTAAACAAGATTTAGCAGCCAAAACTTGATAATTATTGACATCTCTAATCTTTGAAATTTCTAGCATTAAAACCTCACAATTTTTGCAATTATCATCATTGGGAATCAGAGATTTCAATCTAGTAATTTCAGCATTTAAAGATTCAATCACAAATTCTTGTTTTTTAAACATTTTCTCACGTTTCTTATTCTTAGCGCTTAAAACAAGAATTGCATCCTCAAGTGAGCTTACCTTGTTTTCTTCATCTGAAGAATCTTCATCTCCACCCGTCATGAGACAAACGCCGGAGATGTCCTTGCCCTTCTCCTCCTCACTATCAGAATCTATGTCGCTGAGTGGCTCAAAAGCGGCATAGACTTGACTTAGCACTTTCTTGATCATCTCCTTGGAGCGCCTACCCTTGGGCTTGTCATCTTTTGTCTTTTCGGCGCTCTTGTCCTCCTTCTTATTCCTCCCGAGCATGGGGCAGTTGGAGCGGATGTGATCCAAGGCGCCGCACTCAAAGCAACGCATTGGTCCTCCTTTCTTCGTGAACCTAACTCTGTTCATAGCTCTGGAAAGTTTGTTAGTAGCAAGAGCCAAATCCTCCTCCTCGAATTGCTCGAGTTGTTCATCGGACATGGCATTAATTAAAGCAAGAGCATTTGGAGATGATGAAGAAGCAACATCGGAAGAAGTCGAAGTAGAAATCAAAGCACTTGACTTAGAATCCGTTTTTCATGAAAGAATATTCATCTCATGAGTTTTGAGTTTTGTATAAAGCGAATCCAAAGTGAAATTTGCCATGTTAACAGATTCATGAATAGAGGTTACTTTCATCTCCCAAACAGACATGTGAAGACCATTTAAAAAGTGGCGAGAAATCTCAGACTGTGGATAATTAGTGTCATAAGAAGAATCAACAGATCTAAGATTGCTCAAGATTTTATTAAACCTACCAAGATAGTCATCCAAAGCTTCAGCAGATTTCATCTCAAATTTTATATATTCCTTTTTAAAAGATCTCGACGAAGTTCTTTTATGTTTGTATTTTCTTGATGAAAGTTTTTCAAAGCGTTCCAAATTTCATTAGCGGTTTGAAGATGAGAAACACGGTCAAAATCAGAACGTGAAATTCCATTCAACAAAATGTTTCGAGCTTTGCAATTATTATTAAACTCAGTTTTCAAAGCTTCAGTTATCGGGTATGGTGTAGGGAAGAGCAACCTTTTGCCACACATCATAGTCTTGAGCCATGATGTAGGATTGCATCTTACTACACCAATACGAAAAATTGGTGCCATCAAAAATATGCGGTTTTTTTGAAATTTTATCCGACATGATGAAAAAAAATTTAGATCAAAGAAAATCCAAAGCAGAAAAATGTGGCTCTGATACCACTTGTAGGATCGAACGCCCAAAGAAAAGCCAACCAGAGGGGGGTGAATGGTTTATTACCCCAAAAAAACAAAGTTTTAGCGAAAATAAAACTTTACCTCTGTTTTCTGACGTCGGTCTGACCGCAGGTGTCGCGCCAGTCTGACCGAGTAGCCTTGTCGGTCTGACCGCCCGATGACCTTCGGTCTGACCGCCCCTAGCCGATCGCCTCAGTCGATTGCTTGATGTAGCCGATGCCGATGAAGTTCGATGCCAGCCGGTCTGACCGCCGATGTGCTGGCGGTCTAACTGGGAAGAAGGAGCGGTCTGACCAGTTAGCAGATCTGGTTGAACCGACAATTATGCCGCCGCACCGAGGAAGAAGTAGACACAAAGAATTATCAAGAAAATTGATCTTTATTGAAACTCTCTGTGTTCACAAAGTGCATGCAAAACACTCATACAAGAAGCCCTAATCCTCCCCTCACTATTTATACCCAAGATCCGCAGCCAAGAGCCACGAATTCTACTCATACAAGAAGCCCTAATCCACTAGGAAACCTTCCCGTACAAGAAACAAACTATACATAAAGCAACCGTAACAATATCGGTCTTCCTAAAACCGAAATTCTGCTTTCCATACGCAACAATATCTCCATTGTATGTCATATGGAAACTTTCCAATCATGTGCACTAATCTCTACCCTTCAGCATCCCGCATGATCCCCATCTCGGACATCACCTTATCTCCAAGTTGACTCCGACTCGATCACCGGCAACACTTTCCTGAGGCGTAAAGAATACCTGCACACAATTAAATAGAGAATACCATATCCGAGCACAAGCTATCCAAACTTGACTCATTGTTAGCATAAACAACCAGACACGTGCATAGGAACACGAAAATTCCATGTATGTATAAGGAAACAAACCGAAGCCAAAACCGAAACGAAATCGGCAACCAGTCGGACTGGCTCGGCCGGTCTGACCGCAGGCCACTACCCGGTCTAACCGCCCAAACACCTCTGGTCAGACCGGCAGAACACGCCCGGTTAGACCGGCTATGGCAGCCGACTGAACACTGTTCATCGTTCGAAAACCAAAACCACTTTTTCAATAAATCTCCAAAGATCAAAACACAAAAAGCAATAATCTCAGATGCCAATTGTTCATCATCAAATGAAGAATCAAACACACGTTGATTTTACAGATCAGCTTGCCCGAGGCCGGCTTGAACCATGTTGACCAGGAAAGGGTTTTCGTCTACCTTCATTGGCGGAGGTGAATCGGCGAATTTGAGCTTCCCGGCCTCGATCGCCGACTGGATTTGCTGCCTGAAAACTTTACAATCATTAGTGGTATGGGAGGTGGAGTTATGCCACTTACAGTTCATCAGCCGATGGGATCACATGATTTTTGGGAAGCTGGATCTGCTTCTCCTTCAGCAATAAATCGAAGATCCTATCGGCCTTGGTGATGTCAAAATCATATTTCTCTTCCTTTGCCGTTTTCAGCAGCCATTGACAGACGATGGCCTTTTTATTCTTGGCCCATTCGGCTGCTGCGACCTCTGCATCATCGTCGCTTGTTTCTGAGTCGGACTCGACGATGACGTGGGCAACCTTCTTGACGACCTTCCTTGATTCCTGGAATCGCTGCTCGTGGGCTTTCACCTTCTGCGCCAAGTGGGCTAGGCTGTCAAAATCTTGAGCCGAGAACCTTTCAAGGATCGGCGGCAGCAGTCCGTGGAAAGACAAATCGGCTAACTAGAAATCGGACAGCACCAGGCTGTAGCATCGGTCCCACATCTCCCTAAACCTCTGGATGTAGTCCTGAACCGGTTCTTCGTGCTTCTGCCTGATGCTTGTCAGGTCTGACAATTTCATCTCATGATTGTCGATGTAAAAATAGCTGTGGAATTGCTTCTCGAGATCAGCCCAGCTCTGGATAGAGTTGTAGGGCAACGAAGAAAACCATGTGAAAGCCGATCCCGATAGTGAGAGTGGGAATAGACGAACTCTCAGGGCGTCTGTAGCCGATGCCTCTCCACACTGGACTAAGAATCAGCTGACGTGCTCGTACGTTGAAGTGTTGTCCTGCACCGAGAATTTGGAGAAGTCCGAGACCTTGTATCGGTTGGGCAACGGCACCCTCTCAAAGTGGTCTGGGTATGGATACCGATACATGTTCCCAGAATCCTTTGGCTTAAGGCCGAATTGATCACGCATGACGTCGACAATCAAATCGGCCCAAGTCTTGTTGTCTTGAACCGGTTGTATCGGCTCGTATTGATCATAGTGCATATGTGCTTGCCGATACTGAGGCGGTGTTTGAGGCCGATAATACCTCCCTGGTACTGATACTGGAGTGGGTTGCCAGCGGGAAGCGGCCGATTCGCTGGGGTGTCTGTGGTTCTGGAAAGAGCTGTCGGCCACCGGCGTTGTCTTGAGCTCCTAGAATGGGATTGGCAATCGGCTCTTGCTACTGATTGAGATTGAACATACCGGCTAGCTGCTCCTAGGGGAGATGTTGCCGGTCCAGAATAACGGGTGATGGCCTTGAAGCCGATGCAGATGCAGTCGGCTGATTGACTCTTCCTGGCGGTCCTGGCTGTATCGGAGGCGGGATCGGCCGGTTCTAGGTCGTCAAGACCCTGTAATTGTGAAACTGGCCGTTTGTGAAGTAGGTTTGCCCCCACTATAGCTGATCGGCAATTTTGGAATCGACCACAGTGGCAATCATGTTATTCAGAGTGTTGACCAAGATGCCACTTTGATTGACGAGTGTGTGATGTATAGCCGAATCGATCCGGTCCTGCAAGGTGTGCAGCTCCGAATCGTCTTGCTCCTGTTTCGGCTCCTCCAGCTTGTGTTTGCCTTTCGTATCGCTTGAGGAGGATGCCTTGAAATCATCCATTCTGAACTTGTATTTCTGTAGGACGGATCCAGATCGGGTCTGGGCGAACGAGCGCAGGTAGTTGGTCTGCAGTTCTTCTACCATCTTCTTGTAGTCGGCCTGGTGTTCAGCCGACAGTTGCTCCATCGTGATTGGAGTCACGTTCTCTTGAGTGATCTCTGAGTTCTTGATGTTAACCATCACATCCGATGCTTGGTGATCTACTGATGGACCCACCGGGCGTGCCAAGAAGCGTGTTGATGAGAAAATTCTCTCACGCGCTGGCGTGGGAGATCTGCTTAGCTCCAGTGCAGGTCCGTCCTTGGCTACCTGTGATGATCTAGGCGTGCCAATTGGTTTGATCTGCTAACCAATAAGAAAGAATAAACAGATACATGCGTTAAGGTTAGAGTTAGATCCTACCGGATCGGCGCAGGAAACCAACCTGCATATAATTGCTTTCTCGAAGCATATTTAAACTAAGTGACTGGGATAGATCGGCTGTGCCGAGACAGTATGAATCACTTAACCTAAATATACATCAAAATAATGAATATAAGCATTCATAACCTAGCCGATACTACAGGTCTAACGTAAAATCGGCTCATACTCTGATATATCTTATAAAAAGATATCGATCTGACCTAAATGCGTTAAACCTAGATCAATTGGTTATCGACTGATGCCAACGGACTGATACTGGCTTAAGGCATTTAACTAGATCGAGATCTTAATATAAGTGGAGGCTCTAATAGATCTAATAGCAAATAATACTAAAGAAATATTGGAACAGATAATGTCGGCTGAAACCCCGGCACTGTCTCCACAAATTTACATCTGGCCAAATAGATCATAATACTTCTAAAAGCGACTTAATAGGTCATGGATAATGCATTAAGTACAAAAAGATAGCATTGGATCTAAATGAACCGACGTAAACCCTGCAAAACGATGGATACAACATATAATCCAGGCCAACATCTAGATCTAGCTCTATCAGCTGCTGCTTCCTGAGAAGAACAAGCTGATGGCAAGATAGATCTAGACATTATTCTAGATTATATGCCGTATATGATAACTTGCATGGTTTATAACATTAAACAAAAAGTGTCATGATGATGGAAGCACTAGATTCGATGAAATAAACCACTAAACGACAAGCATTTACCTTAATCAGGGGTCGAAACGATGCAGCCCGAAGCCGGATAAATAACTCGTCTAAAAGAAAATAGGAGGCAATGCGCCGAGATTGTACTGCTTGTGATTCCTTGTTTACAGGGGTCCCTGGTCATATTTATACCCAAGAATAAAACTACCCATGCAAGACACGGTTTCTATCTAATCTACTATACATGGTACGACAATATCCTCGGACATGGTCCCATGCTGCATTACAATAGGAAATCTAAATAAATCCCTAGTTTACAGATACAATTGCCGTTACAAGACTCTATCCATAGATGACAATATCTTTTAACGCGCAATTTGGGAACCGAATCCAACTCCTTACCTCTACGCTTTCCATCGGGATTGGTCCCACTTCAACCCTGACTCAGAATCGGCTATCGGCTACCCTAGTCCGATTCGCTCTCAGCCGACTGGCTCCGTAGCCGATTCGGACTCAGCTGATTCTGTTTTCGTCTCTTCTCAGATTGTATACCTTCTTTGATTCCGCTTCAATTTCTGCTTCAAACTTAGGGATTACGTTACTAAATTTCGTCGTTAACAAGTAGCTGCGCATGTACAGGCCAAGTACCTAAACAGGCCGAAGAAGAAGAAGTCGTACCCCCATGCCCCGTTGATTCGATCACACGACGGACACCTTGTGAGCTTAATATTCTCTTCAAGAACTTGTCAATCGAAGTATGCTCGTAGTTTTATGATATATATATATATATGGGGTGTCTTGTACATTGCGAAAGCTGATGCGTAGGATGATTACTAATTAATAACCTCTCTTCTCGTGAAGGTGGCGTCAGGCATGGCCACACCAGTTGAGAGACGTGGATATGTTGGATATCATAGTCAATGTTTATGTATTACTGAATAAAGTGTTATTTCGTTTCATGAAGTAGACAACTTGTATTGATCAATAAATAGGTTATTTATTCATGAGACTCTTTATATGAATCTATTTCTAAATGATCCTTGATCATATATATCATATATATGGAATGAATATGATTATAAGATCAGCACGTGTATTGATTGATGATCATATCTCATGGATCATGGTATGGAGATACCAAATCAATACACATGAACATATGTTAGAGAACATGTTGGATAGACCCACCTTAAGACACTACAGGGAATTAATGTGCCATTAGTTGGTCTCAACTAGTGTTGATGCAAAGTTCTTAGACCTGAGGTCATCATGGATTCCAACATGTGTAATGGCTTACTTAGGGACTACCAAACACCACACCGTAACTGGATAGTTACAAAAGTAGTCTTCGGGTTTGCTATGAAACATGTAGTGGGATATGAATGATCAAGATGGAATTTGCCCCTCCTATGGGAGAGATATCTCTGGGCCCATCAATGTAATGGATTATGGAAGTGCATGGCCATGCCGAGTTGATTGAGGAGTCAATCAACAGATAGATAATATATCTTTGTGTATACTTTGGTGTTAATAAGTTCTGCTAGGGGCTCCTGTTGACAGGTCGGCCGAGAACTGTTCTTAGATCGTAACCAAGTATACATGAACCTATAGGGTCGCACACTTAACGGGTTGGAACAGGTATGTGAGTTTGACTCGGATAAGGCTCTGTTCAGACAGGGATCTGATGAGGTATAGAGTCCCGATCGGCCCTCTAGGCACAGTCGGCTAACTCTATAAAGAAAGGGGCAAGGGGTGGAGATTGTTGTTGGACAAGCTATTCACATTAGACTCGAATCAAGATCTTCCACGAGCAAACCCGTTGCCTTCGAGCCAAACCCTAGCCGTGCGTCAAGTGCTAGCACACAGGCGTTCGGTGTTCCACCCCTGGAGGTGTGGATACCAGTAGAGACACTACTACGTTGCAGTGTTGGTCGGCGAGGTGGTCGGGAGATCGGCGACGTGGTCGGCGAGGTGGTCGGGAGATTGGATCATGGTCGGCAATCGTGGTCGGCGACATGGTCGGTGAGCTGGTCGGGAGATCGAATCGTGGTCGGCGATGTGGTCAGGCGGTCGATTTGTGGTCGGCAAGACGGTTGAGCGGTCGGACTATGGTGATCGGCTACTTTCACAATCTACCAGACGTGCGTATGTTGGATCGACTTCTCCAATGTAGTATTCCGCTGCTTTGCACGTCAATTGGTAACAATCTATAGACCCTTTCTCGCATGCTTTTCCTAGAGTGCGCGGTAGAAAATTTTTATTTTATGCTATCGTAGCCTACGTGTATTCCTTCAGTGTTATCAGAGCTAGACTTGCATAGTATGGGTTTTAGATTTGTTCATATGTTAATATGGAACAAGTTTTGGTACACAGCGTGATTAGATCAATCGGTATAAGGGGTCGATAGAGGAGAGAAAGAAGCAGTATGAGTCAGATTCGGGATGGCATTCCTTGAGATTCTCTCAGATCGGTATAATGTGATTGTGCTGAAACTGTTTCTGTAGTCTGACTATGACGACCACGTTGCGCCTATGCAAACCATGTCCCTTGAGAGTGTCTCGGATCGGTATAATGTGATTATACCGATATGGTTTTCATAAGCGATTTCATAGATTGGATCTATGATTTTCGTGTGGTGTTCCGGGCGCTGCCGGAGGTCCACAAGGGGGTTTCATAGATTGGATCTAACTTGTTTTTGCAGAGAATGTTTTGAGATGGTATGGCCATACTGTATGTATGTGATGCATGTAATATTATTGCGTGAATGTGATGTATGTAATATTGTTGACGTGAAAAAAACACGCGGCCTGGGAGATCTGCTTAGCTCCAGTGCAGGTCCTAAAATCGATGAAGTGTGGGCGTGCTAGTTAGTTTGATACTGCCACTGACAAGATATACAAAGCAACAAAACTTAAAGCATGTCGGCCGATAGGTCGATAGCCAACATAGTTGATCGGTCGGTAGGCCGATGGCGCGATTCCAGCCAATGCCGATGTCGGCCGATGCAATTAGGGTTTTAATCTATCGGCCGTGTGCTGAGCAAACATCTATATAAAGGAGATCGCCCGACGATAACATGATGATATAGTATGTAATATAGCATAAACCAATCACAAGATAAAATAGACATTGATCTGAAGATTAAAGCACACATCGACTGGAGGTCCGATGGCATAAAATCCAAAAGATAAGCAATGAACGATGAATACTCTATATTCATCGGCTAAAACCAACTCATATGCAATCCTTACAAGCCGATGCAACGTCCAGATAACTCATCGGCTGAAACCCTGATGAAACCCTTAATGGCAGCCAACAGGCAGACTAGAGATTACGGTTCTAATCATGACTTAATAGGTCAAACTGAACTGATGTAACACTAAGTATGAAAAGAAACACAATATCTAGACAATCAAGCTATTGACTGATTTTCAAGGTGGTAGATGCCTAAGCTAATCTAATCTAGTAAACAATTTAGACGGTACCGGCAGAAACCCTAAAGCGAGAGACAACCGATAGAGCTAAATTGAGATACTGGGACTAGATCAACAGAGGCATATGATAAATAAGCAGGTAAATATGTTAACCAAACCGGAGCAATCCAAGAGATTGAATGTACTGATGCAGCCTTGGATGATACCGACAAAGCCAATACAATTGCCTAGGTCGGCAGAACATTGGACTTACCCCTTCACCGGAGATCGAAGCCGATGCAGCCCGCGTCCGGTGCCAAGTTCCATCGGATGATAAATAAAATAGAAAAGGTAAAAGGTGGTGATGCGCTAAATTGTATTGATCGTGAGATGATAATTACACGAACCTCGGGCTTACATATTTATACCCATAGGCCAACAAACATCCTAACAGATTATAATCGAAACTGTCCTAAAGATAAAAGGAAACAAACCGAGTCCTTATTGGACACTAACACACTTTTCTAAAGATAGAATAGAAAGCTGACAAACTCATCCTAATTAATAGATACAAGTCACATCCTCCCTGAACTCGATTTCTTCTGGATAAGACCTTCCCAAACCAAACATAACAAGAACCCGACTGCTGGAGATGTTGATAAAAGAAAACCCCCATCGGCTGATGCAGAACTCTAAGCTGATACTAGCTTTGAGCCGATATAAACCTTGGGCCGCTGGGGAATCGAGGCTTACCAAATTATAGTGTTAACATATATTCTTTCACGACCTGCGTGTCGATGTAATCTTCAATTTATAGCTTTTATAGTAGTAACTTTGTTTGAAGAAAGAAAGCATCACACACTCTGAAGAACAGTGTTAAAGATGGAGATCTTCTACACCAATATGGAGATAGAGATCACCATGTGAAAGGGTCATACTATTTTATTATTAATTGTTATTCTTCTTGCTTTCATATATGTGATATGGTTGTTTGATAGGATAGTATCCTTAGAAAATTAGGTAGTAATGATGCCGTTCCAAATGCAGCACCTGTCATAGTTGTGATTGTCAAATGATGGGTCTGCCAAAGCAGAGTACCATTGGCTATCATGACTCGATGGGGTATATGTCAGACATATACATGCAAGAGCATTTAATTTACCTAACAAGACTATTAAAACAGTTTTGGGCTTTGGGACATAGGTTGGGGCCGGGGCATAGTGATGCCACCCAACGAATAAGAGTCATATAGAGATGTGATTAGCAAGGTATTGCTTACCCATGTCACTAATTTTCTAATAGTGATGCCAAAGCTCACTAGAAATTAATAGACATGTGGATCTGGACTCAATACGTGACCTAGAGGGAAGATTTAAAACACGTATTGGGTGTCTTTTGTTGAATTATTTAATAAAAGACAACACATAAACATTGTGCTAAACTTTGCATATACTTTCTATTGTAGATTATGGCAACTAATACTGCACCCAATTCTTTTAATTTGCGGTCTATTCTTGAGAAAGAAAAGTTGAATGGAACAAACTTTATGGATTGGTATCATAACTTGAGAATTGTTCTCAAGCAAGAGCAAAAGGAGTATGTTGTTGAAGTTTCTTATCCTGATGATTTGCCTGATAATGCCAATGTTGCTACACGGAGGGCTTATGAGAAGCACACTAATGATTCCCTAGATATAAGTTGTCTCATGCTTGCCACAATGTCCTTTGAGCTTTAGAAGCAATACGAGAGCAGTGATGCTCACAGTATTATTGAGGGTCTACGTGGCATGTTTGAGAACCAAGCTAGGGCCGAGAGGTTCAATACTTCAAAGTCCTTGTTTGTGTGCAAGCTTGTAGAGGGAATCCCGTCAGTCCACACGTGATAAAGATGATTGGCTATATCGAGAGTCTGGAAAAACTTAGTTTTCCTCTTATCCAAGAGTTGGCTACAGATGTGATTCTCCAGTCGCTACCTCCGAGATTTGAGCCATTCATACTATATTATCCCATGAATAGCATGGATAAAACATTGTCCGAATTACATGGGATGCTAAAAACTGCTGAGGAGAGTATCCAGAAAAATGGTCATCATGTGATGATGAAGCAGAAAGCTAAGCGCAAACCTCCTCTCAAGAAACTTTGCACAAAAAGGAAGTTAACTCCTCATGAGATCGCGAGTGTCTCCAAAGCAAAGAAAGACAAGAAGGGGTCAGCGACATCAGATGCTGTTTTGTTCTATTGCAAGGAGACAGGTCACTGGAAAAGAATTGCAAGAGGTACATGGAGGATCTCAAAAGGAAGCAAAGTATGAGTTATGCTTAAGATATTAATGTTATATAAATCAATCTTGCTACTTCATCTACTGACTCTTGGGTATTTGTTACCAGATCAATAGCTCATATATGCAAATCATTGCAGGATCTGAGAAGATGTAGAAGTTTGAGAAGGGGCGAGGTGAACTTGCGCGTCGGCAATGGAGCAAGGGTTGCTACAGTTGCTTTAGGCACTATGCCACTTCATTTACCTTCAGGATTAGTTTTGGAATTAAATAAATGTTATTGTGTTCTAACTCTATGTCAAAATGTTATTTCCGCTTCACGTTTGCGAGCATAAGGATATGATTTTAGATCTGTGAACAATGGTTGTTCAATTTATCTTAAAGATATGTTCTACTTTTATTCTTCATTTGTGAATTAATTATACGTTTTGGATCCTATAACATTGATGCAAAAAGGCTACGCCCAAATGATTTAAACCCGACATTTATTTGGCATTGTGGCCAGGGCCATATAAATAAGAACACATGGAGAATCTCCATAAATATGGTCTTTTACATTCATTTGATTTTGAATCATTTGAGACATGCTAGTCTTGTTTACTTGGCAACATGACAAGGGCACCTTTAACGGGTCAAAGTGAGAGAGCAAATGACTTATTGTCACTCGTACATACTGATGTATGTGGACCAATGAGTTCAACGACCCGAGTTGGGTTTCAATACTTCATTACTTTCACTGACGACTTTAGTAGATATGGCTATATCTACTTAATGAGGCATAAGTCCAAATCATTTGAAAAGTTCAAAGAATTCCAGAATGAAGTACATAATTATTTAGGTAAAACAATTAAGTTTCTACGATCAGATCGTGGTGGTGAATACTTAAGCCTAGAATTTGGTAATAATCTAAAAGATTGTGGAATCGTTCCACAGTTGACTCCGCTAGGAACTCAATGGAATGGGGTGTCTAAACAAAGAAATCATACCTTGTCGGACATGGTTCATTTCATGATGAGCCAATGTGATCTTCCATTATCCTTCTGGGGATATGCTCTTGAAACAACCGTGTTCACACTAAATAGAGTCCCATCTAAATCAGTTAAAAAGGCACCATAAGAGATATGGATAGGGCAACACCCTAGTTTGTCTTTTCTCAAAATTTGGGTAGTGAGGCTTATGTAAAGTGTTTATAATCCGACAAGCTTATGCCCAAATCTGACAAATGTTTCTTTGTGGGGTATCCTAAGGAAACAAAAGGATATTATTTTTATAATCGGGAATAAGGCAAAGTATTTGTGGCCTGACATGATGTCTTCTTGAAGAAAGAGTTTCTTTCAAAAAGGGTTAGTGGGAGCACAGTGCATCTTGAAGAAATTCAAGAAACACCAGAAAATGTTTCCGCTACCACTAGACCACAATAGGATGAACAAGATATTGTACTATCTGTTGTAGATACACCAGCCCCACGTAGGTCTAAAAGATCACGTTGTGCGCCTGAAAGGTACACAGACATGGAACAACGTGATATATTGTTGTTAGACAATGATGAACCTAATACCTATGAAGAAGCGATGGTGGAACCAGATTCCAACAAATGGCTTGGAGCCATAAAATTCTAAATAGAATCCATGTATGATAATCAAGTTTGGAACTTGGTTGATCCGCCCGATGGTGTTAAATCCATTGAGTGTAAATGGGTTTTTAAGAAAAACATAGACATGGATGGAAATGTTCACATCTATAAAGCGCAATTGGTGGCGAAAGGTTTCAAGCAGATTCAAGGTGTTGATTATGATGAAACCTTCTCACGCGTCGCAATGCTAAAGTCTATTCGGATTATTCTAGTGATTGTTGCATATTTCGATTATGAGATATGACAGATGGATGTCAAAACGGCTTTCCTGAATGGAAACCTAAGCGAGGATGTGCATATGATACAACCTAAAGGTTTTGTCGATCCACAATCGCCTGAAAAGATATGCAAGCTACAAAAATCCATTTATGGATTAAAGCAAGCATCTCAAAGTTGAAATATTCATTTTGATGAGGTAATCAAAGGGTTTGGTTTCATCAAAAATTAAGAGGAACCATGTGTTTACAGAAGGGTCAGTGGGAGCACACTTGTATTTCTAATCTTATATGTGGATGACATATTGTTGATTGGAAATTATTTCCCTATGCTAGAATCCATCAAGTCTTCATTGAAAAATAGTTTTTCCATGAAAGACTTAGGGGAGGCAACATACACTGGGCATTATGATCTATAGAGATAGATCCAAGAGGCTAATTGGATTAAGCCAAAGTACATACATTGACAAAGTGTTGAAGAAGTTCAACATGCATGAATCCAAGAAAGGTTTCTTGCCAATGTCGCATGACATTAATCTCAGAAGAATCAGTGTCCTAGGACACCTAATGAGCGGAGTAAAATGAATATGGGTCCATATACTTCGGCAATTGGATCCATCATGTATGCTATGCTTTGTACACGATCAGATGTATCGTACGCTTTAAGTGCTACAAGTAGAGACCAATCGGATCTAGGTGAGGATCACTGGATGGCTGTAATGAATATTGTTAAGTACTTGAGAAGAACTAAGGATATGTTCCTAGTCTATGGAGGTGATAAGAGCTCGTTGTAAATGGTTACACCGATGCTACCTTCCAAACAGACAAAGATGACTATAGATCGCAATCTGGGTTTGTGTTTTGCCTAAACGAAGGCGCAGTCAGCTGGAAGAGTTCCAAGCAGGACACTGTCGTTGATTCTACAACGGAGGCTGAGTACATAGTTGCTTCTGAAGCTGCAAAGGAGGTTGTTTGGATCAAGAAATTTGGTTCTGAACTAGGTGTGATGACTAGCACTGTTGGACCAATGTCGCTCTATTATGATAATAGTGGAACCATTGCACATGCTAAGGAGCCTAGGTCACATCAGAAGTCCAAACACATTCTTCAGCGATACCATCTCATCCGCGAGATAGTGGACAGAGGTCATGTAAAGATATGCAAAGTGCACACAGATCTAAATATTGCTTATCCATTGACAAAGCCACTCCCTCAGCCTAAACATGAGGCACATACCAGAGCAATGGGTATTAGATACTTACATGATTGACTCTAGTGCAAGTGGGACACTGTTAGTGATATGCCCTAGAGGCAACATGGATAAGTTGGATATCATAGTCAATGTTTATGTATTAATGAATAAAGTGTTATTTCGTTCCATTAAATCGACAACTTCTATTGATCAATAAATACGTGACTTATTCATGACACTCTTTATATGTATCTATTTCTAAATGATCCATAATCATATATATCATATATATGGAACGAATATGATTCTAAGATTAGCACGTGTATTGATTGATGATGATGTCGCATGGATCATGGTATGGAGATACCAAATCAATAGACGTGAACACATGTTAGAAAACATGTTGTTGGATAGACCCACCTTGAGACAGTACAATGAATTAATGTGCCATTAGTTGATGTCAAGTAGTGTTGGTGCAAAGTCCTTAGACCTGAGGTCATCATGGATTCCAACATGTGTAATGGCTTACTTAGGGACTACCAAACGCTACACCGTAACTGGGTAGTTATAAAAGTAGTCTTCGGGTTTGCTATGAAACATGTAGTGGAATATGAATGATCAAGATGAAATTTGCCCCTCCTATGGGAGAGATATCTCTGGGCCCCTCGATGTAATGGATTATGGAAGTGCATGGCCATGCCGAGTTGATTGAGGAGTCAATCAACAGGTAGATAATCCAATACAAGATCGAATGAATGATTAAGCTATTGATAGGATGTCACATGTGTTGCCTATAGCTTAATTGGTATCATGAGGGGAAGGAATTTGTGCACACATTACTGGTTCAGCCGATATGATCTTTGTGTATACTTTGGTGTCAATACGTTGTGCTAAGGGCCGTTGTTGACAGGTCGGTCGAGAAGTATACATGAACCTATAGGGTCGCACACTTAACGGGTTGGAATAGGTATTCGAGTTTGACTCGAATAAGACTCAATTCAGATAGGGATCCGATGAGCTATAGAGTCTCGATGGGCCCTCTAGGTCTAGTCGGCTAACTCTATAAATAAAGGGACAAGGGGTGGAGAACGTTTGTGGACAAGTTATTCTCATTAGACTCGAATCGACATCTTCCACGAGAAAACCCTAGTTGTCACTTTCGAGCCAAACCCTAGCCATGCGTCAAGTGCTAGCACATAGGCGTTCGACGGTCCACCCCTGGATGTGTGGATACTGGTAGAGACACTGCTATGTTGAGGTGTTGGTCAGCGAGGTGGTCAGGAGATTGGCGACGTGGTCGAGAAATTGGATCGTGGTCAACAATTATGGTCGGCGACGTGGTTGGCGAGCTGGTCGGGAGATCGGATCGTGGTCGGCGACGTGGTCAGGCGATCGGTTCGTGGTCGGCAAGACGGTCAAGCGGTCGGACCGTGGTGATCGGCTACTTCCGCAATCTACTAGACGTGCGTACGTTGGACCGACTTCTCCAACGTAGCCTTCCGTTGCTCTGCACGTCAATTGGTAACAATTTATAGACCCTTTCTCGCATGCTTTTCCTAGAGTGCGTGGTAGAAAAATTTTATTTTATGCTATGGTATCCTACGCGTATTCCTTCAATGGTATCATAGCTAGACTTGCGTAGTATGAGTTTTAGATTGGTTCATATGTTATGCAAGTTTTGGTACACGGGTTGATTAGATCAATCGGTATAAGGGGTGGATAGAGGAGAGAAAGAAGCAGTATGAGTCAGATTTGGGATGGCGTTCCTTGAGATTGTCTCGGATCAGTATAATGTGATTGTGCCAAAGCTATTTCTGTAGTCCGACTGTGAAGACGGCCTTGCACCTATGCAAACCATGTCCCTTGAGAGTGTCTCGAATCGGTATAATGTGACTATACCGATATGGTTTTCATAAGCGATTTCATAGATTGGATCTATGATTTTCGTGTGGTGTTCCGGGTGCTGCCCGGAAGCCCGTGTGGGGTTTCATAGATTGGATCTAACTTGTTTTTGCAGAGAATGTTTTGAGATGGTATGGCCCTACTGTATGTATGTAATACATGTAATATTATTGTGTAAATGTGATGTATGTAATATTATTTCACGACCTGCGTGTCAATGTAATCTTCAACTTATAGCTTTTATAGTATTAGCTTTGTTTGAAGAAAGTAAGCATCAGACACTCTGGAGAATGGTGTTGAAGATGGAGATCCTCTACACCGATTTGGAGATGGAGATCACCATGTGAAAGGGTCATACTATTTCATTATTAATTGCTATTCTTCTTGCTTTTATATATGTAATATGTTTCTTTGATAGGATAGTATCCCTCAGAAAATTAGGTAGTAATGATGTCCTTCCAAATGCAACACCTGATATGGTTGTGATCGTCAATTGATGGGTCTGTCAAAGCAGAGTGCCATTGGCTATCATGACTCAATGGGGTATATGTCAGACATATACATGCAAGAGCATTTAGTTTACTTAACAAGGCTATTAAAACATCGACGATCGTGGTCGGCGAGCTGGTCGGGAGATCGAATCGTGGTCGGCGAGATGGTCGGGAGATCAGATCGTGGTCGACGAGGTGGTCAGGCGGTCAGTTCGTGGTCGGCAAGACGGTCGAGCGGTCGGACCGTGGTGATCGACTACTTCCGCAATCTCCCAGACGTGTGTACGTTGGACTGACTTCTCCAACGTAATCTTCCACTGCTCTGCACATCAATTGGTAACCATCTATAGACCCTTTCTCGCATGCTTTTCCTGGACTACACGGTAGAAAACTTTTATTTTATGCTATCATAGCCTATGCTATTCCTTCAAGACGGGACATATCACTGCACGCCGACTCCACCTAGGTATTTTAAGGTCGAAGTTGAACAGGTGGAACGAGGCTTTGATGATCTCGAACTGGATATCCTCGGAGGAGACGGGGAGACAAAACTGGGAGACACAACACACGGAATCGTACTATGGTGCAAGCCATTCATCGTGTTTCTCGGGGGAGAAGCGGCTTCCGTTCCTCTGTCTCCGCGACGTGGACCATCTCCTCCGCCTCCTTCATCGCCTCCGTGAGCACCGACTCCGCATCCTCCTGCGCCTCCTCTGTCGCCTCTGGGAGCACCGACCCCTAAACTGTCTCCCACTCCCTAGCCTCCTCCATTGCCTCCGCGAGCAGTGACTTCTTGACCTCCTAACCGCACAGCTCGAGTCGCATTGTCAAGGTCAACGAGATAACAAACAAAGAAGCCAAGACTTGACAAGCCAAGGCTCCCAGCTCTAAAGAAAATGGCATATGACATGACTCCCAAGGAGTTGGACGAGGCCGTTAGAGTGAAAGTGAAGGCGCATTTCAAGCGTAAGAGTCCTGAAAAGCCGATTCCTATCGACCCGACGGCTAAGGCCTTCTTTAAGAAGATGTGCGCGCCACCGGTTAAACCGGCCTTGCCGTTGGACTACGACAGAACAATTATAAAGGCCTATAGGAAGGTGAAAGATGTCCCACAGCTCAGGAAGCAAACCTGAAAAATCCCTTGAGCCATTGCTGACACCTGATGAAGCTAAGTTACAAAAATTTATGAACGAGACGAGACTATCGAGGGAGCAAATGTTTGGAGGCGCAGAAATCAAATAGGCTGATTTGAAATACAAGATTACACTCGTTGAACCGCTTTTCAAGCCTGCTCAGGTCAAAATCTCTCTACACGGATGTACCGATTCCATAAGTGGTACATGGAAATTTCAAGCAAAGGTAGAGAGATGCTCGACGTGCGAATCAGAAATGAAGATTTTTTCCAAGGAGATGATATCATGTGGATTCGCTTCGAGGACGTGTTTGACCTGTACCAGCAAGACGTCCTTGACGTCTCTCTTCTTAGCTGCTGCGTTTTGTAAGTATCATTTAGTTAAATTTATTTCGTTCCTTAGGTCCTTGTATGTGCTGACTAAAATTCTTTTATCCTTTGTAGAATGGCGTTCCACGAATGCCATAAGGGGGCATCGTTCAAATAGGATTCATGGACCCCGCAAAATTAACACGGAAATGATAGAACATTATCCGGAGGAAACAAAGGACAACATCGTTCATATGATGGTGCAGTAGCATTACAAGTCTTGGATACTACTACCGTACAACACAGCGTGAGTATTTACTTCCTACCGTACCAATTTCCATCTTGTACATATACAGTTTCATATATATCATCTCACACAATTTGCAGATTCCACTGGGTGCTTTTCCTTATTGACCTTTCCAATTCCAAAATCCATGTCTACGATTCAATGGATAAACCAGAGTCAACCTTCACAAAGATTTTTGAAGTGTTAGACAGGTAATGCCATATTAGTTGCTATAGCTACTATGCAGTTCTCGGATTTGGAACTGCATGTAGGGCATGGGCACGGTTCCGTGAAAATGGTTCGCGGGATTTGGAAAGAAAAACTTACGGTGATGATGAAATTTCCAGTGAGTACATACTCCACAATTATATTAAATCATTAATTTGTTCTGAAATAGAAATGTACATTAAATCTATCGTTGTTTCTCCTTTAGTGTGCAAAACAGGCGCAAGGGACGAACTTGTGCGGCTATTACGTCTGTGACCATATTCACTGTCTAGTTCACGAAGTCACATGTCCCAGGACCATCATGTACGTATAACAGTCATTCATACATTATGTCTCGATTATTGATTTCATATATTTATTTCTCATTTTTTCAAACTATAGATTATTTTCATAGGGGACAAACTCCCCCACAGTGATTTCATAAAGGCTGCTCAAGAAGATTATTGATCTCGTGGGAGAGTTCTACTATGATGGAAGTTCTTGTTAGTGATATGGCCTAGAGGCAACATGGAGATGTTGGATATCATTGTCAGGTTTATTTATTAATGAATAAAGTGTTATTCTATTCCATGAAATAGATATCTTGTATTGATCAATAAGTACGTGACTTATTCATGAGACTGTATATGAATCTATTTCTAAATAATCCCTGATCATATATCATATCTATGGAACGAATATGGTTCTAAGATCAGCATGTATATTGGTTGATGATCATGTCTCATGGATCATGGTATGGAGATACCAAATCAATAAACGTGAACATGTGTTAGAGAACACATTGTTGGATAGACCCACATTGAGACACTACAACGAATTAATGTGCCATTAGTTGGTCTCAAGTAGTGTTGGTGTAAAGTCCTTAGACCTGAGATCATCATGGATTCCAACATGTGTAATAGCTTACTTAGGGACTACCAAACGCTACACCGTAAGTGGGTAGTTATAAAAGTAGTCTTCGGGTTTGCTATGAAACATGTAGTGAGATATGAATGATCAAGATGGAATTTACCCCTCCTACGGGAGAGATATCTCTGGGCCCCTCAATGTAATGGATTATGGAAGTGCATGGCCTTCCGAGTTGATTGAGGAGTCAATCAACAAATAGATAACCCAATACGAGATCGAGTTAATGATTAAGCTACAGATAGGATGGTAGGAGTCTTGCCTATAGCTTATTGATATCATGAGGCAAAGGGATTTATGCACACATTATAGGTTCAGCCGATATGATCTTCTCGTATACTATGGTGTCAATACGTTCTGCTAGGGGCCACTGTTGGCGAGTCGGCCGAGAAGTGTTCTCGGGTCGGAACCAAGTATACATGAGCCTATAGGGTCGCACACTTAATGGGATAGAACAAACAGTCGAGTTTGACTTAGATATGGCTCAATCAGATAGGGATCTGACCGGACATAGAGTCCCGATGGTCCTTTAGGCCCAGTCGGCAACTCTGTATAAAGGAGACGAGGGGTGGAGGGTTGGATGCACAACACATAGCCAGTTCAATCTTCTCCACGGAAACCCTCCCACGTGTGAGCCGAAACCCTAGCCGTGCATCGCGTGCTAGCACACTGGTGTTCGGAGTTTTCTCCCTGGATGTGTGGATACCGGTAGAGACATCGCTACGTTGCAGTGTAAGTCGGCGAGACTGTGCGGATTGAAACGACATCGAACTAGCTTCTTCTTCAGAAAATCTCCCGACCCCTTGTTCATGAGGTCGGATAGATCGGATCGAGGTCAGCTGGTCGGGCGAATCGGAGCGCGCCGAGGTAGTCGGGCCGATCGGGTGGAGGTCAGCGGGGTCGGACGAGACGGTCCGAGGTCAGCAAGGTACTGTTCGACGCCGGCGAGGTCAGTTGGGAATTTTCCGAGGTCGGATAGCTCTTGATTGGCTATTTTCGCTGCACTGCATGTCTAGCGGTAACAATCTATAGACCCTTACTTGCAAGCTTTCCTGGATTGCGCGGTGGAAAAATTTTGTTTTATACTATCATAGCCTACGCATTATCCTTCAGTGGTATCAGAGCTAGACTTGCATAGTTTTGGTTTTAGATTGGATGTGGAACAAGTTTTAGCAAATGGGTTCATTAGATCAATCGGTACACGGGGTCGGTAGAGGAGAGTAGATGGAAATTGCGTTCCTTGAGATTGTCTTGTATCGACATAATATGATTATGTCGAAGTGATATCCATAGTACTCGGGATGAGTATCGGTCGGATTCGGGATGGTGTTCCTTGAGAGTGTCTCGGAATGGTATAATGTGACTATGCTGAAGCTACTTAGAAGTCCGACTATAACTGCTACCTTGCGCCTATGCAAACCATGTTCCTTGAGAGTGTCTCGGAGCGGTATAATGTGATTATGCCGATGTGGTTTTCTAAATGATTTCATAGATTGGATCTGTGATTTTCGTGTGGTGTTCCATAAGCGATGTGGTTTCCCTTGAGAGTGTCTCGGGACCGTCGTGTGTGTACCCCTTTTATGTCGTCTCGGTATCGTATATCTGCGATAGGTAGAAAACGTTCGACGTCTAACTTGTTTTTGTAGAGAATGCTTTGAGATATTATGGCCCTATTATATGTATGAGATGCATGAGATGCCTGTAATATTCTTTCATACGTGAAATGCCTGTAATATTCTTTCACGACCTACGTGTCAATGTAAACTTTGGTTTATATCTTCTATAGTAGTAGCTTAGTTTGAAGAAATCAAGCATCCAGCACTCGGAAGAACGGTGATGAAGATGGAAATCCTCTACACCGACATGGAGATGGAGATCACCATGCGAAAGGGCCATACTATTTCATTATTAATTGCTATTCTTCTTGCTCTCATATATGAGATATGTTTGTTTGATAGGATAGTATCCCTCACAAAATTAAGTGGTAATGATGCCCTTCCAAATGTTGCACCTATCACCATTGTGATCATCAATTGGTGGGTTTGCCAAAGCAGAGTGTCATTGTCTATCATTACACGATGGGGTATATATAGCATTTGGTTTACATAACAAGGCTATCAAAACAGTTTTTGGCCTTGGGACATAGGTTGGCGCCGGAGCATGGTGATGCCACTCAACGAACAAGAGTCACATAGGGATGTGATTAGCAAGGTGTTGCTTACCCATGTTACTAATCTTCTAGCAGTGATGCCAAAGCTCAATAGATATTAATTAACATGTGGATCTTGTCCCAATACGTAACCTTGAGGGAAGGTTTAGAACACGTAGTGGGTGTCTTTTGTTAAATTGTTCAATAAAAGACAACACAAAAACATTGTGCTAAACTTTGCATATGTTTTATGTTGTAGATTATGGCAACTAATACTGCACCCAATTCTTTTAATTTGCGGTCTATTCTTGAGAAAGAAAAGTTGAATGGAACAAACTTTATGGATTGGTATCGTAACTTAAGAATTGTTCTCAAGCAAGAGGGAAAGGAGTATGTTGTTGAAGTTTCTTATCCTGATGATTTGCCTGATAATGCCAATGTTGCTACACGGAGGGCTTATGAGAAGCACACTAATGATACCCTAGATATAAGTTGTCTCATGCTTGCCACAATGTCCTTTGAGCTTTAGAAGCAATACGAGAGCAGTGATGCTCACAGTATTATTGAGGGTCTACGTGGAATGTTTGAGAACCAAGCTAGGGCCGAGAGGTTCAATACTTCAAAGTCCTTGTTTGTGTGCAAGCTTCTAGAGGGAATCCCGTCAATCCACACGTGATAAAGATGATTGGCTATATTGAGTCTGGAAAAACTTAGTTTTCCTCTTAGCCAAGAGTTGGCTACATATGTGATTCTCCAGTCGCTCCCTCCGAGCTTTGAGCCATTCATACTAAATTATCCCATGAATAGCATGGATAAAACCTTGGCCGAATTACATGGGATGCTAAAAACTGCTCAGGAGAGTATCCAGAAAAATGGTCATCATGTGATGATGATGCAGAAAGCTAAGCGCAAACCTCCTCTCAAGAAACTTTGCACAAAAAGAAAGTTAACTCCTGATGAGATCGTGAGTGCCTCCAAAGCAAAGAAAGGCAAGAAGGGGTCAGCGACATCAGATGTTGTTTCATTTTATTGCAAGGGGACAGGTCACTGGAAAAGAAATTGTAAGAGGTACACGGAGGATCTCAAAAAAGAAGCAAAGTACGAGTTCTGCTTAAGGTATTAATGTTATAGAAATCAATCTTGCTACTTCATCTACTAACTCTTGGGTATTTGTTACCGGATCAATAGCTCATATATGCAAATCATTGCAGGGAATGAGAAGAAGTAGAAGCTTGAGAAGGGGCGAGGTGAACTTGCGCGTCGGCAATGGAGCAAGGGTTGCTACAGTTGCTTTGGGCACTATGCCGCTTCATTTACCTTCAGGATTAGTTTTGGAATTAAATAATTGTTATTGTGTTCCAACTTTATGTCAAAACGTAATTTCCGCTTCATGTTTGCAAGCAGAAGGATATGATTTTAGAATAGTGGACAATGGTTGTTCACTTTATCTTAGAGATATGTTCTATTTTCATACTCCATTGGTGAATGAATTATACGTTTTGGATCTTGAGGCATCTCCCATTTATAACATTAATACAGAGAGGCAACTCCCAAATGATATAACCCCCACATTTATTTGGCATTGTCACCTAGGCCATATAAATGAGAAACGCATGAAGAAGCTCCATAAAGATGATCTGCTACACTCTTTTGATTTTGAATCATTTGAGACATGTGAATCTTGTTTACTTGGTAAGATGACAAGATCACCTTTCACAGGTCACAGTGTCACATACCCAAAATTTTGGGGTCAAGAAATTTTGTCAAAACCAAATGGAAGTGAAGATTCTCAATTTTGTGAACCAAAAATTTTCTTTTCATACTTGGGTGAAGTATTTCATCCAAGTGGCATGATTAAAATTTGAGGACAAAAGGAAACCTTTTTCATTTCTATCTTGGAAGGTGGATACACACATACATGTGTACATGCATATGCATAAAACATATTTTGACAATAAGTCTTTTTGTGCATCTGGATCTTAAGCCCTCATTTCATCATAAGGTCATCTCCTCAGCTCAAGAAAATTTATAATGAACCCTATAATCAAATTAGATGCATATACAAGGATGGGACACCTAAACAAAGAAAGGTTACCCTAATTTTATAGAACAATACCTACAAGATAAAATCATGGAAAAATTGATGTAGATGCCAAACATTATGTACAACTCAACATATTTTTTATGAAATTTAATAACTAGTGTTGATGCCTCAAACAAATTGAACAAAATAGTCATAAAGGTTGATAATTAAGATCCTTTATCGGCTAAAACCATACCTCACCCAAAAGTGAATTAAAAATGCACATAAATGTACATGTGAAATAATTTATTCAAATACTAGGTTAATTATAATGAATAAATGTAATTTATCTATAATTTTTCTCCTCTGTTTAGGCCTTCTAAAAATTCAAACAAATTTCCAATTACCCTATATTTGTTCAATTTCTGAGAGTAATCTACAACTGATTTTTGTGTGCAATCAAATAAAATGGAATCTAGGAGTAAGCATCTACCTATAGTAAAATTTTCACTAATTTATCTTGTCCACGAATTAAATTATTGAGCTACAAAGTGAGGGGAGATAAACAACTCTGAAAAAATGTTTAAACATCACTTTCACTTGGGTTCCTACCCATCTCTCTCACTGCAGCCTTGATCTCTTCGTCCTGGACCCACTTGGCAGTCTCCCTGGCTAGCCCTTACTCTGTCCCTCACCCTCATTCGACCGGGAGCGCTAGAGAGGGCGAGAGACTGTGCTATGGACGTCGACGACGTGTGGCTTCGACGTGTCAACACCCTAGGCTCCTCCTCTTGCCCTCAAACTTCCCCAGTCGCATGACCTAACTCCACTCTTCACTCTAGAGCCGAAGGGAAAAAGGGAGCCCTCTGCCTCTCCGTCACCAACGTTCTCACCGCCGGTCGTGGAGATGACGACCATCGCCATCGCCGATTAAGGCAAGGTCACCTCTGTCTCTTCAGCGTTCCCTCACCTCCTCTTAATGCCGAGCAAGTTCCTTTTTGGCACCACCTCATTTCATCCATTGCATCGGCAGGAACGCCTACGTGCCCTTGGATGCTTCGGAGCACGCACCAAGCATTGCCGCCTAGATCTCGTCACCGTTCCAACCATTGTGGACCGAGGTGAGCCAAGCCATTGCGCCACCAACATCGTCTCACCATCACCATCAAAACCCCTCAAGATTCCCAACCAGAGACGCAGCGGATACGAAGATCACCGTCGTCTTCCATAGCTCCGGCCAAATACCACCGCTGGACTCCACCTCCAAATTTGGCCACTCCGGTAAGCGACAGTCAAATTCCTCGCACGTGTAGCATCCTGATGGCATCACTAAGCCCTTCCACCCTTTTTCTTGGCAGCTTGTTGACCGGGTGGGACTATCACTGTCATCCTGCCATTTCCGCCATCGCCCGAATCAGTCCTCGCGTTGCCACGATCACCCGAGCCCCGTCAAGCCTCTTGCACCTTCCGGTAAGCACCCAGGACACTTAAGAATACTCATGCCTGCACGGCCTCGGCACAAATCGAGCCATAGCCTAGTTCGGCACATCACCTGAACCCGATCGCCGCCTGTGCTCGCCGTTGGCACGATTCTGGCCACCACTACGCACAAAACAACCACCAATAGCTTCGCAATCTTCCCCTCTACAATTTCCCTTTTGGCCGCTCCACCTAGTTCGCCACCGTCGCCGGCGAGAAGCTCGTCATCACGCGCTGCCTTGCTCTGCCTCGGCCGGCTCTTTTCTTATGTGTATGACAAGCGATACCCACACGATTAAGCACCCAGGAACCGAGCTTAGAGAAGGATTTAAAATGCCAAGGATTAATTAGTAAAATTACACTCTATGACATGTGGGATCAAGGACTTGTTAGCAAATATGTTAAAACACGGGGACTCTTAATAAATTTGGTTTTAACACGTGCTAGGGACCTCAGGTTCCATTTCTAAAATTCCAGGGGCCTATGTGCAAAATGACCAAGTCAATGACAGTGGACCCCATGAACTTATAATTCAAAAATAAAAAGGAAAATAACTAAAAATAATATCTTTTCAACATGAAAACCACTAAACTTGTAAAACCCATATAGGATAAACTATAACTCATTTTGGGATGAAACAAATTTCTGTGAACTCACAAAATGATGAACTTTGAGTTAGAATTATAAAACTTGGCACTCATTGTACAAACTTAGTCTCAAAAATTTGAATAATGAAAATCGCACATAACCCTTGCACCAAATTATAAAATGCATAGAAAATTCAATTTAACATATTGTTGGACAAACTTAAATTCTATAGATGCACCAACTTACACTCTCCATTTAGGAAAAATAAAAATGTGTAGTTACCTTGTACCAAATACCTCTAAGACTATTAATATTAAAATGATGTAATTTAGATAAGCTGAATTTGGAGATTTATTTAAAATTCATCCTAACTCCTTTTTAAGTAAACACAAGTTCTGTAGAATCATAAAAACATGTACTTTCACAATATAAAATAAAAATATATACTTACTGTATAATAATATCACTTAAATATTTATATGAGGAATAAACAACTTAGAGTACACTTCAACTTGTAAAATTTGTAGAAAATTCATTTTTAATCCAATTGAAGTGAACCAAGTTTCTATAGAACCAGCAAGTAATAAGCTTTGACTAGGTAAAATAAAATATGGCAACTCATGTACTAAATATGTAGGGAAACCTTAAATAGTTAACTTAGGTGCTAATCACAATAGATAAATTAAGCACTATATGTATGTATGTATGTACGTACAGAAGTATACATAAATTGTATCCTAGCTCCAAGTAAAGCAAAATAGAACATGTTGAACTAGAGAGGCCATAGTTCCATCCTTATACACTAAGATTTAGAGCACTTAGCTCATATAACTAATCCTAGGTTGATATGTTAAATAGCTAACATGAGAGCACTCCCTAGTTTATAAAATATGTAGTGCAGCAAATTAAACTCTAAAAATTTGAACAAGGATTAGATTTGTTAACTAAATTATTTATTTTTATACATCAGTAGCAAATAGAACATTCTCTGAAAATAAAGCCTCTAAAGCCATATATGTGTAGAGACTATGTACCTAGAACACGTTATAAATTATAAAACCCATAGGAAATTCATAATAACTCCAAAATTTGTGAAACAAATTGTGTTGCTCTTAGAAAATACAACCCTTCACCTCTGTGAAGTCAAATTAGTAAGAATCAAATTATAGGAACATTGTCCAAAAATCATCCTAACCCTATACCGCTACGTCCCGATAAAACTTCTAAAATTCATAACTCCTAAATGGAATAAGATAAATTAGAAATTATTTCACCTAAATTCACTTTTGATCAGTACCTACTCAATGTGCACAATCATGCATTTTAGAGCATTTTGGATTTTTGGTGTTTAAGTGTATATCGTGTATTTTTTTAGATAATTGTGTAAATAGTGAAGGAGTGGATTAAGTGCTAACATTCCTCCCGATCAAGGCAAGTTCTTCCCCTCCTTTCCTTTGACCACATTGAATCCCATGTTTTGAGGGATGAAAATATTTGTTTGCAAAGTTGCATATGAACTTAGACTATATTGATATTTAAAACTTTGATATGGTAGTTATGTCCTAATTGCTGCATCTACTACCTTGAATAATTGTATTCCTTGCTGTTTGTACCCCTACAAATGGTTAGAGTACATTTCCTTGCGCTCAAAAGGGTTTATATGTGCTCATTATCAATACTTGCTTAGCCCTGCTTAGTATTATGCCAATGCTTGTTCCATTGAGTACCAAGATTTGTTTTTGATATGATAACCCTCGCTGAAGTGGGTTTAATATGATGAGTATTTGCGAACCAAAATGGGTAAAAGTGTGATTTTGACTTGGGCGGCAATGTGGCATGCAATTGATGTATTTGTATGACGATAGGGGAGAGATGTTTGCCCGAGTCTGTAAGGACCGAACTTGTGTCACCAACTTAAAGAGTTTCGTACATCCACATGTGTTAGTATGGGATGACCTAAGCTGAATAATCTACTTAGCACCTAGCCTTGCTCTAGGGTAGGCCGGAGTGTATGGGTTCGGATAACCCAGAGAAACTTCCTATTTACCCCCGAAGTGGTAGTTTAGGCAACTAAATGTGTCCAATACAACGATATTGTGCCACGTGGGTGGGTTCCTGTCATGTCCGCCACCACAACATCAAGTTTAAGGCAGGGCCACCGCTACTTGACGGTTCTAGGTTATATTCCAGTATGCCTAGGATGAAGGAACACAAATTGTGCTGGTGCAAGATTAGGGATTAAGTAGTGTAAAGGCTTCGTTATGACCTCTAGACCACATTCAACATGAAGAGTGTGGTAGTGCGTCGTGAGCACAAAATAAACCAGAGTGTTCACATCATATGAGTAAAGCTGTACAAACTCTGTAGAGTTCTCTAAAACTAATCGATTAGCCGTGCTCACGGTCAAGAGCGCTTTGGTGAAGTGTCATGAGTATAGACTATATTTACAAAAATGTGAACATGTGACTTGTTTCGAAAATGACAAATTGTGTTGAGTTGTGTGAGTGTGGTGAAATATATTGTGACTTGTTGTCATGGAGGACAACAAGGTATTGAGATATGATGAATCAATATGAATTTAATGATGAAACCTGAAACTTGTCTTTGTTAATTGAATTGTCAACTCTTTTACAAATGATTTGTGAAATAAAGCTTGCTTTATACTGAAAATAAACCACATAAAGACTCTCTTTGGATATATGCCTATCATATAGTATGTTAGGTTTGACTTGTGCTTGCCAGTACATTAACTTGTTTAATGTACTGACTCTTGCCACTGGAATATCCATTTTGCTTGCAGGGTTAGCTTAGTCTTTTGAGTGATGCGGGTAATCGTCTGCCTCTTCTAGGATTGAACTTAACGGGGTAAACCCCTAGTCGGTGTGCTTGTGAAATGGGTAGACAAGCTTCCGTTGTTCTCTGATTTAGTTATTTCTATTTGGCCGGTTGGCCTATGTAATAATTAAGAAGAGGTAAATATTTAAGTTCCTTTCATCTTAACTGTGTTTGCTATGAATGCCCATGCTTGAGATGAAAGTGTGAATCTAGTGCACATCCTGGGAACTAGATTCACATGAGTAAGAGTTAAGGATATTTGAGATGTTGTAGATCTTTAGCCATTTTGTCAAGTTTTCTGAATGTGAAACACATCTGGTCATCACCTTCGAGTGGCTTGACGGGCACATCTCAGGCTGAAGTTGACTGGCAGGCTAAAGGCCTAACAATGTCTCTGATATCTTTCTCTCGGAGCATCGAATGACTCATTGTGTTTGAAGGAAAAATGTGGGCTATGCTATACAATCCTTCAAATATAATAAGAGGTTCGAGCGCGTCCCGACACACAGTGAGAGGGCATCCGACTTGTTGGCACTTATACATATGGATGTATGTGGACCAATGAGTTCACAACCAGAGGTGGGTTCCAATACTTCATTACTTTTACCAATGACTTTAGTAAATATGGTTATATCTACTTAATGAGGCATAAGTCCGAATCCTTTGAAAAGTTCAAAGAATTTTAGAATGAAGTACAGAATCATTTAGGGAAAACAATCATGTTTCTACGATCAGATCATGGAGGGGAATACTTGAGCCAAGAGTTTGGTAATCATCTGAAAGATTGTGGAACTGTTCCACAGTTGACTCCGCCAAGAACTCCACAATGGAACGGAGTGTCCGAACAGAGAAATCGCACCTTGTTGGACATGGTGCGGTCAATGATGAGCCAAAGTGATCTTCCATTATCCTTCTGGGGATATGCTCTTGAAACAACTACGTTCACACTAAATAGAGTTCCATCTAAGTCAGTGGAAAAGACACCATATGAGTATGGACAAGGCAACCCCCTAGCTTGTCTTATCTCAAAATTTGGGGATGTGAAGCTTATGTAAAGCATTTACAGTCCGACAAGCTTACACCCAAATCTGACAAATGCTTCTTTGTGGGGTATCCTAAGGAAACAAAAGGATATTATTTTTATAATCGGGAACAAGGCAAAGTGTTTGTCGCCCGGCATAGTGTTTTCTTGGAGAAAGAATTTCTTTCAAGAAAGGTTAGTGGGAGCAGGGTGCATCTTGAAGAAGTTCAAGAAACACCAGAAAACGTTTCAGCTACCACAGGACCACAACAAGAGGAACAATATGTTGCGCCATCTGTTGTAGATACACCAACCCCACATAGGTTCGAAAGATCACGTCGTGCACCTGAAAGGTACACAGGTGCGAAACAACATGATATATTGTTGTTAGACAACGATGAACCTAAGACCTATAAGGAAGTGATGGTGGGACCAGATTCTGACAAATGGCTTGGAGCTATGAAGTCCGAAATAGAATTCGTGTATGATAATCAAGTTTGGAACTTGGTTGATCTACCTGATGGTGTCAAAACCATTGAGTGCAAATGGGTTTTTAAGAAAAAGGCAGACATGGATGGAAATGTTCATATCTATAAGGCGTGATTGGTGGCGAAAGGTTTTAAATAGATTTAAGGGGTTGATTATGATGAAACCTTCTCGCCCGTCGCAATGCTAAAGTCTATTCAGATTATTCTAGCGATTGCTGCATATTTCGATTATGAGATATGGCAAATGGATGTCAAAACGACTTTCCTCAATGGAAACCTGAAGGTTTTGTCGATCCCTAATAGCCTGGAAAGATATGCAAGCTACAGAAATCCATTTATGGATTGAAGCAAGCGTCTCAGAGTTGGAATATTCATTTTGATAAGGTAATCAAAGGGTTTGGTTTCATCAAAAATGAAGAGTAGGCCTGTGTTTACAAAAAGGTCAGTGGGAGCGCAATTGTGTTTCTAATCTTACATATTGTTGATTGGAAATGATATCCCTATGCTAGAATCCATCAAGTCTTTATTAAAAATAGTTTCTCCATGAAAGACTTAGGGGAGACAGCATACATACTGGGTATTAGGATCTATAGAGATAGATCTAAGAGGCTAATTGGATTAAGCCAAAGTACATACATTGACAAAGTGCACACGGATCTAAACATTGTCGATCCGTTGACAAAGACGACCCCTTAGCCGAAACATGAGGCACATACTAGAGCAATGGGTATGTTAACGACCAAATTTGGTAAGCAAATCTCCGAGTTTGAAACAAGGATTGAAGCGGAATTGGAGGATGCGTCGGCTAAGTCCGAATCGGCTACGGAGCCAGTCGGCTGAGTCCGAGTTGGACCAGGATAGCCGATAGCCAATTCTGATTGAAGACTGAAGGAGGGACCAATCCCAAAGGGAAGCTTAAGAGATAGCTATTGGATTCGGTTTCCAAAGTGCTTCAAAGATGTTGCCATCTATGGATAAGGTCCTACAACGGCAATTATATCTTTAAGTTAGGATATTTTGCATAGTTTCCTTTATAGATAATTTCGGTTTGTTTAGAGATATTTGATATTTAATTTGCAAGAGGAATTGTGTCCGTTACGAACTCATTGTATATCCGGGTATAAATATGACCCGAGACCTTGTAAAATAATAACAACACACCTCAATACAACTTCGGCGCATCGCCAACCTTTCTGTTTTTACGTTTTCTCGATGAGTTCTTGCTTGCTCTTGGACTGCATCGGCATCGATCTCCGAACAAGGTAATTTCTTGTTACAAGTGGCTTGTGTCATCAGGTTAGTGCTTCCATCGTCATGATACTCTAGTTCTGATGTTATAAACTGCTTAATTTATCATATGCGACATATAATTTGGATCAATGTCAAGATCTATCTCGCGATCGGCTAATATCTCCTTGAAGATAGCAGCCGACAGAGCAGATCTAGGGGTTGATTTAGGTTATATGGCGTATCTACCATCTCGAGAAATTATCATTAGCTTAAATAGATCTCATACTTCTTTTGGTACTTAATGTTGCATCTAATCGACCTATTAAGTCACCTTTAGAATTATACAGATCTCTTTGGCTCAATGTTTATTATTAGAGATAGTGTCGGGGTTTCAGCCGGTCTTACCTGTTTTAATCATCTTTTATGTATTACTACCATTAGATGAATTAAAACTGCCTTTTATATTAAGATCTTAATCTCCTTAAATGTGTGAAGCCCGAGATTAATCTGTTAAATCACATCAACAGCCGATTGATCTTGACTTAACGCATTTAGTTCAGATTAATATCTTTTTATAAAATATATCAGAGTACTAGCCGATTTACATTAGATGTGTGACATCAGCTAGGTTATAAATATATATAATTGTTATCCTAAGGTACTTTTGGATCTAAGTGATTTGTACTGTCTCGGTATGCTACCAATCTATCCCGATCACTTAATCTAAATGTGCTTTGGAATAGTAATTGTTTATTTATTGATATCCTAACCAAGTAAGATCTAATCCTAACCAAACACCGATCTTTTTTTCTTGTTGGTTGTAGGATCAAACCAACTAGCATGCCCGCTCAATCACCAAAGGCGACCAATTTTGGACCTGCACTGGAGTTAAGCAGATCTCCCAGGCCAGCGTGTGGGAAAAATTCTCAGCAACACGCTTTTGGCACGCCCAGTGGGACCCCCAACTTCTGGATCCAGCACAATGGTGAATGTCTCATCGGTTGATCTCGACCAAGACAACGTCATCCCGGTGACTATGGACAAACTGTCGGCTGAACACCAGGCCGACTACCAGCAGATGGTGGAACGGTTGCAAGCACATTATTTGCAATCCTTCGCCCAGACCAGATCTAGATCAATCATTCAAAAATATAACTTTGTGATTCCCGAAGACTTTGACACCTCCTCCAGCGAGGACAAGAAAGGGAAGAAGAAGATGGAGGACATCAAGCAGGAGCAGGACAATTCGAGGCTGCACACACTTCAAGACCGAATCGACTCGGTTGTCCACCACGCGCTTGTCAACCAATCAGGCATACTGGTCAACACTTTGAACAATATGATAAGCACCGTGGTTGATTCAAGGATATCCGAGCAGCTGCCGAGGAGGCTGACTTATTTCCCTGACGGCCAGTTCCCGCCTTACAGGAGGCTGTCAACCCATGGATTGTCAGTCCCTCCATTCGGGCAGCCGACTCCTCTAGGGGGGCCCCGATCCAGCCGAATGCACAGTCATCGGCTGCACGGCCGCATTCCAAGGTTCTGGTTCAGCAGCAGTCTCAACACCAGGGCCTCGGCGTCCCAGTGACAACTTAGGAGTAGGCGGATGACATGTTCAGTACCAATCAACGATCCGTCATACATAACGTGCCGATTGGTAACTATTTGCCGGACCCGCCTCATAACTCCAGCGGCAATCGGCCTCTTCCCGACCAAACACCACCATTTGCCTCTCGGCCGTCTCCTGCCATAAACCATTTTTAGCGTCAATTCCTAGGAGGCAACTACGAGCAGCACTAGCGGCCTCAGACACCACCAATATAGTATCGGCAAGGACCCGTCCACCACGAGCAATACGAGCCGATACCACAAGTGAAAGAAAACAAGCCTTGGGCCAATTTAATCGCAAACGTTATGCGTGATCAGTTTGGCCTCAAGCCGAAGGACTCTGGCAATATGTACCGGTACCCATACCCAGAATATTTCGAGAGGGTGCCCCTGCCGAAGCGGTACAAGGTGCCAGATTTTTCAAAGTTCTCTAGGCAAGAAAACATCTCGACATACAAACATGTCAGCCGATTCTTAGCCCAGTGCGAAGAAGCATCGGCCACCAACGCGCTCAGGGTACGCTTCTTCCCGCTGTCTCTCTCGGGATCGACCTTTACATGGTTTTCATCCCTACCCTACAATTCAGTCCAGAGCTAGGCCGATCTTGAGAAGCAGTTCCATGGCTATTTCTATTCCGGCACACACGAAATGAAGTTGTCGGACTTGACCAGTGTCAAACAGAAGCATGAGGAGTCAGTTCAAGACTACATCCAGCGGTTTAGGGACATGAGGAACCGTTGTTATAGCCTAGTGCTGTCGGACTCGCAGCTAGCCGACTTAGCATTTCACAGTCTCTTGGCCCCAATCATGGAAAGGTTTTCAACTCAGGACTTCGAAAGATTGGCCCACATGGCCTAGAAGGTGACGAATCATGAGCAACATTTTCAAGAATCCAAGAAGGCCTTCAAGAAAGTTAGCCACGTCGCTTACACATCGGACTCCGACTCAAGTGATAGCGATGTAGAAGTGGCAGCGGCCGAGTGGACCAGGAACAAGAAAGCAATCACGTGCCAATGGCTAAAGAAATTGGCTAAGGAGGAAAAGTATGACTTTGACATAACTAAAGCTGATAGGATCTTTGATTTACTGCAGAGGGAGAAACAAATACAGCTTTCGGCCAACCATGTCATTCCATCGGCCGAGGAGCTCAAAAAGAAAGACTATTGCAAGTGGCACAACACCACCTCCCATAGCACCAACGATTGCAAGGTCTTCAGCCAACAGATTCAGTCGGCCATCGAGGCAGGGAAGATCAAGTTTGAGGAATCGGCTAAGCCGATGAAGGTTGACGGCAACCCCTTCCCTGTCAACATGGTCCAAGCCGGCCAGAGGCGAGCAGATTGACAGTATAGCATGGCGCACAGCTCAGCCAAAGCCCAACAAACAACCGCGGTCGACTCAGATCTCCAAGGGCCATCCAGCAAGCCGACTGCAACCAACATCACGCCAATCAACATGGTCTACACTAGTGGCCGATCGGCTGATCGTCGGCCCAGACAAGCAGACAGCCGACTTCGGTTCCAGCTGAGGGTTCAAGAAGAAGAAGAAGCCCAGCACGGCAAGCCGTACCAGAGGACGCCGGATCGGTTAGGAGTGTCCTATTTCTGCCGCCACGATGACTGCGATCCACATTGGCAGTGCGAATTCTTCAAGTTCTGTTGGGAGCGAGGGATGAGGCTGTCCACCTTGGAAAACTGGCCAACCTGCAACAAATTCAGAGAAGACGAGTTCAGGCAAGAAACAATTGCAAGCACCAGCCGATTCCTACCCCGAGCCGTTCAACTCAACCAGCGAAGACTCCCCATAAACGAATGGCTCAACCCAAATCACTAGGACTTCTTCCGAGAGGAGGACAAAGAAGAGGCTGAGGAAGAGCAATCGGCCAACCCCAAATGGTGCCCTGTAGACCCCCGTTTTTGAGGACGGGAATCAGTCGTGTTCATAGTACCTTATCCCTGGATCGAGTAGTTCGGTACCCACGAATACAGTTCTGAATTACCAGGTGCAAAGTGCACGAATAGTCTTACATCAAAATTATTACAATAATAGGCCCGAAGGCAATATCCAATACATATAGGACCTACCGGTCTGGATACAACCGAAAACAGAAATTAGATAAGATAGCAGACGGAAGGCAGCAGCATGCCGATTGCCACAGGCAACGACTGGGGACTAAGACCAGTTGTGCTCCATTGTCTTCATTCCTCCTAGTAGTATGTGTACGGGTCTTCCTCATCTCCTTCATCTGGAGGTTTGTGCGTATAGCAAGGGTGAGTACCCAACGTACTCAGCAAGCCAACACAGAAGTGATACACATGATAGGGTCATTCAAAGGATGGCTGGGGTTCTTTTGCATAAAGCCAAGTCAAGTTTTAGTTCTAGAGTATATTAAATCGGCCACGGTTCTGTCTGCCATCCATCGTGATACCAAGGATGGTTTCCCGTCTCCGGTGCGTCATGGTTTTCTGGGGAGTCTACCTCTTCTCGCAGGTCGAGAAGCTGAGTCCACCAGCATACAAAATCATTATCCATACCAACCCATCATTTTAAAATTTATGAGTCTAGCCAAGCGAAAGTCTGGTCACGATGCTCTATATCCGCGAGCACGGCTATTCGAATAGATTGCATTCACACTGCAGTGGATGTACACTTTACCCGTACTCCATGACTGCCCAATAAATGAGCCTACGTCCCAACACATGAGACGTTCACGGCAAAGCCTTTCGATAACCTCACTTTGGCAGTACCCACTCCATGAACTTAAGCCCTCATGCACTCTAGCTGTCATTTTCTAGCAGTGAGAGGAGTTCTGGCGCACCCGGGGTAAGGGAAGACTTCACTCATCAAGTTATAATAAATTCCAATTTCCCATCATCCCTTTCAAATCTCATCTCATACATAAGAACCACTATACAAGGGTACCGCCTCCGCTCGGCTATCTACTCCGCTAGGTCTATACCCATTCGAGAAGTACGGTTGTACTGGCACGTTTCCCGGCTATCTCATGGCTCGGTCCTTAATTGACCAGGGACGGTACTAGCCTTTCCCGGAATCCACCCAAATCCATCCATCCGCCCCAGTCTAAAAACGTTGGTTTCATATTTTTTTTGTTTTTCCATCAAAACAATTTTCATCATGTTAAAGCAATGTGGCGCTCATGTCTCCACATGCCGTAGCTCAACTACCTTCCCTAAGGTAGTTGCCCAAGCATAATGCCCTTTATAAAATCATGAGTATGCATGAATCTAAGAATAGCATGGCTAAGCATTTTACCGAAGATATTCTCCGGTTGTATGTATCACATCGAGGGTTACAAGGAATAATTCTAAAGGTAATCAATAACAAGGCATGGCATAACAAGTATAGGTAATTCTTTGTGTACAGCATGCATATTTGAAGTTTATAACAACATCATTTCGCAATTGGGATCAATATGTTCAAAGAGTGTGATGACTTGCCTTGCTCGCACACTTGTTGAATGGGGTTCTCTACGTAGTCAGTGCTTGCTTCTTCGGACGCTATCCGCATGCGCGAGAAATCAAATTTGAATTCAATTAGAATTCAAATAAAATCCAATAAGATCCGATAAAGGCCAAGCAAATCGCAATAGCGGCTCCTAACTCTAGGCTTCGGTGGTACGTGAGCTTAGGTTCGAATGTTGGCAAGGTCGGAGATAGAGCGAAAAGGATTATAAGGATTTGAAGTTTTGTATTGAATCCGATTTTGTTAAGAAGGATGCGATATTTATTTTAATATGCTTAAAGTTTGAGAAATGCTAGAGTTGATGATTCAATTAATAAAAAGGAAGTAGTTATCCTTTCAAAATTTCATTGGGCTGAGAAGCCCTAGGGTTAATAATAATCGAATCTCGAAATATTTGATAAACCTTGAAGCTTAGATGCCAAAATAAATAATTTGGATTTTTGAGTTTAGAAAATCCATATATTAAAATAATATTTAGGCGAATAATGGGTTTCACAAAAGATAGGAATTTTTGGAGATGGAATAGGTTAAGAAGTTTGAATATAAGTTCATAATTTTTGCAAAAGAAATTTTGGAAAAGAATAAATAATAATCTCTTGAAAATATGTAAAATTCATTGTAAATAGGGTTTAGGAATTCAAAAGAGTAAATATATTTTTTATGATTTTTACTAGGCTTATCCTTCTTTTTGATCCCATAGAAAAATTAAAGTAAAATTTTTAAAAATTTTTGCCAAGCCGAGGATCGAACCTAGGACCTCAAGCTCTCGGCTAATCCCCTTAACCACTGCGCCGCTCTCGCTCTTCTCTCCTTCTATCTCTCGGTTGGCTCAAGAATGAAAGGAAAGAGAAAACTCGTTGTTCTCTCCTTCTCTCTCTCGGTTGTGGTGAAGACTAAAAAGAAAGAGAAAAAGAAATGAAAAGGGCGCGGAGTGGGGATTCGAACCTACAACATTCCTCTCTCGGCTCGGCTTTCTCTCGACTTGGCTAGCGAGCCGATCACGTTTTCCTTTCCCTTCCTTTTCTTTTCTTCCTTTTTTCCTCTCTTGCGTTGGCAAAAGAAAATAAGAAGAGAAAAATCAATTGGCGTGGGGAGGATTCGATCCCGCGACATCACTATTACTCAGCTCAGCCTTCTCCACTGGGCCAGCGCCCGTTCTCGTTTCATTCTCTCCTTTCTCTCTTTTTTCTTACTTCTTCACTCCCTTCTTCTTCTTCCCGTGGCCGATGCCATGGCATAGCCGAACGACGGTGAGCGGAGGGACCGGAGCGCGGGGCTAAAGGGCAAAGCACCATCCTCGGACCATGGGGACCCTATTTTGAGGCACGGCCGGATAGGGAGGCGGCGGATTGGGCCGGCGAGCAAGTGAGGCGGCCATGGCGACGGCGACGCACGTTGCGGCGGCTAATCGGCGACGGCATGGCCACGACGAGGGGTCGGAAAGTATCCACGGGGCTCAGCGCTGCTAATGGAGGCGGTAGTTCGGCCGGAACGGCATCGGGGTGGGCTTGCGGCGTGCGCACGACGACGGCCGAGGCAGGGGAGGCACGACGGGCTCGTCGCCGACGAACTCCGGTGGCTAATCGGCTCGGGAAACATGGGGGAAATAAAGTTTAAAGCACAGAGATTGTGTAAGTACCTTCAATTTGGGAAGAACTCGACCGAGGGCGACGAATTTTGGATTTTGCCTCGGGCGGCCGACGCTAGGGTTCTTCGGCTCCATGTCGGTTTCCTTCAAAATTCGAGCGATACGGTGGGGGAAATTTAGGGAAAACTTGGGGGAATGCAGGAGGGGACGATGGTGAAGGTTTTCTGTGGTACAGGCTTGGTCTGGGGAGGCCTCTTATAGGCGGTTGACGGCGAGGGTGTATCGGCTGCACGGCACGGGCGAGTTGGCGCGGCATGGCGACGTGTGGCGAGCGCCGGGGAGGGGGCCGGCGTGGCGAGTGGCGCGTGGGCGCGAGGGTAACGGGGTCCGGACGAGAGCGCGGCGCGTGGTGGCGCATGGGGCGGGGTTCGAGCGCGGGCGGCGCGGGCACGGACGTGGGCGACGCACGGCGCGACGTGGTACGGTGTGCGCGACGTGACGGCGCGGTGACGGCGTGGCATGGGCATGGTACGGCGGCGTGGGGCGCGGTGCTGCGAGCGCGACACGCGACGCGCGGTGGCGAGGCGGTCCGGGGTCCGGGGTACGGCGTCAAACACTTGGAGCGCAATGAATAGTGACCTTTCGCATTTTTCCGAATTAATTTCCTAATTTCCCAATTTTATTTCCTTTCACCTCCAAAATTCAAAATAAAATATAACACACCCAAAAATAAGTTGTAAAATATATTTTCAACCTTTTCACCCACTTTTATTATTTTAAAAATATGTTTTACATAATTAATTTAATTCTTTTCCTCAATTCCAGAAAATGTGATTTTGATTCAAATTAATTTTTAGATTTCATATATATACCCTAAAATATTTTATTATGCATTTTGCTCACTAATTAATATTACTCAATCACCTAAATAATGTTTTGCTCCCAATTATATATTTTTATAAATCCATAACCCTTTTATTATTTATATTAAAATTCTCAATTCTAAACTCCGAAAATTTTCTCCTAGCGAAAATTCAAATCGTTTGGTTTTTCACAAACACCGAGATGAATCGCTCGCGTATAAATTTATGCAACCAAGCTGGCAAATAAGAAGCGAAAACTCGATCAAGAAGCAACAATCAAAAGGTTTTTGTAAGTTCTGATTTTTAATTCCCGGTTTTAAATTCTCCGATTTTCAGAGCGTTACAAACCTACCCCCCTAACAATAAATCTCGTCCCTGAGATTTGGGTCGGGTCGCGATCGTGAGTCGGTCGGCATAAACATATGGGATGGATCCATTAGGACTCCTCCTCAGCAGGTTGGTGAACCGGTTGGCTGCTCCGAGTGACGCAGGAATCTATCAATAAGTTCCTAAGGGTGGTGCACTTCGATTCTTTGTTTCGGACAATGTGATGTTGTCAGCTCTTAATCCTTGGGGCATCCTTCAAGCATGCAAGATTCCGTAGGTCTCTTTTCTTAAGTTGTATAATAGACTTGCTCTTCTAAACTGTTGGAACCTTTAGCTGCAGACGGGTGGTGATCCTGGTAGGATTGCAGTTGTGTGATTTTGGTGGGCGACAAGAGATTATCTAGAGAAGGTTCGGTTCTACCTAGCTTTAACATAGTGTCCAATCTAAGAGTGCGGAGTTATGTCACTCTACCCCCCTAACAATATGTTCAAGCTTGGCTTTTTAGGGTAAGGCCTATATTGGTGCCGGTATGGGGTACAACTATATCTCTGCTGGGTGAATGTACTATTATGGGTCTCTTAAGGTCTACCAGACGTAGGTTATGTTCTGTGCTTGTCCTCGAGGTTATGAAAGAATGCGGATTTCCAAACCAAACAAAACCTTGATTAGTGCAGAATGGATAGAGAACATACCCATCAGCATGATCTGGTCCTCCTGAGCTTCTCCTGTACGCACGTGGTTCACTTGGCCACGGGGGAATCCGGTGGTAGCCTCCTTCGGCTGGGGTGTTCTGGACAAGCTTCATCCCGGCGCCGGGGTAGGGGTTCCTCTCACAACCGTGGCGTTGGCTCCAGTACGGTTGGGTGTGTTGTGCGGTTTGGGACATTGATTGGCATAATGCCCGAATTCTCCGCAATTGAAGCAATTAACATTCCGGTTTCCCGGTGCTGCCAAAGTGGGGGCCGGGGTGCGGAAAGGTGTTGTCGATGGCCTGCTAGCGTTGTTGGGTACAGAGGGACGATTGGCCGCTATGATGGCTGGTTTCCATCCTGTTGGTGTTGCTCCTCTGGGTCGCTGAGATGTCTCTTGACTTGGACGGGCTAGAGCAAGCCTTCTCTTTCGGTTGTTTTCAACCATCCTTTGGTCATGCTCAAGCCTTAGACCTTGTTGATGATGCTTTGGAAGCTGGTGTGGTCTTGACCGATCATTGGTCCTCTCAGCTCGTCGTTCAGTCCTTCGATAAATTTATCCATCTTTTCTTCTTCATCTACCAGGTCACTTGTGGCGTAACGGGCAAGCTGGGTAAACTTGTTGAGGTATTCTTGCACCGAGGTGTTGCCTTGGCGCAATCTACGGAACTCATTCTTCTTCATTCTCATAACTGCGGCGGGTACAAAATATTCACGAAAAGCAGCTGTGAATTCTTCCCAAGTCGGTTCTCCGACATCTTCAGCCCGGGTTTCCTTGTAAGTGTCCCACCAGTCACTTGCGGGACCTTCCAGCTGGTTAGTGGCGAAGATGACTCTATCTGCTTCTCGCACTTAGACGAGGGTTAGATTTTTCCCTATCACTCCCAACCAATCTTCAGCATCCATGGGTTCCTCTGTTGTGGAGAAGGTAGGTGGCTTGGCTCTCATAAACTCTCCTAGACTTGAACTTCCGCGATTCCCCTGGTTGTTGGCAATGGCTTGAAGCAGTTGGGTTTGTAAAGCCATGACCTCTGCTAGGCTAGAGAGGTTAGGCTCCGGCGGGTTCTCAGTAGCTGCGGGGGCTCTGCGACGGTGCGTCATCTGAGGAGAATAGATGGGGTAAGAGATTGGATCGACTAAGGTCACGGTTCTAATCATTTTTTTTCAGTGATCTTCCAGTTGTTTTTAAGTGATCTTTTACACACAACAAGCATGGTGGAATAAACTCATTTAAGACATAACATGGAACTCTATATTAGTTCATAGGTGTTACATCATGGGGATATATTGGACATGTGTAGTCCCAGACAACACAATACAACGACACTAACATCGATCTAGGGTCTTCATACATAAAGGGTAGGGGCATGGTCGTTGCTATCTTAATTCCTTTCAAAGCAAGACCAGGGTTGCTGCAGGTTTCTCGTCTAGTTATCCGGGTTGTTGCCTGATCTGGGATTGTCACCTATGGCTGTCGCATTGGCACCGATAAGAGGAGGAATGTTGCGTGGCTTGGGGCAGTGGTTGGCAAAGTGTCCAAACTCCCCACAGTTGAAGCAAGTCACATTCTTCCTTAGACGTCGAGGAATCTCCTCAGTATCTTCAGGGGTACATACGTGCTTGTAATGATCATCTTGCCAGCATTACCACCTATATTCAATTTTGGTGACTTCCTCTTCTTGGGGTTAGATGGTGGCGAACTGAAATCTTGGCCGGTTGTTTGATTGGATTCCTTATCCTTTCTTCCGCACCGTATCTCTCCCTTGATCGGGGTCCTAGTGTACTTGTCCCATGTACTGTTCTTTACTCCATGTCCTTTTTCCATGAAACCGTAGCGGGGATCAAGTGTTTCCTTCCATCCAAATGGCGGGCTTGGTGTCATTGCTCCCCATGGATTTGACAAGATACTTGCGGGAGTCATCGTGGTTTGCGACGGAATGTACCGATGTTGCTCTGGGTACCAACCCTGGGTTTGCATCTGTTGCTGTTGGAACAATTGTTGCATCTGTTGCATCATCATGGCCATTAACTGTGTCTGGTTAGCCACTACCTGGGCTAAGGTCGGGTTCACAGGGAAAGGAGGCGGAGTGTCCACAGGGTCTCTCTGGGTTAATCCATGAGACTGCTGGGATCTTGCTTTACTACCCTTGGCTCTTCCCATCTATTATCAGAGAGAAAGAAATCAGAAGAAAAGTTAAGCTCTGGTTCGGACCTTATTCCTGTGTAATCCTATTGCTTTAGCGGGTGGAACAAACAATCTTTCAAGCTTTAGCAGGGTCATAGTCCTATATCTATTTTTGAAGATAGTTTAGGGCTTAGAGAAAGGTAATTGGTAAAATCAAATGTTTGTAGAGAAATTGGGGTGAGAGAGAAAATATGTTTGCCTTGTGAAAATAGTTTGTATTTCCAAAATAATCCTATGTGGGGATATTTCCCTTTCACCGGCTATAAAGGGGTGGGGCGCCAGTTGGTCTTATCCTACAGTCACACTGCTCTGGTACCAGCTCTGTAGACCCCCGTTTTTTAGGACGGGAATCATTCGTGTTCATAGTACCTTATCCCTGGATCGAGTAGTTCGGTACCCACGAATACAGTTCTGAATTACAAGGTGCAAAGTGCACGAATAGTATTACATCGAAATTATTACAATAATAGGCCCGAAGGCAATATCCAATACATATAGGACCTACCGGTCCGGATACAACCGAAAAAAGAAATTAGATAAGATAGCAGATGGAAGGCAGCAGCATGCCGATTGCCACAGGCAACGACTGGGGACTAAGACCTGTTGCGCTCCATTGTCTTCATTCCTCCTAGTAGTATGTGTATGGGTCTTCCTCATCTCCTTCATCTGGAGGTTTGTGCGTATAGCAAGGGTGAGTACCTAACGTACTCAGCAACCCAACACAGAAGTGATACACATGATAGGGTCATTCAAAGGATGGCTGGGGTTCTTTTGCATAAAGCCAATTTTCACAAATGTTTTCACAAGCCTAACAGCTAGCCAAGTCAAGTTTTAGTTCCAGAGTATATTAAATCGGTGACGGTTCTATCTGCCATCCATCGTGATACCAAGGATGGTTTCCCGTCTCCGGTGCATCATGGTTTTCTGGGGAGTCTACCTCTTCTCGCAGGTCGAGAAGCTGAGTCCACCAGCATACAAAATCATTATGCATACCAACCCATCATTTTAAAATTTATGAGTCTAGCCAAGCGAAAGTCTTGTCACGATGCTCTATATCCGCGAGCACGGCTATTCGAATAGATTGATTCATTCACACTGCAGTGGATTTACACTTTACCCGTACTCCGCGACTGCCCAATAAATGAGCCTACGTCCCAACACATGAGACGTTCACGTCAAAGCCTTTCGATAACCTCACTTTGGCAGTACCCGCTCCATGAACTTAAGCCCTCATGCACTCTAGCCATCATTTTCTAGCAGTGAGAGGAGTTCTGGCGCACCCGGGGTAAGGGAAGACTTCACTCATCAAGTTATAATAAATTCCAATTTCCCATCATCCCTTTCAAATCTCATCTCATACATAAGAACCACTATGCAAGGGTACCGCCTCCGCTCGGCTATCTACTCCGCTAGGTCTATACCCATTCGAGAAGTACGGTTGTACTGGCACGTTTCTCGGCTATCTCATGGCTCGGTCCTTAATTGACCAGGGACGGTACTAGCCTTTCCCAGAATCCACCCAAATCCATCCATCCGCCCCAGTCTAAAAACGTTGGTTTCATATTTTTTTTGTTTTTCCATCAGAACCATTTTCATCATGTTCAAGCAATGTGGCGCTCATGTCTCCACATGCCGTAGCTCAACTACCTTCCCTAAGGTAGTTGCCCAAGCATAATGCCCTTTATAAAATCATGAGTATGCATGAATCTAAGAATTGCATGGCTAAGCATTTTACCGAAGATATTCTCCGGTTGTATGTATCACATCGAGGGTTACAAGGAATAATTCTAAAGGTAATCAATAACAAGGCATGGCATAACAAGTATAGGTAATTCTTTGTGTATAGCATGCATATTTGAAGTTTAAAACAACATCATTTCGCAATTGGGATCAATATGTTCAAAGAGTGTGATGACTTGCCTTGCTCGCACACTTGTTGAATGGGGTTCTCCGCGTAGTCAGTGCTTGCTTCTTTGGACGCTATCCACATACGCGAGAAATCAAATTTGAATTAAATTAGAATTCAAATAAAATCCAATAAGACCCGATAAAGGCCAAGCAAATCACAATAGCGGCTCCTAACTCTAGGCTTCGGTGGTACGTGAGCTTAGGTTCGAATGTTGGCAAGGTCGGAGATAGAGCGAAAAGGATTATAAGGATTTGAAGTTTTGTATTGAATCCGATTTTGTTAAGAAGGATGCGAGATTTATTTTAATATGCTTAAAGTTTGAGAAATGCTAGAGTTGATTATTCAATTAATAAAAAGGAAGTGGTTATCCTTCAGTTCTTTCAAAATTTCATTGGGCCGAGAAGCCCTAGGGTTAATAATAATCGAATCTCGAAATATTTGATAAACCTTGAAGCTTAGATGCCAAAATAAATAATTTGGATTTTTGAGTTTAGAAAATCCATATATTAAAATAATATTTAGGCGAATAATGGGTTTCACGTAAGATAGGAATTTTGGAGAGGGAATAGGTTAAGAAGTTTGAATATAAGTTCATAATTTTCGCAAAAGAAATTTTGGAAAAGAATAAATAATAATCTCTTGAAAAGATGTAAAATTTATTGTAAATAGGGTTTAGGAATTCAAAAGAGTAAATATATTTTTTTATGATTTTTACTAGGCTTATCCTTGTTTTTTATCCCATAGAAAAATTAAAATAAAATTTTCAAAAATTTTTGCCAAGCCAAGGATTGAACCTAGGACCTCAAGCTCTAAGTTAATCCCCTTAACCACTGCGCCGCTCTGCTGTTCTCTCCTTCTCTCTCTTGTTGCTGGTTGGAGAATGAAAAGAAAGAGAAAACTCTCGCTGTTGTCTCCTTCTCTCTCTGGTTGCTTGGTCAAGAATGAAAAGAAAGAGAAAAAGAATTGAAAAGGGCGTGGGAGTGGGGATTCAAACCTGCAACATTCCTCTCGCTCGGCTCTCTCTCACCGGGCTAGCGAGCCGATCACGTTTTCATTCCCCTTCCTTTTCTTTTCTTCCTTTTTTCCCTCTCTTGCGCTGGCAAAAGAAAAGAAGAAGAGAAAAATCAATTGGCGCGGGAGGGATTCGATCCCGCAACCTCACTATTACTCTGCTCAGCCTTCTCCACTGGGCCAGCGCCCGTTCTCGTTTCATTCTCTCCTTTCTCTCTTTTTTCTTCCTTCTTCACTCCCTTCTTCTTCTTCCCGTGGCCGACGCCATGGCATAGCCGAACGACAGCGAGCGGAGGGACCAGAGCGCGGGGGCTAAAGGGCAAAGCACCATCCTCGGACCATGGGGACCCTATTTTGAGGCACGACCGGACCGGGGAGGCGGCGGATTGGGCTGGCGACAGTGAGGCGGCCATGGCGACGGCGACGCACGTTGCGGCGGCTAACCGGTGATGGCATGGCCACGGCGAGGGGTAGGGAAGTATCCACGGGGCTCAGCGCTGCTAATGGAGGCGGTAGTTCGGCCGGAACGACATCGGGAGGCACGACGGCGGCCGAGGCAGGGGAGGCACGACGGGCTCGTCGCCGGCGAACTCCGGTGGCTAATCGGCTCGGGAAACATGGGGGAAATAAAGTTTAGAGCACGGAGATTGTGTAAGTACCTTCAATTTAGGAAGAACTCGACCGAGGGCGACGAATTTTGGATTTTGCCTCGGGCGGCCGGGCGCTAGGGTTCTTCGGCTCCACGTCGGTTTCCTTCAAAATTCGAGCGATACGGTGGGGGAAATTTAGGGAAAACTTGGGGGAATGCAGGAGGGGACGATGGTGAAGGTTTTCTGTGTTGCAGGCTTGGTCTGGGGAGGCCTCTTATAGGCGGTCGACGGCGAGGGTGTATCGGCTGCACGGCACGGGCGAGCTGGCGCGGCATGGCGACGTGTGGCAAGCGCCGGGGAGGGGGCCGGGCGCGTCGAGTGGCGTGTGGGCGCGAGGATAACGGGGTCCGGACGAGAGCACGGCGCGTGGTGGCGCACGGGGCGGGGTCCGGGCGCGGGCGGCGCGGGCACGGACGTGGCCGACGCACGGCGCAACGTGGTACAGTGTGCGCGTCGCGACGGCGTGGCATGGGCATGGTACGGCGGCGTGGGGCGCGGTGCTGCGAGCGCGACGCGCGGCGCGCGGTGGCGAGGCGGTCCGGGGTCCGTGGTACGGCGTCGAACACTTGGCGTGCAATTAATAGTGAACCTTCACATTTTCCCAAATTAATTTCCTAATTTCCCAATTTTATTTCCTTTCACCTCCAAATTTCAAAATAAAATATAACACACCCAAAAATAAGTTGTAAAATATATTTTCAACCTTTTCACCCACTTTTATTATTTTAACAATATATTTTACATAATTAATTTAATTCTTTTCCTCAATTCCAGAAAATATGATTTTGATTCAAATTAATTTTTAGATTTCATATATATACCCTATAATATTTTATTACGCATTTGCTCACTAATTAATATTACTCAATCACCTAAATAATGTTTTGCTCCCAATTATATATTTTTATAAATCCATAACCCTTTTCCTATTTTATATTAAAATTCTCAATTCTAAACTCCGAAAATTTTCTCCCAAATAAAATTCAAATCGTTTGGTTTTTCACAAACACCGAGATGAATCGCTCGCGTATAAATTTATGCAACCAAGCGGCAAATAAGAAGCGAAAACTCGATCAAGAAGAAACAATCAAAAGGTTTTTGTAAGTTCTGATTTTTAATTCCCGATTTTAAATTCTCCGATTTTCAGAGCGTTACATGCCCTTCGGACCTGTTCACCAAAACTCAGAAAAGGAGAATTCAGAGGCTAAAAAGCGAAGGATAGGAGGAAGAAGTCCGGCAGATGATCCAGCATCAACAACAACAGTAGCGAGGCAGAGTGCAGTGGCGCGTCAAGAAGCTTGTAGCCACAGCCGATGAGAACCCAGCCGACAAGGCCAAGAGGGCAACAAAAGGAAAAGGAGTGGCTTCTGCATCGGTCAATACGGTGTTCATATTGCCGGCCGAATTCAAGGCTGTCGAGGCCGATGCAGACGTCGTTGAAGACACCTTGGCCAAGCTAGTACTATCCCCAGAGCAAGCCATCTTTGAAAAACCTGAGGGGACCAAAAATCGGCACTTGAAGTCTTTATATTTTAAAGCATTCGTGAATGGGAAGCCGATGTCAAAAATGTTATTCGATGGAGGAGCTTCTGTTAACCTCATGCCCTACGCAATCTTCAGGAAGCTAGGCAAGGGAGCCGATGACTTGATAAAAACCAACATGGTGCTCAAGGATTTCAGCGGCAACCCATCGGAGGCCAAGGGAGTGTTAAACGTCAAGCTGACCGTCAATAGCAAAACCATGCCCACAACGTTTTTTGTCATCGACGGGAAGGGATCGTACAGCCTACTTCTCGGAAGGGATTAGGTCCACGCCAACTGCTGCATCCCTTCTACAATGCATCAAAGCTTAATCCAATGGCAAGGCGATAAGATAGAGATAGTGCAAGCCGACAGGTCAGTCAACGTTGCTAACGTTGATTGCCTGTCCGACAAAGTTTGGCATGCTGATTTTCTGAAGGTGTCCGATTCTAACATGCAGCCAATTGGAGACGAAGAGCCTCAATTATTACTTTGAGGGCGTCGTGGAGGTCTCGAGCGTCTACACCAAGGACACCGTGGACGACATCGACGGCAAACTAGGGCAAGGTTTTATGTCGGCCAATGAGCTAGAAGAAGTTGATATAGGTCCAGGGGATAGGTCTAGGCCGACATACAATAGCAAGAATTTATCTTCTCATTTTAGGACCAAGCTTATTGATTTATTGAAGGAATACAAAGATTGCTTTGCTTGGGAATATTTTGAGATGCATGGTCTTAGCCGATCCATTGTTGAACATCGGCTCCCTATTAAGCCTAGATATCGGCAGTACAAACAGCCTCCTAGGAGGTTTAAAGCCGATATGTATGATGCGATTAAGGCCGAAATCACTCAGCTATACGATGCTAGTTTCATTCACCCCTGCCAATATGAAGAGTGGGTTTCAAATATAGTTCCAGTGGTGAAGAAAAATGGTAAACTTAGGGTGTGCATCGACTTCAGAGATTTGAATAAAGCTACCCCTAAGGACGAGTACCCCATGCCTATAGCCGATTTGCTGATGGATGCCGCCTCCGGCCACAAAAGCATAAGTTTTATGGATGACAATGCTCGTTATAATCAAATCTTTATGGCTGAGGAAGACATTCACAAGACAGCTTTCAGGTGCCCGGGAGCAATCGGCTTATATGAGTGGGTCGTCATGATGTTTGGCTTGAAGAATGCCGGAGCTACGTATCAGAGAGCCATGTATTACATCTTTTACGACCTAATCGGTTTCTTGGTGGAAATCTATATCGACGATGTCGTTGTCAAATCCAAAGAGGTGGAAGACCACATAGCCGATTTAAGGAGGGTATTGGAGAGAACGAGAAAATATGGCCTGAAGATGAATCCAACACAGTGCGCATTTGGCGTACCGGCCGGCCAGTTCTTGGGATTTCTCGTTCACGAGACGGGAATCGAGGTCACACAAAGAAGCATCAATGCTATAAAGACTATTCAACCTCCGAAAGACAAGAAGCAATTGCAGTCTCTGATCGACAAGATTAACTTCATCAGACGTTTCATAGCCAATTTGTCAGAAAAGATGGAGCCGTTCACACCTCTACTATGACTGAAAGCCGATCAAGCATTTACTTGGGGGGTAGAACAGCAGAAGGGCCTTGGAAAATATTAAGGATTATCTAAGCTCCCCTCCAGTATTGATTTCTCAACAAAAGGGAGTGTCGTTCAAGTTATATCTGTTAGCCGACGAAAAGTCTATCGGCTCAGTTATGATTCAGGAGACCGAGGGCAAGGAGAAGGCAATTTTCTATCTTAGTAGAAGACTTCTGGATGCAGAAACGAGGTACTCTCCGTGGAGAATTTGTGTTTGTGCCTAATATTTTTCATGCACCAAGTTGAGGCATTATCTATTATCCAACGAGTGCACTATCGTTTGCAAAGCCGGTGTAGTAAAATACATGCTATCGGCTCCAGTTCTGAAAGGGTGAGTTGGGAAATGGATATTTGCTTTAATAGAATTTGATTTGAGGTATCAGGCACCTAAGGAAGTAAAAGGACAAGCCATAGCCAATTTTATAGTGGAACACAGAGATGATTCAATCGGCTCGATTGATATCATGCCTTGGAATTTGACTTTTGATGGCTCGGTTTGCACGAACGGATGCGGCATCGGCTTGGTGATAATCTCTCCTAGGGGGCAAGCTTCGAGTTTGATTTTTCCATTACACCTCATGCAACAAACAACCAAGTCGGACATGAAGCCGTTCTCAAAGGATTACAACTGCTCAAGGAGGTCGAAGCCGACGTCATCGAGATAATGGGCGATTCGCTGTTGGTCATCAGCCAACTACCAGGAGAATATGAGTGCAAGAATGACGCGCTGATGATCTAGTATCAAAAATGCCAAGATTTGATGGACAACTTTTGGCTAGTAACCTTGAAGAACATCCCTAGAGAGCAGAACTCAGAAGCAAATGATTTGGCTCAAGGGGCATTAGGCTACAAGCCGATGACGAAGGAGATTGAAATAGAAATTGCAACCATCTCAGTCGATGACTGGAGGTTTGAGGTCTATAACTATCTACAGAACCCTTCTCAGTCGGCTTCAAGGAATTTGTGCTACAAGACTTTGCAATATGTCTTGCTCGACGATGACTTATATTATCGGACGATTGATGGCGTGCTACTCAAATGCCTACGTACTGATCAAGCTAGAGTCACCATAGGAGAGGTGCACGAAGGAATCTGTGGCACTCATCAATCGGCTCACAAGATGAAGTGGTTACTTCGGAGAAATGGATATTTCTGGCCGACTATGCTGGAAGATTGCTTCAAGTATTACAAGGGTTGTCAGGTTGCCAGAAGTTTGGAGCTATCGAGAGGGCACCAACATCGGCTATGAACCCTATTGTCAAGCCTTGGCCTTTCAGAAGCCGGGGAATCGACGTGATCGGCCAGATCAATCCACCCTCAAGCAAAGAACATAAGTTTATATTGCTAGCGACCAATTATTTTACCAAGTGGGTGGAAGAAATTCCCTTGAAAAACATTGACTCCGGGGATGCAATCCAATTTGTTAAGGAGCATATCATATACAGATTCGGCGTCCCTCAGACTATCACTACAGATCAGGGATCTATCTTTGTCTCCAACAAGTTTGTCCTATTTGCCGACAGCATGGGGATCAAGTTGTTGAATTCTTCACCATATTATGCTCAGGCTAAGGGACAGGTTGAAACTTCAAATAAGAGTTTAATCAAGTTGATAAAGACAAAGATCGCTGAGTACCCAAAGCAATGACATAGCCGATTAGCCGAATCATTGTGGCGTTATTGGATGGCTTGCCATGGATCAACCCAGGTGCCTCCATACAAATTGGTCTACGGGCATGAAGTAGTCTTGCCATGGGAGAACATCATTGGCTCAAGAAAGATTCAATTGCAAGACGAGTTGACAACCAATGATTATTATAATCTGTTGGTGGATGAATCCGAAGACCTAGTTTTGTCTAGGATGCGCGCTTTGGAAACAGGTGGCTAGTGATAAAGAACGAGTGGCTCGTCACTATAACAAGAAGGGTGTGCCTAAGTCTTTTGAGGAAGACGAGCTTGTTTGGAAGCTGATATTGCCGATCGGCTCAAGAGATAGCAAATTCGGCAAGTGGTCACCTAATTGGGAAGGGCCTTTTAAGATCCACAAATGCGTCTCCAAGGGAGCCTATATGCTAAAATACTACCCAAGTGTTTGGATCAATCCATGATTCGGCTAGGTCCTTGCCAATCGATGCTAGCCGATGTGTTACGCACATTGCCTTTAGGATGTTTTTCGCTCTAAGTTTTTCCTCCTAGTTTTTCCAAATCGGCTGAATCTAGCCGACAGCCGATGGCCAGTTTCGTCTTATAATTTTATCAATGCCGGAGGCAACATTGAGAAAATTAGGGGGCATATATAATACAAAGTCAAAAATCAGAGACAGCGGACTCACAGGATTTTTGGGGTTTCTCAAATTTTGAAATTTTTAAGGCATTCAGAACATGGAAGACAAACGAATCGGCAATAGACATATGATTAACACGAAAGGGACGGCAAGCCGATTACAGGAGTTATGAGTACAAGCCAAAATATCAACAGTTTTGAGGGATTAAGACCCTATTACATCCCTAAGAATTGTTCAATGGCCGATGTGGCTTCTTCTTTGATGCCTTTGATTTCTTTGACCGTGGCCATGTCTTGTTCTTCGGTACCCGGGATCGTTTTGGCCGATTTATGGAGTTCTCCCAAGTACTTGATGGTGGAAGTCACCTTAGCCTTCTATTCTTCAGTTGCCAAGTACTTGATCGGCTAGAACATGCTTTTCTGTCGCAAGCTTGGCCCTGCACTGATCTAGTTTTGCCAGCAAGTCAGCCTCTTCTGCTTCGAGTTGGCCGATCTTGGTCTGCGTAGCCGATGGCCCAGCCACCAACTCATCCAACTTGGCCTTCTCGGCCACTATGTTTTCCACGGTGACGTTGATCGAGGCCGCCAAGTCAGTTTTAGCTTGCCAGTCTACCATCTGTTGTACGGCTGGCTCCAGTTTGAACCGGTGCTGATCGATGAACATGGCTCGGGAGATCTTTTCAGCCAAGTCATCAGGGAGCTGACTCTGAATGTCATTGAAGCGCGCTCGGGCCGGCCCACACTCCATGACCAGTTGATCTACATTGATGCTCAGCCGACGATGGATGTCTTGAAGCTTCTCCTTGATGTCGTCGGCTATGGTGGCCTGGTCCTAGCTAGTGGCCTCTTCTTCTTCACTGACGAACTCTTTTATGTAGAAAGGGAGTAGATCGGCTAGAGTCTGCAGAGTAAATCAGAGCGTTTAAAAAGGAACAAAATAGCCGATTCTTTAAATTCTTAGATAAGGAGAGGAGTGAGACTTACTCGTACAGCAGGAGTTGGCATAGCCACTTCTTCCGTGTGATGACTGCCCGTAGCCGACGGAGTTCGTTCGCTCAATACATGGGGCGCAGCCGATGGAGACCGAGGAGGCTATAAAGAAGACAAGTGTAAGTGTTTGTCGGCCAAGGAGGAATAAGTAGAAGGAAGAGATAAGTTCAGAAACTACTGCTGAAGCTGGACGAGGAGGTCGGCTGGCTAGTCTCTTGAACTACGAGGATTTGGTCAAGACTCGAATGATTATAGTTTAAAGGCCAGATTCGAGAAGACAAGGTGCTTACCGGTCGCTTCGGAGCAGGAGGGCTGGTGGAGCTGGATCATCGGCCGGCGGGCTGACTGAGTTATGGCTTGAGCTACTTGCCGCTTCTTTCACAGCTTCTGAGATCTCTTCATCCATGACCTCCTTATGAAGGGCTTCGTCAATGCTAGGGTCGAGAGAAGGCAGGCTATCGGCTGGTGCAGTCAGCTTTGATTTCTTTTGCTTCTTCACGGGGGTAGCCGACGGTCCCGCAGCCGATGGGGTGGCCCTTTTCTTCCTTGTCACTGCTTGGCGAGTTTGGCCGTGCATCAAGGTCTTCAATTTCGGCGCGTCCCAGCCGATGGCCGATGGAGCATATCCACATCCGTTCGCGAGAACGCCCAAGCGGTACTCAATGGCAATGCCAGAGTTACTCACTGTAGGGGGACCCGAATTTGTCTTCTGCAAAAGGAAAAAATGTTTAAAGTGTTAGCAAGAGACGACAGTCGATTGATCAAGAAGAGAGATGCTTGGAAACGAAAATACTTACAGAGGGGATTTCATCTGGCAGGAGGGTGGTGAGGTACATGGAGGCGTGTTGATGGAAGATATGTTGCTTGATCTCCACCCACCACCTGTCATATGCCACGCTCCTCTTGTGGGCCAACTCCAAGATCTCAAAGCTGCCGAGAGGTGGGCTCTCTATATCCATTAGTTTGTTCATAACCAGCTTTGAGTCGATCACCCCTCGGGTCTCAATCTAATCGGCATAATAGCAGCCGATCGGCAGCTGCCCAAGCCCAAACTGTCTTCCAGCCGACATCGGGTAATAAAATTCATAAGTCTTCATCACATTGCAGCCTTGGTGTACCCTAGTCGGCAAGATGCACGGAGTGAGCGCTGTGGTAAAAATTTCTCTACATCTGGAATATTTGTCTGAGTTGATCTCATCCAGGTTTAGATCAATCAGCAGCTCGAACTCTATTCGGTCTTCGTAGAATAACCAAGTCCGATTGCTTTTGGCCAGGCCATCATAGAAGGAGATAAACCACTCGGCCAGCAGCTCATTTGATTGCCTTGATCCAGTGTGAGTGGCTGCGGCCTCCCCAAAGGACAAGCATCTCCTGGTAGCCACTTCATTTCCCTCATCATCAACAATCGGCTCCAGGAAGGGGAAGCGGGCGTCAGCTAGTCTCAGCCGACCAGATACTCTCTGAGATAACAGCACGAGCCAGAGCTGAAGGAGCCACCAAGGGCCCCCTGTGCCGATTGTTGTGTCACCTATAATTTTGGACACGGCTTGGCTCAACATTTGATAAAGGTAGCCGAGAAGGAATTTGCCTAAGGGATGTTTTTTCTTATGAACCAAGGCTTCGGCTAGTACTTGCCAGTTGGCTATTGGACCACAGCTTGATCCGCAAAATATGAACTTCTCCAGCCACATCATCAAGGAGACAGTGTGTTCTCTAGCATTAATCGACCCAGTTCCATATTCATGGCCACATATCTGTTCCAGCCCCCAATTGCCTTGATCTTAAAAGAAAACTGGCCTTTGTTGTCCAGTTTATTGGGGTTAGCCGATGACATCATATCAAGTCCTGTTAGCATGAAGACATCGGCTAAGGTTGGGGTCATTGGGCCTTGCTAGAAAAGAAAGGCATTTAGTGTGTTGTTCCAAAAATATGTGGCAGCCGACACTAACGGTTCGTCCTTGGGCATGTCGGCTATGGATAAAGCAAGGAATTAAGCTATTCCAACCTATTCCCAGTGACTCTGCTTGCTAACTTGCATTCTTTATACCATGATGGCCAAGACTTGTCAGTTGAGGACCACAATTTAAAGGTGTCGTTCCAATGGCCTAGGTTTGGGTTCCTCATCCTGTAGGGCACTCTATTTGTCTCGGCTATGATGAACTCAGTGGGATCCTTATTGCTGATAGGCCCTAAGTAGTATCTCTCGTTGCTAATTAAGCTTGGAATTACTACTTGATGTGCGAGATGCTACAATCAGAAAAAGAGGTGGATTTCAGATTCGGAAGACCTAAAAATCAGATTTACGCTAAGAGCAGGAGAGGAAAAGGGTTTGAACGATTGGGTGTACCTCAGGGAACTCAGCGGGAGAAGAGCTTGATTGAGCAGCGGGAGTCGCCATTGTTGCGATTGAGGTCGCCGGAGAGAGGGGATCGTCGCGGCGGAGTTGAGGAAGCCAAGGAAGTCACTGGAGACCTCGAGGATGTTTGCTGGCTTGTGGATTGTGTTGACAGCATGAGTTGTTCGGCGAGGAAAGACGTTATTTAAAGAGTTTTCATAACGGCCAAAACAGACTCGACCTAGGGTTGTGTTGGAAAAAGGATTATACAAAATCCGCAACATTATCAATGCCGCGGACATAGGGGGCATGTGTTAACGACCAAATTTGGTAAGCAAATCCCCGACTTTGAAGCAAGGATTGAAGCGAAATTGGAGGAAACGCACGATCTGTGCGAACAGAGGCTGTTCGGCTAACTCCGAATCGGCTACGGAGCTAGTCGGGTGAGTCTGACTCAGACCAGGACAGCCGATAGCCGATTCCGATTGAAGACCAAAGGAGGGACCAATCTCGAAGGGAAGCTTAAGAGATAGCTATTGGATTCGGTTTCCAAAGTGCTTCAAAGATGTTGCCATCTACGGATAAGGTCCTACAATGGCAATTGTATCTTTAAGTTAGGATATTTTGCATAGTTTCCTTATAGATAATGTCGGTTTGTTTAGAGATATTTGAGATTTAATCTGTAATAGGAATCGTGTCCGTTACATACTCATTGTATATCCGGGTATAAATATGACCCGAGGCCTTGTAAAATAATAACAACACACCTCAATACAACTTCGGCGCATCGCCAACCTTTCTGTATTTACGTTTTCTCGATGAATTCTTGCTTTGCTCTAGGGCTGCATCGGCTTCGATCTCCGAACAAGGTAATTTCTTGTTACAAGTGGCTTGTATCATCGGAGTTAGTGCTTCCATCGTCATTATACTCTAGTTCTGATGTTATAAATTACTTAATTAATCATATGCGACATATAATTTGGATCAATGTCTAGATCTATCTCGTAGTCGGCTAATATCTCCTTGAAGATAACAGCCGACAGAGCTAGATCTAGGGGTTGATTTAGGTTATATGGTGTATCCACCATCTCGAGGAATTCTCATTAGCTTAAATAGATCTCATACTTCTTTTGGTACTTAATGTTGCATCTAATCGACCTATTAAGTCGCCTTTAGAATTATACATATCTCTTTGGCTCAATGTTTATTATTAGAGATAGTGTCGGGGTTTCAGCCGGTCTTACCTGTTTTAATCATCTTTTATGTATTACTACTATTAGATGAATTAAAACTGCCTTTTATATTAAGATCTTAATCTCCTTAAATGTGTTAAGCCCGACATTAATCTATTAAATCACATCAACAGCCGATTGATCTTGACTTAACGCATTTAGTTCAGATTAAGATCTTTTTATAAAATATATCAGAGTACTAACCGATTTACATTAGATCTACGACATCGGCTAGGTTATAAATATATATATATATAATTATTATCCTAATGTACTTTTGGATCTAAGTGATTTATACTGTCTCCGTATGCTACTGATCTATCCCAATCACTTAATCTAAATATGCTTTGGAATAGTAATTGTATATTTATTGATATCCATAGCCGATCGAGTAAGATCTAATCCTAACCAAACGCCTATCTTTTTGTTTCTTGTTGGTTGCAGGATCAAACCAACTGGCACGCCCGCTCAATCACCAAAGGCGACCAATTTTGGACCTGCACTGGAGTTAAGTAGATCTCCCAGGCTAGCGCATGGAAAAAATTCTCATCAACAGGGTATTAGATACTTACACCATTAACTCTAGTGCAAGTGGGAGACTGTTAGTGATATGCCCTAGATGCAACATGGAGATATTGGATACCATTGTCAATGTTTATGTATTGATGAATAAAGTGTTATTCCATTCCAGGAAATAGATATCTTGTATTGATCAATCAGTACATGACTTATTCATGAGACTCTATATATGAATCTATTTCTAAATAATCCCTGATCATATATCATATCTATGAAATGAATATGATTATAAGATCAGCACGTATATTGATTGATGATCATGTCTCATGGATCATGGTATGGAGATACCAAATCAATAAAAATGAACATGTGTTAGAGAACACATTGTTGGATAGACCCACATTGAGACACTACAGGGAATTAATGTGTCATTAGTTGGTCTCAAGTAGTGTTGGTGTAAAGTCCTTAGATCTGAGATCATCATGGATTCCAACATGTGTAATAGCTTACTTAGGGACTACAAAATGCTACACCATAACAGGGTAGTTATAAAAGTAGTCTTCGGGTTTGCTATGAAACATGTAGTGGGATGTAAATGATCAAGATGGAATTTGCCCCTCCTATGGGAGAGATATCTCTGGGCCCCTCGATGTAATGGATTATGGAAGTGCATGGCCATGCCGAGTTGATTGAGGAGTCAATCAACAGATAGATAATCCAATACGAGATCGAGTGAATGATTAAGCTACAGATAGGATGGCATGAGTCTTGCCTATAGCTTAATTGATATCATGAGGCAAAGGGATTTATCCACATATTACAGGTTCAGCCAATATGATCATCTCGTATACTCCATTGTCAATACGTTCTGCTAGGGGCCGCTGTTGACGGGTCGGCCGAGAAGTGTTCTCGGGACGGAACCAAGTATACCTGAGGCTACAGGGTCTCACACTTAACGGGATAGAACAGACATTCGAGTTTGACTCGGATACGACTCAATCAGATAGGCATCTGACCAGACATATAGTCCCGATGGGCCTTTAGGCCCAGTCGGCAACTCTATGTAAAGGAGAACACATAGCCGGATCAATCTTCTCCACGGAAACCCTCCCACGTCCGAGCCGAAACCCTAGCCGTGCATCGCGTGCTAGCACACGGGTGTTCGAAGTTTTCTCCCTGGATGGTGGATATCAGTAGAGACATCAGTAAGGGTTACGCGGAAGCTACGCTAGCCGAAAACAAAAATTTTCTACCGCGCAAACCAGGAACACTTGCAAGTAAGGGCCGATAGATCGTTACCGATTGGAGTGTGCGCGGAACATGACCAATCGTGGCTATCCGATCCGAACAGTGTAGCCGATTCTCGCAAGCCGACACCGATACCCGGACAACCGATTCGCCAATCGCCGATTCGCGATGCCGTAGCCGATCCGAAGCCGATCAACGGCGCGCAACGTAGCAGCGCCTCTACCGGTATCCACACGTCCGGGGACAAAACGCCGTACACCCGTGTGCTAGCACGCGATGCAAGGCTAGGGTTTGCCTCGAAAGTGGGGAGGGTTTCCGTGGAGATTGATCTCGGCGACTTCTGTTGCGCGCGATACAATTGACATGCCGCAGCTCTCCACCCCTCCCTCCTTTATATAGAGTTGGCCGACTAGGACTAGTGGCCGATTAGGACTCTATTTTGAATCGGATCTCATTCGTATCTCATAGAGTTGGCCGCCCACACGTCGTAAGCCCATAGGACTCTATCCGATCGGATCCCTATCTGATCGAGCCGTATCCGAGTCCAACTCGAATGCCCGTTCTTATCCCCTTAAGTGTGCGACCTCGTAGGTTCGGTATACTCGGTTTTGGCTATAGTCTAACTTAGCCGATCGTCGGCTCGAGTCTAACTCAGCCGACTGTCAACAATGGGCGCCTAGCAAGCACATATTGAGACCATAGTATACAAGAATAATATCGGCTCGAACCTGTAATGTGTACACAAATCCCTTTGCCTCACGATACCGTTAAGCTATAGGCAAGATGTGTGCCATCCCTTCAATAGCTTAACCATTCACTCAAACCGTATTGGATTATCCGTCCGTTGATTGACTCCTCAATCAACTTAGCATGGCCATGCATTTCCATAATCCATTATCTCGAGGGGCCCGAGATATCTCTCCAAAGGAGGGGCAAATTCCATCTTGATCACTCACATCCCACTCCATGTTTCATAGCAAACCCGAAAACTACCTTTATAACTACCTAGTTACGGAATAGCGTTTGGTAGTCCCAAAGTAGGCTACTACACATGTTGGAATCCATGGTGATCTCAGGTTTAAGGACTTTGTACCAACACTACCTCGAGACCAACTAATGGCACATTGATTCCCGTAGTGTCTCATGGTGGGTCTATCCAACAATGTGTTCTCCAACACATGTGTCCATGTTTATTGATTTGGTATCTCCATACCCATGATCTATGAGACATGATCATCAATCAATAAACATGCCGATCTTAGAATCATATTTGTTCCAACAATATGACATATGATCGGGGATCGTTTAGAAATAGATTCATACATATAGAGTCTCATAAATAAGTCACATACTTATTGATCAATACAAGATGTCTATTTCATGGAACTGAATAACACTTTATTCATTTATACATAAACATTGATGTGATATCCAACATCTCCATGTTGCCTCTAGGGCATATCACTAACAATCTCCCACTTGCACTAGAGTCAATCATGTAAGTATCTAATACCCATTGCTCTTGTGTGCGCCTCATGCTTCGGCCGAGGAGAGGTTTTGTCGGCGGATCTCGCTATGTTGAGATCCGTGTGCACTTTGCATATCTTGACATCACCTCTGTCCACTATCTCGCGGATGAGATGATATCGCCGAAGTATGTGTTTGGACTTCGATGTGACCTCGGCTCCTTGGCTTGCGCAATGGCTCCACTATTATCACAATAGAGAGACATTGGACCACGTACTAGTCATCACACCAAACTCGAAACGAATTTCTTGATCCAAACGCCTCCTTTGCGGCTTCCGAAGCGCAATGTACTCGGCCTCCGTTGTAGAATCGCAACGGTATCCCGCTTGGAACTCTTCTAGCCGATCGCGCCTCCGTTCGGCGAACACGAACCCAGTTGCGATCTATAATCATCCTTGTCCGTTTGGAAGCTAGCATCGGTGTAACCACTTACAACGAGCTCTTCTTCACCTCCATAGACTAGGAACATATCCTTAGTTCTTCTCAAGTACTTAAGGATATTCTTTACTACGATCCAGTGACCTTCACTGGATCTCGGCGGTATCTGCTCGTAGCACTCAAAGCGTACGAGACATGCGGGCGTGTACAAAGCATGGCATACATGATGGATCCAATTGCCGAAGCATATGGAACCATACCCATCTTATTCCGCTCATCATGTGTCCGAGGACACCGATTCTTGCTAAGATTAATGCCATGTGACATGGGCAAGAAACCTTTCTTGGAATCATGCATGTTGAACCTTTTCAACACCTTGTCAATGTATGTACTTTGGCTTAATCCAATTAGCCTCTTGGATCTATCTCTATAGATCCGAATGCCTAATATGTATGTTGCCTCCCCTAAGTCTTTCATGGAAAAACTATTTTTCAATGAAGACTTGACGATTCTAGCATAGGGATATCATTTCCAATCAACAATATGTCATCCACATATAAGATTAGAAATACAATTGCGCTCCCACGACCTTTTTGTAAACACAGGCCTCTTCTTCGTTTTTGATGAAACCAAACCCTTTGATTACTTCATCAAAACGAATATTCCAACTCCGAGATGCTTGCTTCAATCCATAAATGGATTTCGTAGCTTGCATATCTTTCTAGGCGATTCTGGATCGACAAAACCCTAAGGTTGTATCATGTATACATCCTCGCTTAGGTTTCCATTTAGGAAAGCCGTTTTGACATCCATCGCCATATCTCATAATCGAAATATGCAGCAATCACTAGGATAATCGAATAGATTTAAGCATTGCGACGGGCGAGAAGGTTTCATCATAATCAACTCCTTGAATCTGTTTAAAACCTTTCGCCACCAATCGCGTCTTATAGATGTGAACATTTCCATCCATATCGGCCTTTTCTTAAAAACCCATTTACACTCAATGGTTTTGACACCATCAGGTGGATCAACCAAGTTCCAAACTTGATTGTCGTACATGGATTCTATTTCGGATTTCATGGCTCCAAGCCACTTGTTGGAATCGGGTCCCACCATCGCTTCCTCATAGGTCTTAGGTTCATCATTGTCCAACAACAATATATCACGTTGTTCCGCACTGTGTACTGCGGGCGCACGACGTGATCTTTCGCACTCGTGGGCTGGTGTATCGACAACCGGTGGCGCAACACTTTGCTCCTCATGTTGTGGTTACGTGGTCGCAAACGTTTTACGGTGTTTCTTGAACTTCTTCAAGATGCACCCTGCTCCCACTAACCCTTCTTGAAAGAAACTCTTTCTCCAAGAAGACACCATGTCGGGCGACAAACAGTTTGCCTTGTTCCCGATTATAAAAGTAATATCCCTTAGTTTTCTTAGGATATCCCACAAAGAAGCACTTGTCGATTTGGGTGTGAGCTTGTCGGATCAAACGCTTTACATAAGCCTCACATCCCCAAATTTTGAGAAAAGACAAACTAGGGGTTGCCCTGTCCATATCTCATATGGTGTCTTTTCAACGGACTTAGATGGAACTCTATTTAGTGTGAGCGCAAGCTGTTTCAAGAGCATATCCCCGAAGGATAACGGAAGATCACTTTGGCTCATCATCGAACGCACCATGTCCAACAAGGTGCGATTTCTCCGTTCGGACACTCCGTTCCATTGTGGAGTTTCAGGCGGAGTCAACTGTGGAACAATTCCACAATCTTTCGAGATGATTACCAAACTCTTGGCTCAAGTATTCCCCTCCACGATCCGATCGTAGAAACTTGATTGTTTTCCCTAAATGATTACGTACTTCATTCTGGAATTCTTTGAACTTTTCAAAGGATTCGGACTTATGCCTCATTAAGTAGATATAGCCATATCTACTAAAGTCATTGGTAAAGGTAATGAAGTACGATAACCACCTCGGCCGTTGAGCTCATTGGTCGACATACATCGGTATGTACGAGTGCCAACAAGTCACTTGTTCTCTCACTGTGCCCCGTGAAAGGTGCCTTTGTCATCTTACCAAGTAAACAAGACTCACATGTCTCAAATGATTCAAAATCAAAAGAGTGAAGCAATCCATCCTTATGGAGCTTCTCCATGTGTTTCTTATTTATATGGCCTAAGCGACAATGCCGGATAAACGTGGGGTTTATATCATTAGAGAGTTGCCTTTCGTATTAATGTTATAGATGGGAGACGCTTCAAGATTCAAAACGTATAATCCATTCACCAATGGAGCATGAAAATAGAACATATCTCGAGATATATTGAACAACCATTGTCCATTGATCTAAAATCATATCCTTCCGCTTGCAAACATGAAGCGAAAATAATGTTTTGACATAGTGTTGGAACACAATAACAATTATTCAATTCCAAAACTAATCCTGAAGGTAGATGAAGTGGTACTGTGCCGACAAGAAGCGCAGCAACGCTTGCTCCATTGCCGACGCGCAGTTCACCTCGCCCCTTCTCAATCCTCTACTTCTTCTCATTCCCTGCAACGATTTGCAAATATGAGCTACGATCCGGTATCAAATACCCAAGAGTCGTAGGTGAAGTAGCAAGATTAATGTCTATAACATTAATACGCGAAGTCGTACTTTGCTTCTTTTTGAGATCCTCCATGTACTTCTTGCAGTTCCTCTTCCAATGGCTGTCTCCTTGCAATAGAAGCAAACGGCATCGATGCCGCCGACCCCTTCTTGCCCTTCTTTGCATTGGAGGCACTCGCGATCTCATCGGGAGTTAACTTCCTCTTGGTGCAAAGTTTCTTGACGGTGGTTTGCGCTTTGCCTTCTGCATCATCATCACATGATGACCGTTTTCGGATACTCTCCTCACTGTGCTTTAGCATCCCATGCAATTCAGCCAAGGTTCTATCCATATTGTTCATGTGATAGTTTAATATGAATGGCTCGAAGCTCGGGAGCGGCGGAGAATCACATCGTAGCCAACTCTTGGCTAAGGGGAAAACCTAGTTTTCCGGACTCTCGATATAGCCAATCATCTTTATCACATGCGGGCGACGGGATTCCCTCAACAAGCTCGCACGCAAACAAGGACTTTGAGGTGTTGAACCTCTCGGCTCGAGCTTGATTCTCAAACATGCCACGCAGTCCCGAATAATAGTGTGAGCATCGCTGCTCTCATATTGCTTCGAAGCTCGGGGGACATTGTAGCAAGCATGAGACAGCTTATATCTAGGGCATCATTAGTGTGCTTCTCGTAAGCTCTCCGTGCGGTTGTAGTGGCATTATTTGGCAAATCCTCGGGATAGGGTACTTCAAGAACGTACTCCTTACGCTCTTGCTTGAGAACAATTCTCAAGTTGCGATACCAATCCATAAAGTTTGTTCCATTTAATTTTTCCTTTTCGAGAATAGATCGCAAATTAAAGGTACTGGGTGTAGTATTAGCCGCATTTATTCTACAACGAAAAAGCAAAGTTTAGCACAATGTTTATGCTATGTCTATTGTTAAACAATTTAACATTAGACTCCCATTACGTATTTTCCACCTTCCCTCTAGGTTACGTATTGGGTCAAGATCCACATGTTAATTAATTTTCTAGTGAGCTTTGGCATCACTGCTAGAAAATTAGTAACATCGGTAAGCAACACCTTGCTAATCACATCTCTATGTGACTCTTGTTGTTGGTGTGGCATCTCCATGCCCCGGCGCCAAACTATGCCCCAAGGCCCAAAACTGTTTTGATAGCCTTGTTAAGTAAACCAAATGCTACTGCATGTATATGTCGACATATACCCCTCGTGTTATGATAGAGAATGGCACTCTGCTTGGCGGACCCACCATTGACGAGCATAACGGTGACGGAGTGCAACATTTGGAAGGGCATCATTACTACTTAATTTTGCGAGGATGCTATCCTATCAAACAAACATATCACATATGAAAGCAAGAAGAATAGCATATAGTGAAATAGTATGGCCCCCTTCACATGGTGATCTCCATCTCCATGCCGGTGTCTGGATCTCCATCTTCATCACCGTTCTTTCGAGTGCCGAATGCTTGATTTCTTCAAACTAAGCTACTACTATAGAAGCTCTAATTGAAGATTACATCGACTCGCAGGTCATGAAAGAATATTACAAGCATTGCACGTATGAAAGAATATTACAGGGATTGCACATATAAAAGAATATTACATGCATCACATGCATCTCATACATCTCATACATACAATAGGGCCATACCATCTCAAAGCATTCTCTGTATAAACAAGTTAGGCGTAGAAACGTTTTCTACTTATCACGAGCTACGACATCGAGACGACCTATAAGGGGTACGCACATGGCGGGGTTGGACCCCCTTCAATAGCTTAACCATTCACTCGAACCGTATTGGATTATCCGTCTTGATTGACTCCTCAATCAACTTAGCATGGCCATGCATTTCCCTAATCCATTACCTCGAGGGGCCCAGAGATATCTCTCCAAAGGCGGGGCAAATTCCATCTTGATCACTCACATCCCACTCCATGTTTCATAGCAAACCCGAAAACTACCTTTATAACTACCCGCTTTACGGAATAGCGTTTGGTAGTCCCAAAGTAGGCTACTGCACATGTTGGAATCCATGGTGATCTCAGGTTTAAGGACTTTGTACCAACACTACCCGAGACCAACTAATGACACATTGATTCCCGTAGTGTCTCATGGTGGGTCTATCCAACAATGTGTTCTCCAACACATGTGTCCATGTTTATTGATTTGGTATCTCCATACCCATGATCTATGAGACATGATCATCAATCAATAAACATGCCGATCTTAGAATCATATTTGTTCCAACAATATGACATATGATCGGGATCGTTTAGAAATAGATTCATACATATAGAGTCTCATAAATAAGTCACGTACTTATTGATCAATACAAGATGTCTATTTCATGGAACTGAATAACACTTTATTCATTTATACATAAACATTGACGTGATATCCAACATCTCCATGTTGCCTCTAGGGCATATCACTAACAATCACTACGTTGCGGTGTAAGTCGGTGAGACTGGGTGGATTAAAATGACATCAAACTGGCTTCTTCTTTAGGGAAATCTCCACCCTTGTTCATGCTAGGTCTGGAGCAGATCGACCAGGCTCAAGCGCTGGGCGAATGGGAGCACGCTTGAGGCACCTGGCCGACGGCTGGAGGTCGGCGGGTTGGACGAGATGGTCCGAGGTCAGCAAGGTACTGTTCGATGTCGGCAAGGTCGGCTGGGAATGTCCAAGGTCAGATAGCTCTTGATTGGCTATTTCTGCTGCACTACACGTCTAACGGTAACAATCTATAGACCCTTACTTGCAACCTTTCCTAGATTGCGTGGTAGAAAAATTTTGTTTTATGCTATCGTAGCCTTCGCATTATCCTTCAGTTCTATCACTGAACACATCATAGATTAGATTTTGTAATACAGGATATAGAACATTACAAATTAAGTAGGAATGTAATACATGTATATATTTATATTTGTGTGTACATATGTATTTATACATATATATATATGCATATTCCATATTTATGTATAAATATATATATTGAAAATATATACATATTACATATGTGTATATTATGCATATATATATATATATATATTTACACATATATATGCACAATATATAAACAAGCAGCAAGCAGCAGGAGAAGAATTAAAAAAAGAAAAAACCTTTAGTCTCGGTTGGTGTGGCGCTGCCATCTTTATTCACGACTATTAATGATAGGCATCTTTAGTCCCGCTTTCGTTGTCCTGGTTTACAATCCGAGACTAAAGGGGGTTGCAAACCGGGACTATATAGGGTTTCCCCAACAATGTAGTTAGGTTATCTGTGGTATATGAACATTTTTAACTTGGGTTTAAGTTTTAGATTTAAAATAGATACTTGCCACATTTTACATCCCTCTATATCCCTCTATACCCTCTAGATATCGTCTTTGGGTATAGCCCATCGATAGTGGCGCGTCGACAAACCGAGCTATAGAGGATGACGTGCCACTGTCGACGGGCTATTTTATGTATAAATCTTTGTTCGAGAATTAAGCAAGGGTACACAAAACAACAAATTAATATACACATCCAAACGTATATCAAACGTAAATATTTACAGAAGAGACACTTAGTTCTCACACCGAAAAGAAAATAGCAACAGCAGAAAAATGGGCGATCCTAGCGGGGCTTCCACTCCACTCCACGGACAAAACTCAATTGATATGAGACTTGGTCTTCCAACTTCGTCTTCAGCTCAAAAACACTAAACTTTTGAAAAAGGAAGAATATAGCAATGCTGAGTATAACCAACATACTTAGCAAGCCAAACCAATAATGCAGACATGCAAAGGAAGGAAAGGGAGGTTTGTGGCTATTTTGCATAAAGGCAGTTATAAACATTGGTAGTTGAAAACAATAAAGTAGTTGATAGATTAAGTCAATATTTAATCTTCACTGAACAACGCTACACCACATTGAAGAGGCCCAACCATTCCACCTGAGCTACACCAGTTCCTTAAGTCAAGCTATTAATAGTGTGAGACTAATTACGGTGAAGTTGATCAATCGCTCATAACCGTGGGCATGACTATTCGAATAGTTTTACTCTAGCTAGAGGTGTACAACTGTACCCACAATACATGATTTCACACATGTTGTCATGTCCCGAAGTATCACCATGGTACTGTAAAGGGGAAAATCGTGACAAGACCCTTCGCATAACTCCTAACCAAGGACACCACGCTGAGGTTTCACTCTCACCATAAAGCCGAGGTGGGCAGCCCCCTACGCGCCACGGTGAATGCAGCATCCAATCAACCCTTAAGCGACCCAACTCCATCACGCCCACCCTCGCCTCAGTGCGTTAGAAAATGAAAAAGTTATACTACAAGTACAACAGTTTCCCATGCTTACTTGTGGTAAGCACGATAAGTCTTCGAGGGTTTCACGTGAACCGGTTCTTAATTGCCATGGGTGAGACGACAAGAATCATGCACCCATAGTCCACCATGAAGTCATATTTTAGTTTAATAATTATAACCAATAAAACATGGCTAGGTGTCTCGAGATCGAAGCTCATTACGATACTAAATGTAAACTAGTGTGATTATCCCATTAGAAGAGCTAGTCCTAATTAAGCATGGCTAAGCATATCATGATTCTAGCAAGGTCAACATAGGTGACACAAGCTAGTTAAATATCACCTAAGTTTGACAAAGGATGGATATCAAGTAAACATGGAGAAAGCAAGAAGGTTGGTAGTTCCAAAATCTCATGTAATTAGCAAAACATGAAATTTATTTGCAAACGGTAAAACATTTTATAAATTAGGTTCAACATGCTTAAGAAAAAATGTGTGACTGTCCTTGCTTCTTCGATTAATCTTTCGAACTCTTTTCCTCATAGTCGTGATCTTCCCAAACGGCGAAATCTACACGTTGGCATGCAAGACGAGAAAAAACCATAATAAAAACCAAATAAATAGTACATAAAAAGTAAACAAACTTGTATATCTCAATTTTATATGAATTTTGCAAGTTGAATGGCTTAATTTGGAGTTCGTATAAAATAGATATGAAGTTTTTGATGTTTTGAGCCATTTAAATAAATTTATAGAACTAAACTTGATT